>CM042141.1:29364207-29431707 GCA_023376005.1 Doryteuthis pealeii | reverse complement strand
TAAATTCCTAGCATAAAATTGTGCGTGCGCATTATCGAAATGAACTTAATTGTTATTAAGAACACACTTTATGATATGTTTGTGTTAAAGCATGCAGTTGTATTGTTTTCGAAAAAGTTTCTAAGATTTGTTTATTTCGCCCGGAAACTTTACAAATAGCTACCGGCTTGTTTCAAAGTGAAAGTCAAGGGAGGTTACTCTAACTGCCTTATTTGCAAGGAATTTAGCCAACTAAAGGTTAAAATTTCCTATTTTCCCGACCTTCCACCAGGTCGGATTAGCACAAGGTCTTTTTAATGTGGGGAGCCACGCACAAACCGAAGCTCATGTTGTGACCAGTGGAAAAAGTATGTGATCCCTTCGGCATTCCCTTTTGTGAACGCCCCAGGCAGTGGGCAATAAAACTGACGCTGCTCATTTAAACTGCCAGGGGAGTCGGCCCCTTGGACCACGCGATTAATTTTATATTACTAACTTGTTCAGAAGCCGAAGCTCCAAGGTCAATTTTTAAGCGGAATTTAACAGGTTTGAAATCTCCTAGGCCGGTTGCCCTACCAATGTGTTCTTCTATTTACCCGTAGCTAGAGGGAGAATAATTGGATTCATATCTTAGCGCTATATAAAATCTAGCCTGCCTCGTCCAATATCTAAACTCGTGTTACCGTGTCCATTTCCTGCGACAATAACCATTACGCAACGGGCGCCTCCATAGAAGCGATATTTGCTTTGAATGAGTCACCAGGAAAATTTATAGGTCTCAATTAAACCGTCTAACTCCTACCTTGTAACCTATCCTGTGTAATGTGTTTCTAAGAAACTAATGAAATGTATTTACAGTTAGCTTGAAATAGTGACGGAAGAAAAAAAAAAACACTGGGACGCACGGATACGATTTTACTGCGTCCTTTTAGATTTTTGTGTGTCAGGGACGTAGGACGCGTACCTATCAGCATCTCTGGCAATGTAAATTTGTTTCAGATTTGTTTTTTCCTCTTTTCAGATTTTAATTTGATTCACCTTAAGACATGAAATTTAGAAATGAGTTAGATCTTGAGGGGGTTAATAAATGCTTCTTTCTTTTGATTTAAAAATAGAAGTAGCTACTCACCATCGCCAGATTTTTTTTTAAGTTAGTCTCACAGGTCTATTATTACTTATCGCGAGTTGGATCCTTGTCGGAGGGACCCTAAAAATCCCCATGTAAATATGTAACAATATAGTAAGAAATTTTAATTCAATAGTTTACAATTTAAAAAGAATAAGATATAAATGAGGCGATTAATTCAATCAATTAATACATTTCAAAACCGCGGGAAACGGGGGGTGGGGGTGGTACATAAATAAAAATAACGCGTTCCCCTTCTGTTACTATTCAAATTTTAATTTTTGAATATCTTCCCAAATATAAATAAAATCTTCATTATTTTTGCACAAAAAGCAAGTTCTAGTGATAGTGTATATGTAGTTACCTCTGGACATACATACACACAATTGCCCTTTATATAAGTATAGGTAGATATATAGATGAAGGGGAAGAAATTTTTATTTCTTACTATTAAATACTTTATGATAATGCTGAAACATATTTATTGAAATTATTTATATGCTGCTTTGTATAATTGAAACTGCGGACTAAATTTGTCCGTATTCGTTTATTCTTACTGTATTCTAATTAACCGGAATCTACTATCATTAAAACTAAAAAAAAAAAAAAAGAAAAAAAGAAAAAAAGAAAGAAAATCTGTCGACAGACAGGCGATGCCGAACTAAAAACGTCTCTACATCTTCTGTTTCATATGATTTGCTTCACCGGTTTCATTTAAGCTCCATTTACAACGTACTTATCAATTAGCGTATATATATATATATATATATATATAATATATATATATATATATATATTATATAAACCTGTTTGGGAATATATATGTGTGTGTTTGAGAATATATATATATATATATATATATATATATATATATTTATATATATATATATATATATATATATATATATATATATACATATGTGTGTGTGTGTGTGTGTGTTTGGGAATATAAATATGTGTGTGTGTGTGTGTGTGTGTGCCCGCGTTTAGGAATATGTATATGTGTGTGGTGCGTTTGGTAAATATATATATATGTGTGTTTGTGTGTGTGTGTTTTTGGGTATATATATATTGTGTGTTTGTGTTTGGGTATGTGTGTGTGTGTGTTTGGGTATGTGTGTGTGTGTTTGTGTGTATGTGTTGTATGTGTGTGTTTGGGTATATGTGTGTGTGTGTTTGGGTATATATATGTGTGTGTGTGTGTGTGGTGTTGGGATATATGTGTGTGTGTGTGTGTGTGGTGTTTGATATTGGATATGTGTGTGTGTGTGTTGGGTATATGTGTGTGTGTTCGGGTATATGTGTGTGTGTTTGGGTATGTGTGTGTGTGTTTGGGTATGTGTGTTGGGTATATATGTGTGTGTGTGTGTGTGTTGTGTGTGTATGTGTGTGTGTGTTTGGGTGTGTGTGTGTGTGTTTGGGTGTTTGTGTGTGTGTTTGGGTATATATATATGTGTGTGTGTGTGTGTGTGGTGTGTTGGGTGTGTGTGTGTGTGTGTGTGTGTGTGTGTTTATAAATATATGTGTGTGTTGTGTTGGGAATATAATATATGTGTGTATGTGTTTGGGAAATAAATATGTGTGTGTGTGTGTGTGTGTGAATATATATATATATGTGTGTGTTTTGTGAATATATATATATGTGTGTGTTTGTGAATATATATATATATGTGTGTGTGTTGTGAATATATTATATATATATGTGTGTGTGTTTGTGAATATATATATATATGTGTGTGTATTTGTGTATGTGTTTGTGAATATATATATATTGTGTTTGTGAATATATATGTGTGTGTGTGTTTTGTGAATATATATATTGTGTGGTGTTTGTGAATATATATATATGTGTTGTGTCTGTTTGTGAATATATATATGTGTGTGTGTGTTTGTGAATATATATATATGTGTGTGTGTGTTTGTGAATATATATATATGTGTGTGTGTGTGTGAACTATATATATATATATATATATATATATATATATATATATATATATATATTGAAGTATCCGTTTACGGTGAGTAAGAGGTCAATGTTGGATTGCGGCCAGTTTTAATGATAGCAACAACCACAGATTCTTAGTATTGATGATAAGCTGGGAAGTCTTGATATTGTCAGTCGAAACTCTTGGATGTATACAAAGAGAATTTTAGTAAAGATTTGGCAATGGCGTCTTCAAACAAAAGGATACCTTAAAAACTGTTTAGTTATATATATATATATATATATATTATAATATATATATATATATATATAATACTACATGTCAAAAACTTAGAAAACTTCTAAAAACTTTCTAAAAATAATTTTTTTGACAAGAAATTTTCTCCTACGATGATCTAAGGTCAGAACTTGTTCAGAACAGTCAAAAAATAAATTACATGAAATAAATATTCTTGTTTGTCTAATCAATTTTTGTTCATCACATACAACTCCCATGAACCCTCCCTCACATATATAAGAGCATTAAAAAAATAACCCACCTCATAGAGGTTCTTCACGGAACAAATGGATATGCTACTACTAACACACTCGTCTACCCGGATTTTAATAGCATATCAAACCCTCAAAAACACTTCAATTTTTATAGTTCTTCTATAATGCTCCCTTTCAAAAAATCTATAAACAATTACTTCAAATAAAAAATTTTGTCCTGACGATGACCTAAGGTCGAAACTAGTTGAGAATAAACAACATACAAGAAATATTCCTGATTGTCTTATTACTTTTTGTTCATACTATATATATATATATTATATATATATATATATAATCCATCGAACACGTGGCGAACGAGTAGGATAAATCCTACACGTTCTCCACGGGTACGATTTGACAAAAGTTTGCAAGTATGGTGCATCCATTAAGAATTGAATTCACTATTCAGTAGTAAATGGATCTGCAATACTAGCTTGCTAACCATTACACAACGATAGGCCGCCCTTAATCAACCAGTGTACGTATTTACCCTACCCATGAAAACGGGTGGGATTCGAGATAAGGTTTTAAGTGTGGTGCATCCATCGAGGATCGAATTCGCGATTCACTAGAAATTGATCCTCAAGACCATTACACCACGGAGCCCTGTTAGCAGCAACTGCACCTCTGTAGAGGGCTAAGATCTTCCCTAATGGGTCCTCCTTTTGGCCGTGGATGGTGACCCGTGATGCTTAAGGATGGAACCCTGGTAGCTGAGTAGTCCATGACATGCAACACTCCACTTCGATCCTTACTTTAGATGCCTCTTCTGATCAATCGGCTGGTCACAAAGCTCTAGCATCTAAATGATTGTCCCAACCCTATTGCCCTTATGACAAGCCCAAGCCCTTGTTATCATATGTGCTAGAAGGCGGTGGCTGAGGGTCTTAGTATCCTGGGTATGAAGTTAAACTGATCTGATGGTGAGGTTCCAGTTCTGGGGATAAAGGGATGCTCCACATTCCCCAATGCGGAGCACTCATTTATCACCATTGCTCCCAGATCCACTCAGACCCGGAGTAGTAGTAGCTGTTAGGGTCCCATTTATGGGTTGAATATAAAAATACTTTTAAAACAAATTGAGTAGACATCAACAATGAATAAAACAAAAACGTCTTTGGCATAAAATTACCAAATGGGTTGACATGCCGTAAAACCAACCAACCATTTATGGGTTGAATATAAAAATACGTTTAAAACAAATTGAGTAGACATCAACAATGAATAAAACAAAAACGTCTTTGGCATAAAATGACCAAATGGGTTGACATGCCGTAAAACCCAACCAACCATTTATGGGTTGAATATAAAAATACGTTTAAAACAAATTGAGTAGACATCAACAATGAATAAAACAAAAACGTCTTTGGCATAAAATTACCAAATGGGTTGACATGCCGTAAAACCCAACCAACCATTTATGGGTTGAATATAAAAATACGTTTAAAACAAATTGAGTAGACATCAACAATGAATAAAACAAAAACGTCTTTGGCATAAAATGACCAAATGGGTTGACATGCCGTAAAACCCAACCCATTTATGGGTTGAATATAAAAATACGTTTAAAACAAATTGAGTAGACATCAACAATGAATAAAACAAAAACGTCTTTGGCATAAAATTACCAAATGGGTTGACATGCCGTAAAACCCAACCAACCATTTATGGGTTGAATATAAAAATACGTTTAAACAAATTGAGTAGACATCAACAATGAATAAAACAAAAACGTCTTTGGCATAAAATGACCAAATGGGTTGACATGCCGTAAAACCCAACCAACCATTTATGGGTTGAATATAAAAATACGTTTAAAACAAATTGAGTAGACATCAACAATGAATAAAACAAAAACGTCTTTGGCATAAAATGACCAAATGGGTTGACATGCCGTAAAACCCAACCAACCATTTATGGGTTGAATATAAAAATACGTTTAAAACAAATTGAGTAGACATCAACAATGAATAAAACAAAAACGTCTTTGGCATAAAATTACCAAATGGGTTGACATGCCGTAAAACCCAACCAACCAACCAACATTACACCACGATGGGGCGCCTTGGTGTGGCTGCGTAATGTCAGTGGACGGTTCATGAACCCCCCCCCAAAAAAAAAAAAATAACAGGATTCCAGGCCCGGATATTCAAGACAGAAGACTGGTCCTTCCACTTCAGGATGGGGGGGGGGATAAAATTTAGAATTTCGCCTTAAGTTATCAAAGACCGCTAACATGGTTAATGGCAAGTAGATTTAAAACTGCCAATACCTTGCTTTGATACTTTTTTCTGTCTGGTATTTCTTTATTGTATTTTGTTAAAATAGAACCGTGTAAAAATATTACAAGCAAAAAAAAAAAAAAAAAGAAATAAAGAAAGAAAGGGTGGGGTGGCTTACTCTCGGCTGCAACGGCTCTGTACTTAGAAGATTGGCGTAATACAATCTTTCTGCTGTCATTTGTCTTTATTTGTAACGTACTTGGAGTGGGCTTAGCTAACATAATAAATCCCCATTCATTTTCTCATCGTAAGCGAATAATATAATATCGTAGAATGTTCGTCTACATACGCGCACGTTTGACCGACTCGAAAGGGTCAGATAACATAAGAACCCACCCACTTCTCTTCTTGAAATAGCAAACATCTTTCCATCTCCCGGGAATGGAGTTTTACACCACTAAACAGGCAGAAATTCATTCGTTTACTTAAGAAGATGACAATCCAGATACTGATCGCCATGACATTAAACAGCAGATGTATGGATGCTTATTTTGTTTCGTTAATTGTTTTTTTCTGAGTCAAACTCCACTCAAAGAAATGGAAATTTACAAGCGCTATGAAGAGTACAGTGAGAACTTTTCTGAAAAAAACCCAAAAAAAACAGAAAAGAAGATCTTCTCCCCACCCCTTGCTGTGCTATTGCAGTGAATTTCCACCGGGGTCGAGGTTTATTCATTACTTCTTCTAATCCCCTCAAATTCATAGTTTTTTTATGTTTAAAATTTCCTGGTAAGTTGATATTCCTTCTTTTCAAAACAACCTTAGATTTTCGTTGATTGTATCTTATGCATATATACAGATAACTGTAGAAATTTGTTGGCTGATCAGCATCCAACTGTGTTGTGAGCTGAGTATGCTGTTGGTTTGAACAACAGCAACTAAGATATGGGTAAATAGTTGTGACTATTCTTGAGTTCCATAAATACCAGTCGTTTTGGGCACCAGTCAGTAGTGCTTAGTTGCTGTTGTTCAAACCAACAGCATACTCAGCTCACAACACAGTTGGATGCTAATCCCCCAACAAATTACTACATGGCGCTGCAGACAGGATTGCAACAAGGTTAGATCTGTATTAAGTTACGACTTCCTTGTTGCCTCGTCTTACCAATTCGACGGTAATTTGAACTTAGTATGTTTATTCTACAATAACGACAACGTTCTTCTTAGATGAAAAAACGCCCATCTTAGGTAACAAATTTCCAAATTGGAACAACTTACGTGAAGGGCTTTAACTTTAAGAAAACAACATTTGGAATATTTTGGAGTTAAGTGCCCGGCTTAGCTCAGTCTGTAGAGCATCAGCCTAGGAACCACAAGGTTCCCGGTTCGATACCGACCCTCGCCAACTCAGCGTATGGGTAGCACAGGTATCTGTGCGGTAAAGTGAGGAGCTGATGGTAGGTGTGGCGTTCCACATCAGACGCCAAAACAATCTCTTTGGTCTAGCGCTAGGGAAAAGGGGATAGACACCCTCGCTGTCTTGGCCGATACCGACTTTACCACCACCACACACCCACCCGAAGACTTTTTTAAAACTTTATTTTTATCAAACTACCCCATCGGTTATGGACTCTTTAGACATATATATGTATTTACCAACCCCTCCACACGAGCAGTCTGTGACACAAGGTCAATTTCCTAAGTGGAGTTTAACAGGATTGAATTCAAAGTTTTCCTTCTCCTAGACTGATCATCTAACCGTAGTTAAAGAGCTCAGTCCACCCTACTATTTACCCACAGCTGGATATAGAGTAGTTGGATTCATACCTTTCCCAAGGGTATTGGTGACTGTTTTAACATATAGTTAGTTTAACGAAGTGTGTATGTATAGGGGGCCTCATATGCATGATTAAGACAAAAATAGCCTTGATTCTCATGACCACCGTCACGCTGGCATCGGAGTAATCCGATAATTCGTCCTTGGTGCAATGAAGTATGAATCACCAGAAACAGGCTCACTTCATTTTTATTGTGCTGTATTCAGTCCAAAGAAAAAGAACCACGGCCAGGTGAAATCAACAGATACCCCACTTTAATCACAGCCCGAAGGAAGGAAAGCGTTATTTATCCAATCCCTGCGGTGTTGGGATGTGAAAATAGGTCGGTTTAGTGTGGGGACGCCGCAGGAAGTAAGACTCTCCAGGGGTGGTGCAAAAAACTTTTTTTCACGATCCTTCAGTTTTCCCCTTGAGTAGTACCTCAGCTGATGGGCAATAAACCCAGCATTTACCCCATTAGACGAGTAGGCAGGTGCTGGCTGCAGAGAAGGTCCCTTAGAATTGAGCTGATTAATTTCTACACCTTTCGAAACAAAACCCAGAAGCTGGTTGTCTATTTGTATTTACCCCACCCACCACGGCGAAAGTATATGACACGAGGTCGATTTAATTTAGGGTGTCCCGCAGTAAAAAGCCTCAGGGGAGGGGCAGATAAAATAATTGCCGACGTTCCTACAGCTTTCCCTTAAAGGAGCGCCTCGGGCGCTGGGCAATCAGCCCAGCCCTTAACCCCTTAGGCGAGGTGAGAGAACGGGGGTAAGGCGCTGTCTGGAAAGAAGGACTCTTGAAACTAGGCTGATTAATTTCTAAATATCTAGCACTGGGTCAGAGAGATGGTTGTTCTTCGTAATTTCTGCTAGAAACATACCTACGTTGTCTTTTTGATAAAACATTTAAAAAAAGGTGTTAGTTTTCTCGAGAAATTAGTATGTTTACTTGAACATTTTGTAGAGACCTTGGTTATCTCTTATTTTGAAAATAATATTTCTCAAAATACGGTACAGTAATTGATTTTCCAGCTTTTGTAATACAAGAACCTTGATGGAATGACAACTTAATCTAATATTAATTCAATAAATATTTACGTTTTTGTCCATCCTTAAAAGATTATAAAAAAAAAGAAATTAGAATAATAATTCAAAGCAATTTCGCAAAATAATATTTTTGATAAATCTACCTGATTCAATAAATCTCTCTATTTGTATCTCTCAATATATATATATATATATATATATATATATATATATATATATATATATATATATATATATATATATATGCGTGTGTGTGTGTGTGTGTATTGCGCTCTCTAGGAGGAAATTTGATGGCAGCTAATTACGCTTAAATTGCAAAATTCTCCTTAAAACAGAGCTCTCTTAGCCACCTTTATATATGAATATATTTATATCAGTAGTATTTGACTATTATCCTCATCTTTATTGTACATATAACAATAAAGATGAGGACAATAGTCCGAATAATCCAAATACTACTAATTATCAAGCCTCATCTAAAAAATTCAGAGAAATAATATTTATATCAGTAAAATCCCCTTCCTTAAGTGGGTTGCGCTGATAGCCGTGCTTAGTAGAGGCTCTGACTGACGAAAAATCGACTGAGTTTCGATCCCAGCCTGACGCAGCCTGCAAAGTTTAGTCGTTCTGAAGAGTCGTGACGGCGAATCAGCACTGTATGTGGATGACTATATATATATATATATATATCAGTCATCCACAGATAAGTGCGGCTCGACTTTTTTAACAGCTACCTCTCGCTGGGATTGAAATCCGGCAGAATTTTCGTCTGCCAAGTCCCTTACCCTTGCTGCTATCAGCGCCCGTCAGTCTGAAGTGAACAATTAATTGATACATCCCTACGCAGGATGTTTTTACCATCACCAGAGAACTCTAGACTGTAAACAGCGGACAGACGAGTAACATATATATATATATATATAAAGAAACACCCTAATTTTTGTTACGTTTTTTAGATAAGAAAAATAGCACTGTATTGTATAAAAACATAATAAAATAGAATGTAATGAATTATGTGCTGTAATGTTTTAATGTTTATTTTTATATGTTTATAACAAGTTAGGACAGCTCAGTTCGTTGAGCGTTCGCCTAGGAACCATAAGGTTCTGGCTTCAATACCAGCCCTCGTCAACTCAGCGCATGAGTAGCACAGTGATCTGTGCGGTAAAGTGAGGAGCTGATGTTAAGTCTGGCGCTTCACCTGAGACACAAAAACAATCTCCTTGATCTAGCGCTTGTGAAAAGGAGATAGACCCACTCGCTGTCTGGCTGATACCGACTTACTTTATGACCACTTAATATTTCGTAGAATATCCATATTCTGAGCGAGGATCAGTATGCTACCTACCTTCAACCAACCTCGACATCTCTCTTAGTTATCTACGTTTAAGTCTAATGGACTGTTTTCAACGTTTATGAATTATATTTGATTTATAATGTCATTACTATGTGTAAGGAGAACATTTAATTAATAACATTAGCACTGATAATCAAATGACACTTATTTTATTTATTCTTTTTTTAATTTTTTTTTTACGAAATATTAAATGTTTCGAAACTCATAATGGAAAGTAATTGCCTTTAAATGTTGTTGTCGTTCTTAGATATGAATTTATGTTAGACTTTTAAAATGACGGCATTCACTTGATATTTGACAATGCTTTTTCAGACAAAAAAAAATCTTTATTTGTTGAATTATTCCAAACGAACATGTCATGACTTATGAATATCAACTTTACCGCGATCAATTACTATAATAAACTCAAAAGAGTAGACGACCATCTTATTCATCCACTTTAAGTACAATTTTTTTTTTTTCAATTTATTGACGTTTTATTCTTTGATTTTTAAAGATTTCATTTCATGTATGATAAGTAGAATGATGGAAATCCATCTGAATATTTATTTATTTATTGTTAAAGAAAGGAAGCAATTGTAACATATAGTAAAGCGATGTTAATGCACGCATAGGGAAGGCATGGTCTGCTATGAATAGATTATCAGTCACAGGGATGCTGATAGGTACGCGTCCTGCGTCCCTGACGCGTAAAAAATCTAAAAGAACGCAGTAAAATCTTATCCATGCGTCCCAGTGTTTTTCTTTTTTCTTCCCTCACCATTTCAAGCTAACTGTAAATACATTCCAATTGTTTCTTAGAAAATAATTACACAGGGTAGGTTACAAGGTAGGAGTTAGTCGACTTTAGTTGTTTCCACAGATCATAAATAAAAACCCTACAATCTATTATGAAATTTTAGTTTGGAACCATATATTTTTCCGGAGACTCATTCAAAGCATATATGTGCGTCTCAGGACGCACTAAATCAAAAGCTATCAGCATCACTAAGTATATGAAAATTAGACCTCACTGACAAGTTAAAGCGACAATTCTTCCCAGCCGTAGTTGTATCAGTTCTACTGTATGGCTGTACCACTTGGACCCTAACGAAGCGCCCAGAGAGTAAGTTAGATGGGAGTTGCACAAGAATGCTGCGTGCGATCTTAAACAAATCGTTGAAACAACACCTCACAAGGAAACAGCTGTACGGCCACTTGTTCCCTATCACACAGACCATCCAAATGAGATGAAAAAGACATGCTGGAGAAGTAAGGACGAACTCAAAAGAGACGTTCTGTGGAAACCAGCACATGGGTACTGCCACTCTGGATCAAAGTGGACCTGGGAGCAATGGTGATGAAGGAGTGCTCCCCAGACCTCTAGAACTGGAACCTCACCATCAGAGTTTAATGTCATGCCCAAGACATGAAGACTCCCAACCAACGTCTTCTAACACGTATATCAAAATAGATTGGGGGTTACCATAAGGACAATAGGGTTGAGGAGCTTTGTGCTATTTTAACACAGCAAAAATAGCACATCGTAGCGAGGCTTTTGTTAGCGTAATAGCATTAAAATGCCCCAAATTAGCAAATAAAGCAATTCCCAATTCGATTTACAACGTAGTGATAATAATTTTGGGTCTGTAACGACGTTCACTTCGATAATTATAATTTCTCAAGGGAGGTAACTACTAGATACTAATTATTGAGTACTTCCTCTTATTCGTCTATTTGCAATTAGTTATAAATTCTGATGACGTCCGTCGAAGGTGACCTTTAAGCAAATAATTTCAAATGTACGGAACTGACTCCAGTGTGTGTGTGGGGGGGGGGAGGTTATATCAAATAAAAATGAAAATAACAAAAAGATACTTTTTTTTTGTTTTTTTTTTTCAATTAATGTAAATAAAATAATTTTTGCAATTTCCTTTCTGCGAAGGTTACGCAACGTGTACATCACTCACGCACGCACGTGCATTTAGCTTTGAGGTAACAGGTTTACAAATCAGTTAGAACCCCATCCCGCAAAAATAAATAAATGAATGAATAAATAAAACAAGATGAATGAAATAGAATAAAATAAATAAATAAAACATTAATATATATATATATATATATATATATATATAATATATATATATATATATATATATATATAATTTGTTATGTGTTGATTGAAGTTAAATTCTAAATGAGTTTGCCTGAAATGTTAGTGCTGTACTTTTCAATGGACCAACAATGTTTTCTTTCAATCCCGCTAAATATCTGAAACATTTTCAGATCACCGATTCCAGATGTTCGGATGGGTGGATGGGGAGGTACTTCTAGAAATCCCATTACATCTGGCAAATAAATTTACATTAGCGGCGGCAAGTTCAAACCGAGTCTCATCGACACCGTCACCCTCCTTATTCTTTTTATATATTTTTTAAATTCTGTTTCTCAATCCTCACCTTCTGCTTTTTTCATCCTCTTTTTACTTGTGTTTCTAGTTATTTTTTCATTGCGTTTCTTCTATCTAGTCCATTTTCTGTTGTCCATTTGTTGTTGTAGTTGATAATAATGATAATGAAACGTAGCGTAACGGTTACCATCGTAGGAAATGGAGTCGTCAAGCCGAGTTCAAATCTGGACGAAACAGTTTGCGTTTTATTTCGCGTTAACGCATGAATTCATCTATTCTTCTCCCTCCCAACTATGAATAAATATATTATTATTAATTGATTTTAACGGCATGGCAACCCATCTAGAATTATTTCATGCCTAGGGCTTAGGGAATCGCGTAAATTTTATATTTATAATTTTGTGTAGTCTAAGTGTATATGATATCAAGCCATCATAAACAGCTATAGACCAAAAAGACAGCAACGATACTTAGATGATGATGACGATAATAATAATAATAATAATAATAATAATAATAATAATAATAATAATAATAATAATTCTCAGGGACTTTGAAATAAAAACGGATCACCTTATCCCAGCAAGAAGACTAGACCTAGTGTTGATAAACAAAAAAGAAAGAACTTGTCAACTGGTGGATTTTGCAGTTCCAGCAGATCACAGGGTAAAGCTAAAGGAAAATGAAAAAATGGACAGATATCTGGACCTTGCCAGAGAACTGAAAAAGTTATGGAATATGAAAGTGAAAGTTATACTAATTGTAGTTGGTGCACTTGGAACGGTCCCAAAAGGATTGGAAAAGGGTTTGGAAAGTTTGGAAATCAGAGGAAGAATTGAAACCATTCAGAACACTGCACTGCTGCAATCTGCCAGAATCCTCAGAAGAGTCCTGGAGACCTGAGGAGACTTGCTGTCACTCAGATTCCAGTGAAAGACCATCAGCTAACGCTGATGTGAAAACTCAAAAGGAGTAAATGATAATAATAATAATAAAAATATACACACACACAGTTATAACAAATCTCACTACCATTTACCATTTTTACATGACTTACTATATCTCCACCAAACCCAGCGCATATGACCCACCGACGACCCCTTTCAACACCTAACAGTTGTGGCATCATTAACAGACCCTTACTAGCTACACACCCCATCAGAAAAAATAGAACTACCAACAACACTCCTACTAGCACCAGCAATTGACTACCCCTCCCTATTCACGTCCTCCTAACTCACCAGTAGGAAAATGTCCTCCGTTGAAGCAAGAACTCAATCCAACGTCCTGAAGAAGGTCTAACAGACCGAAACGTTACAACGCCGACATCACTTCCTACAATAAATATCCATCTTGTTCAACATACCGTGTTTGTCTACCTTTCTCCACATATATATAATTTGTGAACATTTGTATGGTTTCAAGTATTCCTCTCGAATACTAATCCTTTTCAAACAGATCTTTTTGACCCACAGATGAAACCCTAACAAATACTGCCACTCAAGGTTAGAGTGGATCTGGGAGTAATGGCAATGAAGGAATGCTACACACTCCCCAGGGCTCCAGATGCTGGACTTTGCCACCAGATGCATTTTGGTGTCTTACGCAGGACACCCCATTTGAGGGTGTCTTACCTTTTTGTAGGGGACACAACCAGCGTATTAGCCCCATCAACAGGGTATATATATATATATATATATATATATATATATATATATATATATATAGGCAAGTACTGTTAAAAAAAAACCAGAATATTTATTTTTCTTTATCTTTATCTTAAGTTTTCTAGTCGTCTAGTCATTTTTCTTAGGTCAGGATCCAGCTGGTACAGGAACTGTCCCATATTCTTTAGCCTATCGCTATATATATATATATATATATATATATATATATATATATATATATATATATGGACTGGCAAAAAAATCAGCTTCTACGAGTTTTAAAAGCGAATTAAAAATAATTAAATCTATTATTTAAGGTCAAACTTTGTCTAAATCGATAAGTAGTAACATAATGACCATCATTAAAAAAAGAAAAATATCATTACATATGCAGTTTATTTTTAATAGATTTAAAGGCATTTGTTTTGGTCAATTTTGACGCGATCCGCCATTCTGTCTCTTTTTCAAGGGTTTTAAGCGCTTGTTTACAATTTTAATATAACATTCGCGATTGTAAAAATTTTTTAAGGCATACTGGGCTCTTTTAGCCTTGCAAAGGCAACCAGTCGAGAAATGGGGGAATACCCAACTCTGATTTCAAAACACACCTTGTGTTATTCAGAATCTGTGGCATATTTGTACACCATTCTTCTGTTATCAGCTCATCTAATAAGTGTGGCCTTCACCATTAGAAAACAAATCAGCGGTAGGTAAGCGGTGGATCAATTTCACATCTTTAATTGAACTGTCAGGCGTGACGGGAGAGCTGCTATTATTTATTTATTTTCTTCTGTTTGATACAATTCTTTATCAAATCTTTCACCAGAGACTGAAGTGAAGGAATGTTTCTCTTGGAAATTTATTGTGTGTATTAGATTGAGATATTTTTTCTAAGTATGTGCTCATTAGTGTGACCTTTGTTGTTGCTTTTGTTATTATTATTATTATTATTATTATTATTATTATTATTATTATTATTTTGAAAGTGTCCCAAAATTCAAGGTAATATCAATCCTTTGCAAGTCTCCAGCAAACGAAATGCAATTCCTTTCCCAACCGAACACGCCACTATCACTTCAAATAGCAGTCGTCAGATTTCACTTGCCGTCCAAACACTTTCTTCCTCACTCGTCCTGTTAGCGACAGTCCGTCTTTATTTCTGCTCGTTCGGCTGCGCTTATGCAAATTCCGATATACTTTATTTGAGTCTCTACTAACAACACCTCAGCTACGAGGAGGTAGCGAGTTCGAGTATCCGTAGCCGCACGCCACACTCCTCCCCCTCGCACAGGCCAAATATATCCTGACGCGCTTTGTTTTCTGGGGCTGGGAATCTGCTTGTTCATAGGGCTGCATTTCAATTTCGTCACATATTATCATTATGTCGTTTTTTTTTTATTTAACATTTTTTTAAATTTTTTTTTTATTTTTTAGATAAAGGTGGATTTCTTTATTGTATGTCTCAGTATTTTTCTGAAGTTGAGCTCAAATTCCTCATTCTTGCAATTTCTATTTACAGATCCTTATTTTTTTTAAAGTTTATCAATTTATTTCACTGAGATGTTTTTATCAGACGGAATGATAATATCTATGAGATAATATGCCTATTTATTATCATTATGATAAAGGGCACGTTAGAGCTCAGTCAGTAAAGCATCCGCTTAGGAACCACAAGGTTCCAGGTTCAATACCAGCCCTCGTCAACTCAGCGCATGAGTAGCACAGATTGGGTATTATTATTATTTTCACTCTGTGCGAGTTTTTCACAAGTTTTAACTAGTGGCTTTTCATTGGAATCTGAATGATAACAAGTCTCTTCGTGTCTCCATGACTCTTTTAAGTATTCTAGATGATCTTGACAGTGCTGTAGTCTGGATGGCCTGGATTCTTCCTCGGATCTTCAGTTTCCCAGTTTCTTTTCCAGACCTTTGAGGACCGTTCGAAGGGCATCAACAAAAATTGTTTTCACCTGACAGAGCGTTTTCAGCACTCTGACAAGATCCAAGTAATATTTAAATGTTTTATTTTCACTCCATGGTCCGTTGGAACGGCAAAATCCACAAGATGACAAGTTCTTTTCTTCTTAATTAATACTATTTTCTTCTTCTATAATACTGTTTATTTAAAACTATTATATAGCCATTCTTTAAATCGACGTATCTTACATATTTAGACGTATGTTTTAGAGTATACGCGTGGACGTATACTCATCTTGTATACTTATCTTCTTCTATGGATCTGGATAGGTATTATCTGCTTAGCTGGGCTGGTATATCTGGGTGGCTGTCCATCCGGTCTTGGGTTTCTTGTTGGAATTCTTGCCTTGATCTTGGGAAGTCTTCTGTGTCTTGGTCCGTTGTTTGTTTGTTTATTAACGAACCCAAGACTTTCTTTTTTTATAGACGCCTTTTATTTTAATATCAAACCCAAAAACAACCGCGCGAGAGAAATGGCTATTTGGACGAGAGACACCATCATATATCTTGCTCGTCCAGTCACTAAGCCAAATCTGATTTCTCTAAACTAACTTTCTCACATTCACTCTGGAGAATCGTAGAAGAGGTCAAATTCAGGATTAAATTCTGTCAATCAAATTCCCTGTATTTTTCCACAAGACCGTTTGATTTAACTACACTACCGTACATAATTGATAAGTAACCTATCAAGCATGTAACAGAACAGCAGCATCTGATAAATTTCCTTCTCATTGTTTACAAAAACTAGATCTGATTTCCTGGACTAGATTAAAGTATCCGTTTGTATTTCAAAATCCTATAAAATGTTCTCGGGTAGTTTCTGTACTATATACCTGTTTGTTTGGATGGATAAATCCCGATGGTTTGTAAAATTACTACATGGTCAGCTTTCCTGCCCAGTCATGTCTACTTTTAGAGCATTCTGAACTAATTTTCTGCATTTGCTTAGTGATATGATTTGCGTGGCGGTCTAATCTTTTTCTCTACACAGGCGATATTAACTATTTTGCTATGGCTTGTCTATTTTGACTTTGATACAGTAGAATTCTTTTGGGTCGTCCTTAACCCCAAATACCAGGTGTTGCTAGGTGTCAAATGCACTTCTACAACCAGGCTGATACAGTTTGAAAACTATGATTTGCATCGTTTTCATACCAGAAAATTAAAAATAAGATGATATTTCAAATTATGAATAATGCACTGGTAGGTTCACTGAAGACAAGTACAGCAAACCTTTTTGACTCAGATCTCTTACCAATGTTTGAAAATGATATATTAAGGACTAGTAGGCAAGAGGTTAACAGGTATACAATTATTATTATTATTATTATTATTATTATTATTATTATTATTATTATTATTATTATTTTTCACACCAGCGTTAGCTGATAGTCTTTCCCTGGAGTTTGAGTGACAACAAGTCTCCTCAGGTCTCCAGGACTCTCCTGAGTATTCCAGCTGATTTCAACAATGCAGTTGCCTGGGTGGTCTCAATTCTTTCTCTGGTTTCCAGTCTTTTTTCCTATTATTATTATTATTATTATTATTATTATTATTATTTTGAGTTTTTCACATCAGCGTTAGCTGGTGGTATTTCACTGGAGGCTGATTGACAACAAGTCTCCTCAGGTCTCCAGGACTCTTCTGGGTATTCTAGCCGATTGCAGCAGTGCAGTAGTCTGGATGGTCTCAATTCTTTCTCTGATTTCCATATCCTCCAGTCTTTTTTGGGACCGTTCCAAGTTTTTGGGACCGTTCCAAGTGCACCAACTACAATTGGTATCACGTTCACTCTCATTTTCCACAGCTTTTTCAATTCTCTGGCAAGATCCAGGTATTTATCCATCTTTTCATTTTCCTTCTGCTTCACCCTGTGATCTGCTGGAACCTCAAAGTCCACCAGTTGACACGTTCTCATTTTTTTTTTGTTTATCAACACTAGGTCTGGTCTCCTGGCTGGGATAGGGTGATCCGTCTTTATCTTAAAGTCCCAGAGAACTTTATGCGTTTCTCAAGAACAGATTCTGGTTTATGCATATACCATTTTGTTTTTTGGTCAAGATTTAATTTTTTGGATAATTCCCAGTGGATCACCTTCCCAACCCACTTATTATTATTATTATTATTAGTAGTAGTAGTAGTAGTAGTAGTAGTAGCAGTAGTACTGGCGTGGTTTTCCATTTATTCCTGAAAAAGAAATTGATGGAAATATAAATAGTACAACAAAAAGGTAACATAAAAATGAGAATTTTTAGAACAAGTTTGCTTATCAAAAGTTTGAAGGAAAAAAAAAGAAAAAAAAAGAAAAAAAGGAATAAATGATGGGGAGTAAAAGTGAGAAGATATCAGTCAGATATGTTTATGAATCCGTCCATTTAAAATAAATCGATATGCCTCTCATTCCCCCTCTCCCCCTCCCCCCCTCTCTCTCTCTCTCTCTCTCTCTCTCTCTCTCTTATATGTCTGTGTACCTATATATAAATCTATAAGCTAATTCGACTGTGCATATATTATATATATATATATATATATATATATATATATATATATATATATAATAAATACAAAAGACTTATAGATCTTGCATATAGACTATTTCAGGGAGCTTAGACAAAAATGTCTAATTCTCCCGACTCATCAGATGCGAAGTTATATATATATATATATATATGAAGTCTTTCACGTTATGCGAATATACTTGGAAAAAGGCTGAATCAAAACATGGATGAGTTGTATATAGGTGTGCTGAAAAATGCTCGACCAAACCAAAAAGAGAATAACATCAAACCATAAAGCGTACACGTTATTCCACACAGTGTACCGCGCGGTTAGAGACTCTTTTGGGCTGTTGGTTTTGAATAAAGAATAGACGTCTTAAAAACAATAAAGTCTTGCTTATCTATTGCAAAGAAGAAATGAGCACAGAGGAACCAGCTCAAAAGAAGAAACAGTCCACAAAATGAACATCCTCTTGTCGGTACAAGCAAGAACAAGTAGACTAAGTAAGAACCTATCTACTGCCCCCTCTCTCTCCTAATTATATACCCGATACAAAGGGGTATATAACAAGAATCCGTATGTCCTATCGGTGAGACTTAGAATACTCTGACTGTATTCTAGGCAGAGGTGCAAGACTCCCTACCTCAGATAGGAGTACTTGATATCATATAACTATGTGCCAAAAAAAAAAAAAAGAAAAAAGAAAAGAAAAACTCCTGGGGAGTTGATAAATTTTCACATAACGGGTTAACGTGTTTCAATCAATCGGACTAAATTATTTGGGTCCCAAAATTATTCGTCTCGGTGCGGTCCTGTTAATCGAAATCCACAGTATTATTTTATTTTTATTTTCCCAATTGCTTTACACAAGTGTAAACGTTGAAAAATACAGTGGTGTTGGATAAATTTAACTTGTGAAAATTTGCCTGGGGCAATCGAGAAGAAAAATGATCGGGACCAAAGTTTCCTTATGTTAAAACTGGAGGGATTTAGCATTTTTAATTTGAATTATGATGATGCTGTGATTTATTTTGTTTATTTGGAGCAATTACATGTAAAATTGTATGTTCTTTCTGATTCTGCACTCAAATTGTATGTATCTCTATGCTGTAACCTATTATTTAGAGAATAAGTGGTACGGATATAAGCGTTTTTTTTTTGTTTTTTGTTTTTTCAAGTTGACCACAATATTATTCATTATTTACATTTTAGTACTGCACGTATACACATATCTATTAATAATGGAGATTTGGTGTATTTCTGTCTATAACCAAAACTACGTCACAGCTTACGTCACAATATTCTCAATGATTGCGTAAGTCTATTAACCCTGTGTTATATACAATTTAAAAATTGTTTTTACTCCCGCCCTCTCTTTTTAATAATAAGAAGTTAACTAAAAGCTTACAAATAAATACTTAAGATTTTGTGTAAAATGTATGTGTAAAATATTCAAAATAATCATTTGATTAATAATTAATAGATGCATGCAACATTTTATTTGAGGTGGTCGGAACTAAGTTTCCATTTCAAATTGTTTTATTTATTTTTATTACTCCTTTAATAAATTTGATGATTTTACTTATGATAAACTCGACGGGGGGGGGCCCTAAAGTCGGTATCAGCCAGTCAGCGAGGGAGTATATTCCCTTTTCAATAGCGCTAGACCAAGGAGATTGTTTTTTAGCATCTGAGGTGGAGCGCCACACCTACCATCAGCTCCTTACTTTACCGCACAGATCCATGTGCTACTCATACGCTGAGTTGGCGAGGGCCGGTATCGAACTAGGAACCTTGTGGTTTCTAGCCGAGCGCTCTACCAACTGAGCTAATCCGGATTTTGAACTCCACCGCATTCAGACAATATCTTTGAACTTAAATACCTTTTTTAGATACCTATGTTAAGTTACGTATAAGAAATAGAATAGCTCTTTATATATATTTTTTAAATAAAACCTGTCCGGCGTATACTGACAGTTTCGTTTACGTTTCTCGTAATTTTAGGTTGTTTTTTCCTCTTCTCCAAAATTGAAAGTTTCACAAAAAAGCCTTAGTTTGTGGCTGTCAACATTATTATTGGAATTGTTAAGTACGAATTTCGACAGAAAAATATATAAGAGGAAATAAAGCTACTTGCTACGAACCGGTCACGAAATTTGGTTCCATAACGTCTTCCATATTGTTCCTTTTGTTTCTTAACAGCCTCCATTGCAAAACTTTATCGCGCATGTCTTATTTTCGCGGGAAGGAAAAACCCAACTGCAAATTAGATTCAAGAAATAAATAAATAGAGAAAGAAAGAAAAAAAGAGAAAAAAAGAAAAAGAAAATCATAAGCAACTCCATAAAACTGTCAAGAATGAATTAATTACTTGGGGTTTCTTATCGTTACCCGGAGTAATGCGTTCGCAATATCAACCACCCGACCCGACACCCCTCCACCCACCCAACCGAGAATTGCGTGAGAGTGCAGATTCATGCAATGCGTGTAACTTATGAAATTTCGGAGCACTTTCTCGACCGGTCGACAATAAAAGCGATGACAAATGCGACTAATTTACCGCTGGAGATGAGAGTTGTTGATAGACACGCACTCATTTCGTGTGGCTCTGCGCTGGCGGGTGCAATTAACGTTGCCTTCAAAGGAAGAAGTACAGCAAACACACAGATTAGAAAGGAAATCAGGATTCATAAGGAGAGTGGTAGATTACATAAATTAATGAATACGTTATCACACACACACACACACACACACACACACATATATAATATATATATATATATATATATATATATATATATATATATAATATATATAATATTATTAAAAAATGAAAAAACACAAAGTTCATAAACGAGCAATGTTTATTTTGCCTCCGCTGCAGTGTTTCGATCTGTTTCAATAGATCATCATCAGAGCTTTCATTAGTTTGATATATATATATATGTTATATATATATATATATATATATATATATATATATGAAATTTGTGACTTAGTCGGGCTATATTTACTCGATTCACTATCATATAGCTTCCCAGAACACAAATTCGGGATATACAGAGACGATGGCTTGTGCTTGTCCCGTAAATGCGACGGACACACCCTAGATAAACTAAGGAAAAATATGATAAAACATATGAACAACATGGGCCTTAAAATCATAATAGACACAAACCTCACAAACGTAAACTTCCTAGACTTCCTTGATAGCGGAACATACAAACCATACCATAAGCCAAACGAAAAATTAAAATACATAAACACAGGTTCATGCCACCCACCTATAGTATTCAAAAACCTAGTCCACAACATTAGCCGCAGAATCTCAAACCTTTCAGCAAATAAAGAAATATTTGAAAAAGCAGCCCCGTACTACAATGAAGCATTAAAGGAAAGCGGAATTAAGGACCAAATAAAATACATAGATAGCGAAGATTACATACCAACCACAAACAGAAACATGAAAAGGAAAATAATCTGGTTCACACCACCATATGCACTCAACGTAAGGACAAATATAGGCAAGAAATTCTTAGAACTAGTAAAAAAACATTTCCCCCCTAAACATAGATACCACAAGATTTTTAACAAAAACACAGTCAAAGTAAGCTACTCTTGTGGACAACCGATGAAGACAATTTTTACAGCCAACATCAAGCCCAGAGAAGACCCAACATGCACATGCAGAAGTAAAGAAGACTGTCCTTTACAACAAAGATGCAACACAGAATCCATAGTATACCAGGCAACAATTAAGACAAACAATACAAACCAATCGGAAACCAGCGAAAACTACATAGGGATGGTGCAAGGTAGCTTTAAACAACGTTACTATAACCATTTAACATCCTTCAAACACGAAAATAAGAGGAACGTGACAGCACTATCCAACAAAGTATGGCAGTATAAAAAACAAGAAAAACATTTTAAATTAAAATGGAAAATACTAGACCAATCGAAGCCATACATAAATGGTTAAAAAAAATGCTCATTATGCACAACAGAAAATTTCCGTATTCTTCAAGGAATAAACTCCGAAGAAAATTTCCTAAACAACAAAACAGAAATTTTTCGAGCATGCCCACACAGGAAAAAATCTTAATATGGAATTGGATTAACCAAAACATCAGACCGCCATAATTAAGAATTCATATATAAATAAACACACATAAACTAAAATAAATATAAAAACGAAAAAAAAAATTTTAAATCACCATAAGAACAATGACGACAAATAATGATGCCGTTGAATGACGTAACCAAAATGCAGGAGCGATTAACGGATCGCGTGGACACGTGCCGGGAGTTTAAAACTGTCCATTTTTTTCAAAAGTCAAACGCCTCTGAAGACGAATAACACCGAAAAAGTGTTATTCAGAAACCAATAGTAGGAGCGACTTTGTAATTATAAATAAATAAATAAATAAATATATATATATATATATATATATATATACACACACACACACACACACACATTTGAAATAGTACATATAGATTAATATCCTTCTAACTAAGAAACACGTCAAATTTGGTTATTGATTTTTACTAATTAAGGGATATAATTAATTAATTTAGCCAAAATCACCCAATTTGCAGAACTATCCATATACCAGCACCTGCTGATAATAAAATATTGTCCGCTGACTGACTTTTTTTTACAGCGATTTATAGCGATTTACAGCAGAAATGTATCAGTTTAGCGAATAAATTTCGCAGTCTAAGCCGTTCTGCTAGGAATTTATCACCTATTCTTGGTCCAATCTTTAAAATATTTATATCGTTTAAAAGAAAATAATATAATCTTTCTGAACATGCAATTCTTATGCGTTTTTATTAATTGAATTATTTTTTACAGCGAGTTAAAAACAAATTGGCTTCAGAGAGCTGATATGTATAATTTTTTTTTCATTCTAAATTTCAAGAAAAAAAAATCTTTTTTCTCGCCTATTTACGGTTCAATCTTCTTTAAGGTATTTATATGGTTCGAAAGAGAATGAAATAATTTCTCTAAATATGTAATTTGATTGTGTTTTTATCAATGGAATTATTTTTTACAGCGAATTAAAAAAAAATTATATTTTGCTTCAGTCAACCAAGAATTCGTAGTATCATTTTTTAATACTTAAATTTTAACATAAAATCAAATCTTATTTATCGCATATTTCTGTTTCTATCTTAAAAATATTTATTTGGTTAGAAAAAAGATCTTTCTAAATTATGTAATTAGTATGTCTTTTCATACATTGAATTATTTTTGAAACGAATTAAATAACAAATCAAACGAAAACACTTAACGACAACTCAACTTTGTTTTATAAATTCCCGTCGTTCGTCAATTGTAAACAAAACTTTTTTTATTTTTCATAATCGCGTTAATTTATTTATTTTAATATTAGAAATACAAATAAAATCATGATACTAATGTATTAGATTACCTAATACATTTCACGGTAATACCTGAAAACTCAAATTGTTATCAAATTTATGATATAGTATACTTTACTATAATAATTTGACATTCGACTACGTTTTTGAATTAATAATGTTATAAGATTATTTATCGTTTTACATAAATTTAATTACTTTATTTAATTCTCTTTTTCTTTTTCAAATATTAATTTGAAATTTAGCAAATCGCGTCATTTATATTTTATTTAAAAAATATAGATATCACTAATACTAAGCACATATTTATTAAGATCAAATTTTTAATATCAATATGCAAATTAGCCTTCCTGTTCACACTGTAAACCGCTATTTTGTTGTATATATAAATACAATTGCATGTTATTAGTATGTTGATATGGTCAACGGTATTAATAATATAAAACAATTCTATCAATAATTGAAGTTCAGATAAAAAATAATAATCACAGAGAATGTGATGTAAATAACTTAAGGAAACTGTGACTTGAGTAGTAATATAGTTTCGGTTACAGACAGAAAACCGCACAGTCTCCATTATAATAAGATTTTCACTCAAGAAACAAAGTTTTAGCGTGTTTTGACGATAATCAGTGGTTGTTTACGAAGTTTGGGAAGGTTGTTTCTTGAAATTGATCGAACGAATAAAAAACAAAACAAAGTAAAAAAGCTTCCTCTTTATGGCTAAATTGATATTGATTTTTCTCATAAACACATTTTTCTTGAATATCATCAAAAAGATTTTGAAAAAAGAAAAGTTATTTTAGCAAATAAAAATATACATCCGTTCAAGAGTTAAGCACTGGCTAGTTTATCATTAAATTATTTTAGAAAAAAAAACAAAAAAAAAAAAACAAGCAAACTGTTTCAACAATATATAGTGCTGTTTACACGATTATCATATCTTAAGTGGAAAGCGAAAGGAAGTTCACTGCTACTATGCTTTACGCATGCGTCGTGACAGTGCGACAGTAAACTCAAGTTCGATCTTGTGATATTTTAAGATAACCAGGGCACCTCACGCGGTGTAATCATTAGCAGAACATTTTTGGTGAGTTCGATTCTCACTGGGTGTCTAATACTTCTGGCCTTGTGCCACAACTAAATCAAGCTTAGTAAACTGCTATTGTAAGGGTAAAAAAAAACAGGTGCAAACCTTTAAAAGAGTGTCGTACCGAATTTTTATGATAATCAAAATAATGACTAATCTTAGCAAAAATAACTATTCAAAAGAAATAACGCTTATCTGTTTACTTCACATCATATATATATATATATATATATATATTTGTGTGTGTGTGTGTGTGTGTTTGTGTGTGCCGACAATTTCTTTTAAAATTGTTTTTAAATAAAAAAAAAAGGCTCAAATACTGGCTTGAAATAATGATTTATTACACATACACATATATATATAACCTGTACGTTCTGTGCTTGCTGTAAACAAACCTGCTAGTATTTAGTTTTGCACGAATGACACTTTCTAAACACACCCTCAAAATGTCTATTAATATTATGATTTGCTTCTGAGAATACTACGTCATTCTTTCTAGAATGCTTCGGCAAATTCTGCAAGTTTTTGAACGTAGTGGGTTCATAGCTTGTATTTTACGGCTCCAAATAGCCCACATATATTCTGTAATGTTAAGATCAGACCCTCTTGCAGACCACAGAAGTGTATCAATGGCGTTATTCCCTGTATGTATTCGAGAGGGGGGGGGGTCTGGAATTGTCACCGACAAAGATGGGACGTAATATCAATGAGTATTCATCAAAATGAGGTATAACTACACTTTCAAGGATCTGCAGCAGTACCTTTGACAATTAAAATTGCTTTGCAATATAACAAGTCCAAGTTTTGCAGAGCTGGGGCTTTAGAATACACCGGCTGCACCTCTGCAGAGGGGTAAGACCCCCCCCCCAATGGGGCTACCTGTTGGCCGTGATGCTTAAGGATGGAATCCTGGTGGATGAGCAGTCCATGACATGCGATACTCCACTTAGACCCTTACTTAGGCTAACGAGCGGTCAGAGAGGCCTCCTCCAATCAATCGGCTGGTCACGTCAAGCCCTAGCACCTATATGATTTTCCCAACCCTATTGCCCTTATGACAAGCCCCAACACTTTTATGATATGGGTGCTAGAAGGCGGTGACTGAGGGTTTTCATGTCCTGGGAATGACGTTAAACTCTATCTGATGGTGAGGTTCCAGTTCTGGAGGTTTGGGGAATGTGGAGCACCCCTTCATCATCATTGCTCCCTGGTCCACTCTGACCCGGAGTGGTAGTAGCTGTTAGGGTTGCATCTATGGTTAAATAGAAAAATGTATTCATAAAAAGAATTGGGTATCCGTTGAGAATGAATTTATTTAAAAACTTTATCGGCATTAAATGACCCACTGAGGTTGATATGCCGTAAAAGCAAAACAAACCAAACCAAACCATACCAAGTTTGCAGCTTTACGAGCAGCTACTTTAGATCCCAACTGAGCCACCATTAAAAGGAAACCTCTTCCCGTGTATTGAGATGATAATATACAGTTTCCTTAAGTAAAAGTAAAGTCGTCGGGGTGGCCTAAAGTTGGTATCAGCCGGACAGCGAGGGGGCCTATTCCCTTTTCACTAGCGCTAGGTATCAAACCAGAACCTTATTGTTCCTAGCCGAACTCTCTACCAACTGAACTAAACCGAGTGCGCCATATTTGAGCTCTGCATTAATTCGCATGCAATAGAAATTTATTCTTATATGATCGTCGTGGTGTAATGGTTAGCAAGCTAGTCTCGCACAATAAACTCTTTCTAATCAAACCCACTTTGGGAGGCTGGAGACCAACTTTAAGGAAGCCTAGAAAGGAACAAGTCATTGTGTCCCGATTATGCATTAGTCATACAAGACTAACGCACTCCTATATACTCAAACAAAAACAGCCACAATGTGAAACATGTCAAACACCTTTCACAGTTAAACATTCATGGAATGCAGGTTTTTTACTCGCATCAGACACTGTTATTTTAAAGCAAACAATATGAAGATCTGTTTGAAAATGTCAACACAGAGGATATTCTCTCTTTTTTTTAGGGAAATAAAATTATACCATAGAATATAGACATGAAACAAATCAATACCATACAACATGGTAGGTGTCACATCCTACTCGTGCAGAGGTATTGGTAAATATGTATGCATACTTAAATTTGGTTTCAAGGGATGCATCAAGTAAAATGTCTGAGAATTTCTGCTTTAAATTCGAACATAAACTTCTTTTTTATTTACGTATTTGACCGCATATAAGACGCACCCCCATTTCAACTGGTCAGATCTGGAAAAAAAGGTTTTAGTGTATTTAAGCATATATTGTTGAAAACAGTCTAGCTGTGCATTACACAAGCAGAAACATAGCTGCATAAAAGCAATTTGGCAGTACAGGCAAGCAATCTCAATAGCAGAAAATAATAATAATAAAATTAATAATAATAATAATAATAATAATAATAATAATAAACTTCACCTACGATGTATTAGACGCAGGGAAATTGAGCCAAAATCTTTGGAAAAAAGTGCGTTCTATATGCCGTCAAATACGGTATCTATTTTCTTATGATACGTCATGGCAGTGACCTTAATATGAATACTGAAAAATATCAATTGGAAAGTTTTTTACCGCGCGGTAACCAGTCTAGGAAAAGGAAAACTATGAATTCATTTTTTTACACTTCCTTACAAAGGATTATAACTTAACTTTTAATAGATCATCCTAATTAATCTTAAGTATTTAATTTAATATGACCAGTCAACTTTATAACATAACTATAGAGTTATACCTGTTAAACTCCACTTAAGAAATTGACTTTGTGTCACATCTGCTCGTGTGGAGGGGTTGATATATACATTGCATTGAGTCTTGGTAAAACTCTACAATAGAATGTGTTTGAGTCGAGTCAACTTTGAATCAAGCATAAATCAAACCCGATGCTGCTCAACTTTTGAGCGGGAATATATTTATAACCTCAAATCGTGTAATGGTTAACAAGCTGAATTTGAAAACCATTGTTATTGAATTCGATTCTCATTGGGCACCTCATATTTCTGGCCTTGAGCCACATATAAGCTAAGCTTAGTTAATAACTATAATGTATTTATCACATTTTCCCCCGAAATAAGTTTTAAACATTTTTTCCTCTGATTCTCTAGGCTAAAAGTTTCTATTTTTCCTTTTAATTAATTCTATATTGGTTTATATATTTTTTAAATTTTGCAAATCAAAATAGGTGTGCGTCTTTAAGCTCGGGGGTTTTGTTGACGCCGAGAAATACGGTGTCTGCAGAACGGTAGAAAAATTAATCAAAACTTGTCAACCAAAATGTCTTACAATATATGATAAAGTCAAAGCTAGTGATCTCCCAATGGATCAATTCAATATAAATACTAAATCGTCTTAAACTTAACTGTCTGTCTGTCTGTCTGTCTGTCTATCTCTCTCTCTCTCTCTCTCTCTCTCTCTCTCTCTCTATATATATATATATATATATATATATATATATATATATATATATAAATCGGCATTGCAGCCTCGGGAGCCTGTTTAATTATTGTGCCCCTGAAGTTACAGCGCCTCCTGTGATTGAAGTCGTCCAATGTTCGAAAAACAGCCCTGAATACAGATGTTACATATGAACACTTATATATATTTATGTGTGTGTGTGTAACTTAATAAATTTGACTGAGTTGTAAGAGGTTTGATGGTGAGTAATAAAATTTCAATTGATGTAAATGCAATATTTGTTCGATATCACCTAGAAGAATGTTAGAATTTAAAATTGGAACATTTTTTTTTTACTCATTCTAAAAAAATCCTTTGACTTCCCGTAAATGAAAGAGGTAACTTTTCAATTTAAAAGCATCTGAATGAATGATGAAACTATTATGGTTAAAATATTGCGAACTTATATTCTTAGTTTTTATCAGCCCTGTCGTCTGGGGCTTTAAAATACACCGACTGTACCTCTGCAGAGGAGTAACCTACCCCCTCCATGGGATCACCTGTTGGCAGTGGGTGACAACCTGTAATGGTTAAGGATGGAACTCTGGTGGCCTAGCAGTCCATGAAATGTTACACTCCACTTTGGACCATACTTAGGCTAGATGGGCGGTCAGAGAAACCCCCCTCTGATCAATCGGCTGGCCACGTGAAGTCCTAGCACATATATGATTGTCTCAACCCTTTTAGCCTTATGATGAACCCCAACGCTTGTTATCATATATGTGTTAGAAGGGTTCAGAGTGTCCTGGGTATGATGTTAAACTCCATCCGAAGGTGAGATTCCAATTCTGGAGCTCTGGGGAATGTAGAGTACCTCTTCATTACCATTGCTCTCAGGTCCACTCTGACATGTAGTGGTAGTACCTGTTAGGGTCCCATCTATGGGTTAAATAGATAAAAATGAGTTTTAAAATGTGTTTTAAAAATTGAGTTTTTAAAAAAAATGAGTACCCATGAAGAAGGTATAAAATGACCCAACAGAGGTTGACATTCCGTAAATTCCAACCAACCAACCAACCAATTTAGTTTTTATATTCTGCCGTCTATGATTTTCCATGACTTACAAAATTTGTCTGTCATGTTTCAAGTCAACCTAAAAGAAAAAAAAAAGATTCATACAAAACTGTTGTGTCCTTAAAAGGGAGACAATCAGACAAGGTTGTAGTCGAGTGGAAGGACCAGCCAAACAAGTTCGTAGATTTAAGATAGAGGGTTTTATTGTTGCGATACAAAGAATAGTGAGGTACGCCATTAATCCTCGAAGCCATCCCAGTATAATACCGTGCTCACTATATATATCTAGTCAGACCACAAGGGTGAGAGAGAGAGAGAGTGTGTGGAATATTCCATTACAACAACGATGATGATGATGATGATGATATCTAATAGATCATACACGTATTAAGTATTCCTATCTAATACAAATAATTTGTACTCACTTATATGGTTTCATGTATTCCTATCTGTTGTGCCCTTAAAAGGGATACTATCAGACAAGTTTCTAGTTGGGTGGAAGATCGGTCAACACGTTCGTGGACTTAAGGTAGAGGGTTTTATTGCAGAGAGATACAATAAGACTGACAATGAATAGTGAGGCACGCTACTAATCCTCGAAGCCAATCCCAGTATAACATCGTGCTCACTATATATATATATAGTCAGACCACATGGGTGAGAGAGCGTGAAATATTCCATAACAACAAAAACTTTGAGATTATTCCTTTTTTTTATTGGCTGCTGAGATTTATACCAGGGTCTATATACATTTTTTGTTTTCTTTTACTATTAACATTTTTTTTTTAGATTTGCTTAGAAATTTAAGACCTGGCTAAAATTTGATAAATTTTACTGGGTAAAAGTAAGTTAGAAATCATTGGATGTATTTGATGGTGAGTAATAAGTTTTCCTTTGACTACAGATATTCGCTCTGTGTAATATTTACTTTTATTGTGTTAAAATGTAATACCTAAACTTTGGGAAATTAACTGGGCCATTTGCCTGATTCATTTTCTCTATTTTTATATTTTTATGAGCTAATCACAATATTCATTGTCAAGGAGATAATCAAAAATTGTTTCGTAATTGGATAATTTCCGTTTCATTTCTATACTAATTTATTTTGCTCTCTCTCTCTCTCTCTCTCTCTCTCTCTCTCTCTCTCTCTCTCTCTCTCTCTCTCTCTCTCTCGTAGTTATCTACTCTGGCTAGCTTACTTGCGGCACAAAGCCAGATGTATGGATCATTCAATAAGAATTGAACATATAGCAGTTGTCTTCTAGTCTAGTTTGCTAATCACTCTGCGACGTCAAGCACTTCCTAAGACGAAGCGTGACCTAGACAGTAGAGTGGACTGGGCTCTTTAACTTTGGCATGGCAACCAGTCTAGAAGAAGGGAAGACATGCTGGACACTGCTGGAGGAGCAAGAGCGAACACATTAACGACGTTCTCCTGTGGAAGCCAACACATGGACATGCAAATGTGGGCCGCCCAGCAAGGACCTTCATTGACCAGCTCTGCCCCATACTTTCAACCTTGTGCCACAACTAAGCTAAACTTAGTAAATAACTAAATAAAATATTTTTTCTCGGGGATCCATTAGTAACCCTGAAATGTTGATGATTATATTTCTAGGTGTTACATATTTTATAGGTACCTATAAATTATGTACGGTAGTGTAGAAATTAAAATAACGGTAATTCTAAAAAAAAAAAGTAAAAATAATTGACAAAACTTAACCTTTTATTAACCTTGTAACTGGTCTCTGATTGGTCAAAGTCAATTGTTAGAACAGAAAGATAGACATTTCAGTTTTAGCTGGACGACTGAAGGGAACTGATGCAAATATGGCGTCTGCCCTCCGTAGGCTAATTCTCCACGCGTGATAGTTTAACTTGGGCTTCTTTTTTATTTTGAATATTATTCATGATCTTTTTGAGTAATTTCCTTTTTTTAAATATTTTTTTCTATTTCTTTTCTAGGAAAAATGACAAGTTATTACCATCAGAAACTCTGGGAATAGCAGAGTTTGCTGTGTCCAATTGAACATTCCTAAGACTTATTTGGATTTGGATCAACTCGAAATTCCATGGAGAGTTTACCAGAAAGTGACTTCATAATATTAACATCGCCACGTAAGTCCATTTATTTTCTTGTTTATCTTTCATTTGGTGTTAAAAAAATATCACCCATAATCATTCAGCCTTTTCTATTACTTTGCGTTAGCAAAAAAGTTAACGTTATATCTCAGCAGAGCAGAGAACATCTGGATAGGAACGTGTTAGCAATATTAAACGAACATAATGCAGTAAGTTGTAATATCGTTAGTTAAAAATGAAACCTGAATAAATATTTGTTTTATTGGTATAAATTACAATGTCGGAAAGACCGAGGTTAGGCGAACCATTTCGTGTTATAAAATTTAGTCCTATATTTTATGGTTGACCAGAACTATCTTATATATAAAAACAGAATTAATAAAAAAAAGTATTTTGTCTGTCAGTCTGTCTTTGCATATCTTAAAGATGATTATGTTAAATAGCTCTTATTCTTATTCTTCTTATTATATCCTCTTCTATGCTGTCTCTGTGTCGTCTCTTTTATGTCGGGCCAGTTCTCAGTTTTATTGCTCTTTTTTTGGAAATTCTTTATCTTTGTGTTCGTTGTTGTTCTTATTAGCGAACACAAGACTTGGGGTATTTCTAAGACATCTTTATTCAGCCCAGGTTAAACCACCACGCGTGGAGAATTAGCCTACGGATGGCAAGCACCACATTTGCATCTGTTCCGTTCGGTCGCTCTGCTAAAAAAATAAGTTTATTACTATCTTTCTGTTCTCACGATTTGCTTTGACTAATCGGAGATCAGTTACAAGGTTAGTAAAAGGTTTAATCTTGTCAATTACTTTTACGGGTTATTTTTTTCCAGAATTACCGTTATTTTTAATTTCTACACTACCGTACATAATTCATAGGCAACCTATCAATTATGTAACAGCTAGAACTATAATCATCAACATATCAGTGGTTTCTAATAGGGCTCCGAGACATGATTTTAGCAAATTAGTTTTCTTTCTCTTTTTAGCTAGAAATGCGATTTACAATGTAAGTATGTATTTATCCAAATAAATAAAGAGGCGTTTGTCGTGTAATGGTTATCCTCATAGGAAATGGGCACAGCGACACGAGCTCAAATTCTGGACGAGGTTGGCTGCATTTCACATAGCGCTAATACTTTTGGGAAAGGTATACATCCTACTATTCTTCATCCAGCTATGGGTAAATATTAGGATAAACAGGGATCTTTAACCTTGGTATGAAAACTGGTCCAGGAGATGAAAAACTCTGAATTAAAACCTGTTAAACTCTGCTCAAAAATTGAAAATTGTCACGTCCTGCTCGGGGAAGGGCTAGGTAAATACATAACCAGCCTGTCCGCCACCAGCAGGATGCAACACAAGGTTAATTTTTTAGCGGAGTACTGCTGGTTTGAATTTAGAGTTTTCCTTCTCCCAGAATGTATGCCCTATCTAAGTTTAAAAAAAAAACACTACCCTATTATTTACCTATAACTGGATGGGGTAAAATAGAGGGATTTATGCCCAAGGGCATTAGCGTGTAGTGAAACGCAAACAGGATTTGAACTCTGGTCACCGATTCCATTTTCTACGACGATAACCGTTACACAAGCGTGCCTTCAACTCTGTGTCCATCAGATTACCTTAACTGAATTTTTATCTTTTTTTGTTTACTGTATAAAGTAGGTATCTATCTGAAAAATTTCCCCAGCAAGAAACCAAAATTATGGACGAGCCTTGAAACTACATGACACACATCTATCAATCAATATAAACCAAAAAGGTTTATTCGGGCGACCCATCGCGGTGTGATGATCAGCAAGCTCGTCTTGCATATCCATTACTACTGAATAGTGAGTTATATCTAACTGGATGCCCCCGGGTCTTGTGTCACATCTTACCCGTGGCGGATGGGTGGGATAAATACCTATCAAAAAGGTTTATTCTCTTTTTGGTAATCACATGTGTGTAGCGGTATATATTCTTTTCCTCTTGATTTAAAGAATTCTGCTTTTCATAAGCGAAGCTATTTAAAAAAAAAAAAAGCCTGGGATTGTGTAAATGAGTGTAAATTGTGTAAATCGTGTATAATTTAGAATTTTCGAACTATTGTCCTCATCTTTAAAATAAACGGGTAGATCGTATTTTTATAATCATCTAAAACTAAAAGGATGATTTGCTGACACATTATCTTATTATAATGGAGACTGTAACAGAAACTATATCACTACTCAAGTCACAATTCCCTTCGTTATTTACGTTATATTCCCCATGATTTTATTTTTTATATAAACCTCAGTTATTAATAAAATTGTTTTACATTATCAATACGGTTGGCCTTACCTACATGCTAATTGTATTTACATCTACAACAAAATAGCGGTTTACAGTGTGAACGGGAAGTCTAATCTGGATATTGATATTCAAAATTTGATTTAAAAAAATAAGTGCTTAGTATATTGATTTCTAATTGTTTGGTTTTATCTTAATGAATATGAGCAAAAATCTCGGGGATAAATCTTAAAAGAAATCCATTAACAAGAAGAAATAACTGTAATTTTATTCTTTACTTCCTATTTTAACTAGATAGTTAAATTAGGAAAACTTAGCAATGAAAGACAGGTGTGATGGAAGAATAAGTTTCAGTTGTTCTATTTTTTCGATTATACCTCCCTCTGTTTCAAATATTTTTTATCTGCATCTTTATTAAGTTTTATTAGACTTTCAAATTTAATATCATATTTTATTACATTAAAACTTATATATTTGCACTCGGAGGGTTAATATATTTGCTAGTTTTAAAAAAAGTGACTTTACAAAAGAATAAAGAAGATCATTTCTTTGTAATACTTTATTGTGTTATTTGTTTAAATTATGTAGATGTACGGATGGACATCAGTAAAATAATCTAAAGTAGCGAATAAATGTGTTGTTTGTTTTTGTCTTTGTTTGAATTAACCTATTTACATTTATTAGCGAAAAAACAAAACAAGACAATTACAAAAATTAAAAAAAAACAACAAAAAAAAACAACAAAAAAACAAACAACAAACAAAAAACAACAAACAACCGAAGACACTTTGTTTTGTGAACGAAAAGATTGGCTATTTCCCGTAGTAATTACAGAATTTTAGCAAATAGCAAAGCAGACAAGTGGCCGAGAGGTCTCATTAATTTGTGATTAAATTCAGCTATCATTTCTCCAATACAAACATGCGTATATTCATTAGTTGGAGGCGACCTGAGTTCAAATCCTACACTAGGCTGTTTGCGTTTCACTCCCCGCTAATTCTCTTGAGAAAAGCATGAATACCTCTCTTCTCCTTCTCCCTCAGCTATGGGGAAAATAGTAGGGTAGACTGGGTCATTTAACCTTGGTTAGACAAACAGAAGTAGAAGGAAAACTCAGAATTCAAACCAGCTTTACTCCACTTAACCTTGTGTCACATCCTATTCGTGGCAGGTAAGTACATTTTTATCAATTCCATCTTATTTCTTAATGTTCTGATCAACAATATTTTCACGAGTTTATCTTGTTTCGTCTTAGAAAATTGCTTATTTGCCATTTTCATTTTTACGTCTTCCCCAAACCCGTGCAATTTAATACTGGAGTTGTTTGGTTTTGCTGGGACCACCTGTACTAACATCATCGCGCTGGTAGAAGCCCAGAAATAAAATATAGTTGTCTACTGTTGAGACCAAATAACTGGTAATAATAATAATAATAATAATTATATATATATATATATATATATATATATATATATATATATATAAAAGATAAATCTAATGAGTCAGACGAACCTACTAAAACAGAGTCAGATCTTAGCCCTGAAGAGCATTAAGCGAAACTTTTAGTAGGTTCGTCTGACTCATTATATTTATCTTTATTATTTGCTCTACTTAGGTATTGAGCACTTTTTACTTATTAGCTTTAGTCTCATGGCGGTTTTGTATGAATATATATATATCTTATATATATATATATATGCATATAAATTGTTTTTTCTTTTGGCCAAGATTGTACTAATAGATTATTTTTTGTTGGTACGATTATCTTGGTCTTTTCTTTTTCCCAAAATTTTTTTTCTTCCCGGTTGATGTTTGGTAGTATATTTTTACAGTCAAACTATTTGCTGATGAGAAAAAACTCACCGCGAGGATTTACCAAAAAGTTTGGTATATTAAATTATATATATATATATATATATATATATATATATATATATATATATATATATATATATATATATCACAAAGTTGCTATCACGTTTTCATTGTAGTTAATTAATCCAAAAGGGCTAAATATATTTCGTAAAACATAGAGCATTTATAATTGTAGAAAAAAAGGTTTTCTCTCTACCACGGTTTCGATGTTCAAGATACACCTTTCTCAGGAGAACTAAAAAATTACAGGTAGCTAATTTTAGATATACTTGCCTGGTTTAAAATTATTTTTATTTCTCTCTGTCTTTTAATTAGTATGAACTTTAGTCTTTAAATCTAAACTGTTTCTCTTTGAAATTAAACATTAGTTTTCCATATATATATATATATATATATAATATATATATTATATATATATAGAGAGAGAGAGAGAGAGAGAGAGAGAGAAATAGTGACTGTTTTAGAACATATAGCGTGCTAATCTAACATGCTTTTGCAAGAGAGTTCAATCCCCGCTCAGCATTTCATTATATAAAATTAGCTAAAGCATTGGACGGCGTTATTGTTGTCATCGGCCAGAATCTGTGATTCTGATATTTTCGGCACTAACTTTGGTAATATACACATATAACGCATTAAAAAAGTGTTAGGTTGTCTCTGTCCACATATATACATCAATACTTGCGTAACATTTTACACAAAAAATATCTAAATTTCAACATAGTAAAAAAAAGATAAGAAGCAAAAAAACATTGAACATACATTTACTCGAGCCGATGTAGCTGAATATTAACCAACGTGGTATGATGCAGTTTATTTATTTATGTAACGGTCCGAGGTCACTGTGACACAGCATTTTAATCGTGAGCAAGCTACAATCTGTCATTGACACGTTGTTTTAAATGTCAATATACATTGATTAATACATACCTATCTCTCTCTCTCTCTCTCTCTCTCTCTCTCTCTCTCTCTCTCTCTCTCTCTCTCTCTCTCTCTCTTCACATTAAGCGCAATGTGTTTCTCCTTATATATTACTAGAAGCGGCTACACAGCGTCGCCTGGATAGAAGGGTTGAAAAACAAACAAACAAACCAAATAAATTGTTGTATTGATTTGTTTACTTTTGATATTTACAAATGCTGGAAATCCTTAAGTAGAATTTCAATGCTATTTCTATGTATATTCTAATTTTTAAATATTCTTCGAATATAAATAAAATCTGGATATTTTTGGCACAAAAAGCAAGAACTGGTAATATTATACATACTTTATTTTTAATTGTTTTATTTTCCTAGATTCATCAGGGCATACGTACATATATACATACCTGCTGCCCTTTATATCTTATTATAATGGAGATTGTGTGTTTTTCTGTCTGTAACTAAAACTATATTACTATACAAATCACAATTCCTTTTGTTATTTACGTCACATTCTCCATGATTTTATTTTTATTTAAACCTCGATTATCAATAAAATTGTTTTACATCATTAAGACTGTTGACCATATCTACATACTAATAACATGCAAGTGTATTTATATATACAACAAAAGGCGGTTTACAGTATGAATGGGAAGGCTAATTTGCATATTGATTTTAAAAATTTGATTTTAAAAAATATATGCTTAGTATTATGGATTTCAAATTGTTTGGGTTTTTTTTCTTATTGAATATGAGCTACAATCTCGGGGATAAATCTTGAAAGAAATCCATTAACAAGAAGAAATAACTGTAATTTTATTCTTTATTTCTTCCTATTTTAACTAAATAGTTAAATTAGGAAAATTTACCAATGAAAGACGGGAGTAAGGGAAAATGATGGAAGAGTTAGTTTCAAAGTTGTTCTATCTTTAGATTATACCCCCTCTGTTCCAAATCTTTTTATCTGCATTCTTATTCAGTTTCATCAGCCTTTCTAATTTAATATGATATTTTATTATATTAAAACTGAAATACTTGCACCCGGAGGGTGCATATATTTGCTAGTATGTATAAATGTCTTATCATGTCTTCAGCTTACACTAGCTCCTATTATTATCCATTTCACATTTACCTTTCTATTTATACGACAGTCCAAGACCGTTCCTTTCCATTGCTATTTGTTGCCACATGTGTGAGGAGGGCACCAAATGATAGTTAAATTCACTTTACTTGTAATCGTCTGCTTGGCTTCACTTGTTAATCCCTACATCACCGCTAGGCGTTGGATCTGTTCACTTCTATTTTTCGATATTTACTAAGCTTAGATTCGTACTGAACAAAGCCACAAGAGTGAAGCAGCTACAGAGAGCAAACTCACTACAACAGTAATGGTCTGAGAGTATACCTTAAAGACTGTGGGGGTAATTTCATGTCAAATCCTATAGGCCATGTCACCCACCCCTTCAATTTCTCTGAAATTTTGTCCAATTCTACACACAAAAATAGGTTACAAAAAGTCAAAATTTTTCGTCAACCCCACCAAATTTGGAGAGCTAAAAATCGATATAACTCCGCCAATCTTTGGAATTAGAAGCTAAAATTTGGGGGATTGTCTAACTTTAACATAGTCCACACCTCGAAAAAAATTCAGAAAAATTGAAGAGGGTGAGTGACAATTTTACTTTTTCTGGATGATTTGACATGGAATTACCCTGTTGAAAAATGTAGACAAAAAAGTGATGTTACACTGGATGGAAGTTTATTATTGGTCGTAATGTCGACGTTCAAACGTTTCGGTTTATATAGACACCTTGTTCGGGACAAAATGAAACAAATAATGGAAAAAAAGGTTTTTACTGTTAAAGACTATCTTAGTTTTTTAAAAATAACAACAGAAAGAACATTCTAATTTCTCTATTAAATAATTTATTAATGGATATCAATTTTTAAAAAATTACTTGTATGCTTTTGAATCTAATGTAATACTCTGAAAGATTGGAGGCACGTTGTGTAATGGTTATCGTCGTAGGAAATGGACACGTCAACTCTAATTCAAAGGCTGAACGCGGCTGATTGCATTTAACTTAGCCCTGATCCTCTTGGGAAAGGTATGCATAAAACTATTCTCCCTCCATTTATGGGTAAATATATGGGTAGACTGGGTTCTATAACCTTGGATAGACAAAAGTAAAACTCAGGAAATTGTTCTTGTGTCATATCCTACCTGTGCGGAGGGGTTGGAATATATAATACTCTGAATATGGTATTTTTCGATAGTCTTAACTCTTCGGAAAATGTTCAATTGTTAGTGGTCGGATTCTACTCTACCTAGCGTTTTAAAATGTCGTTCACCTGTGGGTTCTATTTTAACACACACACACCACACACACACACACACACACATATATATATATATATATATATATATATATATATATATATACACAGGGGGTGAAAAAGTAGGTATGCAATAGCATCACACAGATGAAATTAGTAGCATATATATATACAAGGGGTGAAAAAGTAGGTATAAATAGCATCACACAGATGAAATTAGTAGCATGTTATCTTAAGCGTCCACATTTTGTAAAATGTTGGTTTCATTAGCCATATTTAATTGTGACTAATAATTAACATGTTATTAATAATAATATCATCGTTGGAAATAGAACCGGCGACCAGAGTTCAAATTCTGGACGTGGCTGTTTGCGTTTCAGTTCACCCTGGGAAAGGCATGAACATCTCTCTTCTCCTTCCAGCTATGGGTAAATAGTAGGACAGACTGGGTTCTTTTTACATTGGTAAGGCAATCGACACAGGAGAAGGAAAACTCTGAATTCAAAGCAGCTTTACTCCACTTAAAAAAATTGATCTTGTATCGCATCCTACCCGTGATGAAAGCTTGGGTACATACATACGTACATACATAGTCTTACCTAGGTTATCCAGAAGATCGCGAGATCCTTTGTGTGGGCGTCCCCAGGTAGCAGGGTTAGGTTTATTGCCAGGTGCCATTAGTTCACTTTAGGGACCTCCAATCTGCCGTGTCGAATTTACCCCCCTATATTTAGCACAATGAATATTTTATTCAAAGTTTTTGGATCATTCAAAAGAAGAACCATTAAAAAAGCTCCTGATGATTTTTTTTTTAAATTTCAGTTTACGGAAATTATGAACTAAAACAATGTTTACATTTTGCACCGTTAAATCAATTAAAATTTTACGTAGCCAAAAACAAGTTGTAACTACCGGCTTTTAAAAAAATTCTGGGAAAAATCAACAGTCAAATTTTCACGAAAATTTCTGTAACTATTTACCTGTTGATGAAATAACTTTTTCCTAAAATATATTAGGGGGAAATATTTTTTACGAGGTGCCCCCCCCCTTTTTTATGAAATCTGAAAAATGAACCGATAAAAAACATTTTTAAATTTTTTTCTATAAAGATAAGAGTCTGAATAATTATATCAGAAGATTTTTATGAGTTTCTATACGGGATTTTTTTTTTAGTGAAAAATGAATACAGAATTCTGCTAAAAATGTCAATATTATGCAAGTTTCATTGTGTTAAATATAGGGACGTAAATTTGACACGTCATATTGGAGGTCCCTAATGCACTTGTAAAATATGCATGTAGTCTACATATGTCTTAGAGTATTTCTTATTTTTTAATTTCCAAGACTTAACCTCGAGGGTAAAAGCAAAACACGAAGCCAGTAGCAACGCACTTGTTTTTCCTACCGCATTTCGAAATAAAACAGATGTTTTTTTTCTTCTTTCCACTAACCTCATTTCGCGAATAAAAACATTTCGCCAGATCATCTGCTGTCAAACGTAGCAGATAAAAACGGGCCACACCATGTCCCCTGGGTCGAAAACAAATTAATCGTTAGGAGAGTCAAAACGTAAACGCGTTTGCTTTTACCCCCGCCCTTCCGTTTCCCGCCTTATGCTATACAAGAGTTTGTTAAGCTTACCTTTTTTTTTAAGCCTTTCTCAACCATTTTTTTCTTCTTCTTCATTTTCTTCTTCCTTTCTGGTAGCACTGTAAGCATCAGTGACAGTCGATTTGTCTATTGATATTAACTAAGCTTGGCTTAGTACGGTAGATGGGGAGAAACAAGGATAGAAAGATTGTTTTACATCAATTTTCCAAGCGGGAGAAGTGTTCGTTACCTAAAATAAATCAGTACTTGAAATCCTGATTTTTTTACGCGATCTCGAACACCGAACTCTAGCGCCAATAGAAAATACTCGACTATCCCAGCAAGCCACATTTAGGTTGTCTATTACTACAGAGTAGTCTGAAAGTCTTGTCACCCTCTACATATTGTTTTAAATTTCATTACTTTTTTTAATTCAAATTTTTATTAGTTCATTAATTTATAATTTATCTCTATGAGAGTTTCTCACACCCACCTAAGCTGGAGGTTCACTGGAGGCTGAGTGATAGCAAGTCTACTCAGGTCTCCATGACTCTTCTGAGTATTCTAGCTGATCTTAACAATGTTGTTGCTTGGATGGTCTCGACTCTTCTTCGGATTTCCAATTCCCCCAGACTCTTTTCCAAACCCTTTGAGACCGTTCCCAAGGCTCCAATTACAATTGGTACGACCCTTGCCTTCATCTTCCAAAGTTTTTTTTTCATCTCTCTGGCCAGTTCCAAGTATTTGTCTATCTTTTCGTGTTCTTTCACATTCACTCTGCCAGGACGGCAAAATCCACAAGATGACACGTTTCTTCTTTTTGTTAATTAATACTAGGTCTGGTCTCCTAGCCGGGATCTGGTGATCCATCTGTATCTCAAAGTCCCAAAGGATTTCATGCGTCTCATTCTCAAGGGCAGACTCCGATTTGCGCATATACGCATGGTGAAAATTGAATTTCTTGCACAATTCCCAGTGGATCACTTTTCCCACCCAGACGTGCCTAGTCTTGTACTCTTGTGTTAGTTTGCATTATTATTATCATTATTCCTTCTCTGACTCAGAGAGGTAGTACCTGTTAGAGTCTCATCTATGGATTAAATAGATGTTTGAAAATTATTTGTATCAGATATGAATACTTGATACCTCGTGTGTAAATTGTTTGTATTAATAGTTAGTTAAAGTTATAATTGTTTATTAAAAAATATTATTAGTTACTTGAAACCATATAACAGTTTGCAAACAATTTATCATTAAATAGAAATGGTTAATTGAAACCATGTAATTGTGTATAAATCATTAGTATAAGTATTAGTTTCTGAAACAATACAACTGTTTGCAAATTATTTGTATTAGATAGGATATTATATAACCGTGTGCAAAAAGTAAAAAAATAAAATAAAAACAAAAAAAAAACACGTAAGAAGATACCCAAAAATATAAATATAAACGTAAATTGTACGTAATTCGTTAAACACAAAGTCATAAAATAACCCCGGTAGGTTGATATGCCGTTAAAATCAATCAGATAAGAGTAAGGGTTTTTTTCTTTTTTACTGAACTGTGGCAGTTAATTTGTTAAAATACAAATTTGCAAGCGGCTATAATTCTAAACCTTCTTCGTTGTTTGGAAGGAAGACTAAAAAAAAAAAAAAAAAAAAAAAGATATGATCAATCATCGAATTCTAACTAGCTGAAGACGTAATTTATGGATTTAACTGTTCATCAAAAAGATTAATAAAAAGAAAGAAATCAAGTAATTGACTGGAACTTTTTTCTTCTGAATAGTGAATGTAAATATTACATTTCTTGATCATTTTTACACATTACAGCAGAAATAACGTAAATTTTCATGAACGGGCTAATTTGGACGAGCACCGATATTTCCAATTACATTTTTAAAATATACTATCAGTTTCACTTATTGAGAAAAATTAGAACATACTGTGTGGATATGGTTCGTTATTATCCGCGTGTGTTCGGAGCCTATCCACAACGGATAACAAGGTCACACTGCTCTTTCTTTCATGTTCATGTTAGTATCTCTGAACGCCAAATGTAATTCCCTTTTGACAGTTGGGATCCATTCTCATTGTCTGAGGGTTTAAAAGCATTTCTTGATAGCACGAGGGGATTTTCTTAAAGTGTCCATGTTGCCGTCATTCTAACGTGCAGTTTCAGATTAATAATTACAGTGAATCACTTGCATTTAGTACTCGCGCTAAAGTTTTCGTGCATTCCCAAAACACCATATTTGTCTACGAAACGGACTTAGAAATTATTCAAGATATCACACAATATTTAATGAGCTTTGTGTTATGGGTGGAAGAACGATCAATGAAGGAGATATCTGAATACCGTGGAGGTCGGGGTAAGTGTTACAGATAAGATAAAACGAAATAAACTTTTAAAAAATCAGTTTTATAGAAATGTAAATATCGCAAGTATTAGGGTGTATCCAATATACGAGGGAAATCCAAAAAGTAAGGTCCCCAAAGAGCTGGAGACACTAGAAAACTGTTCGTGTGGCTATTGGAAACACTGTTGTGTTTGTGCATATTCCTGAGCCTGTGCCTATGTGTGCCCCGCTGCCATTCTTAGTTTTGGCTTAGTAGTAGCTCCCGATTGACGCTATTACCAAGTGTGCAGTTTGTGAAGTAAGATAAAATGAAATAAACTTTTTAAAAATCACAGTCCTATAGAAATGACTATATGTCAGGATTATATATGCATGGATCGTCACTTCTGCTTGTCTATGGCTTTCAGGATTGTTAGTCAGTAGAGAACACAAGATCATTGGTCAACTGAAATCCTCTCAAATTGCTTGAAGGGTGGCTGAAACCTTCATAAGTGATATCTCTACTAGTCTCTCCTAAGCATTTCAAAAAATTCCAACATATACAATTTTATTCGGGATCGAGCTGTGCATAAAACACCAGTCGACAGGGTATGAAACCAGATTATTCAGAGCATGCTATTAAGTTTACGTTGGGGAATCCAAAAAATGAGGTCCCCGAAGCGCTGGGGACACTAAGAAACTGTTCGTGTGGCTATTGGAAACACTGTTGTGTTTGTGCATGAGCCTATGCCTTTGTGCGCCCCGCTGCCATTCTCAGTCTTGGCTTGGCAGTAGTTCCCGATTGGCGCTATCACCAAGTGTAAAGTTCGTGCAGTTATTTGGTTTTGGAGTGGAAAAAATTAACTAACTGAAATTCACCTATCATAATCAGTTGTAAACAATTAGACCTTCAAACGTCTATGATATATATATATATATATATATATATATATATATATATATACCAACCCGTCCACATGAATAGGATGTGATACTTGGTCAATTTCTGAATCGGAGTTTAAGTCCATGACATGCAACACTCCACTTTGGTCATTAGGCTATACGGGCGGTCGGAGAGGCCCCCTCGGATCAATCGGCTGACCATGTCAAGCCCTAGCACCTATATGATTGTCCCAGCCCTATTGTCCTTAATGCAACCCCAACCCTTTTTATCATATATGTGCTAGACGGTGGTGGCTGAGGGTCTTCGTGTCCTGGGAATGACGTTACTCTATCTGATGGTGAGGTTCCTGTTCTGAGGTCTGGAGAATGTGGATCACTCCTTGATCCCCATTGTTCCCAGGTCCACTCTCACTCGGAGTGATAGTACCCGTTAGGGTCACATCTATGGGTTAAATAGAAAAAATGTGTTTATAAAAAAATTGAGTATCCATTAGGAATTAATTTATTTCAAAACTTCGTCGGCATTAAATGACCCATCGAGGTTGATATGCCGTAAAACAAACAAACAAACAAAGCATAGTTAAATTTTTAGTGCATCTAGTTAGGATCGAGCTCGTTATATGTGTAATAGTCTATGTGACTAGCATGTTTGCCAGTGCTCCACGGCTTGGCACTTCTTAAAAAAAGACAAGTTTAAAAAGCAGGAGTTTGGCTATATGAAAAAAAAATAGAAATAAAATAAATAAATAAACAAACATTGGGAAACTTACAAAAAAGCGACATTCTTAAGCACTCGTGTGGCCTCTCTGCACATCTGCAAGAGAATCCTTTCCTCTGATTTTTTCATCTTCTCGTATCCACGAAATTTTTCCTATGGGAGCAACTAGATCTGAGCGGCACATTCCAGGCACAAGTCAGTTTTCAACCGACAATACGTCTAAACGGTTCCCGTCGACTAATATAGAAACCAGACGCACAGATCGGCGCACTTTGCCCATTGAGAATAGTTTTTAACTTTTATTTGTTTTTTTTTTAACACATATTTTTATTTTACTTATTTATCACTGGGACTATTACGGATTAAGGTTTGGTTTGTTTTGTTTTACGGCATATCAACCTCAGTGGGTCATTTAATGCCGACAAAGTTTTGAAATAAATTAATTCTTAATGGATACTCATTTTTTATAAACACATTTTCCTATTTAACCCATAGATGGGACCCTAACAGGTACTACTTCTGCGGGTCAGAGTGGACCAGGGAGCAACGGTGATGAAGGGGGTGCTATTACGGATTAAGAACGTTGAGACACCGTTTCTACATGCTCGCTGATGTTAAGCAATGTCCTCCTCTTTCAGTTACTGATGAGTAACTTTTTGAGGACAACAAATATTACTTTCAATTTTTATATATATACATATATATAGTTCAGTTGGTAGAGCACCCGCCTCGGAATCATAAGAATCTGGGTTCTATACCGGTACCCGCCAACTCAGCGCATGAGTAGCACAGACATGGTTAATCTGATCTGTGCGGTAAAGTGGGAGCTGGCAATATATATGTCGATCCACCTCAGCAAAAAATCTCCCTTGTCTAGCGCTAGCGAAAACAGGATAGACTCCCTCGCTGTCCGGTTGATACAGACAATAGGCCACTCCGCCAACTTTACCTATATATATATATATATATATATATATATATATATATATATATATATATAGGTAAAGTTAGTGGCCTATTGTCTGTATCAACCGGACAGCGAGGGAGTCTAAGTTAGGGTAGTGATATTGGGCTGCATTTTCGTGCATAGAGAAGATTTTAAAGATTCAAAAAGAATTTTGTATTAAATTTTGATTTATTTATATATATATATATATATATATATAATAATATATATATGTGTGTGTGTGTGTGTGGAGAGACAAAGAGAGAGAGAGAGAGTAAAGTTATATTGTATTTTATGTACAAATAGATTCGCTAAATTGATTTTAGTAATAGTATGGCACATGGCCCCTACTGCGTGGGCACCCACTGAATTCATAGCAGTAATAATGGTTTTGTAGGACTAGCTTGCTAACACTGCTTTATGACGACGAAGCGTACAGAAACTTCATTATGCAATTATATCATCGGGTTCAACAGCATAAAGATTGCCTTTGAGTGTGGATCCAACTTCCTTTAATATTTCTGGAATATTTGTATTTGTCCTGACAGGCAAGCGTCGGCAAATTGACCACGTTTTCACTACTTCAGTCCGGTTATCAATGACAGAACCCTGACAGGTCGTCAGTCGACCCAACCAAAGAAGTTAGACATTGCCGAGAAAGAAACTACTGTCGGAAAGGCCATGTCTACTCGAAACGAAAGCCGACATGAATGGACTCTGGCCGTTGGTGCGGTTTCTTCTGCACGGCTTGACAAATTCGAATAAAATCTGGGCTGGCCGTGTCAAATGTTTCTGACATTGAGTGAATCTTCGAGTGTCTACTCTGATGGTCAGCTGATTCTATTAGATAGGCGGTCACTTCAGAGCAGTTATCGGTGCAATGATGCCAGAGGAAAGAGAGAAAGATGCAGAAGAGTTTGAAGGTAAGAAAAGTAGTGTGTGTGTGTACGTGAGAGAGAGAGAGAGAGAGAGAAAGAGAGAGAGAGAGAGAGAGAGAGAGACTCTGAAGGAGGAAAGAACAAGTGCAAGACTGAGACTCCGAAGGAGGAAAGAGCAAGAGAAAGGCGAGCTGCGAAGAATGAAGAGTGGTAGTAGAAAAACGTTACGAGAGAGTGTGTGTGAATGTGTGTGTGAGAGAGAGGGAGAGAGAGAGAAAGAGTGTGTGTGTGTGAGAGAGAGAGAGAGAGAGAGAGAGAGAGAGAGAGAGGGAGAGTGTGTATGAGAGTTTCTGTGTGTGTGAGAGAAAGAGAGTGTGTGTGTGAGAGAGAGAGTGTGTGAGAGAGTGTGTGTGTTAAAGTGAGAGAAGAGAGAGAGAGTGTGTATGTGTGTGTCAGAGAGAGAGAGAGAGAGAGAGAGAGAGAGAGAGAGAGAGAGAGAGAGAGAGAGAGACTCTGAGACTCCGAAAGATGAAAGAACGAGAGAAAATTGAGCTGTGGAGAATGAAGAGTTGTAGTAGAAAAACGTCTTAAGAGACCTAAAGGAAAAACATAGAATACAAAGTCTGCTTGGGAAATATTTAGTGATATGGAAATTACATGATGTACCATGGCAACCAATCAGAGGGGACTTTACTGTGCATGCATGAACAGATAATTTCCCCGTAGGGTTACTTAGTCGGCGGCGCGATGAGCGTAATGGTTATCGTTGGAGGAAGTGGAATCGGCAACTCGAGTTCGAATGCCGGATGAGGCTATTTGGATTTCACTTCGCACTAATGCCCTTGGGGAAGGCATGAATATGTTCTTCCCTCCCCTCAGACTGGATTCTTTTACCTCGGTAAAGCCACCAGTCTGGGAGAAGGAAAACTCTGAATTCAAACCAGCTTTACTCCGTTTGAGAATTGACCTTGTGTCATATCCTGTTCTTGTCGGAGGGGGTGGGTAAAAATATACTTGGTCAGTGGTGAGAAACTATTGTGTGAGCTTGTGGACTGTGTGGCATTATGACAATGCCCCTGTCCATTTGTCAGGTCTCCTATGTTCAGACAAAAATTAGAAATTCTAGTTTTAAGAAGTATTTAAGGTGTGTTAAGAAGTATCTAGATTTAAGTTTTATTAACTAAAAAAAAAAAAAGAAATAAAAAAAAAAGAAATCATGAATGAAAAATAAAACATTAAATTTCTTCAAAATACTCCACTTGATATTGAACACACTTTTCTATTCGTCAGACTCTTCTTTTGATATGGTGTGCTGTTGCACCGTCGAATTTCTCATAGTAGTTTCTATGACTTCAACTTTTAACCCTGAAATTACTATTTTAGTTTAGAAAACATGGAAAAGCCGGACTGAACTAATTCTGGTGAATATGGAGTTGTTGCACTTGCGCAATACTGTGTTTTATAAAAATATTTGGGGCAAAACATCGAATTATCCAGAAATTTCTGTACTTCCTATGACTTTTTGCTTTTACTAAAGCTAAAATCACCGTTGAAAGAGAGATTTCAGATTCAGAAGTAAATAAAAGACAATTTACCCCCCCCCCTCAATAAATAAACAAATAAATAAAATAAGAGAGGGGAAATATATAAGATAAGATAAATCTCACTCTAAAGTGGGGAGGTGTTGCGTATATGAGCTACCCCTGACATTGTGCTCCCTAATGTGTAGCCCTCTTATTAAGGAAAGTGGCACTTACTTACTGTTAGCATGACCCAGTAATAAAGATGTTTTTATAGACAACTTTGTTGTAATCCTCATTTATAATAATGGTATACTAACGTAACATTCAATTATTCATTATATTTGAAGTGGATTTCATTTTGTTTATTAATGTATGTGTAATGATCCTTGTCTGCTTGAGATCAATTCCTTATCAAGAGTGATGATTTTAATTAGTACTATATATATATATATATATATATATATATATATATATATATATATATGTGTGTGTGTGTGTGTGTGTATAATCCACAGATACCGTCGTTCTACGTATCATGTCTCCTTAGTGTGGCTAGACATAAGAAGGCTATCTCCAGCCGGGATGGACACCCGATCGATTTATCACCAGTCAGGTTTCTTAATCGCGCGGCCAACAGCACCTACAGACTAGGACGAGGATTTTAACTAACAAATACATACATATGTAAAGACTGCCAAAGAGTGCTCCATCCATTTTACTGGAGAGTTTTATATATATATATATATATCGGTACACTAACGTAACAGATGGGACTACATCGAAAGAGACTAAGGCACCGTTGTTCTAGGAAGACTATCTATTTGTTAATACTGAATTGGTCGGATGATTTCCGACCAGACCACATTGATAGAAGCATAGAAAACGATTAATAAGACACGAGTGAGTGAACAACCCAATAAATTAGCGAAGGAAAGAAAGAAGAAAGAGCCAGATAAAAGTATATTTGAATAAATTTAATAGAAAATCAAAACGGAAGAGAAAAAGTAGACAGAAAGAGAATATAAAAGATAGATGATTGAAAACTAAATAAAACGTTTAGATTTTTCACGTCTCAAAAAGATTTTTATCGCAGAATCTCATTAAATTCTCCGCGAAAGCCTGACGTGGTGGCAAACATGAGGAAATGCCCTTTTTGATTTAATAGTGAAGGATAATCAGTGGGACAATTGTCAAAGCATAGTGTTATTAAACCAAAAGTGAAGATAGGCATAAAGGAAGGAATGAGGAAGAAAGAATGAAGGAATGGAGGAAGCGAGAAAAATAACAGAAGTAAATGATTAAATCATATATAAAAAGATTGATCACTAAGTGATGGAAGAGAGGGTAGAAAATGAAGAATGAATGAGTAGTGAAAATAGAAAGGAGAAAGTTGGAGTTCATGTAAAGAATAGGAGAATGAAAAGAATAAAGGGAGATAACTTGAAAGAAAAAGGAAGAAAGTTGTTTTTTTATGTTTAGAAGATTGATTACTAAGTGATGGAAGAGAGGGTGGAAAAAAAAGAATGAATTAGTAGTGAAAATAGAAAGGAGAAAATGAGAGTTCATATGAAGAATGAGAAAAATGGGAAGAAAGGGAGATAACTTGAAAGAAAAAAAGGAGAAAATCTTTTTTTAAATGGTTTGAAAATTAATCAAAAACAGTCGAAACAGAAGGAAAAGAAGGAAAGGTTTTATAATTAAAACATGATTTTTTTCTGACACATTCTAACCACAGACCTTTCGTAAAAAAACGTATCAGCTTGAAGTATGCGGTAGTTCTCATTAGTTACTATGCTTTTTATTTTACTTGGTCTGGCAAACAGGCCTCGGGCTGCTGACATTACACACTGCTACTAACTGGTCACTCATTTAAGTGTGGTAATTGTTCTTGCTGACTTTTTAAACTCGTCTTCATCGCCATTTCCTGCTCGGCTTCTAAATGACAAAATTGAGATCTGCCATTTAATATAACGATGCGTTCTACTAGTAACGACATACATCAATCGTTTTATGTTTTACTAGACAATACGCGAACTTATTGGATTCCCGTAGTAACCATGGTGATATTAAGCCTTCTATTTAGGAAAGAGTGCAGATTTTAATGAGCATTTCATGGATTTTCTCTGTTACATCGAAAAGGAGGTGCTTGTGGCGTAACGATTAAATATCGTAGGAAGTGGACACAGCTATCCGATTTCAAATCCTGAACAGCGCTGTTTGCAATAAGAAATGCAAACAGCCTCGTTTAAGATTTGAACCAGTTGAGATTTATCATCGTTATATCAAAAGATTGGATGACAAAAATAAAAAACGACACGCAACAAAGGAATTATAATTCAGTTGCAATTTGGGATGAAAATTGCTTTGTTATTTTTTAAAAGTCTATTGCTCTGATAAACATCTCGTTTTGATGTGCCGTTATTACTGGATTCCAGTTGCATATATATATATATATATATATTAATATATATATATATATATATAAGGTGTGTTATAAAAGTATCAAGATTGAAGCTGTATTTATTAAGATAGAAATGAACAATGAATGGAACTTTTTTTCAGAATACAAGGTGTGTCAAAAAGTACAAAACACTTGATACTTTTTTGACACAGCTTATATATATATATATATATATATATATATGTGTGTGTGTGTGTGTGTGTGTGTGTGTGTGTGTGTAAATAGAGGATGCTGGAAATGAATCCGACAGTATGTGGAAAAGTAATAAGTGAAAATGAAAATAGGAATAAATCATCCTCACTTTCCTTTTTTTTTTTTACTTTAACTTATTACTTTTCCACACGCGAACACACACACACACACACATACATATATATATATATATATATATATATATATATATATGCGATCTTTAGACCAAGCTCTTGGACTGAAGATCGCATAGACGAGAAACTGATAGTTATCAAGCACGGATGACTCTGTGTACATTATCCTAATATATATATATATATATATATATATATATATATATATATATATATATATTATATATACTTATCCACGAATTCCACCCAAACATTAAAAAGAAAACTCGAAAAGATCAAAAATAAATTTGTTAAACAGGAGATGTGTCTTTTGTTTAATTCTACATGTATAAATGAAAGAATGCTGCCCAAATACACACACAACACACACACACACACACACACACACACATATATATATATATATATATATATATATATATATATATATATAATGGGTGTGTTAGTTCCAAGCTGCTATCCTCTTTATGGTTGAAATAAAAGGTAGTGCCAACCATAACAGATGTTTTGGGGAAAGTTTACAGTTATTCTATATTACCTATTTGATCTTCGTCATAGTCTATTTCTCCATACACCAAGTTACCAGCTTGAATCTTATCCTAACTATAAACAACCCCCTCCCCCACTGATAGTATATACAAAGAAGAGCGTAAGGGTCTTTTTCAAAATTTTGGATTATATAAATAAATCTTGGCTTTTTTCGAGACCATTTTTCTAAGACTTCGCAGTTTGGTGAAGCCGATATATATATATATATATATATATATATTATATATATATATATATATATATATGATGTCATCCACAAACGCCGTATTTCGACGTTTACGTCTCATCATTGTGACTAGACTTAACAGCTACTTCTAGCCTAGAGCGAAACCTGACTGACTTTTCAGAAGTCCGACCCGTTTTCTGTCGGCCGTCCGTAGCTGTCAGTTTGAGCCGAACATTTTAACTAATAGATACATACATCGGTAGACATATGTTACGATCACCTAGAGAACTCGAGTCTGTAAACAACAGACGAGTAATGCCTTACGCTAAATCGGTTAAAGTTCGTTATAAGTCGCCTCTAGAGAGCTCTACCGGGTACCGAGAGCATATAACAGTTATCCGTGTTTCGAGGTTTACGTCTCATCAGTGTGGCTAGACTTAAAAGCTACTTCTAGCTGAGAGCGAAACCTGACTGACTATTCAGCAGTCCGACCCCTTATCAGTGTAAGTAAACTTATAACTTCTTATATGACCTGTATTTAATCTTTTTCTTTGCTAAATATATTGCTCTGTATACAATTACCTAATTATTGCACATTGGCTCTCAATTGGATTTTTCGAATTTTAACTTCACGATGTAAAAAAAGACCCTGCTTAAAATCATTCCGAACACCAACTAACCTGGTTATATATATATATATATATATATATATATATAATTTATAATATATATATTATTATCGTTTGAGGATTGCCTAATACGCATGAAACTTTAATAACGGTAAATTAGTACCATAATATTATATATATATATATATATATATATATATATATATATATATATATATATATAATAAAGTATCGAGAGTTTTGTACTTTTTTAAATACTTGTATTCTGAAAAAAAAAGTTCCATTCATTCTTCATTTCTATCTTGGTAAATACAGCTTTAAATTTGGCACTTTTTGATACCCCTTGTATTCTGAAAAAAATAATGAATGGAACGTTATTTTTTCAAAATACAAGGTGTGTCATAAAGTACAAAAATCTTGATATTTTTGACACACCTTGTATATATATATATATATATATATATATATATATATATATATATGTGTGTGTGTGTGTGTGTGTGTGTGTGTGTGTGTGTGTGTGTGTGTGTGGATGTTTTGCCGTTACTGGGTTATAATTATGTCATATCACAAAACTTCCTGTTAGAAAACGATTAAAGATAACGAGAGTGAAGGATTGAAGGCGTATGTGAAAATAACTAAAATAAAGAAAAAGACAGATAAAAAGAAAGCATAAAAGATGGATAACATACTGATATATATATATATATATATATATAATTCCTAAATTGAGTGATAATCTTTGCTAGCTACAAATAATCGCTTTAACCCTTTTCTTCATAAGATCATCATTTTTTTTTAAATTTAATATGTATCATCATGACTGTCGTTAATATCAGTAACAGCTGCCGCCATGCAACCCATAGTTTCCGCTTCACAATAGTTTTCATCATCCTCATCTCTTTCCTATTTGCTTCTCGTCACTTCCTTACTGACTCGACGTGGTTCTCTTGTTAAAACTCTTCCTGCTACACATACTTGCCTGTCTGTGTTCTCACTGCATTCTGGTCAGAGTATCATGAAATTTTACAAGTCTCAGAGTTTGTCAGTCTGCTATTATTATATGATTAATATTTCGAACTGGTATCCTTATCTTGATTATTTTTAGCACATTTCAGTCACTGTTCCTATGGATGGTGTAGGTTTACTATTCAAATCCTTTGCCCTTATCATGTACAGTGTGTTTTTATTTTTTTAAATAGATATAGGGTTTCGTAATTTTCCCTTTCTGTCTCATATATATATATATATATATATATATATATATATATATATATATATATTATGTTTTTTTTTTTAAAGTTGGGCGTTATTACGAAGCATCTAAAAATAAATGAATGAAATCGATGTTATGGAGTATTGGATTCACTTATTTTTTATTATTTGTCATCATAAATTTTCGGGTTCGTTAGATACCCTTTATCAAATGAATGTTGCTTGTTCAACGGATCTTTTGTCTTTGTTGTTAATGACAGTGACAGCGTCTGTAAAATATTCATAATAACGGAGTATTCCAATGATTATATATAATATATATATATGTAAAGAAAAAAGGCTTAAAATAGGCCATTTTGCAGTTATAGATCTATTTCTGCCCGCAGGTATCTGTGTATACCTATGAGTTTCATCAGACCGCTAACTTTATTGAAAATAGTAAACAGATAATTCAAGAGGCTTTATATATAATTTTTCTTGGAACTACCGAAAAGTTTGTATTCCGATGACTTTCATCAGACTATATATATATATTATATATATATATATATATATATACATGAGAGAGAGAGAGAGAGAGAGAGAGAGAGAGAGAGAGAGAGAGAGAGAGAGAGAGAGAGAGAGAAATTCGTTATTATGTTCGTATAGATATTAACGGCGGATCACTGAGATTTTTATCAGACTAATACACCAAGAGTGCTCTTAGTGTATAAAGCAATTTCCTCTCCAATTTTGCAACTGAACTTATAGGGCCTCTGTTTGCGCTGAATTCTGTAACCATCCAGATTCTCAATATAACGAAGCTAACTTGGAAATATTAATTAGAATTCTTCATTATTTTCTAAAAGGTTCACGGGTAGTCTCGTATAGAATAACTCTGTCGCTTAATTTAGGAATTCCATAGACGTTGAGGCGTTCAACATCGAATCATACCGAACGTATCTTCATTTTTGATTATCATTTATTTATCTATTTATTTCTCTTCTTTTCTGATTCCCACTGTCATTCAGCATCATAATCATCATCACCACCACCGCCGGCACCACCATCATTACCAGTTGCAGTATCACTATTAATGCTAATCACTAAGTTCAACTGTCGTAAATACAATTAGCTTGTGACTAAGCATTGACGTCTTGCCATCGAGTAGTTATTAGCAAGCTGGTTTTCTTTCAGCACTGCTGCTGTTGCGGGTTCGAGTCTCACTGGGTCTCCTGTTGATTTTGTTCTCAAGCCAGATCAAATTAGGCTTTGTAGATGCATAAAAAAGTAAGTAAGTAAAGTCGTCGGGGTGTCCTAAAGTCGATATCAGCCAAACAGCGAGGGAGTCTATCCCCTTTTCACTAGCGCTAGACCGAGGAGATTGTTTTTTGGCATCTGAGTCGAGGGCCACACCTACCATCAGCTTCTTACTTTACCGCACAGATCCCTGTGCTGCTCATACTCTGATTTGGCGAGGGCTGGTATCGAACTAGGAACCTTGTAGTTCTTAGTCGGACACTCTACCGACTGAGCTAAACCGGCCCTTACTTCGTGGCTAAATAGCTGGGTTTTTTTCTTCAAATATCTTGTTCTTCGATTCAGTGTTGCATGGCCTTCTTACTGCTTACTTAACGAATGATTGGGATATTGATCTTGCTATGAAAAAATCAGAAATCATCAATAACTTAAAACTGGTTAGGTTTAAGACTTTTTTGATAGCATTTTTGGATTACATGGTCAAAAATACTTTTATAAACCAATTTTTACTAGTAGGGAAGCTCTAGAACTCATTTTACTGACAAAAATAGATTACAAAACGTCGCCATTTTTCGCGAACCCCACCAAATTTGGAGAGCTAAAAATCGATATAACAAATTTCGAGGAGAGTCTAACTTTAACATTATCCACACCTGTACAAAATTTCAGAAAAATTGAAGGGAGTTTGTGACAATTTTACTTTTTTCTGATGATTTGACATGGATTACCTTAATATTTTTTATATCAATATGTAAATTAGCCTTCCAGTTCACACTGTAAACCGATATTTTGTTGTATATATAAATACAATTGCATATTATTACTATGTAGACAAGGCCAACAGTATTAATAATGTAAAGCAATTTTATTAATAATTGGGGATTTACATAAAAATTAAATCATGGAGAATGTAACGTAAATAACTAAGGGAATTGTGACTTGAGTAGTGCTATAGTTTCAGTTACAGATATAGAAACACACAATCTCCATTATAATAAGATGTGTTTAGCTAAAATACAAGGACGATGTTATCAAATTACTTTTAGAAGTTTAGATTTTTTTATAGTAACGGAGCGTAGAATACGCTGATCATTCTCTGAAGAGGGGGTAAGACACCCCCCCCAAAAAAATAGGTGTTCTGGGTATGAAACCAAACTGCTCCAAGGCTCCAAGGCTCCAGATCTGGAGAGTGTGGAGTACTAATGGATCCCATCTATGGATCAAATTGATCTGTTTTAAAAGTATTCGATAGGACCGTGAGCACACACACAAAAGAAACTTAAACAATTACGCAAAAAATGTTAACGTAAATATATATAATGTAACTTCTAGGCATAAAATAACCCTTGATGGGTTGACATGTCGTTAAAATCAATCAATCAATAATCCCAAGAAGTAATATAAAACATTAGCACACAGAATTACGCGTTACGTATTCATAAGACTTAGAACTAAAAAAAATGATCCCGGATTTAAGTCATGGCATCTCAGTGTTGATGGGTAAAAAAAAGGGTGCAAGTTTATAATGATGATAGTGATGAACTCGACTATAGCAGAGATTTTAAGTGAAAGAAAATAATTAAATCATTAATTCAACCTTGTTTGTTTAAAGAATATTTTACGAAACTAGAATGTTCAGCTATAAAAAATGAGTTTGTGTCTGTTATTGGTTTATTTACTGCTAAATCACAAAAAGAAAGTAAGCGAACATCCTCTAAGTATTCTAATTCCATAATTCTTGCCAAAATTAGTCATCACCATCAAGTCGGGCCGATATCACGGATTCTCTTGACTCTCTGTCTTTCTCGCCATCCGACTCTATCGGCCATCGCTACTGGTAAGTCGTATGGACGGCACCCAGACTTCACACTGAGCTGATGAATATAAGTTTTGCCTACTGTGTCCATGCGCAGAAGTCTATAAAAAAACTACTCTGAACCCCAAAGATTATTGAAATTTTATTTTCTCGAGTATAATGAGGTAAGGTAGGAAATCAGATAAATTATTTTTGGTAGTCCCAACTGGTGCAACCACACAAGAGTACTAACCCAGCTATAGATTGGAAGAACTATTGATATTTATTTGTTATTCTCCCCGTATCTGCGATCAAAATCTTGACCTCTTACTTTAACTAGAATCTTTTGATTTTTATTTATTTATTTAATTATTTATTGAAATTGACACAAGTTGCTATTGTATAATCATGTATGATCTCTTTGAATTATATCAATTACTTATATTTCTTTGAATAGAACCAAGTTATCCAATACCTAAATATATAATGATGAATCGTGGATATTTTCCAGTATCTTTTGTGTAGGTGGATTGGGATTGATTGGTCTTTTGAAAATCTAAAGTTGCTGGAGGAAAAATAGAATATGATGAATAAAATGTAACTAGCGTTGACGATATAAAGTTCTAAGCGCGTAGAAAGAACTCTGGTATTAACTGGAAAACGAATGAAACGTCTGCTGCAGGGTATTTGTTCTCCATTGGAATATTCACTAGACTTTTTTTTATTTTTTTTATTTATTTATTATTTTTTTGCTAAATTGGTAATCTCAGAATGTAATTACTGCTAATTGTCTGTCGTCGCAATTTACTAAGTGCGACATAGCTAAAAGCGGACCGCCGACTAAAAACGTGGATCTATTTTCACAATATTGTCGCTTTCTCAATCCACTGCAGAATATACTAATTACAGCTGATAGGACGATGAGCGCTCTTCCTCTTTATATTTTTTTGTTCGTTTTTTCTCTCTGCCAAGAAATCCATTTTTTTTCTTCTTTGGTTGCTTATTTCCAACAGTCGCTCATCGCATCATTAAAACATTTCTAATTTGCTTATTTTGTCTATTTATTCTGGCGCATTGATTTGTGACTTTTGACAATCAACATGTCGCCATTGTTCTTCAGTGTCTTCAAAATATTCTCATCTTCTGATTTTATTAGATCGTTTGGAAAGTAATGTCGTATTGTTAAGAGGAATAACACTTTATTGAAATTTAACAATATGCAGCAATAGTTTGTGTCCGTTAAGATTTTATCACAAACAACAACCTGGTTTGTTCTCTACAGATTGGGTTACACTAAAAACATATACGGATATATTGTTCTCTACACAAGGGATTACATTGTAATATTTTGATATTTTGTGTTCGTTCATATTTTATCACAAAGTACAACCTGCTTTGTTCTCTACAAAAGGTATTATACTGTAATATTTTGATATTTTGTGTCCGTTGACATTTTATTAAAAACAACAATCTGGTTTGTTCATTGTCTTCTTTTATTAGATAATTTTGAAAGTAATGTCACATTGTTAAGAGGCATAAAACCTCATTGAAATGTAACAAAAGTTCAATTAATTTGTCATCTATATATTACTGAGCATCGTCCATCATCATAAAGTCTCTTTATGATCAACTAAACTCAGAAATAAATATCCCACCTAAGTGATTATTATTTTTATGTGGTGACTAAAATGCCAAACTTAGTAAACTCAACAAGTCAGACAGGGATATAGGACTTAGTTGTTGTTGGCAACCTTCCGTCTATTTTAGACGATGGCGTAGTTTTTTCTCTCTCTCTTACAGCTACGTGAGTGGCTGAACAGACCGATCCTCGAATGGCAGTCTCTGGTGCAATGGCTGCAAACAAAAGGTGATGCTTTCTGTAGGTGTTGGGGGATGCTGCTGTTTATCCTTTCTTTTAGCTCTCCTTTCTGTGGCTGGTTTTTTCCTCTCTTCTTCACTTCTTTTTGTTCCTTGTTTGACGAGGAGGCGCCAGGTTGCACGGTCTTCTGCACAAGCCTCCCACGTGTCTATGTCAAATAGGACTTAGTACGTATACGAGTTCCTATGAAATGGGCAGATGTAATACCAATGGCGAAACCCCTCAAGCGTATATCAGTACCCATGGGATATTTGCCTTCAAACATCTTTGTCACCACTGAACATCCTAAACAGGACACATTGTTGACCCCAAAATTACGAAACGTTTGAGAGATCAATAGAGAAAATTACCTGGCAGATGAAATCACCCCCATAGATGAGAATCGGAACATTTTCCGGGCTCCTAGTGCTCTCAAGATTACTGTCGTTATTCCACCACTCTCAGTACATAACGCTGATGGAGACTTTGTCGGAACTGACAAAGGAACGTCGGACACGATTAGTGACTGGTTCAAGATGTAGTTTAATGACAAAGACAACGAGCAGTTGGATCTTTTTATAGGTGACCCTAGGCCACTAGATGTCTCAATAAAGGGAGAAGTATGGGAGGTAGTCAAAACTATAGAATAAACATACTAAGTTCCAATTATCGTTGAATTGTTAAGACAAGGCAACAAGGTAAGATCCGTATTAAGTTACGGCTTCCTTGTGACCTTGTCTTACCAATTCGACGGTAATTGGAACTTAGTATGTTTATTCTACAGTTTTGACTACCTTCCATACTTCTCCCTTTATTGGGACATCTAGTGGCCTAGGGTCACGTATAAAAGGGTTCAACTGCTCGTTGTCTGTGTCAGTAAACTGCAACTTGGACGATATCAGCAACGAACTGTTCAAGTATGCCAGTAATGTCATATCACCACCAATTCCTTCTATCGACAACTCTGTATTTGAACATCACCTGGTTAAATCCATTGTCCAGGGCACCCTAATCGCACTGCCTAAACCATAGAAACCACCAGGTCCACAAGGTCCACCAGTTAACCAGCAGCACAGCGTGTTGTTAAACAGTATTTGGTATATTCTGTCCACAGTAACACTGCATTGCATCCGTGACAAAATTGACCACTTCACGTAACCATACAAGAGTGACTTTAAGTGGGGACAGCAGCTGTACTGATATTGTGTGGACTCAGCGCATGCTTACTTCCATGGTTATGTCCAAACACTGGGATTTCTTCAAAATGGGCACTGACACTATAAAAAGATAAAAACATGTGTTGTTCCAAGCTGGCTATAATAAATGTGAGATGCGACAGATGACATTATTGTTGGCATACACCTAACTAAGGGTTTTCATCAAGACGGCATATTCCGTTGAATTTGGGACAACACACACACTCCTGTACACTTCACGATACCTTGTTGATGTCCGATCGTCTGTACGAAGATGTTCTACATGGCCTCATTCCCCTATCACATCGCTAGGCATGCCACTCGAGATGAAATATGCAGATGATTTGGACTTCATAGATGAGGACACTTAAAAACAACACTGCTCTCCATAGCCACAGAAACACTGAAAGACGTGAACCTATTCATAAATGACGCTTAAATAATTCACCCGCATATATATATCGAACATACATAGCCTAAGTGAAAACGAGGATGTCCCTTAGAGAAAATAAAGATTGAAGTTAGAGAAAGATTATTGAATCAATACTCTGCAGTTTCTCTGAAATAACATGTTGTGTAATGAGCAACATTGCTTTTCGGCGTTTCTGGAAGATATGGATCTGTAGATCAAAGATTCCTCTAACAAAGAGACTGTGCCAATATGATGCAACACGTGTGTCTTAGTTCTCAGATGTTTGCGGTGACCGGCATCAGGTTATCCAGAGCTCTCATTGGAGCTCCCCAGCTGTTGTAATTGAATATCATCAAAGACTCACATGCTATATGTACATGTGTTTGTACACACACTCACACACACACACACACACACAACACACATATATATATATATATATATATAACATGTATACAAACACACACACACACACATATATATATATATATATATATAACATGTATACACAACACACACACATATATATATATATAACATGTATACACAAACACACACACATATATATAAACATATAACATGTATACACACACACACATATATATATATATATATATAAACATGTATACACAACATATATATATATATATATATATATATAACAGGTATACACAAACACACACACATATATATAAGCATACAACATGTATACACAAACATATATATATATATATAACATGTATACACAAACACACACACACACACACATATATACATATAACATGTATACACAAACATATATATATATAGATATGTGTGTGTGTGTATAACATGTATACACAAACACACCCACAAACACACACACACACACAATATATATTATATATATATATATAACATGTATACAGAAACACACACACACATATATATATAAACATGTATACAGAAACAAACACATATATATATACATATATAACATCTATACACAAACACACTTATCTTTAAATACATATATAACATGTAAACACAAGCACACACACACACACACACACACACACACATATATATATATATATATATATACATATATAACATGTGAAGTAAACAAACAATGTGTTTGATATGGGTTTTTTTAGCCGACAATTTTTTGGAGAATATGTGCTTAATTGAAGTCATACCTAATTTTTGAAAATTAATAAATTGATAATTACTGAATTAGGCGGGCATACCCGTTCAAATGTAAGGCTAAACAAATCGAGAAAAAGTCAATCTCTGTATGTACATTTCAGCCAATTAGGCCTCATCAGAGATTGACTTTTTCTCGATATATATATGATACGGCATAAGTAACGCCCTTTTTAATTTCATCTTGTATATTTTCTTTATTATTTTCTTTAATTTGCTAAATCTTCATTTTTCAGATATTTTATACAACCAGGAGATTAACAAAGGAACAGAGAGTAAAATCAATTCAATTGTACTATCAAAACAATAAAAATGCTTGAATTTTGTTCAACTTAAACAAAGGGCGTTACTTATGCCACATCCTGTGTATATATATATATATATATATATATATATATATATATATATATATAATGCTTGTACTGTGCGTGAGCACAATCGTAAAATCTCCAATACGCAAAAACAGTGCTTATCAGCTATTTTGAATCTAATCAAAAGTACTGACATTTCGTACAAGCTGTCAAGATATCACGTGTCGTTATCACTCGTCTCTTCGAGATAAATGCTACGAAGAATGAGGGCTCATGGCTGAAGCAATGTCACGGCGGTGGATGGGCGAGCCTTGCATTTATCAAAATAATAAAGATTCTGCATGGTGAGCAATGATGATAGACAGGAGACAGCTGAAGATGAAGCCGTAGGGGCGGGAGAATTCTGATTGCGTCCGAGGGTAAGAATATGTAATCTCTTTGGCACGCTTAAGGCACATTATGGAAGTCGAGATGTAGTCGTACGCAAATAGACATGTTTTTACTGCGTCTGCGAATCAGTACGTGACCAAGCGTGCAATATACACGCCAGCGAACACACAGAAACATGAATAGAACTTTGTAATTATAAATGAGAACCTACTTACGAAGATAAACGTGCATTAGTTCTAAGATGTGTTTTCTTCCTAACATATTTTTTCTCTGTCTGTCTGTCTGTCTCTCTGCAGGCTCGTAATATAAGTCATTTAAGCGGGAAAGCAAGTGCATAAAAAAGGCAAATGAAGATACAGACGCCAAAACAACTATTTGCAAATATATATATATTTTTTAACTATCTCATTCTCTTTCCCTTTCTCTTTCCCATTCTCTCTCTCTCTCTCTCTCTCTCTCTCTCTCTCTCTCTCTCTCTCTCTCTCTCTCTCTTTGTTTTTCTCCTTTCCGCTTCCCTTCCCTTCAATCTTTCTTCTATTTCTTCCCTCTTTTTCTGTCTTTCTCTCATCCTTTTCTTTGTGCTTTTTTTTTATTCCACCCATCTGTTTCTTTCATTTTCTTTCCTTTTTCTTCATGCTTTTATTTATTTCTTTGATTCTTTCTTTCCTTCTTTATTAATTTATTTCCTTCCATCTTTCTTCCTATTCTTCAATCTTTCATTCCTTTCTTCTCTCTATGGTTCTCCATTTTTCAAATGTTATCCCCTCTCTTATTTCCTGCTGTCTTTATGTTTTTCTTCTTTCTTTGATCCCTTCTTTATTCATTTCCGTCCTTTTTTCTAACTTTTCATCTTTCATTCCTTTCTTCTCTTTCTTTCCATCTGTCACTCTTCTGCCACTTTTTCATCCCCCTCTCTTTCTCTCTTGTTGTCTTCATGCTTTTCTTCTTTCTTTTCTTGGTTCCTTCAACCCTTCCCCCTATTCAATATTTCATTCATTTCTTCTCTCTTTCTTTCCACCCTTCTCTCTTTCTTTTCTGCTGCCTTCAAACTTTTAGTATTTCTTTCTTTGATTCCTCTTTTCCTTCTTTATTTCCCCCCTTCCTTCCTTCCATCCATCTTCTTTCTATTATTCAACCCTTTTCTTCTCTTTCTTCCCACCATTCTCTCTTTCTTCTTTTTCACCCGCCCCCTTTTTTCTCCTGCTTTTCTTCTTTCTTTGACTCCTGCCATCATTCGACCCGCTCGTGTGTGATAATCTCGCAATCAACTAAGATTGAGCCGAAACGACGCTGGGCACTTCCTAACTAATCCCAGACTTCTTGTCGGAGTCTGAATATAGAATTATCCTCAGTATCACTTTTATCTATTATGAGAGAGAGAGAGAGAGAGAGAGATATATATATATATATATATATATATATATATATATATATATATATATATATATTACTTGAAAAGATAAATTGTGGTAAGCAGTAGAGGCTCAAATCTATCAAAATGTTTGGTTTGAACAACTCAGTTCAGAGAAAGCAAGAGTTTTATAAAAGACTAATGCAAAAGATTATTTATCTTATCATGTATTAGGGTGATGATGAGTTATTTGGGTGCAGCCGTGACCCATATACATCATTTTGAGAGATAGAGATATGGTAGGCGGAGGGGAAATGTGTACCATTTATAGAGAGTATATTGATTGGTTGGTTGGTTGTTTCGTTAATTTTACGACATGTCAACCCTTGTTGCGTTATTTCATTCCGAAGTCAGTTTAACAATTCTGGTATTTAATTATATACGATACAAAAATGTTAACAGTTTATTAACACATCTTTGTGATCCATAGATGGGAGTCTAGTAACTACTTCCTCTGCTGGTCAGAGTGGACCTGGGGTTAATGGCAAACAAGAGACCAATCCATACTTCCCAGAGCTCAAGAACTGGGTCCTCTCCATATATAACAGTTTGGTTTCTTTATTTAATGGCATGGCAGGAGATGAGGGTGTTCATACCTTTCCCAAGAATATTAGTCCAAAAGTGAACGTAATAGTGCGACTGAAGTTCGAACTCGTTTACTACGATGTCGCAGTCCAGCACGTTAGCCATTACGCCACGGGGACTCCCCTCATATATAAATGGTTAAGTCGTATATGTTGACAATCCGGCACCTGGTAGAGGAACTGTTTTTCAATGGTATAAAATACGAAAGACATGGTCACCGTTTCTTTCTGATATCCAGAGTAGAATGCCAATAGCCGACTCCGTCTCTCTCTATATATTGTTTTGTCCAAGGGCAGGTCACTTTATTCAGCCTAGATACAGGGGAAGATCACTCTATTCTACCAATACTATTGAAGACATAGTAGCAATATGGTCAATGATGTATCTATAGTTAAAAACATGGTCCAATAGCCTGGGTCCTATTACAAAGTTCTAAACATGGTACATTATATATTTCCGTTGAATGAACACCAACTTTCGACCCGAGAGGAGGAGCTGTTCTGATTGGATATCTATCTTGGTTTCTTGGATACACTTCTCCTAGTATCTGTTGTTGTTGTTTACTATTGATGTCGGATTTCGTACTTTCCAGTACACAATGTCAATTTCATCGAGAGTTGGCGTTGCCTCACCTTGCTTATTGCTGCGTCTTTAGTTCCCCCAGTTTCTTTCCGGGGTTCCTTGGAATTGTTCCAAGGGCTCCAGCTACGATTGACATCATTTCATATTCATGTTCCATTTGTAGTGGACCACATTTGGAAAGGTATTTAAATACTGCGGAAGCAGTTCTTTAGAGATTACGGTCAAGTCATGCTGAAAGCATCGGTTCTCGCGAGACCACCGAAGTCAAGCGGTCATCTGCCTGTTCAGTATTTACTTGGGTGACCACTTAAGCAACAATAGGTACTGTAAGCAGCCTGAGTCCTTTATTTATCAAGCTCGCTTGATTCGGCATTAGATGACCCGTAAAACATCTGCCGTAGAACAAACCAACCAATCAAATTATTAAGACCCCCTGCCTAAGACGTGGTTACCTGTAACATATGCACGTCTGATCTAGTTTGTAGGGTGTTTTTGAAAGCTATGGCAATGCGGATGTAAAGTAAGAGAAGGCAATGCGGATGTTGTTCATTTATCTGTGATATTTAATAATAATGATATTTATTAAATAACACAATTATGTTGAACAACATCCTTGTTGTCTTCTCTTTTTACAGCCGCATTGTGATAGCCTTGAAAACCAACCTGCAAATCAAATATACATACAATACTTGAAGCAAATTACAAAACTCGTATATATATATATTATATATATATATATATATATATATATATACGTGTGTGTATTTGGGCAGCATTTTTTTTATTTATGCATGTTGAATTAAACAAAAGATACATATCCTGTTTAACAATTTTATTTGTGATTTTTTTCAAGTTTTCAGGCCAACTTTTTAATATTTGGGTGGAATTCGTGGATTAGTCCACCAAAGTTCATGTCCCGAGTACTTTCGGCACTTCGAAGTGCCATCATCAGGGATGATGTATTCCAGTTTTTCAAATTATATTAATGGATGTGGAGGCTGGAAGGAAGAGAATTGATAGGAAAGGTGTTATAGGCATTTTAAAATGTGAGTACTGCATTGGAAATTAATTTGGTTTAAGAATGGTTTATATTGTTTTATGTATAAAGCTTCTAGTATTTGGAGTTTTTGTTTATTTTTTTCTTTGTGTAGAATGTGTGTAATTTCCGTTAAGATATTTCGGTAATAAGAGTGGGGGCATGAATGTAATTTTAGGTGTTGTGAAAAATGGAGCTATTATCTGTTAAATGGAGAGTTAGACGACGTGACAATGTCGTTGAGTTAAAACCGATGTATGTATTTTCATACACACAAACATATATATATATATATATATATATATATATATATATAATGTGTGTGTAAGTAGGATGGATATATATATATATATATATATATATATATATATAATGTGTGTGTGTGTAAGTAGGATGGGATATATATATATATATATATATATATTATATATATAATATGTGTGTGTGTAAGTAGGATAGGATATATATATATATATATATATATATATTTATTTATTTTACAATGTTTTCATAGATCAATGTTCATTATCAAAAAAAAAAGTTGATAATGAACATTGATCTATGAAAACATTGTAAAATAAATAAATAAATATTAGCTCTTACAAACTGTGATTGAGCACTGTATTTTCTTTGTTTCATCGCAAAAAAAATTTTGTTTTTACATATACCTATATATATATATATATATATATATATATATATATATATATATATATATATATATGGGATGGGATAGATATTGTGTAAGGTTAATTGATACTGTAGATGGAATCACTAAACTGAATTCGAGATCCGGTTGATGACGATGATGTACACTTATTAGGTGTGACTTTGGGAAAAGGCTTGAATATACAGAGTGGTCCAAAAGTCTTGTCACGACGTACATATTTTTTTAAGTAAAATAATTACATAAAACAACCTGAAATTCTAGAAAATAATTTAATCTTCAAAATTTTTTTGAAGATTAGGGTGATTATATTGGTCTGCCTTTTTTGTGCATAGAGTACACTGAAGATTTTACGGATGAAAAAAGAATTTAACATTAAATTCCAATCATAATCATAATATATATATATATATATATATATATATATATATATATATATATATATATATATATATGCGAGATCTATCGTAAAAAAAATCTATATAGATATTTGATATTAGAAAATAAAAGTCAACCGAGAGCAATGATATCTTAAATGTAATCCACTTGGGAACTCACATACATAACCTAGCGTCTCTTCCACTTTTCTAAAGCGTCTGAAAAATTATGTGTACCATTTATAGAGAGTATATTGATTGGTTGGTTGGTTGTTTCGTTAATTTTACGACATGTCAACCCTTGTTGCGTTATTTCATTCCGAAGTCAGTTTAACAATTCTGGTATTTAATTATATACGGTACAAAAATGTTAACAGTTTATTAACACATCTTTGTGATCCATAGATGGGAGTCTAGCAACTACTTCCTCTGCTGGTCAGAGTGGACCTGGGGTTAATGGCAAACAAGAGACCAATCCATATTTCCCAGAGCTCAAGAACTGGGTCCTCTCCATATATAACAGTTTGGTTTCTTTATTTAATGGCATGGCAGGAGATGAGGGTGTTCATACCTTTCCCAAGAATATTAGTCCAAAAGTGAACGTAATAGTGCGACTGAAGTTCGAACTCGTTTACTACGATGTCGCAGTCCAGCACGTTAGCCATTACGCCACGGGGACTCCCCTCATATATAAATGGTTAAGTCGTATATGTTGACAATCCGGCACCTGGTAGAGGAACTGTTTTTCAATGGTATAAATACGAAAGACATGGTCACCGTTTCTTTCTGATATCCAGAGTAGAATGCCAATGGCCGACTCCGTCTTTCTATATATATTGTTTTGTCCAAGGGCAGGTCACTTTATTCAGCCTAGATACAGGGGAAGATCACTCTATTCTACCAATACTATTGAAGACATAGTAGCAATATGGTCAATGATGTATCTATAGTTAAAAACATGGTCCAATAGCCTGGGTCCTATTACAAAGTTCTAAACATGGTACATTATATGTTTCCGTTGAATGAACACCAACTTTCGACCCGAGCGGAGGAGCTGTTCTGATTGGATATCTATCTTGGTTTCTTGGGTACACTTCTCCTAGTATCTGTTGTTGTTGTTTACTATTGATGTCGGATTTCGTACTTTCCAGTACACAATGTCAATTTCATCGAGAG
>CM042141.1:29239207-29356707 GCA_023376005.1 Doryteuthis pealeii | reverse complement strand
ACACAGGGATCTGTGCGGTAAAGCGAGGAGCTGATGGTTAGTGTGGCGCTCTACCTCAGACGCAAACCAATCTCCTTGGTCTAGCGCTAATGAAAAGGGGATAGACTCCCTCGCTGTCTGGATGATACCGACATTAGGCCACCCCGACGACTTTACTTTTACTTCCACAATATAGTTCATTTTGATTTTGTCGAAAAAATGTATTATGATATTTACTGCATTAAACAGCTGGAAAAAATGCAATGGTAACAAAGGTGAAAAATTAAGACAAAAAAGGGGGGGTATTCTGTCGACGGGATTTAGAATTTGCCAACTGTATCCCATGCAGAGGGGTAAAAACCCCCCCCTGTAAAAGGTGTCTCCTGGGTATGACACTAAATTGCAACTGATGGTAGGGCTCCAGTTATGGAGCTCTCGGTATTATGGAGTATCCCTTCATTATCATTACTCCCAGGTCCACTCTGATTTGAAGTAGTAGTACCTCCTAGGGTTCCATCTATGGGTCTAATAACTCTGTTTAAAATTATTTGATAGAACCATGAGCAAAAATAACCAACTACACAAAAATTAACTATGAACGTACAATGAATGCGATTCCCTAACCTCTAGGCACAAAATAACCCTGAATGAGTTGACGTGCCGTTAAGACCAATTAGTCATATATTTAAAGAATGGCATATTTAATGAAAACAGCAGTGTAGCGTTGCGGGTTCCTGAAAAAGTTGACGAAGACGAGATGAAAAGATCACGGGGTGAAGAAGATTCCTAAATTACATTTCTAGTAGTGAATTTCGGACCAAAATTTTTTGTTTTTTACAGTAAATCTATCAATAAAGGAGATTTGGTCTCTATTTGTCTGTAACCGAAGCTACGTTACTGCTTACGTCACAAAACCCAAAATCTTCAATACATAGAATAAAGAACAATTAACATTAATAGAATAAATTAAAACTGTTCCTTAATTCAACATTTGTAGTAATGACAATTTAAATAAATAAACTATAAAAACTGAAATTTATTTAAAAATTGTATTATCACTTTAAATGTGAAATTTGTAATCAATTTTTAAAATCATTTTTTACTCTTGCACTTTTTTCAGTAACAGGAGGTTAACTAAAAGTTTAGAAACAAATAAATACCAACGATTTTCTGTAAAAATTTATGTGTAAAATATTCAAAATAATTAATCAAAAATTAATAGATACGTGCAACATTCTATTTGAAGGGGACAGACCTAAGTTTCCATTTTAAATTATTTTATTTTATTTTATTTTTTACTCCTTTAATAAATGATTTGATGATTTTGCTTACTTATGATACAAACCCTCTGACGTTGAATTTTTACCCCCCCCCCGCTACAAGCAATATCTTTCAAAAATATTTTTTACACCGCTCGGAGTTTTTTTTTTTTTTTTTTTTTTTTTTTGCTCGTGTCAATAATATAGTGGTTTGACTTGGCGTTTTTGAGCGCCACTGACACGAAGTCCGGAGGATATCAAATAAATAGATCTTATACTTTCTTCAATTGAATAATGGTAAAAGTTATTATAAGTGTAAAAGCAAAACTTCCTTTAAATTTCTTAAGCTTGACTACAGAAGCAAACTAGTGAAATCTCAAACTGGAACTAAATTGTCGGACCCCAGTTTTCGACTTTACCTGCCCGATGAATCGGCCTTTTAATACGGAATGCCATGTCCTCTCACAGAACATTAAAACAGCAAAGTTCCAATATATCCGTGAAATTTTCTCGCGGATTAACTAGTATGTTTAATTACTTATTCCACATTTACACAAATTATAATATAAAGCCATTTATCTGTTGGCGTTAAACAGAGGGGCAGCGAGTTGGAGTTTGATCAACTCTAACGGGGTCTGACTGGCTGAAGGGGGTATTATGTTGGAAGACCCGAAACCCCCTATGAAGCCAGTCAATAATATAACTGACGACGCTGCCCTGCGCTGATTAGGCGTATCTCGAACACTGTACTTTCCTTTACCCTTTTCAATTAGAAGTAATTCTTTGACCAGATTTTAGATCAATATTATTTTGTAGCAGCCACTCCTAAATTAACTAACTACCCAATCGAGAAGAAATCAGGACACTTAGAGAAAAAGAGAATTATAAATATCTGGGAATATTGGAAGCAGACACCATCAAACAAACAGAAATGAAAGAAAAAAGTAAGAAAGAAACACTTCAGAAGAACAAGGAAGCTCCTAGAAACCAAGCTATGCAGCAGAAACTTTATCAAGGGGACAAACATCTGGGCTATCTCTCTGGTAAGATATTTGGGACCATTCCTAAAATGGACAAGAGAGGAGCTCCGGCAGATGGACCAAAGGACAAGGAAACTCATGATCATGCACAAGGCATTACACTCGAGAGACGACATAGACAGATATATGTGCCCAGAAAAGAAGGGGTGTCGCCAACATTGAAGATAGTGTACATACGACAATCCGAGCACTTGACGAATACAATAATAAAAGTAAGGAAAGACTAATTGCAGCAGGCAGGAAACGCAATTGCAGCATATTATCAAGCAGAAATACATCAAAAACTAAAATAAAAAAGAAATGGGAAGAAAAACAACTACATGGTTACTTCAAGCGTCAAACTCAAAAGATATCACATCAGAAGATATGGAAATGGCTAAGAAAAGGAAATCAGAGAAACTGAATCTCTTATAATCGCAGCACAAGATAATAGCATGAGAAGAAACTATATAAAGGCAAAAATAGATAAGACGCAGCAGAATAGCAAGTGCAAAATGTGTGGAGATAGAGACGAAATGGTTAATCATATAATAAGCGAATGCAGCAAATTAGCACAAAGAGAATACAAGACTAGGCACGACTCGGTGTGAAAGGTAATCCACTGGGAATTGTACAAGAAATTCAATTTTCACCATACAATGGTATATGCACAAGCCTGAACCCGTCCTGGAGAATGAGACGCATAAAATTCTCTGGGGCTTTGATTGGTTGATTTTAACGGCATGTAAACCCGTCTAGAGGTTAGGGAATTGTGTACATTATACATCTTTATTTATATTTTTGGTAGTTTCTTAATAGTTTTTTCCCTTTTATTGCACACGGTTATATGATATTAAGTGTTCCTATCTTTGATTTGCAAACAGATTTTACCCATAGATTCAACCCTAACAGGTACTACCATTCCGGGTTAGAATGGACTCGTAAGTAATAACTATAAAGGGTACTTCACACTGTAAAAAAAGAAAAATAACATAAAAATGCAAGTTACATTCACCATCAAAATAAGTGTAAGTTTCAGCTATTATCTTCTTCTTTAATGCACATAACTCAATACCTTCTTAGTTGTTGGGGAAAGGTAAAGTAAAGAAATACGGCCGATAGCTGAATTGTAGCTACTTAAAGACGTATTTTTGGAATTTAACTATTCAATATTTCTAACTACTTAACTAAAGGTTAAATTAAGTAAAGATAATAATTAATTTTCTGTCCTATTTTCTATATATTTATCCGTTAGAAATAATCTAGGAATAATAAAATTATTCAAAACAATAAATAAGTTATGGCGTTTATTTAAAAAAAATTAAACTAACAGAAAATTCTATTTCTAATACGTTACCAAAACTTTCCACGTTCAACATTGACTATCGACTTTTACTTATCAAATTTAACATGGCATAAATTTCTGTTTCTATTATGTCATCGGAAGAGTGTATTAGTAAAGATGTGTAATTAAGAGAAAAAGACGCAGAAATGTATTACGAAGGCAAACATTCACACACACACACACACACACACACACACAGTGATGCTGATAGCTTTTTGATTGAGTGCGTCCTGGGGCGCAGATATTTGCTTTGAATGAGTCCCCGGGAAATTTGATGAGTCCCAACTAAAGTTTCTTAATAAATTGAAAGGATTTTTTTTATTTATGATCTGGAGAAACAACTAAAGCTGTCTAACTCCTACCTTGTAACCTATCCTGTGTAATTTTCTAAGAAAATATTGAAATGTATTTACAGTTAGCTTGAAATAGTGAGGGAAGAAAAAAGAAAAACACTGGGATACATTGATATGATTTTACTGCTCCTTTTAGATTTTTAGGCGTCGGGACGCAGGACGCTTACCTATCAGCATCTCTGGTTATATATATATATATATATATATATATATATATATATATATATATATAAACAACATATAAGAAATATTCCTGCTTGTCTTATTACTTTTTGTTCATACTATATATATATATATATATATATATATATATATATATATATATATCTTATTCAACTAGATTTAGTCACTTTATTTGTTTATATTTAGATTACTGGTGTTTTAATTAGATATGCTATAATTCCTAATTTCTAACTTGTGTCATTTTTAACGATGTTATCAGATTTACTATTTATGGAGTTTGTATTAGCCTGGTACAAGGCCACCGATTTAGCGCACCCAATGAAGATCAAAGTAGTAATAGTCTATGAGATTATTTGGCTAACCACAAGTCCATAACAACGTGTTCCGCTTAATTACGGAACTTCGCCTCGCGCCAGTGACGCTCGAAGAAACTAGCGTAAACATCGTAGTCATGGTCTCCAAAACTAATCTGCTTCCCCTTACTCCAAATCGAGAAACCCGAAATAGCCTTGATACCATTGGTTTACAAAATTAGTATGCCAACTAATGTTCTGTGTTATCTAAATTCATTTCATCATATCCCTTTCCTTGGTGTTGTTCGAAAGCTAATATATAATGTGTGTGTGTGTGTGTGTGTGTGTGTGTGTGTGTGTGTGTGTGTGTGTGTGTGAATTTATGTTACAGGCCGAATAAAACTTACACCCTACACATGACACAGTACTTTTATAACACACCTTGTATTCTGAAAAAAATTAACGTTTCATTCATTGATCATTTCTATCTTGGTAAATTCTGTTTAACACTCGGCAATTTTATGACACACCTTGTATTCTGAAAAAATTAACGTTTCATTCATTCTTCATTTGTATCTTGGTAAATACAGCTTCAAACTCACCACTTTTATGACACACCTTGTATTCTGAAAAAAATTAACGTTCCATTAATTGTTCATTTCTGTCTTGGTAGATACAGTTTCAATCTCGATACTTTTATGACACACCTTGTATTCTGAAAAAATTAACGTTCCACTCATTGTTCATTTCTATCTTGGTAAATACAGTTTCAAATCTCGATACTTTTATGACACACCTTGTATTCTGAAAAAATTAACGTTCCACTCATTGTTCATTTCTATCTTGTTAAATAAAACTCCGCACTTTTATACACACCTTGTATTCTGAGAAAAAAATTAACATTCCATTCATTGTTCATTTCTATCTTGGTAGATACAGCTTCAATCTCGATACTTTTATGACACACCTTGTATTCTGAAAAAATTAACGTTTCATTTATTCTTCATTTCTATCTTGGTAAATACAGCTTCAAACTCCGCACTTTTATGACACACCTTGTATTCTGAGAAAAAATTAACATTCCATTCATTGTTCATTTCTATCTTGGTAGATACAGCTTCAATCTCGATACTTTTATGACGCACCTTGTACATGTACCATTAAAATATTTTTTTCCCAAAATGTTAACATCAAAGCTTGACGGTCATGTTACATGTGAGGTTAATGTCTGAAAAGTTTTCTTTTGGTTCACTTTGACTATCTTCATTCAAAGAAACTTCGATAATGAAATATATCCTCTGCAATACCCCAACGAATAAAAATAAAAGATGTGCATAATTTTATTACTTCAGTCTTTCTCGTCATTGGTCACCGCAACATTAACTTCCCCCTTTTTTTTCTTTTTCTTATATAATGATAGACATGTAATCTCTTTTAGAACAACATATTTTTTACGTACTTTTAACATTTAGCTTCTCATATGACAAAACCAGTCCAGATCAAGTTTAAAATGATTTTCTTTTACGGTTTCATAAAATAGATAAATGAATAAATAAATAAGCACAGACCTGTTAATGTACTGCGAAACTTAACGTTGTTTTATACAAAGTATTTTTTTTAACAGTTAAATTTGGATCGCATTGTATGCACACACAAAAATGTTTTTAACATTTTGTCTTGTCAAAATGATACGTAAAATATGACACTGGTGTATAATTAGATTATAAAATATCAAATAATATATATATAAATATAATTTAATAATATAATCTGTCTATATATCTATATGTTATCCATCTGTTTATCTAAATATTCTGTCTATCTATTCATTGATTCTGTATATCCGTCTATCTATCTATCTAAAGATTCTGTATTTCTATCTTTACCCATCTCTCTTCCTCTATCTCCCCCTCGCTCTCGCCCCCCCTCTCTCTCTCTCTCTCTCTCTCTCTCTCTCTATATATATATATATATATATATATATATATATATATATATAAAGGTTCTATCTATCGATTCTGTATATCTATCTATCTATATATCTATCTATCTATCTATCTATCTAACAAACAATTCTGTATGTCTATCTATCTATCTATCTTTCTATCTAAAGAAAGATTCTGTATGTCTATCTGTCTGTTTGTCCAATGACTGAGCGTACGTCCTTTTATAAAGGAAAATTGTCGGAGACCTAGCAACAACCAAAGTTCAATAAAAAGTTTGATTTTTGTTTGAAAAGGTGTTAAAAATCTTTTTACCCCTCATTTTCCATAAGAAAAGCTAAATAAAAGTATTATAAGGGTATAAATCAATGAAATATTAAAAGATAATTTTTAAAATGATTTGTGCTTGGAAAAAGGAACTGGAAATCAGAGGAAGAATTGCGACCATCCAGAATTGCTGAAATCAGAAGAGTCTTGGAGACCTGAGGAGACTTGTTGTCACTCAGACTCCAGTGAAAGACCATCAGCAAACGCTGGTATGAAAAACAATAATAATAATAATAATAATAATAATATCCCCGTCACCACCAACAGCAATACGGAAGAAGTTGCCAAAAAGAAAAAAATCAGGTGGTTATTTCTTGGAAAGCGCTTGATCTTAATACGACTTATGTCTAACTTAGCTAATCGCATTCCCTGATCAAGTCACATGGCATTATTCCATTTACTCCAGTCCGTTATTCATACCGAATATCACTTTCACATCATATCATTTATAATAACACAGTTTCATGTAACTACTCATTTTTATCTGTAATGTACGTGTCTTTGTATTGAAATGGTATAAGATGAACTAATAATTAAAAAAAACAAAAAAACAACAAAACCTATGAAATGAAAATGATTTAAATTGTTTGTGAAGACTCTAACGATAATCTTTTCCTTCCATCCAGAACTAAATTAATCTGCCAGAACCGGAAGTTAACCTCTAGAAAAATTAGCATGATAGCTTGGCTTCGGAGAAAGAGGGCGGGGAGCAGCGTTATTCAGACAACTACATCCACTTTTTTTTTTTAATTAAACACTTTTCTATATCTTATCTTTTCTTTTATTGTTAAATGACTTTATACACTTGGAACTAATCAAAAACGCGTCGTCCTCATAAATATACAGAGAGAAAAGAACGTAAATATACTGCGTGTATGGACTTTTGAAAATTAATTTCTAAAGCTGTTAGAAACAGATGAGTAAAATGTGTTCATTTTAATTTGAGGCTGGCTCTGTTTTATGCAAACCAATTTGCATGTTCGTTTTTGTACAAGTATTTGTGAATGACAGAATTCGGGAAAGAAAAAGAAACACAAAAAAGGGTATATATATATATATATATATATATATATATATATATATATATATATATGAAGTGGAATCGTCAACCCGTGTTCAAATCCTGAACGAGGCTGTTTGCATTTCATATTACGCTAATACTCTTGGGAAAGTATGCATCCAACTACCCTCCCTCCAGCTATAGGTAAATGGTAGGGCAGACTGGGTTCTTTAACCTTCGCTAGGTAACCAGTGTATGAGAAGGGAAACTCTGAATTCAAACCTGTTGAACTCCCCTTAAGAAATTGACCCTGTGTCACATACTGCTCGTGTGGAGGTTTTTTTTAAAAATAATATATATATATATATATATATATATATATATATATATATATATATATAGAGAGAGAGAGAGAGAGAGAGAGAGAGAGAGAGAGAGAACAAAGGATATAACTACGTGGAATGAAGAGAGGGAGAGAAAAAAGTAAAAAGTGAGAATGAAAGGAAAAATTAGTTGATTGATTGATTTTTAAGAGCACGCCAATCCGTCTCGGGTTATTTTATGTCTAGAAGTTATGGAATCACTTTCATTGTACGTTTGTATTTACATTTTTTGTGTACTTGTTTCTTAAGTTTTTTTTTGTTTTTTTACACTCAGTCTTAAGATACCAAGTTTTTCTATCTGATTCACATTTGTATGGTTTCAAGTATATATATATATTTACCAACCCTCCGCACGAGCAGGATGCGACACACGGTCAATTTCTTAAGCGGAGTACAACAGGTTTGAATTCAGAGTTTTCCTTCTCATAGACCGGTTGCCTAACCAAGGTTAAAGAGCCCAGTCTGCCCTACTATTTACCTATAGCTGGATGGAGAGTAGGATTCATACCTTTCCCAAGGGTATTAGCGCTAAGTGAAATAATTGCCACGTACAGGATTTGAACTCGGGTCAACGACTCCATTTCCCATGACTTTAACCATTACACCACGTGCTTCCTTAGTATCAAGTATATATATCTACCAGACCCTCCGCGCCGGTAGGATGTGACACAATGCCAATGTCTACAGTTTATCAGGTTTGAATTCAGTTTTCCTTCGCTTAGATTGGTTGCTTAACCTAGGTTAAAGAGCCCAGTCTGTCCTACTATTTACCAATAGCTGGAGCGAGAATAGTTGGATGCATACCTTTCCCAATATGATTTCAAGTAGCTCATATTGATAATCCTTAGTAAATAGTTGAACATTTCTATAGGATCCATAGATGAAACGCTAACAGGTACTATCACTCCGGGTCAGAGTGGACCTGGAAATAATGTCAAGGAAGGAGTAACTCCACTTCACCCCTGAGAGCTCCAGAACTAGAGCCTCACCATCCGATGCAATTTAGTGTCATATCCAGGACACTATTTTCACACATATACACACACACACACACATATATATATATATATATATATATGTGTGTGTGTGTGTGTGTGTCCAGATAGTCAGATTTTTTTCTGGAGCTGTTGTGGTGTGGAAGAACATGCCAGTCTTGTGTTGTTCTCCGATAATGAACACATCCGCTCATCTTATCAGAAACTCCTTTAAATGATAAAACAAGAATGTTTGTAAGAAACTTCCAAATCCCTTTGTTTAACTATATCCTACCATCATCGACATACCGACATACACTATCATTTCCTATATCGTTCTCCATCTCCATCTTCACCGCCGCCTTCTCTATTCCAACCGCTTTCGCAATCATCTACTACGCCTCCTCCTCCTCCTCTCCTCCTCCTCTTCATCTCCAATCCTCTTCATGTCATTATCTGTTGTTGGCATTTTGTGCTGCTTTAAGCATTTCTTTAAAAAAAAGAGAAAAAAAGACCACGGTCAATAAATAACATTGTGTCAGATTTCACATCATCTACAGATCGCATGTCGATATTTCTGTCCGCTCTCATCCTCCTACTCATCCTCTCGTCCTCCTACTCCCTCTTGTTTAATTTTTAACTTTCCACACCTTCTTTGTCTTTGTTGGGTGTGTGTGTGTGTGTTCTGTTTGTGTGTGTGCCTTGTTCATATACATTTATCTGTGTGTATATGTGTGTGTGTGTGTGTGTGTGTGTGTGTGTTGGATTTAGAAGCTTAGAATGAAATTAATTCTATCAAAAATTGTAATTATAGATTCTGCTAGATTTTATTTTTTATTTTATTTTTTAAAATATTTATCTTATCTTATTTTATTTTATTTTATTTTATTCTATTTATTTTTATTTCTTGTTTGCCTTGCCCATATGTGTTTGTGCGTGCGTTGATGTGTTGGATTTTAAAAGGTTAGTATCAAGAATATGATTATAGATTCTGCCGTGTGTTCTGTTTGTGTGTGTGTGTGTGTTGGATTTAAAAGGTTAGAATAAAACTAATATCTATCAAGAACTAATTATAGATTCTGCCATCACTATATCTAATCTATATCTTGTGTGTGTGTTGGATTTTAAAAGGTTAGAATAAAACTAATATCTATCAAGAACTATGATCATAGATTCTGCTGATTTGGTTTGTAAGGGGTTAAGGTAAAAGGTAGGTTAATACTGTGATTTCTGGATTTTTTTTTTTTTTCTTTCTTTTTTTTAAACTCTTTCTCACTTCCCCTCCTGTCATTTTCTTTTTTTTTTCTCCATAAGTATTGATATTGATAATAATAATAATAATAATAATAATAATAATAATAACAGTTTTCTTATAACCCTTCATCAAAACTTTAAAACATTCTACTTGTCGGCACGCCATGATGATGATGATGATGATGATGATAATGATGTTGAAAACTAAGAATTTTTTTTAACTTACGGCTTCAGGTATGAAATACCAACTGATTATCAAATTTACTACATACGATTATCTGCTTAGCCATTTACAGATCATATTTATTTACTTAATAAAGATGCACTTGAATCAAACACTTGTTACGTAATTCATAGGTAGCTTATGAATTATGTACAAACTGTAGTTAGATAAATTGAATCAGAGTCAAAATAAGTTGAAAATTACCAACCTTTATGGTTAGGATTGATTTGTGGTGACATTCCGCTTGACCCTTTCGAAAAACGCGCCAGCGAGGCATGAGACAGTTTTCAGGGTTTTTTTTAGTTTAGTTGCGGCCAGAATTTCAGAGAGCGGATGCAGAAGTCCGCTCGTTCTGTGATGTCACTTCTCAATCCGCGTGGTTTTGTGGGCTCGGGTTGTTGTTAATAAAAGACTTAAAGAAAAACAATAAAGTCTTGTTAATTCATTAAAACAAGAGATGACCAGCCCGAAGAAATCAACCCGGAGAAACAACCAACAGAAACAGCCCTGAGGAAGTGGCCGACGAATTAGCGGCGGGAACAGGTAGACAGAGAAAACAAGTAAAAGCGCCTTATCTATCATCCCCTCATCGTAATTCTATTTCATACTCTGTCTCTCTCTGTCTCTCTCTCTCTCACCATTATACAAGGTGTGTCAAAAAATACCGAGATTTTTTAGTACTTTTTGACACACCTAGTATTCTGAAAAGAAATAACGTTCCTACAATTAATCTTTTTTTGAATACAAGGTGTGTCAAAAAAGTTTAAAGCTGTATTTACCAAGATAGAAATGAAGAATGAATGGAACATTATATCTTTTTTCAGAATACAAGGTGTGTCAAAAAGTACCGAAAATCTCGAAACTTTTTTGACACACCTTGTATACCCGATGTTAAGATACTCTTTCCTTTTGAATTTTTGTTTCACTGATAATTTGAGGTGGGACAATTCGTAAAAAAAATCTAAAATAAAATAAAGATCTAAGTAAAAGCGAAATGTGGTCTTTGTTTAGTTTTTTAAAAATATTGACTGGTGAGCCGAAAATTAAACTAATTTGCCTACTAAAATAAAGTTCGCTCGATAAATGTTGAACTGATGTATTGGTTTCTGTTTTTTCGTTTTTCTTCCATTGCTGCTTGTTTGAAAAAAAGAAATTAAGGAAGAGAAATACAAAATGTATGTGTGTGTGAGTGAAGAGAGAGAGAGAGAGAGAGAGAGAGAGAGAGAGAGAGAGAGAGAGAGAGAGAGAACAGATGTTTGGCAATTTCCCTGATTACCTGACAAACCTTGCCATTCCAGGATGTTGATTAGAGGCCTCGGAAGAGACAATGCCATCTCATACTCTAATCATGAAGAAATATAGAGAAAAAAAAAGTTAACACTTAATATAAATAGACATCAGAGTGCTACACATTGAAAACATTTTTCTTTTAATTTTTGTTGTAGTTGATGTTGTCTTTAATCATAAAAGAAACAGAAAAAATATTGGAAAGGGACATTTGGCCAGTATTCATTGGCTTCTCATATTTCACTCCCTTTTTTTTTTTTTTTTTTTTTTGTCGAACAAGGAGAAAGTGAGAAGCAAATTTCCAATAACTTCGTTCATGTCTCTTATGTTTAGTTTGGTTTCGTTTCTATATTTTTTAGGTTTTGTGCATATATATATATATATATATATATATATATATATATATATATTTTCAGATTATATATAACCTGAAAAAAAAATATATATATAAAACCTAAAAAATATAGAAACGAAAATAGGGGCTGAATGCAGTGAAAAACCGTTTATTTCCACACAATCTTCTGCGCATATTTCATATATATATATATATATATATATATATATATATCAAATGTGTGCAGAAGATTGTGTGGAAATAAACGGTTTTTCACTCTATATTCAGCCTGTATTTTTCAAAAAGGATCGCTGTTAATTATTGTCATACACTTATATATATATATATATATATATATATATATATATATATATATATATATATAATGATTGTGTGTATTAAAGGTATTTTACAAAGTCTCTTCAGAGTCGTATGTATTTTGTGGTAAAAAAAATATATATCGTGAATCTATAGTATTTTTTCTTTTCAATTTATTTTACAAAACCTTTTAGTTGTTTTTACAGCATGTCAACCCTTGATGTCTAGTTTAATGTTGAAATCAGTTTTTTGTTGTTGTTGTTGTTGCAAGCAATTACATAGTTTCAAATAATTAATGATAATCATTTGTAAATAATTATAATTTCGATTAAACTATTCTTAATACAAATAAATTGCCCCCAGTTATTTGGTTTCAAGGATTCCTATCAATACAATTGCATACTGTTATAAGGTTTTAATTATTCCTATCTAATACTAATATTATTTAAACATCTATTTGACCCATAGACCCTAACTACCACTGTGGATCAAAATGATCCTGGGAGTAATGGTAACGAATGTGCGACTCTACACTGCCTAGAGCTCCAGGGGTTGAGGTTCACCACCAGATGCAGTTTTGTGTTTTACCCAGGACACTCATGCGGTGGGATCGACTCGGTGTATTCTGAATCCTGCCAACAGAAAAGAACATTTCATTGTTTCATAAAAAGGACACTTGTTTGGTGTATGCTAAAAGAATGATATAATACCAGCAGGACCTGTGGATATACCACAGTATGATAATTTAAATATGTTTACATAACATTGCAAAATATTTCAACATGTAAAAAGTATGATGATATATATATATATATATATATATATATATATATATATATATATATATATATATATCTTTCCTTCCTTCGTTTCATCATGTTCGATTTAAGCAGATTAACGTTATCGCTTCTGCGCGTTCACCCCTCTCTCTATCTTTCCCTTCTTCTTTCTTTCTTTCTTTCTTCTTTCTTATTATACTTTTTCTGTGTATAATGTCTTTTTTCTTCCCTTTATTTCTTTATAATTAAAACGTAATGATCCATTATTTAGCTGAGGAAATAAGAATTCAGTGGATAAGTGACATTAGATAATCAGGATTTACATTTTTGCGTTTCATCTTGGACAATTTGGACAGTCTCATTTTTAACCAGAGGGTGTTGCAAGCTGATAACGGTCGGAAGATTAAGGAACAAGATTATTAATATATAGATTTTCTCCATTTTATGTAAATCCATATAAAAAAACAATATTTCATAGGGAATCAAAATTTGTGGTTACGACGTGTTTCGCTTAATCGAAATTTAGTTTATATATATATATATAAATATATATATATACTAAAGCTAAAATAATCACCTTTTATTTCCTAAAGACTTTTTTCCTGTTTAGTTTAAAGACACAAAATTCATATTAAAATATACCTTGCTTTTAGGATTACGTTATTTTTGAAAATATTTTCCATTTTAATTGGTTCTAATTGGTCGTAATTAGCAATTAAGTGAAAAACTGACCAATCTCTCACTCACATTGTGCATATTACTTTCACCCTCTGTGTATATCTTGATTACCTTCTCCGTTTATAAATATTAGTCTCTCTGTGTGAGTAAGAGGGAGTGGAAGAGTCATTGTGATAGAGATATATAACTACTGACTTTATTTGCATATCAAGATTCAAGACTCGTAGGTTAATTAGATTCCATGATCCATTTCAATTGTCCCACCCTCTTTTATTGTTACCATTTCAAACCCATAACTGATAATCGCTATCACCATTTCTTACTATAACTAAAAATAAACGGTCTTAAATTTAAAAAAGAAAATAAGGGTGCAAGTTCCAAATCAACTTATTTTGTTATAAAATCATGATTTGTGATGTTTGGGGATTAAAAGATGTACAAAAAATATAGATAAACGCAATACCCTTTTCCCGATAACTTACATTGTTTTTTTAGAATTTTATTTTTTTGTACAGTTTATAATACAAAACAATAAAATCCAATTCTCAGCTTCCAAATTATCCAGTCGTATTGTCTCATTAATAATTTCATTTACTTATACTTTTAAGTACATTTATAAGTATTTACATTTTTAAAAAAATATCTGGCCATATTTCTTTTTTTTATAAAATTAGCTTATTCTCAATCCTACTTACAATGTCGTCAGAACATGTTCCTTTTCTTTTTGGTATTTCTGCAGGACAGAACGAACCTAGTCCTTCGCAGCGACTATTTTATCCGTATTAATTCTTAATTTAAGCACGCTGTTTTTTGTTGTTTTTTTTAGAAAAATCATAGCTGAGTCAGCTATGATTTTTCAATCACCAACCCCAAACCCTGTTGCACAATGTTTTTTTTTAAGAAAAATCGTAACTGAAGCCGACTTTTAAAAAATTTACTTCCAGTATTTTTTTTTATAAAAGTAAAGTCATCGGGGTGGCCTAAAGTCGGTATCAGCCAGACAGCGAGGGAGTATATCCCTTTTCACTAGCGCTAGACCAAGGAGATTGCTTTTTTAGCGACTGAAGTGGAGAGCCACACCTACCATCAGCTCCTCACTTTACCACACAGATCCCTGTGCTACTCATACGCTGAGTTGGCGAGGGCCAGTATTGAACAGTGAGGCTCCTAGCCGAACACTCTACCGTAGTTTTCTGTAAATAAATAAGAACAATCGTTAGTAAAAAAAAAAAAAAAAAGAATTGAATATATAAAAGTTCGGAAAACATGTCTGATTTAATATGATTATTAAACTTACTTTTACTACAGTTTTTAATACAAAACGATAAATCAAGAGTTTATTAGAAAATAAGTTGATTAAAATTAAATTCTCAGCTACCAAATTATCCAGTCGTATTGTCTCACTAATAATTTCATTTACGTATTCTTTTAATAAATAAATTGTATTTCGTTTACTTTAATTGCCATTTACATTTAATTCCACTTAAATTTATTTACATTTTTAAAATTATCTGGACATATTTCTTCTTTATTAAATTGTACTGCCAAAATGTTCGCGCATATTGCATAAATTCGTCCAGGCCTCCTACCCTAAAAAACTCTACGGGATACCTGCTGAAAATCCGACCCGTGCTACTTATGAACTCCCTAGCTGTTTGAAGGCGTTTTCCCCAAAACGTTAATGCGAAACTCGGTCGTGTTAGTTTAAAAATTCGTGACAGTTGTTTTGAATTAAAATAAAATGAAAATACCGAAAAAATAAAAAGATATTTTTAAAGGGGGGATATATACATTTGCTTGTCGACAAAAAAAACCTAGAGGTGGCTTACTTTTTAACGCCTTCAAACTACTTAAAAAGTTATTTGTCGATAAAAATGCCTTCAACCACTAAAAACTATTTTAAAGACGGGAAGGGTAAAATATTTACATTTACTTGTTGAGAAAAGACTTGGGGATGCAAAATATCGCTTTCATATCGCATTAACTTTTCGGGAAAAACGCATTCAAACAGACAGGGAGTTCATAAGTAGCATGGGTCGAATTTTCAGCAGGCACCGCTTAGCGTTTTTTTAAGACAGGAGGCCAGGGCGCATTTATGCGATATGCACCAAAATGTTGGCTCATTTTCAATTTAAAAACGAAATCCATTATTTATGGTCAGATTTTTGTTTTAGTCGAAAAGTAGTAACATAATGGGCAGTAAAAAAAAAAGCTAATTAATATTACATATCTAATTTTTAATACACTTTTAAACAATTAAATTCGTCCCAAAGGGCGTTTTTACTGTTTAGTTAATGACCCTAAAAAATGTAGCACAATCTTTTGTAAGAAAAATCATAGCTGAAGCCGACTCTCTTTTTTTTATTTGCTTCCAGTAACTTTTTATAGTCTGCTGTAAATAAATGAGAACAATCGTTAGTAATAAAAAAAATGAATATATAAAAATTCGGAAAACATGTCTGATTTAATATGATTATTAAACTTAAAATAGATTAGATAAATGTTTAATTAAAAATATTTAATGTTGAGTAAAGGTAGTTACTGAAATTTTAGAATTTAAAAATCATGGAATTTATTCAAATGAGCAAACGTTTACTACCCCACCCTTCAAGTGAAAAAAGTTTTCTTCTAAGCCATAGTTGTATCATTGCTACTGTATGACTGCACCACTTGAACACTAACTTAGCGCCTAGAGAATAAGCTAGATGGAAACTGCACAATAATGCAGTATATAATTTTAAACAAGTTGTGGAAGCCACACCCACGAGAAAGCAGCTGTATGGCCACTTGCCACGTATCACACAAACTATCCGAGTAAGATGAACAAGACATGCTGGACACTGCTGGAGGATCAAGGACAAACTCGTAAGTGACATTTTTCAATGAAAACCAGCACACAGGCACGCCACTGTGGAACGTTGAGCAAAGACGTTCATTGACCAACTCTGCACAGATACTGGGTGCTGTGCTGAGGACCTCCTGAGAGCAATTAACGATAGGGTAAGGTTGGCGAGAGATTGTCATGGATATCCATGATTAAAATCCTAATTACCTGTAATTAGAAATTAACTAACTAAGTGACCCTTCTCTTGTTTTTACTTTGGTCAAATGAAAATGTTTGCTCCAGTTTAAATAACTTATTTGGACAGTTTGGGAAAACTTTGAATTAGCGAAATAATATTATAGCGAAATAATATTATCATGTAATTTTTCCAACAATCTAACCCGGGCTCAATGGGTCACGTTTTTTCTAGTATATATGTATATATATATATATATATATATATATATATATATATATATGGTGATTGCCACTTCTTCGCATAAGAAAGCCATTTCTACAAGTAATTCGGTTGTGAGCATACAGAGGGCCCAAATTTGATTTTTTATGTTCCCTGTCACACATGACCCCTTTCTCGGCTTCCCCTCGCACGCGACTGTACGTGACTGAGAAGCCCAGCCCTCGACAGGCAGGCCCTGCCACACAGGTCACATATATGGTCAGTCTTTACTGTAGGAAATGTGTACGTGCCGTCCGTCATGATCCGCTTATGTAGAGGCCGCTTCAGAATGGGGTGCTCGAGCTGACTTACCTCAAATCCTTACAGCTACCATCGGCCTGCCTTTCCAAGAGAATGTGTACCGACCCCGAATTCTGTCAATTGGTCCTCATCGCTAAAGCGGACTTCCGCAAGGGTCACGATGTCTGCTCCATGTCGAGAGATCTTTGACACGATACCAGTTTGTTGTTCGGGGTTTCAAGTTCCCTCAAGATTGAGATGTGTCTGTACATTTCAGGTGGCTATTTAGCCTAGGTTTGTTGTAAAATTTTCTTGTTCCGGCCCTGATAATGTAAACAGCCACCAACCGCAGGTTGCTCGCCAGCTTAATAGGGGAAGAGGCATTTGTTTAGTTTGTTTGATGTCTGGGTGGGCAATACTACCCAAGGGGCTACTCAGTCACCCACAACCTCGCCACGTGTAGATTCACAGCTGTGTGCTTCCAGCCCGTCAGGCCTGTACACGCTACCATTCCTCCATCACCGTGGAACTTGTAGAAATATATATATATATATATATATATATATATATATATATATATAGTTAGTTTTTTTTTAACTCAATGAAAAAAGAAAAACCGAACAAGTCACAATTTTGGCTGTTGTAAAAAAGAAAAAAAAACGAATAAATCGAGATAATGAATTTTGGAAAGTGCTCATATGTATTTCTAGAGTCATTTTAGGAAACATAAAAAATCAGCAACAGAAATTAACCAGAAATTAAACTACCAAGGTTTAACCGAAAGGATAATTCAAGAGAAAGCCTTTTAAATTATCTAGGGCAGCCATCAATGTCCTTGTCGAAATGCTAGTTAAAATTGCGCGCGTCCACTTTTGATATCCAATCGTTTTTTCATTAAAAAAAAAAAAAAAAGCTACTTAAATATTGTTTTTCATTTCTTTTAAGTCATAAATTTTGGCTAAATTTTTAAGTAAAAGCTTAAACTTAAGATTAGTTGTAAACATCCGAGACATTTATTGAGCGTGGTCTTATTGATAGATAATAATTTCAGTATTGGTCTTTACAAAGGAAAAAAAAACAAAAAAAACAACAGAAACCCCGCTTCGCCTCTGTACTAAGCTTAACTTAACTTGGCACAGCGCCACCTACTGGAGATAGTATTCGCTACACAAGTGAATGATCTCTTGCTAATTGTGTTACGTGATATATATAATATATATATATATATATATATATATATATATAATGTGGGGGTATTGGTTTGTGTGTATGTATACATGTGTGTGTATATATATGTGTGTATATATGAGTGTATATATGTGTGTGTGTGTGTGTATAAATATGTGTGTATATATAAGTGTGTGTGTGTATATATATATATGTGTGTCTGTTTATATATATATATATATGTGTGTGTTTGTATATGCGTATATATATATATATATATATATGTAAGATAAAAAGAATTTTAAACAATTTTTTTCTGAGAACATAATACATTTTGCAGACCTTCTTCTTTTTTATTAAAATATATATATATATATATATATATATATATATATAGGGGGATATATGTGTGTGTATATATGCGTGTGTGTATATATATGTGTGTGTATATATATGTATATATATATGTATGTGAGTGTGTGTGTGTGTGTGTGTGTGCATGTATTCTTTTATATATGCGTGTATATATAGTTATTTACTAAGCTTAGCTTAGATGTTGCACAAGACCCGAAGTATGGGGCGCCCAATGAGAATCGAACTCATTAACAATAGTCGGCGAATCTAGCGTGATAACCATTACACCTCGTGTGGAACCCATAATATATATATATATATATAATGAGAGGGGTAATAACGGAAACGTTAAAAGGAGAAGGAAGCCATGTAAAGATATCTTGAAATACTTTTCTTCCATTTTCCTATATTTCTCTCACTCTTCTTTTTTTCCAGTGCTTCCTGATGCACACATACATTGCTACTCGTATGTGCCAGTGCATCTGGACTCGTAGATAGATAAATGCCAAAATAATATCAAAGATGATGAAGAGAGAGAGAGAGAGAGAGAGAAGACCCTACTACAAAGAACATCGAACGTCAATTACACTTAATAATCTCCTGAGCTATATCCACTTTTTTGTTTTGTTTTGTCATCCACATTAGCCAACCAAACCAGCCAAGAATACCTCTTCTCTTCTTTTTTGTCGCAATCATGTCTGCGTCTGGCATTTTCATAACGATTTCGACAATCAAGCACCTATTTACAAATCTAAAAATAGCGAGGGGGAACGCCACCGGCTTCTTTTTTGAAAAAAAAAAGTTTTTTAGGGGGAAGGGTCAGGTGGTTGAGACGAAATGCCAAAGGTAAATCACTACTTGATATCCGCTTTCGCTTTCGCTTTCTCGCTTTTACAAACAACCATTCGGGCACTTTCTATTCATGTTATAAGAATTAGTAGGTATTAGTTCGACTAACACCCGTTCATAATAATACATTAGGATATCGAATCGATCACCTAACACTGAATATTTCGGTAAGGAAAAGACAAAGTCATATTAACAAAGGATATTTATTATTTTTTGTGGAGGGAGGAAGGTGTTGGAGTTTTACGGGTATAGTTATTTACTAAGCTTAGCTTAGATGTGGCACAAGGCCGGAAGTATAGAGCACCCAGTGAGAATCAAACTCACTACCAATGGTCTGCTAATCGAGCTCGCTAACCATTACACAACGTGAGGTGCTCATTTGACTACGTACCCCACGTGTACGGGTCAGGTACAAGGCCCTATTAATGTGGGATTACCCACGAACCGAAGCTCATGGGTGGCGAGTGCAAAAAATGCGTTGATCCCGTCAGCATTCCTCCTCATTCAATAAGGTTCTGGGTTCGATACCGGTCCTCGCCAACTTAGCAAATGCGTAGCATAGCTTGGGTTATCTGATCTGTCCGGTAAATCATCTGGGAGATAACGGGATGTGTGGTGCTACACCTCAAAAAAAAATCCCTGGTCTAGCGCTAGCGAAAAGGGATAGACTCTCTTGCTTTTTGGCTATCGACAATAGGTCACTTAAACCAGTGGAGGCAGTGGGATAGTTTGGACAACGTTCCTATGAGAAACACTGAGTTCATGTACGAGCTAATTTGTTGCGTATTACATACCTCAACATTATGATTGACAAACGTTTTTTTTAAGATCGCAGCAATAGCTGTCCTACAAGGAAAGCTTAGAATAATCTGACTGTATCGCCTGTCGACGGGTAAGACCTTCCCCAATAGAGATTCCTGTGTATTGACAAGAAACTGTATCTAATGGTAAGACTTCAGTTCTGGAGCTCTGGGAAGTGTAGTGTACACCTTCATTGCTATTACTCCAAAGTTCACTCTGACCCGGAGTGGTAGTATCTGTTAGGGTCCCATCTATGGATCAAATAGATCTGTTTGAAAAATTAATTGTATTAAATAGAAATACTTGATGTCATATAAGCGTGTACAAAAAATATTAAGAAACTACCGAATATTTTGTATGTAACACTTATGGGAGAGAATTATTAGATGTTAATTATAAAGTAGTCTTCAATAAACTGGTTATAGTAGTACAATGTAACTCATAGCTGGGGGAGGATGGGGGGTTTATACCTTTCCCAAGGGTATTAGTCCGAAAGTAAATGTTATTGTGCGACTGGAGTTTGAACACTCTTACTACGATGTTGCTGTCCAGCATGTTCGTCACTACAACATGGGGACTCCTCTGAGGGGGCCAGCAATACGCCGACTGTATCTGCTGCATATGAATAAGACCCCCCAAAAGGGGGTTGGTTTCCTAGGTATGACACTAAACTGTATCAAGTTGTGAAGCTCCATTTCTGCAGCTCTTGGGAGTGTGGAGTATTCCTTCCATTACTCTCAATTCTAATTTGACATGGAGTGGTAGTACCTGTTAGGATCCCATCTATGGGATCAAATAGTTCTGTTTGCAAATAATTTATATTAGATAAGAATACCTGATGTCCTAACCGTGAGCAAAACACACTATTTATATGTACACACACACACATATATATATATATATATATATAATATATATATATATATATATATAATAGTATTGATAATTTGCGTTTGAAGCATTGTTAAGTAAAATATATTATGATTTATATTTTTGAAGGCAATTACAATGCGTATATCGTATAGAATTCGATAATTATTGAAATAATCATGACAAGCAAACTCGGCGAATAACGCGTGCGACGTCTGGAACACTGTACGGCTGTTTCAACCTTATTAGGTCTCATCAGCAGAGTATACCTACGATCTCCCCCCGGCAGAGATTTGCACACCACTAAAGTGTTTGTAATTCGTCTATGTGTTTGAATCTTCATCTTCGTATTAAAGAATTTTTTTGTAAATGTGCATCTTGCTAGTTGTTGTTGTTTTGTTTAAAACAAACTCTCTGGTTCTTTATTTTATTTTATTTTTGTTTATGTTAAAAGGAAATATGATCAAACATGTCTCACATCAAAGGAAATATGAATTACTGTTAGAAAAAAAAGGCAACCTATTAAAATGGTAGAAAATTGTTGAAATGTCTTAATTTGATTTTTTTCCCCCGTTTAGCTCAGTCGGTAGAGCATCTGCCACTGAACCACAAGGTTCGATTCCGGCCCTCGCCAACTCACCACATGTGTAGCACAGCTTGGATCTGTGCGGTAAAATGGGAAGCGGGTGGTAGTTGTAACGCTCCATCTCAGATGCAAAAATAATCTTCCCGGTCCAACGCTAGTGAGAAAAAGGAGAACCTCTTTCGCTGTCTGGCTGATATCGACAATAGGTTACAATGCATAAGTAAGTAAAGTCTGCGGGGCGGCTTAATGTCAGTATCAGCCAGACAGCGATGGAGTCTATCCCCCTTTCAATAGCGCTAGACAAAGGAGATTATTTTAACATCTGAGGTGGAGCGCCATACCTATCATCAGCTCCTTACAAGATCCCTGTGCTACTCATACGCTGAGTTGGCGAGGGCCGGTATCGAACCAGGAACCTTGTGATTCCTAGCCGAACTTTACTTTAAAAAAATATTATACAAATCTGATCCCTAGATATGGGTTAAATAGTACCCCTACTGTTCTTCTACAAGGATGGCTTTGACATTAGATAACCCATGATGGTTGATATGTCATTAAAACAAAGAAAAGCAAACAAACAAATCTGATAAAAAAATTACCAGTTCTTCTAAAGACCACGTGACTATTTAGAATATCTCGAAAAATAAAATGTAGTGATAAACACTTCAAGAAATTGTTTAATGCCCCGAGAAATCTTTTTTGGCGGGGGGGGGGGTATTTTCAGAGGGCGGGTGCAATAAATGAATAGATAAATGAATAAGTGGTTCCCAAGACTTATACTTTTTTATTAGGTATCAGCTCTAAGTAAATAATTCCAATTTACTGTTGCAATAAAAGACAAACAAGGTAACTTTTCTCGTTATCTAAAAACTAGTAAAATAATATTGAATTTGTTATTTTAGCAAACCCACCCCCCAACGCATCCAATAATACCTGATAATTTTCAACATTGAAATTTTAGTTAAATTTGATAAATTTCCTACAATGAAAATAAACTGAAAACATATCAAAATCGGCCTGTTTTCACTATGTTTTGACGCATGTAAAACAAAAACAAACCTTAAGGTAGAAAGCCTTAAAACTAATAAACTAACGTTCCAACTGATGTTTCTAGATAGTTTCCATGGTCTTTCATAATTTCTGATAGTTGGCAAGTTGGAAAGCTTGGGGGAATTTTTTTTTAATTCAGTAATTTCATATTTTCAAGCACAATCGCCTTTATTTCTATGTAAGTGTGTTAATTTAAAAACACAGAAACTTGTGTAGCAACATTTAAAACTAGTAAAATAACATTGAACTTGTTCTTTTTAGCAAGCCTCTTAGTGATCCAATAATATATGATAAGGTCTAAAAGAAATTCAAGTTACCCTTACCGTGCTTTTAACCAGGAATTATTAAGCTTTATTCAAATATAAATTAACTGTTGTCCAGTTAAAGTGGAGATTCTTTTAGCATATAAAACGGCTGATCCAAGAGTGGAAGACAACTTTGGTTAATCCGGAATTTTTTAGATGAGGCTTGATAATTAGTATTATTTGGATTATTCGGACTATTGACCTCATCTTCATTGTTATCTGTATAACGTTTCGGCCGATGTGTCCTCCGGCCTTCTTCAATTGGACACATAGCGTAGTGGATAAAGGAGTTAGGTTAAGAGAGTTCTAAGTGACAGTTATCTCTAGACTGCAGATTCAATCCTAGTCAGGAGCAACAGTAACATAGAATAATAATTAACACAGCTTAACACCTGTACCCCAGCTATGGTTAGCGGAATAAGAACAGGATACTCACGTGGACTGAATAGAGGGTTTTGCTCAAAGTTCCGTGATGGCTCCCGATTACAACAAGAAGGTTCCCGAGTCCAAAAGAAATACTTGAAGAAAGCCGGAGGGCATATCGGCCGAAACGTTGTGCAGATAACAATGAAGATGAGGACAATAGTCCGAATAATCCAAATAATACTAACTTTGGTTAACTTCACCACAACTCTCTTTTCTGAGTTTTCTTTCTTTTTCTAAATTTTCCTTTTCTGGTAGAATCACCGCCTTACAAAATTGTATACTTCTCGCTAGTAAATGTAGTTTTATTACGACACAAACTAATTCGGCACATTTTCTCCGTCTTATTTTCTCTTTGTTTATCCAAGTTGAATCTGTTCCGATCATAAGTCTGGTTTTGTTTTCTGCCATTCTTGGGAATGGTCTTTGATGATCTTTTAATGTTGGTTTTGGCAAATGTTTGGAGGTAAATGCGAGCATTACTTTCAATGCCAAAGTCGTCTTAAGCTTTATTACTTTGATTTCTGCCAATGTCACTGGCAGCAGCAGCAGCAGTAGCACCCGCTTGTAATTTCAGAGATTCTCTAGACTCAATATCATCGCTCAAGAACAATATCTTATTATAATTGAGATTCAGTGTCTGTCACTAAATTATTGTTTTGTTCCCCAACGTATCAAAATCAATCCTATGAATTATTTTATATAGAAACCAATTACCAATTACGTTACACAATACCTTCAGAAATTGTGTAAGTTTATCAATGAGTATTTAATTTACAGTCAAAGTAATTAATACATATTATTGTTTTATTCTCCAGCATATTAAAATCAATCCTATGAATGATTTATATAAAAACCAACTAAAATATAATTAAAACAAGTGTAATCTTTTTATATGCATTCTTATTTAATTTCATTAGTCTTTCTTATTTAATATATTTCATTACTGTTGTAGAGTAACTTCAGCATTCTATCAGATGGACAGGCTCATAGCCATAAAGTAGTCTACAGTTAAAGTAGATTAACTAGCTGAATAATATTCAGACTGGCTTTGCTGCGTTGGCTATACAGAACTGACCCTCCTCTTTTAGTGTGAGTTTTGTCTTGCTAATTTTTGTACATATTTGTTCTGTGTTTGTATGTATCCGTTTAGCACCGGATCCTGGTGCTTAATAAATGTGTTAAGCACACCATTCATCTGTGTATCTTTTCACCTCGCGATATAAAAATTGCATTAGAATTTAAATACTTACGCCCGGCAGGGGGGGGGGTGCATATTCTTGCTAGTAATTATTATTGTAAAATGCATTCTAAAGAAAACCTGTTTATTTCCTATAAGTCCAGCTTATTGACTGATAAATTATTTATTTATTTTCCCATTAAACTAACCCTAACCCTAACCTCGTCTTCTTTTTTTCCTAGTAGATCAATAAATAAATAAATAATTTATCAGTCAAGGGTGGTTCCCCTTTGTTTATGTTGGACTTATAGGAAATAACCGAAAACCTACTTCGCGTGCTTTCTTAGAATAAACCCATTCCCAATCTAATTATGAATGATTTGCAATGCGGTGTTGTTTTACTAATTCATTGATAGAGGAAAAGACTGAAAAAGAAGAGATTTGGGGAGTCTAGACATTATGACAGTCAATCCTCATTTGTCAATCATAGACATGTGACTTTGATCGATGTAAAGATTACTAAGCTTAGTTCAGTATGACACAATGCTACAACAATAATGACTGAATTCGCTCGCAGTAGCTTTTAAGATTGTTTGCAAAACTATCGTTCCACGACAGGTAACCTTAGATTGTCCTAACTTACATAGCGTTCGGCTAGAAACCACAGGATTCCTAGTTCGATACCGGCCCTCGCCAACTCAGCGTATGAGTAGCACAGGGATCTGTGTGGTAAAGTAAGGAGCTGATGGTAGGTGTGGCGCTCCACCGCAGACGCAAAAACAATCTCCTTCATCTAGCGCTAGTGAAAGGGGGATAGACTCCTTCGCTGATTCGCTGATACCGACTTTAGGCCACCCCGACGACTTTATATAAAGAGAACTGATAAATAATAAGGATGTGTCTAATCTTTATTCACACTGTACTCAGTAACATTTATGCACATGATGGGTTGGTTGGTTGGTTGGTCATTTTATTTAATAGCATATCAACCCTTGTGGGCTATTTAATGCCAAATTTGTTTATTTGTATAATTATGATATGTCGGACTGTTGTCCTCATCTTTATTGTGTATAAACAGAACGCTCAGGCCACTGTAAACTCGGGCTCTGTTTAGGTGCTTTTTATTTATTATTTTAGATACCTTGAAATAAGTAATCTTCAGACGATTACACATGAATTCAAACGCAGTTTCGGAGTTTAAATCGTTACTGCTCACTCAAAGGCGCTCCAAGCAGCATAAATGCCACCAGACCTATGACAAAATTGTGATTAGATATACAAAAAATTAAATGGAAGAATTTACTTATTCTAAAAACTGAAATGTCAAAATATCGTAAAGAATGTTATCACTTAACTAACCCCCTTATCTGACCAAGAACATAAAAGAAGAAGGTCCACAAAATGCAACAATTACATCCTATCTCTTCCTGCTAAGAATTTTATGAACGCACCCGTTAAAATTTTAAAAGTAGATAGGTTGAAAATCTAAATTGATTTTAAAATACTTTATCGAATACAAATAATTTGAAAACAGATATATTTGACCCACAGATGGAACCCTAACAGGTACTACCACTTCTGGTCAGAGTACGGGGTCCGCGTAGCATTGTGGCTAACATGCTGAACAGTGACATCGTTGTAAGCGAGTTCGAACTCAAGTCGCGCTATTACGTTCACTTTCGGACTAATACTCTTAGAACACCTAACTATGAGGTAGATGTTACCACTACTGTTCTTCTACGAGTATGGCTTTGGTATTAAATAGCCCACTAAGATTGACATGCCATTAAACAAATAAACTAAACCAAACCAAACCTGACCAGAGTGGAGATGTGAGTAATAATAACAATCCAACTGAAAAGCCTGGATTCATTAATTGAAATTATTTTTCTGGGGGTGAAATTCAGTTAAATGTTTGATATATTGGAAATGTATCTCTTCTGTTTACATAAGGCCAAAGAGAATGGTAATAGCCAGAAGATGTTTCTAATAAAGTGATTAATTAAAACCTACTGTGGTAGAGAAGAGATGATACCCCTCTGGGATTAGAATGGATTGTTCTATTTGAACATAATCACTGACTTGGGGGCCAGTCTTTTCTAAATAGCCCAAAATCCTGCTGAAAAGGCAGGATTCATTATTTTTCTGGGGGTAAAATTCAGTTAAATGCAATGATTATATTCAAATAGAATAGTCCATTCTATTCTCAGAGGGGTATCATCTCTTCTCTCCAACAGATCTCCAGAACTAGAGCCTTACCACCAGATGCAGTTTAATGCTATGCCCAGGACACCCCTTTGTGTAAGGGTGGGGTTCTTACTACTCCACAGGGGATAGTCAGCGTATTCTAAGTCCTGCCGATAGAACGAGTGGAACTTTGATTATGAATGACTCGTCTCGACGTTGCTCGCACATATTAATATCAAAAAGAATCTTTTTTTTCCTCCCAAGATGGGTCACGACACACACGCCAACATATCCGTAATAAATCAATTGGGATGAAAAGTCTGAGAATGTTATAAGTAGGATAAAAAAACAAAGATGTTTTGGCAATGTGACTTCATCATAAGAATGAATGAAAGCAATGAGGAGAGTTATAAAAACCTCGTAAGTGCATGAATACATTTTTATTGGTTTTTATTCTATTTCTTTTTTCATTACTATTGGTTTATATCACAAACAACCGATACGTTTAAGTATTATAGATGATTAATGATGACTGCTGGCTTTTACATGATTCGATGTGGCGATAACGGCTGACAGATTCAAGGGAGGTAATTCAAAACTGCTTCGAAAGGCTCAATATGGCTTATTACTAGCTTTCATATGCAAAAAAGCCATTAATTAACCTGAATTGTATTTTTTTCCTTTCCATCTTCACCCCTCTCTCTCTCTCTCTCTCTCTCTCTCTCTCTCTCTCTCTCTCTCTCTCTCTCTCTCTCTCTCTCTAGTTAGTGTACCCCCCTCTCTCTCTCAAAAGCTATCTGGTTAATCGACTAATTCTGTTCCTATCATTCTATCATTAGCTATTTTACCTTCTAACGTCCCTCTCCCTCTCTCTCTCTCTCTCTCTCTATATATATATATATATATATATATATAGAGAGAGAGAGAGAGAGAGAGATAGAGATAGTTAGTTTACTCACCCTCTCTCTCTATTCCTATCTATCTATCTTTAGTTAGTTTACTCCCCCCCTCTCTCTCTCTTCCTATCTACATATCTTTAGTTAGTTTACTCCCCCCTCTCTCTCTCTCTCTCTTCCTATCTATCTATCTATCTATCTTCAGTTAGTTTACTTCCCCCCTCTCTCTCTCTAATTATATTCCTATCTATAGCTAGGTTACTCTCTCTCTCTCTCTCTCTCTCTCTCTCTCTCTCTCTCTCTCTCTCTCTCAATTTATTCTCATTTTCCATGAAAAATAAAACTCCTCTTACGTAAATGCTCTGAGTGCATATTGTCTTCTCTCACATCAATTACGAAAAGATAATTGTCAGATCTCTGTCTCCAGATCTCCATCGTTGTATCTCTTTCGCCTTTCTCTCTCTCTCTCTCTCTCTCTCTCTCTCTCTCTCTCTCTCTCTCTCTCTCTCTCTCTACATAGGTAATGTGCATATCTATATGTGATGATATACATACGTGCAAGTATCATTTGTCCAGCCTAAAGACAAATGATCAAGTAGGTGGGCTTTTGAGTCAATCTACTAAATGAGAAAAGTTATCTACATTGGGAAATACTTATAATGGCCACTAAACGATCTCATTTTTTTAAATGATAATTACGATGCTGTTGGCTGGTAGGTTGGATTTTACGGCATGTCAACCCTTGTTGGGTTATTTTATGCCGAAGACGTTTTTGATTTATTCATTCTTGTTGGGTATTCATTTTTTTTTTACACTCAGTTTTTAAAAAAAAAATACATTTTTAAACTCAATTGTAAAAATCATTTTATGCCTGTTTAACCCATTTATGGTTGGTTGGTTGGATTTTATGACATGTCAACCCTTGTTGGGTTATTTTATGTCGAAGATGTATGTTTTATTCATTCTTGTTGGGTATTCAGATTTTTTGAAAAATCATTTTTTTATCTATTTAACCCATAGATTGAACCCTAACAGGTAGTACCACTGCAGGTCAGAGTGGACTTGGGAGTAATGCCTATGAAGGGGTACTCCAGAGCTCCAGAATTGGAACCTTAATTAAATCGATTTTAATCGATTTCGTGACCATCCGATTAATCGGGGGGGGGGGTCTCTCCGACCGTCTGTCTAGCCCAAGTAAGGGCCAAGGTGGAGTGTTGCATGTCATGGACTGCTCAACCACCAGGGTGCCGTCCTTAAGCATTACAGGTCGTCAACCATGGCCAACAGTTGGCCCTATTGTTTTTTTAACCCCTCTACTAGGGCTCTAATTACGATTCCTTAAAAAAACTTTCTTTAAAAAAGTTAAAATACCGTTCTCATCCGACCCCGCAGTTGTAAGATTTTCTCTTTTAAATAGCCTGACTAATCTGCAAAAAAAAGCTTATTTCTTGTAAGAAATTGTAAATTTATTTTATTTCAGCATTTGTCATTATTAATTATGTTGTTTTTACATAAATTTGAGCTTATTATTCACATTGGAAAACTTTGCACCGAAACAAAAACAAAAGAACAAACAAAGACTAGCAGCATTCTTATGATTTTTAAATGAAAAAATAATAAACCAGCATAAAATGTTTCGATACCGGCCCTCGCTAACTCAGCGTATGAGTAGCACAGATATCTGTTCGGTAAAGGAGCTGATGGTAGGTGTGGAGCTCCACCTCAAACGCAAAAACAATCTCCTTGGACTAGCGCTAGGGAAAAGGGGACAGACTCCCTCACTGCCTGGTTGATACCGTATTTAGACCACTCCGACGAAAAATTTCAATTGGATTCCTGCTGTTTAAAATTTTAATGGACTTTGCAATTTTAAGCAATAAAATCAGATTTTCTGCTCGTTCAAAAACTTATGCCGCCCTGTCGTCTGGAGCGTTAGAATACACCTACTGCATCTCTGCAGAGGGGTAAGACTCCCCCAATGGGGCCACCAGTTGGTCGTGGGTGGCGACCCGCGATGCTTAAGGATAGAACCCAGGTGGTTGAGCAGTCCATGACTTGCAATACTCCACTTTGGCGCTTTCTTAGGCTAGACGGGCGGTCGGAGAGACCTCCTCCGATCAATCGGCTGGTCACGTCAAGACCTAGCGCTTATATGATTGCCCCAACCCTATTGCCCTTATGGCAAGCCCCAACCCTATTATATGGGTGCTAGAAGGAGGTGGCTGAGGGTCTACATGCCCTGGGAATGACGTTAAACATATATATATATATATATATATATATATATGTGTGTGTGTGTGTGTGTGTGTGTGTGTGTGTGATTGTGTGTGAAGAAAATGTTTTCAAAATATAACAGACATAGGATGTTATGATCGAAGGAAAATTTTTTATATGTCTATACTTAAGTATTTCGGTTTATGATAAACCATCATCAGGACAATGCAAAAGACATAATTTTTTTTCGTTTGATCATAACATCCTGTGTCTGTTATATTTGTGAAAACATTTTCTTCACATATTTCCTCATCATATATATATATATATATATATATATATATATATATATATATAAACAACCCAGTCTATGTATACCTGGTTTGGTATTTTTCATAGTTTCATATATTCCTCCGACTCCACTGAGCGCTTTTCTATCCTCGAGTAAAAGACAATATTTCGAATGTAATCTCTAAATACATGCAAAGAATTATGCATCTATAATTCAAAACCTCTCAGGTAGTTGCCGTTAGTTTTTATTGGTCGCCTTGTCTTTCCTTTATTTTTGTCGCAAAGTAAAACAACAGTTTTTCTTATGTATAATTAATTCATAACTTGTTTCCAAAGATTTCTTGTACTGCAGGGAACGTTTTTGAATAATTTTATTCATTTCTGTAATTCGCTGTCAAAAATTTGAACATAAATTTTGAAAGAAATCTCGTTTTGTAGGCGAGACTTAGAATACGCTGACTGTATCCCTGCAGAAGGAATAAGACCCCCCCCCGCCAAAAAAAGGAGTGTCATGGGTTTTACACTAAACTACCGGTTTAGCCCAGTCGGTAGAGCGTTTGGTAGGGATCACAAGGTTCCTGGTTCGATATCGACCCTCGCCAACTAACTTATTGTTCTGTGTTTTTATATGTATCCGTTAGCATCGGATACTGGTGCTGAATAAATATATTAAGCACTCAATTTCTTCTGTGTTTCATTTCACCTCGACGATACAACAGAAAATATGCAGATAATCCTAGGATGTTACAGATTAAAATATTGAATCCATTTTTGAATAATCACGTCTCTCTTCTTTCAAATCAGAATTTGTATTTACCCTTGAGAATTTGCATCCTTTATTACCGCTTGTTAAATTCCCCAAACCTCTCGGTCATTCGTCTGCCACTCTCCTAATAATCTATTTCCGGAGCTTCTTGATTGAATATTTTAATACAAGGCCGATTTCAGATTAAAATTGCTCATTATGATTTAATATGAAAAGCATGGACTGCTATAGACAAATTATCGGCCATAAGGAAATCTGATCTCACTGATAGAATAAAGCGAGGATTCTTCCACGATGTAGTCGTGTCAGTGCTACTGTATAGCTGCAACTACCATGACTTAATCTCATCATAGATTAAATTTCCATATGATCGATAATCTGTCTATTGATATCGCTTTCTGTGGATGAGATATTACTACCCAGGTATGTGAATTCTTTTTCTGTAAAAAATGTTAGATTGTGTGTGTGTGTGTGTGTGTGTGTGTGTGTGTGTTAATAAATTATTTTTGGTTGGTGTGACCCTCTTGGTCTTTTCTTTTTTTTTCCATTTTTCCACAGGTGAAGTTTGGTAGTATATTTTTACTAACAAATTATTTGCCTGTTTTTTTCTTGCTGTAATGATTAATATATATTATATATATATATATATATATATATATATATATATATATCTTTTCTCACTGATTTTTTTCCACATTTATTTTATTTTTCTATTAAATTATATTCAGTTGTCTTAATATACCTTGACAAAGGGTGAAGGTCACTCGAAATAAAGAGAACCAAGGGCAAAACAACGGTTATGTATTATAACAATTTTTTATTTTTAAATATATTTTATTTTTATTCTGTTTTAGTTCACTTTTATACATTTCTTATGCTTCCAATATCACCGAAAACGTTCACAAGAACAATATATTCATGCACAATAAATTCATATATATATATGAATTTTTGATGAGTATTAAAGGATAAAAACTAATTTTAAATTAGAATACATTTTACAACATGAGGCCCGGGGAGTGGGGCCCAGAGCTATAGCTTAGCTTATACGAAAGTTGAGCTCTAAAACATGGATAGATTCAGTAATGTTAAATGAGATAGATATTAGTACAAGACACTTGTAGACTTTTTTTGTTTTGCAATTCATTGCTTTACCATTAAGAAGTACTGGATATGATTTTCAGAGTTGAATGTTGTAAATGTACTGGGGTGGGACAGGGTATCTTTGTCCCACAAACAGATTTGATTGGCTCGCCTAATATTAAGCAAATGAAGAAAATAAAACAGCATCCATTTGGAGGCGTCCAACTGCAGCCTGTTCCTAGATTTCCGGTTGAAAAGAAAACACAAAGCACAACAAAGTAAAAGAGGAAATCTCCGACTGCGCAGTCATCAAACGAAATGTTAGTTAAGATTATAATCTTCATGCGAATAGAAATGTTAAATGTTACGATATTCTTATCTGTCAGTTGTCTTAGTCTTTAACCATTTTAGTTCCTTTTAGTAATATTCTACGTCGGTACTATTCGCAGAGTTCCGTCCCGGTCTCCTGCCAGAAAAAACGCTAGTAGCTTTAAAAAAATTGTCGATAAAAACGCCTTCAATTAAATATTTAGATATTCTTGTTTATTTAAACTAACAAGACATTAAACAAACATAAATAAAAGAAAATCTGAGTATTTAGATATTCTTTTATATCTTAATAAAAAATGTCAGGTCATTTTTAATTTAAAAAAAATATATTTTATGTTAAAACAGTCGGGTTTTTTTTTTGGGGGGGTACCACAAGTTCAATTTCTTTGTTGATATTTTTTAGCAGAGTTCTGTATTCATGGTTCTTTTACTAAAAAGCATCGAAACTTATAAAAATATTCTGATATAATTATACAAACTTATTTTTATAGAATAAAAGTAAAAATCGTTTTTGTCGGTTCATTTTTTCATATTTCTTTGAAGGTGTTTTTATCGACATTTTTTTTTAAGCTAACACCTCCTAGCGTTTTTTAAGGCAGGACACCGGGACGGAACTCTGCGAATAGTAGCTCTCCGTCTCACGGCCTTTGCTTTGTTTTTGTTACTAACAGCTGGAAAGCACGTTGGGGGGGGGGGCATTGCACAATATTAGCATATCAGTAAAAAAAAATCTATCCTACGGGTGAAATCAAAAGTTTTGTGGTTATTTCCTATAAATCTAACATGATCAAAGGGGAACCACTCTTGACTGATAAATTATTTATTTATTTTCCCATTAAACTAACCCTAACCTTAAACCCTAACCTTACAATATCAGGTATATAAATGGCGAGAGAGTGACAGGATGAAGGGATGATGGATTCTTACTTTTATCTTCTGCTTGTCTACTTCATCGGCCATTTCCTCAGAGCTGATTTCTCCTGGCTGTTGGACCATTCTGTTGTTCTGTTCAAGCTGGGCAGTTTCTAATCTCTTGTTGATTAATTAATAAAGACTTCTTGTTTTTCCATTGTCTTTATTAAAAACAACCCCAGCCTAAAACTGAGCAGTGATAAGCGACATCTTCAGAGAACATCTTCTCTCAGTAACAGTTTGGCTGCAACTAACTTAAACTTAACTCCTGTTCACCCGCATCTATTCGCGCGTTTCGAGAAGGGGGTCAAGTGGAGGTTACCACATGCCAATAACGCTAACGGTCATTTTCCACTCAACTCCCTCCGATTTTGAATTTTTAACGAACTCTGATTCAAAAATATCTACACTACTTACACAATTCATAAGCTACCCATGAATTATGTAACAATTGCAGAATTCGGAAAGTGGAAGTGAAGTATTACATAGACAAATCGGAGGTGCTGCCCGTGGTGTAATGGTTATTGTAGGAAATCGACACAGCGCCACGAGAGAAAAAATGTTAATACCCCAAATGTCCATGAAGATAAGAACCGAGCATGTAAATCTTCTCTTTCTACACTGTCATTTCCTTCTGGAAAAAGAAATCGGTTATTTCCTATAACTCCAACATAAACAAAGGGGAACCACTCTTGACTGATAAATTATTTATTTATTTTCCCATTAACTAACCCTAAACTCTAACCCTAACCTTGTCTTCTTTTTTTCCTAGTAGATCAATAAATAAATAATTTATAAGAGTGGTTCCCCTTTTATCATGTTAGACATGGGAAATAACCAGTTTTGTAATTGTCATGTGACTTATTATACTACTCCCACTGCTACACTCTTATTCTAGTTGTTGCTGATATGACTATTACTACTACTACAACTATAAAAACCCGTAGTCTATTGTTCCATTCGTTCATTAGCTACGTTATACATACTAGCAAATATATGCACCCTCCGGGTGCAAGTATTTAAGTTTTAATGTAATAAAATATTGTATAAAATTAGGAAGGCTAATGAAACTAAATAAGAATACAGATAAAAAGATTTGAAACAGAGGGAGTATAATAAAAGATTTGAAACAGAGGGGTATAATAAAAAATGGAACAACTGAAACTTACTCTTCCATCACTCTCGTCTTTCATTGTTATTTTTTCTAATTTAAGTATTTTGTTATAAGAGGAAGTAAAGAAAAAAATAGCAGTTATTTTTTCTTGTTAATGGATTTCATTTAAGATTCATTGAAGAGATTTTTGCTTATATTCATTAAAATAAAACCAAATAGTTAGAAATCAATAATACTAAGCACATATTTATTAAATTCGATTTTTTAATATTAATATGCAAATTAGCCTTTCCGTTCACACTGTAAACCGCTATTTTGTTGTATATATAAGTATAATTGCATGTTGTTAGTATGTAGATATGGGCTAACAGTATTAATAATGTAAAACAATTTTATTAATAATTGAGGTTAAAATAAAAATTAAAATAAAATCATTGAGAATATGATGTCAATAACTAAGGGAATTGTGGCTTGAGTAGTAATATAGTTTCGCTTACAGACAGAAAAGCACACAATCTCCATTATAATAAGATGGTATAGCTAAACTTCTGCTCTTAGCTTAGTACAGTAATATTTTGGTAAGTATTTACTTAACCCATCCGCCACTGGTAGGATGTGTCACAAGGCCATTGCAAGTATTGTGCATCCAGCGAGGATGAAACTCACTATATAGTAGTAATGGATTTTGCGAAACTAGCTTGCTAACCATAACACATGGAGCGGTAGTACCTACCTGTCTGATAGATCTGCTTGAAAATTATTAGTATTAAATAGGAATACTTGTGATATTGTTATTACACATATAAATCTGTGAAAATTTGTATTAAGATTAGATACTTGAAGTTATATTTGTTTACAAAAGATTATTATTGGTTGCGTTAAACCATATAATTGCGTGAAAAATTATAAATATTTGATAGGAATACTTGAAACAGATGATCAAATAAGAATATTTACTTGAAACTATATAATTGTGTATAGATTATTAGCATTAATTTGTTCTATAATTGTGTTGTAACTCGAGTGTCATAGTTAATAAGGAAATAATAGGAAGAAACACAATTAGTATTAAGGATAGAGGAAAAGGTTTACTAAGCAAAAATACTAGATGAACAGAGTATTTAGCAATTGCTAGGTTGAATTAACAAGTCCTGTGTAATCTCATTGTTTCTCTCTTCCGAGGTTTTGTCAGACATTATTTATAGGAAAAACAGACGATTCTTTTCTCATTATTATTTTAGGTAAGTAGTAAAGTCGACAGGGTGGCTTAAAGCCGGTATCAGCCAAACAGCGAGGAAGTTTATCCCCTTTTCACTAGCGCTAGATAAGGGAGATTATCTTAACGTCTGAGGTGGGGCGCCACACCTATCATCAGCTCCTTTACCACTCAGATCTCTGTGCTACTCATACGCTGAGTTGGCGAGGGCCGGTATCGAACCAGGAACCTTGCGATTCCCAGGCAAGTGCTCTACCGCCTGATTTAAATTGCTTGAAGAAATAGTGGGTTCGCCATTAAATAACCCTACAAGGGTTGATATGCTGAAAAACCAACCAACCAACCAACCAACCATATTACATATTCAATGTTACTTCTTTCAGTAGAAAGTGTATGCGTATCAAATGGGAGTGTATGAATGCTGAAGATGTTATTAAAGTCTTTTATCGATTTTGACTAATATGCAATCAATTACAATTCATAATAGAGAGCAATAATTAGGAGAAAATACAGAATTCCATAGTATGGAGACGAGCGATAATTAGGAATTAATTATTTAATAAAATAAATAAGCAATCAAAATTGTCCATGCGCCCAGAATTTCTCCTTGGTGACGTCACGGGAATGACATTCGAACCGGAATGACCACCACAGGAAAATGATCGTAAAATAACGGCGTCTGTTCACTGGTGTAACGGGAAATGATACATGTCTTTTGTTCATTTATCTTTTTGTTTTTTTGTTTTTCTTTTTTAAATAATTATTTCTTCTTTCAAAAATGTGTTGAAAGTATATTCTAAATAAATAGAAACTTCAAATTGGAATATATGCGAAACACAAACGAGTGTGCAGCAACAGAAACAGCAGCAGCAGCAGCCGCCGCAAATTCATCAAGTGTCATTGAAGTAGCCATGACAACCAATTTTCCAATGCCAGCACTACTTGCAGACCAAGTACCGGCTGGTTCGGAAACGGTCACATTTCACTTATACGAGCTCATTATGTCCAGAATAAATCTTGTAACGATCAAGTCACGCTGAAAGCACCGGATCCCGCGAGATCATCGAAGTTAAGCAACAATGAGCCTATTGAATATTTGGACCATATGACCTTAAGGCACCCCTTCCGCAATCTCAACTCGCAGGGACACTTTTCTCATTTACACCGTAAAAATACGGTTGTTTGTTAGGGGTTAGGGTTAGGGGTTAGTTTTATAATTTAAAAAAAAAACTCTAAAAATCGTCTGTAAACAATTAACCGGATTTTGACGGTGTAAATGGAAAAAATGTCCCCATGAATCGAAATCGCAAAAGGTCATATGGTCCGAATACTTAATTGGGTGGTTCCTTAAGAAACAACAAATGCAATAAGCAACCAGAGTCCTTTGTTTATCAAAATGACATGATTCGGTGCTAAATGACCCGAGAAGGGTTGATATGCCGTAAAACAAAATAATCAGAATACATTTTCTCCTGTTGAGAATATGTTTGTTGTGATATACGTTATGTTATTAACTAGGTATACCAAATTTGTCCAAAAATCCGTGTTTTTTTTTTTTTCAATACAATTTTGACGCCCCCGTTTGAGAAAAACATACCATAAATCAGGGAATTATCCGATTTTAATGAAATTTTCGGTGTTGATTTATCAATAAATGAATTTTATAATGCATCAGTTATTTTTTGTGTGTGCGCGTTTGAATGAAACATCTTTTAACAGCATACAGTGAAGATTTTTTCTAAACTAAGGCCTACATTAAGAATCTAACGAGGCTCAGAGCAAGAATCCGACGAGTAAGACCCAACGGGCCAATCGACAATGTCTTCCTTCTGCATCACAATGCTCGACCACACACAAGCATCAGGACAAGAGAGAAAATCGCCTCATTCGTGTGGACAACTTTACCGCTTCCTCCGTACTCACCAGATTTTAGCCTTCTGGCTATTATTTCTTCGGCCCCATGAAAGAGGGTTTAAGAGGTAAACATCATTCCAGTGACGATGAAGTGAAATCTGTAGTGAAGGAGTGGCTCAAGGAACAGTTAACAGAATTTTATGGGGCAGGGATACATGCTCTCATTTGAAGGTGGAACATTGCTATTGAGAGAAACGGTAACTATGTGGAGAAGTAGGGATGTAATCCACAGAGGATCAGCTTTATTTGACGCATGATACATGTTCCTGTGTTGGTAATTAATCCTCTCCTAAACAAATGGCATTACTTTTTGACTCACTCTCGTATGTATATATGAACAAAGGCCGCATCCCTCAAAGACCTACTGTATGGCTAATTAGTAGAAGGCACCCGACCGGTAGGGAGACTACACCTACGCTTTAAAGACGTCTGCAAGAAGGACATAAAGCCATGCCAAATTAACACTAACACATGGGAGGTTGGTGCAGAAAACCGAGCAGCCTGGCGCCTCTTGGTCAGACAAGGGACGAAAAGGAGTGAAAAAGAGAGGAAAAATGCCGCCACAGAAAAGAGAGCCAGAAGGAAGGAGAGACGGCAGCAACTCCAGTAAGCATCACTGTTCGTTTGCAGTCACTGCAACAGAGATTGCAATTTAAAAATTGGCCTGTTCAGCCACTCGCGCATATGCAGTTAAAAATGGACACTACGCCATCGTCTTTAACAGACGGAAGGATGCCAACTTATATTCCTTCGAATTAAGGAGGCGCTACTGATAGCTAGATTGCACCCAGGGATCAATAGCAAAACTGAACTCAGTGCAGAGTTCATAATACAATAAACCCACAATAGATCACAAGCAATGCACACACGTACATGCATACGCATACACTCACGCAACATACACTCACACGCACAATGGAGAATTCATAATGCAATAAACCTACAATGAGAAGACAAATGCAAAACACCCCCACATCCATGGACCAGCACACACACACACACACACACACATTCACAAGCCAATGCACACTAGTTGTTAATAAATAAGATTTACTCTAGATATTAGTAAATTTGACTATAAATGAAATACTCTGTGTTAAATGTATTGATTTCATAACTTAATCCATCATAAACAGTGTACCCCCATTATAACAAGATAATTTTAATAATTGTTCATTAATATTTTCAGCCGACAATATTTGGGAGAATATGTGCCTAATTGAAGTCGAACCTAATTTTATGAAAGTTAATTAATTAATAATTAATTAATTAATTAATAATTAATTAATTAATTAATTAGGCGGGATTACCTATTAAATTTAAGGCTAAACAAAATATTGTCGGCTGAAAATAGCCATATCACAAACATCGTCTGTTTGTTTACTTCTCGTAAGTTCGTGTAGAGGTCACTTAAGAGGAATATAAATACCTACTCCTTAACAAAACGAAGAAATCTGCTGAGTCCGTTTGGTGTGGTGGTAAAGACGCTTGACAGTCAGCTTGACAATCAGGTTTCGAATCGCACACGGGGCGGTCTTTGTATCTATAGCTCTGCTGATGAGGCCTAATAGGCCGAAATGTACATACAGAGATTGATTTTTCTCGATTTGTTTAGCCTTAAATTTAATAGGTAATCCCGCCTAATTAATTAATTAATTATTAATTAATTAATTAATTATTAATTAATTAACTTTCATAAAATTAGGTTCGACTTCAATTAGGCACATATTCTCCCAAATATTGTCGGCTGAAAATAGCCATATCACAAACATCGTCTGTTTGTTTACTTCTCATATATATATATATATGTATATATATACATATATATATATATATATATGTATATATATAGCGTGGCCTGAAAAATATGCTGGGTTAAGCTAATCATACTGTTCTGATCTTTGAATTAAAGATAATCAACTGTAATTAAAGAATAGATTAAATGCATCGCATTACCACTCGAATGTTTATATCTTTAAGCTTAACTTCCAAAATAAAATATAATAAAAAATTGTATAATTGAATTATAATAATTTATATTAATAAATTATGTGTGTGTGTGTGTGTGTGTGTGTGTGCACTAAGTCTAATTCCGTCTGGAACAAAACCAAAAATTGTGTCGTGATAGCCAAACTTACTATAGCCGCATAGAAATAAAATTCTGTAAAACTAAATCCCTAACTACTACAACATCATATATCATCATCATCATCAAAGTGTATTAACAGTATAGATTCCTTCGACTCTATCTCTCTCTCACTCTCTCTCTCTTTCTCCTCACACACACGCTTATATATATATTATATATATATATATATATATATATATCGGCCATCACTCATTGTAAGTCCTCTAGACCCGATGAAAGTTTTTTTCGGTCGGCCAACACAGGTGTGTTCATAGGAAAACGTCGCTTATGAATTCATCGTTACTTCTCCAGTAGTGTCCAGCATGTCTTGATCGTCTTAGTGGGATGTTTTGTGAGATGGGAGGTAAGTGGCCGTACAAATGCTGTTGTATGGGGTGCTTCTTCCAGGATTTGTTCAAAACAGCACGCAGCATCCTGGAGAAGTTTCTATCTAGCTTCTCCAAGCATTTCGTTAAAGTCCAAGTGGTGCAACCATACAATACAGCTTGTAAGAATTCCTGGGTTTTTTTTTATCAGAGAGATCAGATTTCCATATGATTGTTTAATATAATCAATCGCAGTCCATGCTTTACCTAAGCGTATGTTGACATTGCTTTCAGTAGATGAGATATTGCTACCCTGGTATATGAACCGGTTTACTAATTTCAGAGGCTTGCCATTTAATTAGGAGATCGTACCATCTTGGTTAAAACACTGGTGAAAAAGTTAATTCAGCTTATAAAAAAAACTTTCCAAAAATTTTTGACAATAAATTTATTAGATACAAGAAGTGGCTACCCGGCTTTGCTTGAGTAGAGGCGGAATAAAATGTTTAGTCTCGCAATCCATTGATTTTTGGGGTCTGCCATAATTGATTTGTTTATTTTTTAATAACAAACGCCACCAATGACTTTCCCTTCTCTTACTATTCAGATTTTAATCTTTAAATATGTTCCCGAATATGAATAAAATATTCCTTATTTTTGCACAAAAACTAAGATCTGGTGATAGTGAATGTTTATATATATTTGTCGTTGATTGTTTTATTTTTGTAGTTTCCTCCGGACATACATACATGCATACATACACACCAATTGTCCTTTATATACTTAATAGAATCAGCTACCCAGCGTCGACTGGGTAGAGAAGGGCCAAAAAGACCCTGTTTTATTGATTTTACTTTTGAGATTTACAAATGCTGGACATTTTTAAATAAGTAGAATTTCAATGCGATTTCTATGTATATTTTAATTTTTAGATATCTTCGAATATAAATCAAATCTTGATATTTTTTGTACAAAAAGCAAGAACTGGTGATATTTAATGTGTATATATATTTACTTTGTCATTAATTGTTTTATTTTCGTTGTTTCATCTGGACATACTTACATACAACTGCCATTTATATATAGATAGATTTTTTTTGGGGGGGGGCATATAACTCCATTCATTTATAGCGTTTCTTTTTCTCGATTCGGAACTGAATTTATGGTCCTATTAACTGAATTCTGTAAACGGGAATATATGGTAATCTTAACTTGCAATATCGGATAGAAAACTTTCCAGTTAAACTGTAACTGTTTTTGCTTGGTCACCAAAGGAACATTTTGGTGAAATCAAAGTTTTCATCTGTAACTGAAAATCAATTTTCTATTTGCTAAATAAATGAATCTCGAAATGACGGTACTTTTCTTTCGGTCATTTTAAGTCCAGCATTTTTCTTTTGGTCATAAGCGGTATTTTAAACTTATTCTAACTAGCAAGAATATGCGCCATCTGGGTGTAAGTATTTAAGTTTTAATGTAATGAAATATATCAAATTAAAAAGACTAACGAAATTAAATAAGAATGCATATAAAAAGATTTCACTTATTTTAATTATATTTTGATTGGTTTCTATATAAAATCATTCACTTGATTGATTTTAATACGTTGGAGAATAAAACAATAACACCAAATAATTATTTATTCAACCCAGTTTTGTTAAAACCAGTATGAAAATTAGTCATACTATATATTATGTAAACCTTTATTTCTAAGTGATATATAAGACACATTGCAGGATTTCAAACGCACTAATAACGTGGGCTGTTTTGAGGCAAATCTAACTCAGATTCTCATAGAGGCATCGTTAATAAATAGGATTTATTCTATGTATTAATGATTTTGACTATCTGAGGGTATTGTGACGTAAGCAGTGACGTAGTTTCGGTTATAGACAGACACCCAATCTCCATTATAATAATATATGAAAGGTAATTTCTAACTGACTAAATTGAATTACTGTGTCAAATCATTCCTTAAACATGGCAAAAGGGTTACTATATTTCAGATCGCTCACGTCAGGTCAACCGTGGATATTTAATAAGCTGATTCTGTCATTAAAGCTATTCCAGACCCTTTCCAATTGTTCTGACGTAGTCAGTAGAGTGTTTGGCTAGGAATCACAAGGTTCCTGGTTCGATACCGGTCCTCGCCTACTCAGTGTATAAGTAGCACAGGGATCTGTGAAGTAAAGTGAGGATCTGATGGTAGGTGTGGTGCTCCACCTCAGACCCTAAAATAATTTCCTCGGTCTACCGCTTGTGAAAAGGAGATAGAATCCCTCGCTGTCTTGCTGATACCGACTTTAGACCGCCCCAACGACGACTAGAATTGCCCTATGGACCACTAAAACATTTTTTTCTTCTTTTGTTGATTCCCAGTAATGTTATACAGACCCGGGTTGAGAACCATCGGTTTGAACAAAGATGTTTTCGATGATAATTACAAATGAATCTTCTATTCGCTTGATAAATGAATGGGAGTGAGATTTACCTATAAGATGTCTTAAGATAAAACCTTGAACACTTCTATTTTCAGACCTTTCAATTCGATTACCAAGACGAAAATCTGTTTTTATGATCAGAAATAAAGTTAGCGTTTACGACATTTTGGCAGACTCTACATATACAATTATTTCTGAGAAATAGTCTCAATAAAAATATTTTATTTTCTCAGCTTATTTCTTTGAGGATTCTGACTGTTTCTTCGTCCTTTTAAGAGGCCAAGTTCCAATCGATTTAGGAGAGGCACGAGTCCAGTTCTGAATGGTTGGCCGAACAAATGAGCCCAAGTCAAATAAAGCGGCGACAAAATAAGTGTTGGACATTTAAGCAAGCGACTTTTCAGCTGAAATATTTGAATAGCAGCACAGAGGAACATTGTGTAACCCCATAGAAGAGCAACTGTTTACGCTGCGTAGCAGAGTCCTCTCTGGGTAGCTGCCAAATTTTGTCCAACCGATCCTTTAAATATTGAACATTGAAACACTTTTAAGAAGACACCCCCCCCCATACTACTTCCGATTCATACTATTTACCCGCATTCGAGCCCTGACTCCAGTAGTTTCGGCTGGACCGGTAAGATAAATCAAATCGCATAATCCCAGGGGTCTCCTACCAACCCCCACCTGCCTCCTTGATTAAAAGGGCCTGGGCCGGGTTTATTGCACGGTGCTTAAGGCATCCCAAAAGGGGAATACCGAAGGGATCATACACTTTTTTCACAGATCACCGCATGAGCTTCGGTTTGTGCGTGGCTCCCCACGTTAAAAAGTCCTAGTGCCAATCCGTCCTGTTCGAAGCTCAAGAAAATACTTACTATTTCCGAATCATTGGGCGTCCCATCGTGGTGAAATAGTTAGCACGCTAGTCTTGCAGTTCCATTGCTACTGAATAGCGAGTTCGATCCTAGCTGGATATTCCATACTTGTGATCTTGTGTCACATCCAACACGTAACGAAAAAGGAAAACCCCAATGAGCTCCATGCCGGCAGAATCATTTATTCGACTTTTATATCTGTTTATTGTGATTATAATCTATCTATCTATATATATATATATATAAAAGAAAGGTTTTGTGTGTCAGTCTGTATGTTTGTTTTTACAACGACCGAGTGTGTGTCATTTTATAAAGGGAAATAGGTGGAAATCAGTAAAGACCAAAGTTCAATAAAAATCCACACCCTACTTTTGTCCAAGAGGGGGTTGAAAATCTTTTTACCCCTCATTTTCCATAAGAAAAGCTAAATAAGAATATAAGGGTATAAAATGATATATAAAAGATAATGTAAAAAGAATGCTTAAAAAATAAAACAAATTAATAACTGATAAAAAATATAAAAGACAAATAAAAGAAAAAAATTACAAACAACAATAATAATAATAATAATAATAATAATAATAATAATAATAATAAAATAAACGACTTAAAAACAAGAATATATAAAGAATGAAATATATTAAATCAAATATATAGAAAATATTTTTTATTAATCTATATATAAATATAGATATGACATTCCGTTCCAGAACGTGAGCGTTATTTGAACCTCTCGTTCCAAACGGTTTAATTTTCCTCCTCCTTTCATTCAACAATATATGTGCTCTGATAAAGACCGGTTTATAAAGTGTCTTTTACAATTGTCTTCATTTTAATTCTAAAACGATTTCAATTGAATTATACTTTATAAATCCCACAGGTTGAAACAGATATCTGTTAGCATAATATTTAATATTTGTTCTATTTCTTTTCATCATATTGTCGGTTTTATTCCATTTATCATTTAAATATAGACAGATTTATTTTGAACTTTACAAATCCTTGGAAATCAGCTAGTTTATAATAGATACTAGCACATATTTTACATGGTGGCTGAAAAAATAAATGATGTGTAGTAGATGAACAAAGGCATTATGCCAAGAAAACAATAATGCTTGTAACTGGATTAGGTCTTCGTGGAATCTTGCCAAATTTTACATTTATTCTCAACATTAAACAAAGGATCTAAAAGTAGACGCTTCTGCCACGAACAGGATGTACACAAGGTCAATTTTTAAGCTGAGTAAAAGGCTGGTTTGAATTTAGTGTTTTTTTCTTCGTTGGTGGAGGGGGATTCTTACCAAGGCTAAAGATCCCACTCTGACCTATTTACCCATAACTGGAAGAAGTGATGAATTCATGCTTTTCCTGAACAACCTCGTTCAGGAGTTGAACTGTTAACCGAGTTCGTCAGAAATTTATTTTCAGTATATAAAAACACTGTAGTTCTTGCCTCAAATAAATTTCTGATGAAGCCTCGTTAACACACCGAGGCGAAATATTAATTGAATGAAGTTATTTATGTTTTATCTGTTATTCTTCAATTTTTGATCACACATGTGCATATGTAATTGATAGAATATATGGTATGAGTCCTAATAAATGACCCCATCCCGTAAAGGTTTTATTTTATTTCCGTATTCACCAACAGCGTATTCACCAACAGCGTATTTCCGTATTCACCAGAGATAATTACAGACGTGGGTGAATTGAGAAACGAAAAAGGAACAAGCGCATTTTCGTGATGAATGTAAAACCCACTCAGATCACGAGCTCACTAAGTGGTGTTTTATTGCCGAATGAGTAACTCCATAAAAGAGCATCTGTTTACGCATGTGCAGTAGAGTCCTTTTAGACTGGCTGCCAGGCTTTATCAAGGCTGCCCAACTGGTCCTCGAAAGTATGAAAATGGAGACTCTTTCCAGAAGACTCACCGCATGTTAATTCTGAATTGTAAAGTCGTCGGGTTGGCCTAAAGTCGGTATCAGCTACACAGCGAGGGAGTCTATTCCCTTTTCCCTAGCGCTAGACCAAAGAGATTTTTTTAGCGTCTAAGGTGGAGCTCCATGCCTACCATCAGCTCCTCTTTACCGCACAGATTTCTGTGCTACTCATACGCTAAGTTGGCGAGGGCCGGTATCGAACAAGGAACCTTGTGATTCCTAGCCGAACACTCTACCGACTGAGCCAACTACCGTGTGAAAAAATATACTGATGAGCTCCGTGACGACAGAATCATTTATTTGATCTTTACACTTGTTGTGTATGCTGTTGCCATTCATGATAAATGCTGATGACTGGCAGGCGTACACAATGCAGAGGATACTTGGCCGACAAATGAGCGTGAGACAAAAAAAATGGCGACCAATAAGTGGGGTTATATAAGCGTGGGATATTTAAGTGTGTAATCAAGACAACGTGTGACATTTCCCCGGAAATGTTTAGATGACGACACAGGAATATAAATACAGACAACTTGTAATTACGATTCTCTGTCTATAGAGAATCTATAAAATGATATCCTTATTGTTGTGGAAATGTTCAAAAACAAAATAACACACTACTACAAAATAAAAGGTTTTATTAGCGTAAAAACTTCAATGGAATCCGTCTTGGGTTCCTATTTCATCTCTGAAATTCCAAATGGGTAGAAGACAGGTTGGGCAGTTAGAGCGATCATCAGGCCAGCCAGTCATAACGATGTGGGTGAGTTCTTTTAGAACTTTATCCTTTGAGGTCTCCGCTCTAATATTCTCTATCTGGTCGGTGAGAAATTCAGGTATGTGCTTATGTTTTGCACCTTGATATCTAGATGATCTGAACGTTAGCTACATAAATGAGAGTAACCTCCCTTTGTTTCTTTCACTTTGAGAAAGTCTTATGTTTTGGTCGGCCATTTTCATTTCACCGTAAATCTACACTGAAAATACGAATTTGTTCGAATCAACACAAATGCATGTTTTAACACGAAAATATTATAAAATGTGTTCTTAATTGTGCTTGTGCATTATTTGAAATGAACTTAATTGTTATTAAGAACACATTTTATGATATTTTGATATTTCTATCTCATTTATGTTGCTAATGTTCAGATTATCGATTTTTTTTTTCTTTCGGAATGTTTGGTTATGAAGGAAGGGTTATTTCTATTGGTAGGCGGCAACTGACGGTCTTGGTCGCTTTAATGTGGATAGAGGAAGGTGTATCGAGTTTCTCCTTTCGTATCACCGGTGTCGTGTTTCCTAGTTGATGTTTGCTCGGTCAGCAAGTCGTTAATGATGTGTGAGGTAAAGCTGATTGTAGGTGTTGCGTTCTACCTCAGCACAATCTTCCTGGTCTAGCGCTAGCAAAATAGGGGATAGAACTGTTCAGCTGATACCAACGATAGGCCACTCCGCCAAATTTACTTTATTATATATATATATAAAAAAATGGACTCTCTCGTCGATTTTCGACGCATAAGTGTTCATCTAGTGAACAACCAACACAGTGATTTGTTTATAGTGGTGAAGGCTTGTGTAGGACCATTCCACACTTTTTGGCACAGTCGATAGGAAAGAATTGGTGCATCAAGGAATGCCACGAACACAATCAACGACTGACCTCAGGAATTTTGAATTCAGAGTTATCCCTCTCCTAGACTGGTTACCTACCCAAGGTTAAAGAGCCCAGTCTGCCCTACTATTTAACCATACCTTTCCCAAAGGCATTAGCGCTATGTGAAATGCTAACAGATTCGTCTAGGAATTGAACCCGAACCGACGAGTCCATTTTCCACGACTCTAACCACTAGCCCACGCGCCTGTCTCTCTCTCTCTCTCTCTCTCTCTCTATATATATATATATATATATATATATATATATATATATATATATATATATATATATATATATATATATATATAACTTGATATATTTATCGGTCACACAACCTAGTCCCACTACAGAGTAATGATAATATTCTTATGATAACATGTTTCTTTGGGGGGTGCGTTTGTTGTATTATTATAAATCTTTGATCACACTTTGTCAATGTGAATCAGTAGAAGTATTCTTAGATTATTATATTTTAAGCAAAAGAATATCATAGTTTTTAAAACATAATCTTTTAATTTCCGCGGTCACAGATACTACACTCTGATCCATTTTTGTTTGTTTTTCGTCACATCGTGAGAATATGAGATCAAAAACGCAGCTTCTCCGTACCCTCCTTTGTTATATTCACAACTTTTTAGCAACGAAGTTTTAATTCAATGCGAAAGATTTGAATTAAATCGCAATATGACACATCACTACACCAAGTGTGAACGTGAATATAATTTCTGTTAAATTCATGTTAAGTGATTGTATAAAATTTCCAGAACAAATCGTAAATTCAGTGATATTAATTTGAGTTATATGACAAGATGATAAAGTAGTGTATATAACTTTAAGTACAAAAAAAAACATTCTTGTATAAATTGACACTGTAAAGAAAATGAAAAATATTTGTGAGTTAAAATTTTATTATCTACGATTATGTTTTTTTTTTTTTTTTTTTGTTATTTTTACTCCACGCAATAAAAAATCTATTTTCGGGTAACGTCATTTTGGGAGTTTTTATTTTTATTTTCGCTATTATCGTTGTATGATATTTTCTGTCAGTTGTGTTTTTTGTATGTTGAAAATTCGCTTAACTGTCTTAGGTTTTTTTTTTGTTTTTTTTTTTTTTTTTTTGCCTTTGTTTTTTTGCCTTTTGTTGTTGTTTTTTTTTGTACTTATATTCAACAATCTTTCGATCCTCAGTCAACGACTCTTTTTTCTTTTATCTTGTTATATCATTACCCTACGCGGTTAAGCTCAGTCGGTAGACCATCCGCCTAGAAACCGAAAGGTTCCGGGTTTTATTACCGACCTTCGCCAATTCAGCGTATGAGTAGCTTGGATCTGTGCGGTAAAGTAGCGAACAGATGGTAGGTGTAGCTCTTCACCTCAAATGCGAAAAAGTCTCCCCGGTCTTGTGATAACTGTGAACCCGTACTGTCACGGGGCCAAATGTGATAGTATCCTGGGACGCGGATACCAAATGTGGTCCTATAAGTGCATTTTGCGCTGCGGGTCACTTATAGACTGGTGGACCTGCTCGTTCCGACCTCCTGTGCCCACGCTGTTCTGTTTGACCCACAGGAAAGTTGAAGAATACAACAATACCTTTATTGATCAAAATCATGTACAACAACAAAGGGTGTCAATTTCGAAGACGATGTCGAAGTTTTGTGGATTGACTGGCGATATACAACTAATTACTTCTGGGTTCTGATATGGTCAAGTCAGGACTTTGAGTAGCAAGGTAGCAGGAAGTAGCGGCAAAGACGGTGGCACGGGCTCTGAGACGTAGCTATGGGACCAGCTTTCGGTCTGATCTGTTTCCTTTTCGAGTCTTCTTTGATGGGTTCCAGACCCGTGAACATACGGCTACGATTGGCCAGCCAATAGAAACCCCAGACCAATGGAATTACAGTGAAAACATTGGGGAGGAGTACAAAAGCCCCCTCCCAGGTCGCATCTGATTGGACGGCCAATCAAAATCATGACCCCCGGTTGCACATCTTGGGGAGGGCAGCAAAAACTCCACCCCAGTTTTCTATGATTGGTGAACCATTCGATAATATTTTTATTATTGTGTAAATGGTCTTGTGCCAGACTTGCTTGTGATTTTCCACAGTATTTTCCATTAGAGTTAGCACTGGTGTGACCTGATCCAAATTAAGTTATTGTTTTATTTATCAAATCAAAATTTAAGATTAACCTTTTCAACTTCCTTTGCTGAGTAAATTTTTTGTACTTCGTTGACGCAAACTTTTGATTTAAACTTTTGAAGGAACCCAGTATAAAGACTGTGTGTCACCAGGTGCAATTTGTAATATTATTATTATTCGTTGTTTTCTTCTTTTTGTTTTACACTTCCTTACAAAGGATTATAACTAACTTTTAGTAAAATATCTTAATTATTCTTAAGTATCTAATTTAATATCGCCAGTCAATCTATAACATTATTATAGTGTTATATAACAAAAAGGGGATAGAGTCCCTCTCTGTTCGGCTGATACCTTTTATAGGCCACTCTACCGACTTCACTAAAAAAGATATCGTTGCCTCACGAATAAAAAAAAAGTGCACCTTCGTTTTCTTCCTTTGTGCTGTTAAGTCAATCAATATAGGGAACATACGTTTATATTTAAACAAAGGTAGTAGCCACCTGCTTTGCTATTGAGGCAGATTAATACCTTTATAGTCTATCTCATTTGCATACGATACTACACTTTGTAAATCAAGAGAATCAATCTTCTGTCTAGTGAGGTAGACTGTGCATCTTTTTCACGTAATCTACACGAATATTGTATTATTCAAAAACCTAAATTGCTCTTTGTTTTCTCTCTCACACACGTTTTTTTTATGCTTGATATTATTGCTGAAGTACCATCGTCTCTTTTGACACTTGGCCTTCATCCAGAAATAGAAGAAGAAAAATAAAAAGCTTTTTAGCAGAGTTACCTCCCTTGAAGTTATTGTTCTATATTGCTTGACGTTTGTATATTGTTCATTTAAAACATTTTCACGATCGCAATTTAAAAGAAAATAGAATTCTTTTTTGGAGGGGGGCTCTTTTTTTTTTTCTTTTTTTTTTTTTTTTTTTTTTTTGATATTGTCAGCTTTTCTAAAACAATGAAATACATCAATCAATATTTACCATAAATGAATGTTGTAAATTATATTGAAGAAAAATATATTACAAATTCTACATCAGCATATGACATCAGATGCACAAAATATTGTCTTCCTCGACTCCCCAGAGAAAAACAAGGCAAATCAAACAAAAGACAAAACAGAACTCTCTAATTTCTTTCGTTAGTTTTAAAAATGTCTTGTCGGTAACGTAAAACCTGTGGTAATTTTCACCTTTAGTTGTCAAAATTCCTAGCACAAAATTGTGCGTGCGCATTATCTAAAATGAACTTAATTGTAATTAAGAACACATTTTATGATATTTTTATGTTAAAGCATGCAGTTGTATTGTTTTCGAAAAAGTTTCTAAGATTTGTTTATTTCGCACGGAGACTTTCAAAATAGCTACCGGCTTAGTTCAAAGTGAAAGTCAAGGAAGGTTACTCTAATTGCCTTATTTGCTAGGAATTTTGACAACTGAAGGTGAAAATTACCTGTAATATTCGTTTTGTTGAACCACTGTAAGGAGAAGTATATGTGTTCGCTGAAGAGGGCGAGGGCACACTGGTCATTTGCTTCCCACCCTACCCTACTCTAACTCTAGGTCAGGCCTTTTTACTGTGAGCAAATTAACATGAGTTATCATTCTGTGGGTTGTATTCGTTTAGGCTAAAAATTGAGGTGCGTGGTGTAATGGTTATCGTCTAAGATAGAATACGACGACAAGAGTTCAAGTCCTGGATGCATTTCCTATTGTAATAATACCCATGGGAAGGTATGCATGCAACTATTCTCCCTCCAGTTATGGGTGAATATTAACCTTGGTTAGGCAACCAGTATAGAAGAATGAAAACCTGTTAAATTTTGCTTAAAAATCAACCATGTATCAGATCCTGCTCATGTGGAGGGTTAATAAATACTTTAACGGTTGTCGTAAAAACTTTTATATTGCCGTCCAGTCTGGATATATATATATATATATATATATATATGGCGAGATTTGATCTCTATTACTTACTTTTGTGGGATTATCTGTCCTTCTTTGGCTGGAAGAGTTATCCTCCCTCGTGTTTCTGTTTTTCTTCACCAGGCGTCTTAACTATTTAAGCGGGCAAGTGCCAAGTTTGAATCCTCTTGCTTCTCGGTAACTCAACGAACACACATGGGTTAGACATTTTGGTCGACACCCTTCTTGTGTGGGGGTTTTCACCCCCACACAGACTACGCCAGTAAGTGACTTTGTCTTATGAACTCTTCGGATCTTTTCCATGTACATTTAGGTATCTCCTTTATATTTCATTATTGTATCTTTTCCCTTACATGTGTTTCTTATGTATCTTGTATCCATATTTCTTATTATATGTATCCTCTCCACGTGCTTCCTGTATAAAGTCTATTGTGTATTTAACACCTTTAGTGGGAGTTGTCTGTTCAACCAATCATAATTAACATTATACCATTGAACCCAGCACTTTCTTTCGGGAACACATCCTGGTTATATCTCCCGATTATTTAAGTCTTTATCTTACTTTCTGGCTGGAGTAGCTACACCAGTTGGCTGCTACTTTATTTCTGTTGTATGTTTCTTGGGTAACTGGTCTATAATTTCCTTTTCTTCTAACTGGTCTGGTTTTGTAGTTCTGTAAGAATTCTTATTTTTGCCCAAAATCCTTGATTCATTCAATCTGTATTTAAAATGATCCAGTTTTTGTATGCCTGTTAGCCATAACACAACAAAAATAGCATAATGTAGTGGGAGCTTTGCTAGAGCATTTTACACCATTTCCAGATAGATTTCTTGATTATTTCCAATAACTCCAACATAAACAAAGGGGAACTATTCTTGACTGATAAATTATTTATCTATTTATTGATCTACCAGGAAAAAAGAATACGGGGTTAGGGGTTAGAGTTAGGGTTAGGGTTTAGGGTTAGTTTAATGGGAAAATAAATAATAATTTATCAGTCGAGAGTGGTTCCCCTTTGTTTATGTTGGAGTTATAGGAAATAACCGATTTCTTTTTCCAGAAGGAAATGACAGTGTAGAAAGAGAAGATTTACATGTTTGGTTCTTATCTTCAAGGACATTTGGGGTATTAACATTTTTTCTCTCGTGGCGCTGTGTCGATTTCCTACAATAACCATTACACCACGAGCAGCACCTCCGGTTTGTCTATGTAATGCTTCACTTCCACTTTCCGAATTCTGCAATTGTTACATAATTCATAGGTAGCTTATGAATTGTGTAAGTAGTATAGATATTTTTGAATCAGAGTTCGTTAAAAATTCAAAATCGGAAGCAGTTGAGTGGGAAATGACCGTTAGCGTTATTGGCATGTGGTAACCTCAACTTGACCCCCTTATCGAAATATGCGAATAGATGCGGGTGAACAGAAGTTAAGTTAAGTTTAGTTAGTTGCGGCCAAACTGTCACTGAGAGAAGATGTTCTCTTAAGATGTCGCTTATCACTGCTCAGTTTTAGGCTGGGGTTGTTTTTAATAAAGAAATGGAAAAACAAGAAGTCTTTATTAATTAATCAACAAGAGATTAGAAACTGCCCAGCTTGAACAGAACAACAGAATGGTCCAACAGCCAGGAGAAATCAGCTCTGAGGATATAGTCGATGAAGTAGACAAGCAGAAGATAAAAGTAAGAATCCATCATCCCTTCATCCTGTCACTCTCTCGCTATTTATATATCCGATATGTTAAAGGGATATATAACAAAATCAGATTCAGTAGATTTGAGAGCCAGTTCAAAAATAATGTTTCAAAATTTCCTAAAGATCAATACTGCTATCCGTCATTATACGGCCTGAGCAAGAACCATGAAATACATACGCTATTTGTCTGTCCCAAATGCGTAAGTCCAACATAACATGATATGTCACAATTATAAGCACACCGATACAGAAAATCTGATATGCAAAAAAAAAAAGAATTTTAAAAAGGAAAAGTCTAGTCTCGTATGCATATAAGAGTGTGTTTAATATTAACATTTATGAATGGTAATCTTACTCGACAGTCCCATTGTTTCAATTAAGTTACTCTATTTCTTTCTTTCTTTTTTTTTCCAATAAGAAATTTGATTGATAAATCCTTATGAAATCATGACACAGAGTAACACTATGTGATCGAGTGGTTTCTGAAATGAATAATTTGATACTGAATTGAAAATGTAAAAAAAAAAAAGACTTTGATTTCACCCAGAGAAGAGAACAATGAATTATTCTTGTGGCGTATTTGAAAGGAAACTCACCGAAGCGAAAATAATCTTTTTTCTTTTTCAACCTACCAGCAATGGCTGCGCGCCCACATATCTATTATGTACAGTTACACTCTACAACAAATAGATATTGTGATTTAATTTCTTTTAGCCGGTTAAAGTAATTTCGATCTTTTTTTTTTACATATTATGTGATCATTGCATTCATGTTGTATCAGATGTGCACAAAAGTTTCTAGTGAAAAAAAAAAAGGTTTTCAACCGTGTATCCAATTCAATCTCAATACTTATTACTTAAGGTGATTATCTTTTTGTCCCGCTTTAAATACAATTTTTTTTATTTCGCTTTCATGTTTGGAATTTTGTATGAAACCTTAAATCTTTGGAACCTATCTTCTCATTCATCACTTTAGTTCAATCTGTTTATTCTATTATACAAGTAAAGTCGTCGGGGAAGCCTAAAGTCGGTATCAGTCAGACAGCAAGGAAATCTAACCCCTTTTCACTAGCGCTACTCGGGTATATTTTCTGCAATTAAGACCTTAGTATTTACGGCCCTACACTTTATCTCCAAGCTAAACGTGCGAGTTCATGTGGCCTCAACAACTGAAAAGATCAATGAACAAATTCGATTAAATAAAAGCAAAAGATAAAAGAACGCTGGCTGATGGCATGGCATATTCAGGCGAAATCAACATTATGGTTTTAAATTTAAAAACAAAGAATGGGAACACCGGAGCCGGAAGACATAACAATGTATAATGGAACAGATCGATACTGTGTTTTCTATTTGGAAGAGGCAAAACATTCAGATTTTGGGTGATCATCTTCATCTTCATCTTTTGAGCGTGTCTTTGTCTGTCATTAGCCGACTTAGAAAGTGGTAAGATATGTCGGCACATTTACCTTTCTATGTCTTTAAAAATCTTTCTAACTTGTTCAACCGTAGCAGATAATTAAAGCCAAACACAGAGCATTCAGGCTGCAAAGACTTTTCTTCAGTTGATCAACAATTGAAAAGAAAACAAAAGGAGAAGTGATAATTATTTCTTTGAATTTTTGAGATGAGGCTTGATAATTTGGATTATTCGGACTAGTGTCCTCATCTTTATTGTTATCTACACTATTTCTCTGAATTTTTTAGATGAGGCTTGATAATTTGGATTATTCGAACTATTGTCCTCATCTTTATTGTTTTCTGCACTATTTTTCTGAATTTTTTAGATGAGGCTTGATAATTTGGATTATTTGGATTATTCGGACTATCGTCCTCACCTTTATTGTTATCTACACTATTTCTCTGAACTTTTTAGATTAGGCTTAATAATTTGGATTATTTGGATTATTCGAACTATTGTCCTTATCTTTATTGTTATCTGCACTATTTCTCTGAATTTTTGAGATGAGGCTTGATAATTTGTATTATTCGAACTATTGTCCTCATCTTTATTGTTTTCTGCACTATTTCTCTGAATTTTTGGGATGAGGCTTGATAATTTGTATTATTCGAACTATTGTCCTCATCTTTATTGTTTTCTGCACTATTTCTCTGAATTTTTTAGATGAGGCTTGATAATTTGTATTATTTGAACTATTGTTCTCGTTTTTATTGTTATGTATACAACGTTTTGGTCTATGTGCCTTCCTGCTTTCTTCAGGTGTTTCTTATCGAACTCGGAAACCTTCTCGAACTCGGGGACTTTCTATACGAACTCGGGGACTTTCTATATAAACTCTGGAACCTTCTTGTCGAACTCGGGAGCTTTCATGTCGTAATCGGGAACTTCATGGAACTTCGAACCGAACCCTTTATTTAATCCACGAGGGTAGACTGTTCTCATTCCGTTAACCATGACCGGGTGCAAGTGTTAAATTGTGTTAAGTATTCTATGTTATTATCGCCCTTATCCAGGATTGAACCTGCAACCTAGAGATAATTGTCACTTAGAAATGTATTAACTCAACTCTTATATTCGTTGCGCCATAGTTCGAATAATCCAAATAATCCAAACTGAAAATTGTTCTATGCCAGATTTTCCCTACAATTTGTTACATAATAGATTGCCTATTAATTATGTTTATTAAGGTTCATCCGCCCTACTTAACACCCACCATGCTGCAACCCATGGTTTCCATAGCTACACACTTGTATGGCGCGTATAATACTCTCTTCTTCCATAATCTGATATCCAGTGAAAAAATGGTGCAAGATTACTGTAGGATTATGAAGGCAGCGTATTTATTTAACGCGAATTTTTACCTATCCTGTTCATTCACAAATAGGGGTTTGATAAAATGAGTTTACCTTATCGAGAGAAAAAATACCTCCTTTTACTAGTTTACTAGTTTTGAAAGGAGGGTCATCCGTACAAACAGATACCTATGTCTTTCAGTTGTGGACTAGCCTAGCTTTCCTTTCGTAGAGAGTAAATGAGCTGGTCCAAGACTATTTGTACACTGCTGTTTTAGAAAATCGGGGTGATAGCTTAGCCTGCTTCAGGACGTTTCGGCCTCTGGATCAGCTAAGTAAAATTAACAGCGTTGATCCCAGGGAGCAATCCCCACCAGGCAATACCTGCCCCTTGATTTAAAAGGGACCGGGTTGGGTTTATCGCCCTCATAAGTGGGATGAGGGGCAAATACCTTGCTGACCCTGCTTCAGAGCGCTTCGGCGTCTGCAGCGGCTAAGTAAAATTAACAGTGTTGATCCTAGGGGGCTATCCCCCCCAGTTAATACCTTCCCCCTTGATTTAAAAGGGACAGGGCTGAATTTATTGCCCAGCGCCTGAGGCACCCTCCTTGAGGGAGAATGCCAACGGGATCAACGCATTTTTTGTGCCTACCACCCATGAGCTTCGGCTTGTGGGTGGGCCCACATAAAAATATCCTTGTGTCACGTCCTCATAAGTGGGATGAGAGGCAAATACCCCGAGACTGTGAAGATTACGGAACCATTACGCGAACCGGCTACTTCGATGTTTTAGCACTCTGTTACAAGTTACTCTATGTCTGGCGCAAACTGTATTTGAATGCACTAATCTACTGAATATTGTATGATCCGGTATACAACACTTTCACATCCCACATATTTTTTTTAATAATAAAACTATTCAACTCATTGTTTCATTGTCTCACTTTTATACTTGTCTAGTTTTTTTGTTTGTTTTTTTGTTTTGTTTTTTTTTTCAAGTGACACCACTTCGGCTACGGACTTCAATCGTAGCTGGGGGGGGGGGTCAACAGCCACCGGCTAGCGGTTTTTGAGGCAGGAGGCCGGGACGGAACTCCGCGAAGAGTACCTTTGCCCTTCCACAATTCATCAGAATTTTTTTTTAAATTAATTGGATGAAAGTTTTCTAGTTTTGAGAGGGGCAAACCATCATAATCGTCTCTAAATTTCAAAGATCCGCCTCATAATTTTGTCTGCTGTAAAGGAATTGATTAAATAATTTGAATAATGATGTCCCACAATGTATGGCTTCGTCAGATATGACGAAATTACAAAAAAAAAAAACACAGTGTCTGATGAAGCCGTATAGGCGAAATATGTTGTACGAATAGATTGTTAATTTCAACTCCGTTTTCATTTTTCAGTCATATTTCTTAAACAAGTATATATATATATATATATAATATATATATATATATATATATATATATATATATAAGTGTGTGTGTAATCAGTAGCGACTGTAGTTCATCATTGTCACTTGAGCTAAGTACAGTTTTTTTTTAAAACAAAATGAGTCTACATACGATTGAGGATATCATATTTAGTAGAAGAATCTAAGCTTCTAATGAGCAAGCAGACATGGAGACTCGTGATCATCACATTTTCCTGCCAGAGTCAAGATTATGTTAGTATAGTCACGGACATTTTAGATTAGTTGTTTAAAATTTCCAATAGACCTAATACCAAGAAAGAAATGTATTTTCCTTGTAAGTGAAGGTTAGTAGATATGAGACCAGGAAGCCAAACATGCAGCAATTTAAAAAAAAAGTTTTTTGAATCACTGCTCTTCGTCATGCACTACATTTTAGTTTACTAGCAGGACCTGTGGATATACCACAGTATGATAATTTAATTATTACAACGTTTGATATGTTTACTTAAGAGCTATTGCAATTAGTTCAATAAGTAAAAAGTATAATAATCTTGATTTAACTCTCTCTCTCTCTCTCTCTCTCTCTCTCTCTCTCTCTCTCTCTCTCTCTCTCTCCCACACACACACAGTCTTTTTCTTTTCTCTCTCTCCTTCTTTTCATCATATTCGATTTAAACAGATTAGCGTTATCGCTTTCGCTCGCTCACCCTTTTTTTCTATCTTATCCCCTACTCTCCTTTCTTTCTTTCTTATTATATTTTTCTGTATCGCATGTCCTTTTCCTTCCCTTTCTTTCTTTCTAATAAAAACGGAATGGTCCATTATTTAAATGAGGTGACGACACTCATAAGAAATAATAATTCGGTGGATAAGCGACACCTGATAATTATCATTTACACTTTTGCAGTACATCTTGGATGACTTGGACGGTCTCATTTTAACCATAGAGTGTTGCAAGATGATAACGGTCGGAAGATTAAGGAACAACAGTATTGATATATAGATTTTTTTTAATTATTAAACTTAGCTTATACTGTGTTAGGGGAGAGCCATCTCCTCTAACGCACAATTGACTTATAAACTTAATTATTTACTTAGCTTAGTTGTAGTACAAGGCCAGGAGTATGGGGCACCCAGTGAGAATCGAACTCATTGACAATGATCTGATAATCTAGCTGGCTAACCATTACACCATGTGAGTCGTCCATGCCCTGGAGCAAGTTACATTCACAAAAAAAAAAAAAAAAAAGAATTGAAAATTTTGGTAAGAAAAAATCAATAATCGATTATATGACGTCTACAGGGGTTTGTAGTTTTCAGAAACAAATTTATCATATAAATATTTTTTTTCAATAGACAAATAAGAAAGAATAGAAACTTTGTATTGAAGATGAATTTAATTTTATCTGACTTCGCTATAAGATTTTCTCGAAAAAAATTATAATAATAATAACTTAGATACTATAATATTGAGATAAAAATAGGAAATAACAAACTTTTATTCTCTGTGGGGGAAAAATGGAAATGCGTAGTTCAGACCAACTAAAATAATGTAGACACTCTTTCAAACTTTCTTTTTCTTGAGTTTTGTTCCGGTCAGTGGTCACGCTAAAGCAAGTCTCCTGGGAATGGAGTGGTGGTAAAAATAGCTCAGTTCTATCTTCATTACTTTTTGGGGGGACACCTCATGCGCTGGGAAATAAAGCAAGCCATTATTTCTTTAGATAGTACTACCTGAGGGGAAAAGAATCCCTGAAACTCAGCTGATTTATTTTTACACCATCAAACACCTTGAGTAATTAGCTTCTGTTACTAATTCGGTTCTCTAAACCTGCTCTACGTACGTATTGAGCCCCTTTCCATATTTGTTGTTATGGCGACTCATTCGGTTTCTTTTTTTGTTATCAAGCGCCGTTGACTTCATTTCTTCGCTATATATATATATATATATATATATATATATATATATATATATATATAATCAACGATATTGAGCACTCTTTGCTTATAAAACTGTAAGCAACCTAAGTCTTTTATTGGTCAAAATGACTTGATTCGACATTAAGTGACCAAAAACGGTTGATACACTGTAAACAAAACAACTAACCAACATATTTGCTTATAAATATAGCAAACTACACATACACACACACACGCACACACACACACCACACACACACACACACACACACAAATATATATATATATGAACCAGAACAACATTATTTATATATATATATATATATATATATATATATATATATATATATATATATATATATAAGTTTTTGGTATGTACGTGTCGACGTATAAGATCAAAACGGGAGGTCACTCTGATTCGAAATCTTGCATACATATTAATATCCTTCTAACTAAGAAACACGCCAAATTTGGTTATTGATTTTTACTGATTAAGGGATATAATTAATTAAGCCAAAATCACCCAATTTGCGAAACTGTCCGTATACCAACTCCTGCTGATGATAAGATATTGTCCCCTGCCTGACTTTTTGTTAAAGCGATAAGCTGAATTCATTGCTGATAAGCAGTGAATTCAATTTTAGTGGATAAATTTCGCAGTCTTAAGCCGTTCAGCTCGGAATTTATCGCCTATTTGATGTCCAATCTTAAAAATATCCATATGGTTGAAAAGAAGAGAAAATAATCTTGCTCAATATATAATTTGTATGAGTCTTTATCCATTGAATTATTTTTTATAGCGAGTTAGAAAAAAATTATTTTGCTTCGGACAGCAAAATTATGTTTTAACGATAAATCAAATCTTATTCATATCGCAATCTTTTTATTCCTGTCTTTAAAATATTAATTTAGTTAGAAATGAAATGAAATAATCTATCTTACAAATATTTATTTGGTAAGAAAGAAGGAAGTAAATAACGATAAAAAGCGAAATAGATAATAAGCGAAGTAAATAAAAAATAATAATTTAACTCAACTTTGTTTTTAATTTTTTCGTATATACACAAAAGAGTTTTAGAAAAAAAAGCCTTTTACAAAAATAGGTAGTTAAATTATATAACTACTTATTTCGTAACTAAGTAAACATATAGTTGTATTGTAAAAAAAAAATTATTTGAAAAATACGATGTAGTTAACATTTCGTAGATAAACAAAACTGTTTGAAATGTTATGTTAAGCTTACCTTAAACTTAAAATAAAAATGATTCTAATGTACGTAACTTGAATGAGAAAATTTATTTAATTTATCATAATTCTAATGATAAATAAATAGGCAGATTTCTTTTTAAATTAAGTCACCACTTTTTTTCTCTCTCTTTCTTTTTTTTTTTTTTACTAAAAACCGTCAAAAATGGTCTTTCGAATTTATCTCAGCTGAACTTGAAAAACGGTCGGAAAATTAGGGTGACTCAGAAAAAACAGAACCCACAAAATTTGTAATAAAATTGTTAATTTTAACTAGAGGGCTTTATGCTAGGGTTGGGGTTTAGGGTTAGTTTAATGGGAAAATAAATAAATAATTTGGGTTCTGTTTTTTCTGGGTCACCTATATACTGGGTGACCCAGAAAAAACAGAACACACAAATTTTGTAATAAAACTTAATTTTAACTAGGGGAGTTTAGGGGTTATGGTTAGGGTTGGGGTTTAGAGTTAGTTTAATGGGAAAATAAATAATTTGGGTTCTGTTTGTTTGGTTTTTTGTTGTTTTTTTTTTTTTTTTGGTCACCCTAATTTTCCGACCGTTTTTCAAGTTCAGTCCTTATCTCGAGATTTATTTTAATCATTTATTAACATTTTTTTTAACTTTAGAAATCACTTTAATTCATTCATATTAGAGCTGTCTCGAATATAACATTTATTTCGACCGTTTATTCATTAAACAATTCTCGGCGATTTTTTAAAAATTGATAAATAATTATCTCTTATTAGTTACCACCAATTTTCCCTGTGAAATTTACCCCACCCCTATATTTAACACAATGAAACTTGCAGAAAAATTAATATTATCTTGAAAAAAAATTTCAATTCGAAAGAAGAAACATTAAACAAACTACTGATGATTTTTTTTTAAATTTTCAGCTAACGGAAATAATGAAAATTATGATTGAAAAACAATGTTTTCATTTTTGCACCATTAAATCAACTGAAATTTTACGTAGCCAAAAACAACTTACGACAAGAGGATTTTTAAAATATACTATGAAAAATCAATTAATGGTCCGATTTTCACGAAAATATATTAGGGGAAAAGATTTTTTACGAGGTCTACCCCCATCCCCTATTTTATTTTATGAGATATTTAAAAAATGAACCGAAATTGGGTATACCTATCTCTTATTTTCTCGCCACTCACTCTTTGGTGTCCCTATTTTTTCTTTAGTCCGCTCATGGACCGGGTACTTTAGCTAGTTTAGATATAAGTTAAGGTAGCGTGGACATGGAGTCAACGGCACCTGCTTGCTGACAGCCTCTCGCCTGTGCGATCTTCGGACCAAGTCTGAAGATCACATAGGCGAGAAACTGTCAATAACCAGGTGCCGTTGACTCCATGTCCACGCTACCCTAACTTATATATAAAGTTAAGGTAGACAGTCAATTAATCTGATGATCACATAGCACCTTTGACTCCATATCTGCACTATTCTAACTTAGATCTAAATATGATATATCTCCTTTCTATCTATAATTATAACAGACTACTACTACTACTACTACTAAGTAAAGTCCTCGAAGTGGCTTAAAGTCAGTATCAGCCAGACAGCGAAGGAGTATATCCCCTTTTCCCTAGCGCTAGACCAAGGAGATTGTTTCAGCTTCTGAGGTGGCGCGCAACACCTACCATCAGCTCTTCACTTTACCGTACAGATCCCTGTGCTACTCATACGCTGGGTTGGCGAGGGCCGGTATCGACCCAGGAACCTTGTAGCTCCTAGTCGGACACTCTACCGACTGAGCTATCCGAATGACATAGAACCTTAAATTTGGAAAACTTAAAAATAAAAAAGAAAGAACGGTGTAAAAGTGTATAGGTATTTTGTATAATTCATCATATCTCTTCCCCCTTGACATAATGTCCGGGTCAAACACGTCTTAGTCATCTCATTTGTCATCTGAACAATTTCTTTCATGTAACATGCCTGGCTAACATTCTTTAAAATCAGGATATGTTAAATTTGAAGGATTTCCTTACGAGACGATTACTGACGAAATATAATATATTTAAGTATTTTATAATTTACAACAAACAACCAGCATTAAATTAGTCAATTCATTGCCTCGTCTCGCACAACTTCAAAAATTCCCACGATGTTTTTTGTATCTAAAATTACAATTTGTTTTCTATTTTTGAAAAAAAAAGGATTACCGGATGTTTATTGTTTTGTGATGATGCATCACTTAAAATAACATCCTCATCTGTTTCTACCTTTTCCTATTAAAAAAAACATGTCTTTTGAGAGTTTTTTGAATGGAAATATAGTTATTTATGATTACAATCAAACCTTTAAGGAATTAAATTTTAGCATTAAATGACCCATAAAGTTGTTGATATGCCGTTCAACCGACCATTAGAATTTATTTTATTTGTATTGTAAAAAAAAAAAAATCCCTGATCCTCAATTACAAAATTTGCTAATTTATGAGGAAGATTTTTTTAATATATTTATTTCCAATCAATTACAAGTAAAAAAAAAATCAAAATATTTAGATATTCTTGTTTATTTAAACTAAAAACAAGACATTAAACAAACGTGAATAAAAGAAAATCTGAATATTTAGATATTCTTTTATGTTTTAATAAAAAAAAACTATCTATCTATCTATCTATCTAGTCACCTTCATATCTATCTATCTATCTATCTATCTCAATTTGTTCATATTTCTATATTACTTTCTGTCTATCTACCTATCTATTTATCTATATATCAGTCTATTCAAAACTATCTATCTATCTATATCAATTTGTTCTCATCTATGTTACTTTGTTTATATCTATGTATCCATATATCTCTGTTCCTATCTTTTTATCTGCTTTTCAGAAAAAGATGCAAACTATTTTCAATATGCCTTAATAAAATAATAAAATGAAATAAAACGTTTTTATCGACACTGCTTCGGTTACAGACTTCAATCGTAGCTGGGGTTGGTTTTTCAGAAGTCACCGATAGCAAATTTTGAGGCAGGAGACCGGGACGGTCTTTCTCATAAATTACCCAAAATGTTATACGTGAGAGAGTGTACTGTGTGTCCTATCGTGGTGTAATGATTAGCAAGCTAGTCTCACAGATCCATTACTACTGAATAGCGAATTTGATCCTCGTTATATGTCTCATACTTGTGTCATCCTACCCGTGGTGAACTGGTTAGGTAAATACCTGCGTGGGACAGTGCAGTGAACTTTTTTTTCTGTTCCCCCCCCCCCTTATTTGTAAAATAGACTACACTTATCCAGAAGTTTTCTTGTTCTGTGTATCTTTCATTATTTGCCGAAAAAAAACCATAAGTTTTTTTTTTCTACTTTTTGCTGCATTCTTGCGATCTTTGTGTTTTTCTTTCTTTTTTTTTTAAATTGAAATAAATCACTAATTATGACTGAGCCTATTCTAGTAGTGATCACACGAAGCGGATTTAACAGATTTGAATTCAGAGTTTTTCTTCTCCTAGACTGGCTGCCTAACCAAATTTAAAGAGCCCAGTCTAGTCTACTATTTACACATAGCTGGGGGAGATGTAGTTGGATTCATACCTTTCCCAAGGGTATTAGCGCTATGTGAACTGTAGCTTCGTCTAGGTCGACGAATCCATTTCCTACGACTCTAACCATTACACCACACTCTCCAACTTATGGACGGAATCTTGGTGGATGAGCAGTCCATGACATGTAAGACTCCACTTTGGCGCTTCAATAAACAAAGTGTAAATAAAGTTTAAAAACCCTAGCTTAGCTGTGGCTCACGGTCAGAAATATGTGACGCCCAGTGAGAATCGAATTCGCAATCAATGATTTGTTAATCTAGCTCTATAACCATTACACCACGTGAGGTGTAACAAGCATAACGGGAATATGTATAGGAATAACTTTTGGCTTAAAAAAAATTAATTCCATAGATTAATGATTTCATAACAATGGTCTGCCTACGCACTTACTTAACCCCCCCCCTAGGGGACGCATGGACCCGGTTTCACTGCGTCCTTTTAGATTTTTGTGCACCGGTGATGCAGGACGCGTACCTATCAGCATCTCTGAATATGTATATGGTTGGGTGGTTGTTTTACGGCACATCAACCCCTTTCGGATCATTTAATGCCGATTCAAGTCATTTTGATAAACAAAAAACTCGGATTGCTTAAAGTGGTCATCCAATTGAGTATTGAATAGGCTCATCGCTGCTTAACTTCGGTGATCTAGCGAAAGCCGGCGTGACTTGACTGTATTTGTATGATATTATTAGTTCGAGCAATGCCTATTTGATGAAAATAGGTTAAGTCAATCTTTCTTTTGAAAGAGCTGTTCACTTTCCTTTGAAAGATCCTTTTCCACTTTTATTTGTAATGATCAATGTGTGAGTGATCGTGCAACGGGGGAAGAAAAGAAACTATTTGACATCCTAATAGTACACACAAACTGTATTTACAAAAGTCAAAAACGATTCGTCTTCCAAGAAACATTCCTAAATCGTCCAGCTAAACTTGGGCAAGATTCAATGCGCTTTCTCTTGTCTTAGAGTCAATCTAGCAGGACAAGGAGGCTGTTCGAAGGCCGAAGAAATATGTTCCGCCCTGTCGGTGGGGCTGTAAAACACGTCGACCGCACCTCAGCAGAGGGGTGAGACCCCCCCCCCAATGTGGCCAACAGGAGCAATGTAACATTTGAATTGTGTTTTTAAAAAAAAAAAAGGTAAATTTTTAGTCGGTAGAGAGTCCGACTAGAAGCCACAAGGTTCCTGGTTCGATACCGGCCCTCGCCAACTCAGCATATGAGTAGCACAGTGATCTGTGCGGTAAAAATAAGGAGCTGATGGTAGATGTGGCGCTCCACCTCAGACGCAAAAACAATCTAGCGCTTGTGAAAAGTGGATAGACTCCCTTGCTGTCTGGCTGATACCGACATTAGGCCACCCCGACTTTTTATTTTGGAGAAAAAGTTCAAATTCGGATAATTGACGTAGAGTAATTTCGTCGTAAAACAATCTTTTGTCATTTGAAATTTTTAGATGAGGCTTGATGTGTATAATTTGATATTTCGGACTGTTGTCCTCATCTTTATAGTGGTATGCAAAATCAAAATAACACAATTTATTTTTGTGTATTTAAGTTTGTCTAAAAATGATTTTTTTTTAATATTAACTTTGGAGTTTAATAAAGAGAGTGGGTCCACTTTACAATAAATGTATAACGCATAATTGGACCCAGACATTCAGAGCTTTTATAACCGTTTGTATACAGTTTACGATGTTAATTTAAGGAAGTGCTGTTCTGTTCACTTTCCGTCTAATAACCCTTGGGGGGAAATATGCACCTTCTAATCCCCCACAACAATGAGTTAAATAGTCCTTCTACGTGGATGACTTTGGCATTGAATAACCCAAGAAAGTTGATATGCCTTTAAACAATGTAAATTTAATATAAATTGGGCCCTGGCGTTTACTACATCGTCGGAAAATTATGGATTCAATGTGATTTCTCGAGAATTGGATGTAGAACTTTAGAAATATAACATTCGATCAGGTAAAATTCTAAGTTTTTAACATAAAATAATTTCGTAATAAAACAATGTTTTGTCCATGTTTATCTAAGTCTGTTATGTCTAAAAAAAATAGTTTTTATTAGTGGCGAGTTTGGTTTGGTTTACGGCTTTTCAGCCTCAGTGGGTCATTTAAAGTTTTGAAATTCATTCTTAATGGATAATCAATTTTGTTTTATAAACTCATGTTTTTCTATTTAACCCATAGATGGGACCCTAACAAGTACTACCACTCCGGGTCAGAGTGGACCCAGGAGCAATGGTGATGAAGGGGTGCCCAACATTCCCCAAACCTCCAAAACTGGAACCTCACCATCAGATAGTTTAACGTCATTCCCAGGACATGTAGACCCGCAGCCACCGCCTTCTTGCATCCATATGATAAAAAGGGGTTGGGCTTGCCATATGGGCAATAGGGTTGGGGAAATCATATAGGTGCTAGGGCTTGACATGAATAGCCGATTGATCGGAGGGGGTCTTTCCGACCGCCCGTCTAGCCCAAGAAAGGGCCAAAGTGGAGTATTGTATGCCATGGACTGCTCAACCACCTGGGTTCTATCCTTAAGCATCACGGGTCGCCACCCACGGCCAATAGGTGGCCCCATTGGGGGAGTCTTACCCTTCTGCAGAGGTGCATTCGGTGTATTCTAACGCCCCAGCCGACAGAGCACTGATAAAGAAGGGGGTTTACTTTACAAGATACATATAGTCACTAATTCGGAGCTTCGCATGAGTAACACAATGGTGCAAAAAAATTTTCCTTATCTAGTGCTAAAGAAAAGGGGATAGACTCCCTCGCTCGGGCTGATACCAACAATAGGCCCCTCCGCATATTTTATAACACCTTGTATTCAATTTACAATGCAAATTTGGGTGAGTGTTGGTCTGCGACATCATAGCGAATTTGAACTCCGGTCACGCAATTATGTTCACATCTCGTCCAGTTGGACACATGGCGCAACAGATATAGAGATTGAGTTAATATAGTTCTAAGTAACAATCATCTGTAGGTTGCAGGTTCAATCCTGATAACGGGTGATAATAAAAAATAAAATACTTAACATAGCTTAACATTTGTATCCGGTCATGGTAAGCTAAATGAGAATAGTATACCCCCGGTGAATTAAATAAAGGCTTTGGTTCGAAGTTCCATGAAGGTTCCCGATTACAACAAAAAAACAAACATCCGAAGAAGGCCGGAAATCACATCGACCGGAACTTCGTGTATATAACAATAAAGATGAGGACAACAGTCCGAAAAATCCAAATCCAAATTATCAAACCTCATCTAAAAAATCAGACAAATATTTGTATTAGGAATACTTTATATCATTTAACCCTTTGCGAAAACTCTTAAGAAACTGCACAGAAATATAAATATAAACGTACAATTACGTAATTAACTCATCTCTAGGCATAAAGTAACCCTAGACGGGTTAACCTGCCGTTAAAATCAATCTTTTGTTTGTCTGCTATGGTTAAAAATGATTCCCTTCTTGGGGATTTAAAAAAATAATTACTCTTGAATAAAATTAACTTTAAAAGTGTGACCGAGTGACGTGGTCATAAAAGATGTCACATGGTCTTCAGATCCGTGTTCAGTTAATATTAAATCTACATTGAAAACCAGATACAATCCCAGTCTCCAATTTATGCTTTATATGTATGCCGTAATCTACCCTCCCTCTCATTTTTATGACCGCTTTACTCGATCCCAGTTTTAAAGTTAATGAAAAATCCCGAAAGATGCGGAAGCCATTTTTAATCTTAATGGATTTGAATATATAGAGGCAGGGAGGGGGGGTAAATATCTTCTGATTAAATTACAGAATGTCAGTAACCCGAATCGTATCCTGAAAAAAAAACCGTTTCTGACACAGGGAAAGTTATTATCATAGGTTTTACGATAAGAGAAAGATTTTTATGGTTTAAATCTCGTTTTATCTTTTTTACATGACATTGTAATAAGCATCACTGGTTTCGCATTTCAAACTTCTCACCGTAAATTCAATACACTATTCACTTACCAACAATCTAAAAAATACACCCATCTAAATTATTGAAATTTTATTTTCTTGTATATAAGCTAGAGGCTAAACTTGCAAATCGGTCGGAAAAATTAAAACATATTACAGGGTGACCCAGAAAAAACAGAACCCAAATTATTTATTTATTTTCCCATTAAACTAACCATAAACTCCAACCCTAACCCCCCTAGTTAAAATCAACAGTTTTATTACAAAATTTGTGGGTTCTCTTTTTTCTGGGTCATCCTAATTTTCCGACCGATTTGCAAGTTTAGCCAAGCTAGATCTTTACAATTATAGATCGATCTTTAAAGAAATCCGTTCTTTCCTGAATGTTTCCCTTCACACCACTGGTCTTTGCCTACTTTAAACCGCTCTCAGTGGCTCACTCAAGAAAAGTACAAAAACTGAAGGTTTGTTCATTATAATTGAGCAGATAGACTCAGGTTACAATAATAATGACTAATAAAGACTTTATTTGAATAGAATGAGTTCTGAGATGTATAGATATAAAATGATATATGTAAGTCTGGTTTAGCTTAGTTGGTAGAACATCTGCCTAGGAATCGCAAGGTTTCAGGTTCAATACCGGTCCTCGCCAACTCAGCTCTTGAGTTCCACAGTTGGGCAGTCTGTGCGGTAAAGCATCTGGAAGCTGACGGTAGGTGTGGCGCTTCACCCCAGAAAAAAACAATCTTCCTAGTCTAGCGTCAGCAAAGTTGGAATAGACTCCCTCGCTGTTCAGCTTATACTAACTATAGACCAATCCACAGCCATTACTTACATATTACTTGTAAAGTAAACCATTTTTCGTTATGTGATACTACGCATTGCATCAAGTGCAGAATGCATTTGGAGGCATGTAAGTGTATATATATATATATATATATATATATATATATATATAGGTGTAATAATTAGTTATGTGAAAATATAGTATGTAAGATTATGGACACATGAGTGTCTGTGTGTTTGGAGGGGATATAGTGAATCATGTGTGTATACATGAGTGAATATGACTAAGGAACGAATAATTAAATAAAAAAGGAGAGATAGGAAGATATTTGATATCCAACTGAGACAAATGTCTCAAACCAAGAGACAAATGTTTATTTTGGGCCTAATTATTCATTGTTAATTGATAATGTGGACATTTGTTTATCTGTTGCGCCAGTATTATTATTAGTGTTATAGTCTTAGTATTTCAAACCAAACAAACATCTGGAGATGATATTGAGTGTCCAGCAAGGTTAGTCAGGAAGGAGATGGTGGGAGTGGAATTATATATATAGGCAGTCGAGTCTTTGAGTTGAAACAGAGAGTTGAATAGTTGGTTGGCGAGGGAGTTGTTGGATGAGAGAGATCGCCCTTAAACGTAGTAGCAGAGAAGACAACATTAGCAGAAGTTCTTAAAAGAACAAGAGGGGGCATTTTGCCCCCTCTCATCTCGACAGTACAGAGAAGAATGAGCGATTAGCAGATAGAAATGAAAGAAGGAAGCAATGTAAGAACTATATACCTCCTCTCTGCCATTTGAATGTTCACCTGATTTGACTTTGTTTGTTCCTCTCTTATTCGCTCTTTGATAATTGATTGTAAATCCCCTGAATGAGCCCTGAGGCAGTGTTACGTACACAAGTGGAGGTCCTAAGTAAGTGTCAAATAAGCAGACGATCACGAGACGGTCATGGCCAGTAAAGTTAGAAAAGCTAGAAGCTGCAGGAAATGCAGCAAGATGCGCAGCAGCAAGGTGCCTACGGGTGCTCATCGTCCCTTAAGGGAGTGTTACAGTTATCTATAAAAGTCAAATGATATACTTAGACTTGTCTATCTATACATATATAAAGGGCAGTTGTGTGTATCTTTATGTCCGGAGGAAACTTCGAAAATAAAACAATTAACGACAAAATAAATATATATACACATTAATATCACCAGAGCTTTTTTTTGAGCAAAAATAATAGAGATTTGATTTATATTCGTGAAGGTAATTAAAAAATAAAATTTAAATGATAACAGCATGGATTTTTTTTTCATTTAATATTTTAGATAGTAGACATTAACAATTCTTTTAAGAGTAGCTGGATCAATGCAAGGTCTATTTTTTTTATACATAGGGATTTAAATGGGGCATCCCATGAGGATTCAACTCACGATTCAGTAATAATGGATCTGCAGGACTAACTTTAAAAAATCCTTCTCTACCCAGGCGACGCCGGGTAGCCGCTGCAAGTTTTCTATAAAGCGGTAATTAGAAAGCATTTTCCCAACCCGTTCGCCACGGTTAGGATGTGACACAAGGTATGGAGTATCCAGCGATGATCAAACTAGCTATTCAGTAGTAATGGGTCTGCGAGACTAACTTGCTAACCATTACACCACGATGGGACGTCTAAAAGGGGTAAGAATACTAGTCGCTCGGGTGAGTTAAATCCTTACTTCGGGGGGGGGGGTCTCAAAGTACAGCAGTTACCATACGTGACCCAAAGTATCGAGACTGAATCTTTAACTTGGAAAAAAAAGATTTAAATGTAGAAGTGTGCACAGCTGAGCCCCTTATATAATTAAGTGATGGGCACCTCACGTGTTGTAATGGTTAGCAGTCTAAATTCGCAGACCATTGTTAGTGAGTTCGATTCTCATTTGTCGCCCCATACTTCTAGCCTTGTACCCCATCTAAGCTAAGCTTAGTAAATAACTACATGATTGAGTGATGACATCTAGATAAGTCTGTGCAAATTTTAGAGACGTTTTGGTGAGCAATTTTTGACAAAACACAGGATTGGACATGTGCAGTAGGATAGGTCAGTTTTAGAATTGTAACTTCTCCCATGTGGCGAACGCTGCAAATTGACATAAAAAAATGACCACATGAAATACTTTTTTAGAAAACTCTGTCTTCGTTTGAGGAAATAGATTTCAATCTTTTAAAACGTTATCACTGTTACAGCTTAATAATCAGGTAAAAACCAGCATATCGTAGGTGTCGGTGGTGATGGGAGTCATATTTTCAATTTGAATTCTAATTATATTTATTCGTTTCGTTTAAAATGACAACAATGTTTGTTTTAGATATTGAAATTGCTAAATATTCTAACCAATTTCTTGGCTAAATGTTGCGAAAATGAGTATTTTTAATGCATTTTAGCAGACAATCTTTGGTGACATTTCCTCAAACAATGGTGCAAGTAAGAGATCTACTTTTGGCCCAGCCGGGGGTTCAGTGAGCTTCGGCAACACCGCCCCCCCCCCGATTTAAAGTGGCAGGGCTGGATTGATGTATCATACATCAAAATGAAGCTGGTCCTCTGTGGATCACATCACTACTTCTCCACATAGTCACCGTTTCTCTCAAAAGCAATGGTCTACCTTCGAATGAGAATATATATATATTTACCACGAGCAGGACGCGACATAAGGTCAATTTCTTAAGCGTGGTTTTAACAGGTTTGAATTCAGAGTGTTCCTTCTCCTAGACTGGTCACCTAGCCATGGTTAAAGAGCCCAGTATGTCCTGCTATTTACCCATAGCTGGAGGGAGAATTGAATTCATACGTTTCCCAAGGGTATTAGTGCCATGTGAAATGCAAACAGCTTCGCCCAGGAATTGAACTCGGGTCGACGAGTCCATTTCCTACGACTCTATGAGAACATGTATCCCTGTCCCGTAAATTCTGTTTACTGTTCTTTGGGCCACTTCTTCACTACAGATTTCACTTCCTTATCACCGGAATTAATGTTTTCCCCTCAAACCCTCTTTCATGGGACCGAGGAGATGATAGTTATTAAAAAAAAATATAAATATAAACATACAAGGAAGTGGAGACGCGTGGTGTAATGGTTATCGTCGTAGGAAATGGAATTTTCGACCCGAGTTCAAACCCTGACAAGGCTGTTTGCATTTCACATAGCACTAATACCCTTAAGAAAGGCATGAATCCAACTATTCTCACTCCAACTATTGGTAAATAGTTTGGTAAAAATCTAATTTGGTTAGGCAACCAGTCTAGGAGAAGGAAAACGCTGAATTCAAATCTGCTAAAATCCGCTTAAGAAACTGACCATGTGTCGCATCCTACTCGTGCAGAGGGGTTGGTAAATATACAAACATAAACATATAATGAACGCAATTTGATAACGTGTAGGTATGAAATAACCCTAGACGGATTGACATGCCCTTAAAATCAATAATTTGAGATAATTATATTGTAATTAATTACTTTTTTGTCGATAACAAAAATGAACTGCGTAATGTTTCTAAACTGATTTTTTTTAAATATATATATATATATATATATATATATATATATATATGTATATATATATATTTGATATGTATCCTGCTAAATTCACGGAACATTGATCAGGACATCATACTTCGTTTCCAGCACTTGGATGATGTAATCTTATATATATATATATATATATATATATATATATATATATATATAAACTTTACATAAAACAGAATTTACTCTGACGAAGTCCGTTATTTCTTGCATACTAAAAGATTTTGTAGTTTTCTATTATTATTATTATTATTATTATTATTATTATTATTATTATTTTGTATCTAAAATAATAATATAGTGTGCATGGATAAACTCCTGGCCGAAACACGTGTCAGTAAAATAAAATCTATTTTATCCATTCAGCATTTTCTTTTCAACTTACACACACACACACACACACACACACACATTATATATATATATATATATATATATATATATATATATATATAATGTTTTGATATTCACATAGGGGAGAAACTGTCAGTAACCAAGGGTCGTTGACTTCACGTGCACATTAATCTAACTTATATGTATTAGCTATTACATTCTCTAATTTTCGAATTTATATATATATATATATATATATATATATATATAGAGAGAGAGAGAGAGAGAGAGAGAGAGAGAGAGAGAGAGAAGAGAATTGGAATAAATCCGACAAAATGTAGTAGAGATATGAATAAATAGAATAGAATAATAGAATAAAACGACTGATGATGCCGAGCTCAAAGCTCTAGCGAAATATATCCTATACACGTTTGTCTGAGTTTTACCCTTGTGTTTCTCATATCTCTACTATATATATAATGTTTAAATTTAATCAATGTTAATTCCTTTTTTATTTTGCATTTAAGGTGTGGGTGTTTTGTCCCTGCCCGCCATTTTATTGATTTATTTAATAACTGTGTGCTGAAGTTAGCTTCATTCAATAATTATTACTACAAGCAGGAACTGAGGATATACCACAGTACGATAATTTAATTATTACAACGTTTGATATGTTTACTTAAGAGCTATTGCTAAATAGTTCAATATATAAAAAAAAATTTTTCTTTCTTTCGCCATTTTCATCTCTTCATTGTGTTCGATTGAAACGGATTAGCGTTATCGCTTCCGCGTGCTTACCCTCTCTCGCTTTCCCCTACTCTTTTTTTTATTATTATATTTTCTGTGTAGCATTTTCTTCCATTTCTTACTTTATAATAAAAACGAAATGGTCTATTATTTAGCTGAGGTGATGACACTCATAAGAAATAATTCGGCGGATAAGCAACACCAGATCAGGATTTACATTTTTGCTTTCCATCTTGGATGGTCTCATTTTTAAACAGAAGGTGTTGCAAGATGATAACGATCGTAAAATTAAGTAACACGAGTATTAATATATAGATATTATTATTATTATTTCTTCATTTGTTTTTGTTTTTTTGTTAGACGTTTTCTTAAACCTTTCCTAATTTACATATTTTTTTCTTTCTTTCAGTTCACTCCTTGCCATGAGAAGATTGTTTGGCCGGTCAAAATTGAAGCTGACTATCTTTCTGTTTCTTATCACAATCTCACTACTTCTTGGTCGTCTCACCATCTCTGGTTTGGCCTCTTATCAGAATTACATTGGACGACAAAGGCACAATGGCCAGCTACCCAATATCAAACAATTTGACATTCCATACGACACAATCGGACAGGACCAACCGAGAGACTACGGCGCCGAGAGACTTTCAACTGTTAAGACGAACGCCAGCAATGTCAACGTCGCGGAATCTTTCAGTATCGACACACAGCAAAACGGCGACAATGTCGACGAGAATATCAAAACAAGGTCGAAAAAGATCGCGTCAAACGACGAGGTCGACTCGGACGATACCGTTACTTTGGTTACGAAACGAACAGGGTTAAAAGATACAAGTCCTGCATTTGTAAATACTACTTTACAAATCCGGGAAGACTCTAAAGTTTTTGAAAGGAAAGTGAGCGCGTCGCCGGTAGTGCCAGGAAACAATAGTGATGTCATGCATTTATACTCTAATGCTGGTCCCAATGTCAACGTGACACTCGGTTTCCGTTTTAATAAGAATAGCAGCCGTAGCACTCTGGCCGAAACGGATATGCCCAAGATGACGCCAGACGTGATAGAGACTACGAAATCGCCCAGCCTCTCAGATAACAAAACCAGTGTCAACGTCCAAGAGGAGATAACTAGCACATCTTCATCGCCAACAACCCCAGGCCTCCTAAATCCACATTCTTTCCAATTCATAAAGGACGCCAACGATTTGTGTTCGCGCAAGGAACCGCCTTTCCTCCTCGTGCTTGTAATGAGCATACATGATCACATGGACGTTCGGAACGCCATACGGCAAACCTGGGGTGTGGTAGCAAAAGGTGGGACTTGGCCAGGCCGTACAGTGGAAGAAAATGTAAAACTTGCTTTCTTGCTCGGTCTCCACCAGTTTCCTGAACGGGAGAGCCTCCTGGTGACCGAGAACGAGAAGTATGGCGACATAATTCAGGAGAATTTCGTCGATTCTTATTACAACTTGTCCATCAAGATGGTGATGGGCTTAAGTGGGCCAGCCAGTATTGTCCTGGCGTTCGTTTCATTTTGAAAGCAGACGAGGATACGTTCGTTAACCTTCCAATGCTTGTGGATATTCTGCGCCAACCGGAGACTCCCAAGGATACCATAATCGGCCGGATCATGCCCGAATCTAAAGTTTATCGGGTAGGGAAATGGAGTGTCGATAAAAAAGTTTACGCGGGAAAAGTATATCCACCTTATGCTGCAGGTAAGTATATTGAATTTGTAAGTAAGTAAAGTTGTCGGGGTGGCCTAAAGTCGGTATCAGCCAATCAGCGAGGGAGTCTATCCCCTTTTCACTAGCGCTAGACCAAGGAGGTTGTTTTTTTTATATGTATTTTGATTTTTTTCTGACTGTTGTCTTCATCTTTATTGTAACTAGCAAATATATGCACCCTCCGGGTGCAAGTATTTAAGTTTTAATGTAATAAAATATTGTATTAAATTAGAAAGGCTAATGAAACTAAATAAGAATACAGATAAAAAGATTTGAAACAGAGGGAGTATAATAAAAGATTTGAAACAGAGGGAGTATAATAAAAAATGGAACCACTGAAACTTACTCTTCCATCACTCTCGTCTTTCATTGTTATTTTTTCTAATTTAAGTATTTAGTTATAAGAGGAAGTAAAGAATAAAATTACAGTTATTTTATCTTGTTAATGGATTTCATTTAAGATTCATTGAAGAGATTTTTGCTTATATTCATTAAAATAAAACCAAACAGTTAGAAATCAATAATACTAAGCACATATTTATTAAATTCGATTTTTTAATATTAATATGCAAATTAGCCTTTCCGTTCACACTGTAAACCGCTATTTTGTTGTATATATAAATATAATTGCATGTTGTCAATATGTAGACATAGTTAACAGTATTAATAATGTATGACCATTTTATTAATAATTGAGGTTAAATAAAAATAAAATCATGGAGAATGTGATGTCTATAACTAAGAGAATTCTGACTTGAGTAGGAATATAGTTTCGGTTACAGACAGAAAAACACACAATCTCCATTATAATAAGATATATAGAAACACAACAAAATGCTTGGACGGAAAGGGTACACCTCAAGAAGGCTGGGGCACAACGGCCGAAATGTTGTTTCTGTATATCACGATAAAGATGAGAACAATAGTCCGAAAAATGAGTTTAGTCTGATACAGTCTAGACAGAACCCTTTTGGTTACATTAAACATAATGAAAATTCAAGAGGTGACAATATTATTAATTTTGTTATGTTTCCAACTCTAATTAATATATTTATAGAAAAGTGAATATTTTTAGCAACCAAATATTCTATACATAGAATTATACAATGTTGCCTTGACATACGAGTATCCCAACTTACGAGTTTTCCGGGTTACGAGCTGTCACTCGGTCAATTTTTTGCTTTGTGTTGAGAGCTAAAATTTGACGTACAAGCGAGCTTCAGATACGCTTATATTAAGAAGTTCACTAAAAACGTTAAAGTTTTCAAATTTATAACACCAAAGAAAAATATAGTTTATAAAAAAAAAACTATAAACATTAAAACATTGTAATACTACCCTAGTCACGGGAACCAAATGTAATACTACGGTGGTCGCGGCAACAAATGTAATACTATGACGTCCTGCGGGAAGGCACCAAATGTACCAATATGCTGTACCTGAAAGTGACCAAATTCACCAATGTTGTTCCACAATTACAACGGACGCGTTTTTAATAATAAAAGACCTTTATTAGTTATACGGTGATAAAAATCATGTACAACCACAAAGGGGTATCGAAGTTGAAGTGGAGTCAGAATTTTGTGGACTGACTGGCGATATATGTTGAGTTCTGATTCAAATTCAGGACTTTGAGTAGCAAGATGACAAAGCAAAAACGGCGACAAGGGCTCTGACACGGAGTTATCAATCTGCTATGGAAGCCATTGTCAAATCTTGTCAAGAACCAGCTGTCCGATCTGGTAAGAACCAGCTCTCCGGTCTGGTCAAGAACCAGCTCTCCAATCTGACTTGGAACCCTTTTGAGACCTCTTTTATGGGTTCCAAACCCCTGAATCCAGGGCTCTGATTGGCCAGACCTACAGTGTAAACATCAGGAGGTGTACGAAAACCCACCCACGCGGTCGCATTTGATTGGACGGCCAATTGAAATCATGGTCTTGGGTTACACATCTTGGAGTCTTCGCCCCAGTTTCCTGATTGGCGAGGCACCTGATAATATTTTTATTATTGTATAAATGGTCTTGTGCCAGACTTATCTGTCAGTTGCCATGATAATTCCCAGAAATTGGTCACGGATTACCCGCTGAATGTTATTCTTACTGAATCTATATTTTTAAGATCTAATCTTTAAACTGTATTTGTTATATAAATTTTCTTATCTTGTGCAGTCTTCACAAGAATGACAATATATATGTATATGAAAACATTTGTATAAAACGGTCATTTGTTTTATATCAACCGACTTTTAGCCATTAGAATTTCTTTTGTAATTTCTTCTTATCTTGTGTTGACGTTACCCCTACCACTGACCTGTACTCTGATATAGTCGCCTGTACGACTCTAGACACAATTGTTATTTTTATATCCAAAAGTTAACCAAAATTGTTTTTTCAAGTATCTAATGAGATATCGCCAGTCAATCCATGACACCACTACAGTGTTATAACATATTACAATATTGATTCATTACATTCTATTTCTTTTTCATAGTCCTATTTTCTTATCAAAAACCACCCTGTCGCTTGGGGCGTTAGAATGCACCGACTTCAGAGAGGTAAGACTCCCCCAATGGGGCCACCTGTTTGTCGTGGGTGGCGACCCGTGATGCTTAAGGATAGAACCCAGGTGGTTGAGCAGTCCATGACATGCAATACTCCACTTTGGCCCTTTCTTGGACTAGACGGGCGATCGGAGAGAAAACACTGATCAATCACATGGTCACGTCAAGCCCTAGCACCTATATGATTGCCCCAACCCTATTGCCCTTATGGCAAGCCCCAACCTTTTTTATCATATGGGTGCTAGAAGGCGGTGGCTGAGGGTCTACTTGTCCTGGGAATTACGTTAAACTCTATCTGATGGTGAGGTTCCAGTTTTTGAGGTTTGGGGAATGTGGAGCACCCCTTCATCACCATTGCTCCTGGGTCCACTCTGACCCGGAGTGGTAGTACCTGTTAGTGTCCCATATATGGGTTAAATAGAAAAATGTATTTATAAAAATGAGTATCCATTAAGAATTACTTTATTTCAAAACTTCATCGGCATTAAATTACCCACTGGGGTTGATATGCTATGATATGATACCAAACCAAACCTTATTTTAAAAAAATTAAAAAAACGTAAAAAAAAATGGTGTTTTGGGGGATCTTGGACGGATTAATGACATTTCAGTTTATTTCAATGGGGAAAATTTTATATACGTGGGAATTGAGTTACGAGGTGAACGAATTAAAGTCGTAAGTCAAGGTTCCACTGTATTATAAAAAGATGGTTGATTTATAATTATTACCACAAACTTTTGTTTGAAGATTCATCAAAACTTTGAAACTCGATAATTAGAGCAATATTACCACAGAGAATAAATAAATCATCAGTAAAAGAAATAAAAACATATAAAAAATGTTATTTTTCTGGCACAATGTGTCTTGCACTCAATAGCAGTAATTTACTTTATACGAGGGCCATTCAATAAATAAGGTGAATTTTGCCTTATGACTTTATAATAGAAAACACTGTCTACTGTTGCTCATTTTCAAGGAAATAGATAGTGACGGGTCACTTCATGCCTCAGAAGCATGACCTTCTTTACTGACCGCTGCACCAGTAAATTTTTCATTAACAGAGATTCAGTGTTTTCATTCCATAGACTGTTTTTTGTTTGTTTGTTTGTTTGTTTGTTTACTCAGGCTCGTAGTGGCCAACCCATGTTTTAGCCAATCTGTAAATATTTTAGGACCATATGACTTTTAGGCACCCTTCTGCGATCTCGACTCACAAGGACACTTTTCTCATTTACACCGTCAAAATCCAGTTGTTTGTTAGAGGTTAGGGTTAGGGGTTAGTTTTATAATTTAAAAAAAATCTAAAAATCGTCTGTTAACAATTAGCCGGATTTTGACGGTGTAAATGGAAAAATGTCCCCACGAATCGAGATTGTAAAAGAGGTGCCTAAAGGTCATATGGTCCATATTTTTGGACCAAAACATGCTTCTCCATACACATCACATGTTTTGCACTTCTCGGACACCCAAATTTTGATTACAGACCTCTTGTTCTGATGATCGCGTGATAGACTATGTAGATACATATCGGTCACACAACCTGGTAATGAGATTTTTTTTATATGCTAACATGATTTTTGTATTTTTACATTTGTTGTATTATTATTAATCCTTGATCCAAATTTCACCAATTTGAAGCTGTAGAATATTTTTGATAATTTAATTTTATAATTTATTTTATAATTTAAACAAAAAATATAGATTTAAAAATAATTTTTGAATTTCCACGGACAAAGATATTACACTGATCCATGGCAAAAGTACCTATCTATATACTATGACATTTTGACTTACGACTTTTCCAAGCTACGAGCTGTCACGATTTTTTGCTGTGAATTGAGAGCTAAAATGTTAGGTACGAGCGAGCTTCAGATACACTTATGTTAATAAGTTCACTAAAATAACTTAAGTTTCCAAGTTTATTATATCAAAGAAAAATATTATTTATAAAAAATAAAACATATTACAGCACATAATTCATTACATTCTACTTTATTATGTTTTCATACATTAGTGCTATTTTTCTTATCTAAAAAAAAACATTAAAAAATAGGGTGGGGGGTAAACGAATTAATGGCATTTCAGTTTATTTCAATGCGGAAAATTGATTTGATATACGAGGAAATTCAGTTACGACCGGAACAAATTAAACTCGTAAGACAAAGTACCACTGTAATGTAACTTGTATCATCAGGAGTTTGATTTTATTTAACCTCTTACCTACCGATTCTTAGTATACCCCATTTCCTGCATTGGTACGAAAAATAAAACCTAGAACAAGGAGGTCTACTGTACCTATCTTCAGTGAACCTTCCATTGTATAATTTGTATGATTCATAGTTAATAATTGAACAACAGCTCCGACACGTTGTGAGACAAAACATTTAATAGGTGTACAGCACATGGTAACGATAAGATACATAAAGTACATAGATACATAAGATACAAATAAGATATAAGAGTAGAGATAAAAGGACACATTCATGAATGGTAAATACAAGATACAATATTTAGGTATAAACGAGATACCCAAATGTACATAAAATGTAACAGACATGGAACTAAAAGATAGTCCATGCTGTATAAAGACTTACAGTAATGTAAGGGGGGCAAAGCCCCACCGAGAAGGGGTAGACATAAGTCTAACCCATGTGTTCGTTCAGAGGCAGTAAGGAAAGAGAGGAGGAAGCATTTGAATCAGCCGCTTATATACCAGAGGTCCCCTGGTGACCACAAACGGCAACACAGCGGGAAGATAACGCTTCCAGGTAAAGGGAAGATAATCCCCTACAAATTAATTATCTAACGTAGCATATTGTTTCTCATGTTCTGGCATCGTGTTATAATGGTTAGAAACTAGTCTTACAGATCCATTATTACTGAATAGCGAGTTCGATCCTCGCTGGATGCTCTATACTTACGACCTTGTGTCACATCCTTCTTGTGGCGAACAGTTTCCACTCAGTTCCGCTAGTTATTGAAATGCATTTAATCCCAGTGAGCTTAGTAGGTAATGATTAACTAGATATGTTAAAATGTTTCTCGAGTGATACTGTATTGGATTCATCTCGACGTTCCTACCTTAATAAGAGTTGGCGGTCTTGGTGTAATGGTTAGAGTCGTAAGAAATGGACTCGTCGACCCGAATTCAAATCCTGGACGAAACTATAGTTCATATAGCACTAATACCCTTGGGAAAGTTATGAATCCAACTTCTCTCCCTCCAGCTATAGGTAAATAGGTGGTCAGACTAGGCTCTTTAGGCAACTAGTCTAGGAGAAGGAAAACTCTGAATTCAAACCTGTTTAACTCAGCTTGGGGTGGTCACTACTAGAATAGGCTCAGTCTTAATTAGTGATCTATTTCACTAATAATAATCTATAACGTTATGCCACTTGATTTTTAAAAAATTTTTTGCCGGTTACCGGCGAAAAAATGTACCTCCTTAGAAATCTACCATGCGCTCTTTCTCTTTTGATATGTTTTTTTTTTTTTGTTTTTTTTTTTTTTTTTTTTTCGGGAAAATAATTTGTTAGTTTTTTTGTTTTTTAAAATTTACAATCCTCCTGTATAAAATACAAATAAGTGAGACAGCATATTTCAAATTGAATTCTTAAATATTTAGATAAATCAACTTTGAAATTAACGGAAAACCCGAAATGCAAAACAGAATATTAAATTTAAACTTGTGCAATTTTTTTTTCAATTGAATTTTTAAATATTTAGATAAGTATTTTGATTTGCAATGATCACCTCCCCACGGATAGCGTTTTTAAGGGCGGGACGTCGGGACGAATCTAATACAATAGCACTGTCTCCCGATTTTATATAATGACACAGTAACTTTGGGCGATGATTAACTTTTAAAAAATTCTTTATTGTATTTTCTTCTTTCAGGTAACACTTATGTAATACCTGGCTCCTTGGCTCGCAAGCTGTACAAGGCATCCGAACGTCACCTTTATATCCACGTTGAAGACGCCTTCATCACTGGCCTGTTGGCCCAAGCCATTGGTGCTTCACACCTGGATATGCCTGGTTTTACCTGTCAAGCTGATTCGCCACCACAGACCTGTGACTTTGTCTTAGACTTGAAAATATCCGGTACTAAAGCCAATATGGGCCTCATGAGACATATGTGGTCTCAAATAAAGAAACTGCCAACCTGTGATGATTTTAATTAGGACACTTTATTTCTCATCAAAATCGCCACTAAAATTTCATGTCATCAAATCACAATATCGACCTGAAGATTTATTCACAAGTAAAAAAAAAAACAAAAATAAACAAGAATGACTGAAACTAAGAAAAACAAAATTCCTGATTTAGGAGTTTGGAAAATTACAGGATTTTTTTTTTTTTTTTTTTTTTTTTGCAGCTTATTGTTCAAATGAGCTTTGCCGGCAACTCCAAATGATGGAAAGCAAAGCGTTAACCCTTCACAGACAAATGATTATTTTAATCCTTGTAAAGTGGGTGAATTTTTTAAAGAAAATTTGCAAAATAGAAGGCATGTTCAAACAAGGCTATTTATCATGTATAAAAACAATACGAAACCTGATAATGTAATCAGCAATTGTGGGTGGTCCGAAAGTCTAATCACCCCCCTACATTTTTTAAGAGCTAAAATAATTACATGGTACAACACGAAATTTTAGAAAATGATTTAATTTTTAAAGATCTTTTTGTACATGTAAAATAATTACTTATCTTATATTTATCATGAAAAAAATAATGATAGTTAAAACAATATGTAGGGCGTGACAATAGTTTCGGACTACCCAGTACAATAGCATGAAAACAATCCCTTTTAATTAAAATATTTTTCAAAACAACCATTACAGGACAGCGAGAGGGGAATTCCAAGTGATGTTTCTATGCATTAACATTGAATTGGTCAACCAGCAGCCAATAGGAAAATGCCTTGCATTGAGCTAGCACTAAAATGCTGCTCCGTGTCTGTAACTATTGGTGACAAAAATGTTGTTCTGCCTGCAAAAGAGTTTTAAAGAAAGTTTAAACTTAAACCTAATTCTCAAGTTGTTTCAGCTGTTAATGATTTTGCTTGCCTTATTGACTGTCTTTGAAGCTGAAAACTGAGTTTATTTTTTAAGCTTGTGAATAACTAAAAAGACTTTTTAACATTCCTTATTTTATTTTTATCACCGCTGTCTTAAACATTTTGATCAATAAAAACTGGTCTTAATAAGGTGATATATAAAATACATATTAATCATTAAGACATTATTGAATAACTGCAGCCCTGTCGGCTGGGGCTTTAGAATATACCGATTGCACCTTTACAAAAAGGTGAGATACCCCTCCAACGTGGCCACCTGTTGGCTGTAGGGGGCGACCCGTGACGCTTAAGGATTGAACACAGTTGGCTGAGCAGTCCATGATATGCCACAGTCCACTTTGGTCCTGACTTAGGCCAGACGGACGGTCGGAGATGGCACTTCCAATCAATCGGCTGGTCATGTCAAGCCCTAGCGCCTATATGATTGCTCCAACCCTATTATCCTTATGGCAAGCCCCAACCCTTTTTATCATATGTGCTAGAAGGCAATGGCTGGGAGTCTTCATGTCCTCGGTATAGCGTTAAACTCATCTGATGGTGAGGTTCCAGTTTTGGAGGTCTGGTGAATATGGATCACCATTGCTCCCAGGTCCACTCTGACCCGGAGTGGTAGTACCTGTTAGGGTCACATCTATGCGTTAAATAGAAAGTTTTTTGCAAAAAAAAAAAATTCTTTCTTCCAAACTATTGCTACGAATCTTTCAAAGCTTTGCCGGTATTAAATGACCCACCGAGGTTGACATGCCGTAAACCAAACAAACCAAATAATTGTTGTTGGCTAAATGTGCTAATACAAGTTCGTACATTACATAAGATTGAAATGCGAGTTCATGTTAATACTTCTCAGTTTAGTGGTGCTATTGTAACTAGGAACAAATTCTTTTCATTTTATTAGTCATTTCAACAAAGGATTTTTTTTTCGCTATGTCATATGTCAACCTGAAAAGTTTTGGAGTGATTCATATGATTACTCAATAAGAAATTCTATGAAGATTGATGCTATAAACAAAATTGTAAATAACACAGCAAGCTTCTGTAATATGGGATAAGTGTTCGAATCTCATTGGAAGCCAATTTATTCCGGATGTCTTCAAATTAATTTGAAAGCTGAAGAACATATCAACTAAAGATGTGATAATAAATAAGTACAATTCAAAATTGTACGCCCAAAAAGTTTACGTTTTTTTTCATTCTTTTTTTATCAGATCCTTTATAATGGTGTGTATATATATATATATGTATATATATATATATATATATATATATATATATATATATATATAACTTTCAAAGAAAGGAAAACTTAACAAACCGTCATCCCGTTATATTTTTATTTCAAACAGAAACTCAAAAAATTAGTTCTAGTCCCACTAGGCGGGTTTTACAAAATTTTGTAAACCCCGTCTGATGAGACTAGAACTAATTTTTTGAGTTTCTGATTGAAATAAAAATATAATGTGATAACGGTTTGTTAAGTTTTTCTTTCTTTGAAAGTTAAATATTTCTCTGTATATAATTTGATTTATTAATTATTATACATTGAGTTTTTGTAGGGGATTTATAAAAATCCTTGTATGAGTATATATGTTTGCACCTACAAGAGCATACAGTATGGTTGTATAGTGAGATTTCGATGATTCCAAATAGAATCTTCTCCTACTTACCAGTCATTTGGATTACATTATACACACAACATACACACACACACACACACACACACACACATATATATATATATATAATATATATATATATATATATATATATATATATATATATTAGGAGTAACAGATTAGGTAAAATCCAACAAAATGTGATTAAAAATTGAGGAATAATGGATAAAACACAAACAACTTCATTCAATTGATATTTCACCTCGGTATGTGTCGTAGGGTAGCTAGCACCCCTTCAGCACTCTACCAGATGGACTGGCTCATAGCCTTAAATAGTCTACGATTAAAGTGGATTAATGAGCTGAATAATATTTGGACTTATCTTACTGCGTTTGACCCCTCCTATTTCTTGTAAGTTTGTCTTGTTAATTGTTTGTAACTTATTGTTCTGTTATTTATCCGTTAGCACCGGATACCGGTGCTGAATAGATATATTAAGTACTCAATTTCCACCTCGACGATACAACAGTATGTTAACAAAGCTTGCCGAGGCGAAATATCAACAAAGCTTACCGAGGCGAGATATCAATTGAATGAAGTTTTTTTTTTTTTGTGAGTTTCATCCGTTATTCCTCAATTTTTAATCACATTATATATATATATATGCATGCTTCTGATCTATTTAGTTAAGAATTACTGCAAAAATGAATAATTGAAAAATATATTTTCCGAGGGATCTCTCTTTTTTTTTTCTCCTCGGAAAATATCTTTTTCAATTATTCGATTCATTTTTATTAATTCTTAACTATATATATATATATATGTTTAAATTTGTATTCTTTCTCATATCCTGATTATTTAAGATCCCCCCCCCTTCCTTACAAAGAAATACTTTTTTTTTCTTACGCCTTCATTGGATTTATTTGTACAGAGTGCCGGGTTAAAGTAACATAAGGAGACCATAGGAGAACCTAGTCTAGCTGATCTTGGGTGACCCTGGGCTAGCTGACCTTTCGGAGACAGAAACTTAATCGCATCTTAAAATCGTTAGTAAACAAAATCTCGTTCCCATCTTCATCTACTCAATAAAAGAACACTGTTGAAATATTTTTCATTGATAAAATCATTGCTTATGAATTTATAATAAGTTAATAAAAATCTAATATAATTGTAATTCACATAGATTTAAAAGAACGTACGCTATAATGACAGTAATCTGAAGCATTGCTTTTTAATTTGCTTCATCATGATTCTGAGTAGTTTTTAAAAGCGTCGTAAACTTTACGAAACAATACGCACATAAGTGCCGCTTTAGCTCGGGATCGGTAGAGCATTTGCCTGGGAATCACAAGTTTCTGGTTTTCAATCCCGGTACTCACCAACTCAGCGCATGAGTAGCACAAGTTGGCTAATCTGATTCGTGTGGTAAAGTGGGGAACTGACAGTGAGTGTAGCGCTCCAACTAAGTATAAACAATTTTGGTTTGGCGCTAGTGAAAATGGGATAGACTCCATTGCTGTCTGACTGATACCGACAGTAGGCCACTCTGCCGACTTTACTTATACGTGTTTTAATGTTACTAAGCAATAAATAAAGTTAATGGTAAATTATTTGATTTTAGCGGCAGGCCGAACCCATTTCATAGATTATTAAGCCCTGGGCAGCAGCCTACTCGGCATATGTGTAAATCTGACACTGTTTGTACAATAGTTTTATCAATACCATACATAAGCAAAAACATTCATTTAATCCCATTAAAGTATGATTGTCTGGCTTTTGGTTGTAATCAGTTTTTTTCCTGTCATCGAGCGAACGCAGAAATGCCTGGTCTCTAGAGATTTAAATTCTAGGACAGCACCTCCCATTGCACTAAAAGAGGGTATTGTTGGACATCCTAACATCTTTACTGCATGAATCGTGGGTACTGTGTAATTTTGACTCTATCTACACTGGGGCACCTTGTGTAGTGTAATGGTTAGCGAGCTAGTCTAGCTGATCATTGATGGTGAATTTTGTTTTCATGGGGGGGGGGCATTAAACTGTGTCATTTGTCTTCATATGAAGATAGATTAATAAAAGCTTTGTCTTCAGACAACAAAAAGGGCCTGGGTCTCTGTCTTCCAAGAAAAGCCTCCCTCTTGCACTAACAAGGTAAGTTCAGTGGGTAAACTCTGATGCCGTATTGAAAAACCGGTTGGTAATTCCAGCCACTACGTACAAATCTGTGGGGCCACACAGCCTGTCTAGTCTGTGGTGATTCTAACACTGAGGCACTAAAAAAGGTTCAGTGGGAGAAACCCCTGGCGCCAGTTGAGAAGGTTTTGGCATTTTTTTTTTTTTGCCATTAATCCTACATGTGTTCAACTCGTATGGAGACAAATGAATATTTTACGAAAACTCACCTTTACAAACCACGCGACGTCACGTGACAATTGTTTGATCAAATTCACTGATACACCCATGTGCAAATCAATTGAAACAAAACCAATAGTTTCGTTATCATAATATTAGCTATCTCTTCTGTAAGGCTTGCCAGTGTGTTCATGCGGCATTACAATTTCGTACGCTTCCTTAGATTAATTTCCATCGCAGACAATGGCCTTAGGACAACTAATCGACAGCCGAGATAATAGTGTCTGAGCGTTATAAAAAAAAACCCTGATGCAATCACGGATGACGCAATATTTTTCAAGGGCGAATAAATTTCATTACACAGCCCGAAAATAGGTTCATATTACTGCACACCACTGCAAATGACCTAATCTGAGGGAAAAAATAGAAATCGGTTCACTGTCACTTCAGTGGGTTTAAAACTGGCCGCATGGTGAAATAAGGGAAACTAAAGCGGTTTTTTGGGGGTTTTTTTCAATTAATTTGCACAAGGATGAGGCTCATTGTCAAAATATAAAGGCATTATGTTTATTGTTTCTTCTTCATGATCAAAATGCGTCGCAATTGTAAGGTATTATAAATAGGCTGTTTTTTAAGGAAAGCGAATGTGATATAACAATCGGTATTTGGCACAAGATTTCAGAAACGCTCAACGTTGATTAAAAAATGCGATTGTCTAATTATCTCATAAGATGTAGAGGTAATATTTTAATTTCACGAGAAAAAAGTTATTAAATGGTTTCAATAAAAGAATATTACAGAAAAAATATGTAATAAAATTGTTAATGGTTTATTTATTTGCTTTTTCGTCAATTTTATTTGGAGTCAATTAAGATTTCCCGCCTTTCTTAAAAAGAAAAGATTTTTTTATTTCAGATTAACTGGATTTATTTGTACACAGTGCCGGGTTAAAGTAACATAAGCCCTTCGGTGAGGAGACCATAGGAGAACCTAATCTAACTGAACATTTGGATTCATACACCAATTCCACCCTGAAGTAAAAAGAAAAAAAAGATGGTCAGACAATTAGAAAGGATTGAAAAAAACTCGTCAGATAAGTATTGTCCGTTGCGTTCAACAAAACATGCATGAAAAATGCTGCCCAATAATATATATATATATATATATATATATATATATAAGCGGTAGTTCCTGTTGTTTGCTTGCTTGTTCACGAACTCCTTCTTGACCCCCATTATCATATATATTCTGAAACTACATTACCCATTACTTGGATAAGTATATTTCATTTTAAAAGAGTCCCTGTAGGCACAAAAAATTTTAAACCATAGGTAAATGATCAATATGATGTATATTCACTAAATTTCAACTAATTCAATTGTATCCAAATATCCTAATAGGTTTTTTTTTTTAAACCTATTGGGAAAATTTTGGAAGTCCATAACTTGAATATTGGAGCCTCTATTTTCACGGGTGTTTTCTATTAATTAAACGTAAATCAACAAAAAATTATTACTTTTGTAGTTGTTGTTGTCCTTCCGTCTACGAGAGACGATGGCGTAGTGTCTAATTTTTTTAAACTACGCGGCCTGGGCCGGTTGATATGGAGGATGAGCTGTTGCACAGGCAGCAAATCCCCCCTCTCCACACTGCCGCTGTGATCCAAAGGAAAGTTAAGAAGCCAATGCAATTTGGCAGCGGTAGTGTCACAGGAGTTGCTGGGTAGTACTGGGTTTCAACATTACACCACCTTAGGGACTCCAGCTACGGATTTGTTTTTCCCCTAGCCTTTCTTTAAGATGAGGTTATGCCGCTGGGCAGTGGAGGTTTTAGATCGAACTTTTTCTTGTCCTAGATGGGTTTCGGACCGAGGCTAAAGAGTCCCTTATAACTCCTTTAGGGATTTATGTGAGTAGTAAGTACTACTGTCTGTGTAGATGGCCGAAGGGTCTCCTGGAGTTCATCCGCCGTTTGACGAATATTTATTTTGTTCACACACACCTCACCGGTCAAAGATGTGTTTCAAAAACACATCTTTGACCGGTGAGGTGTGTGTGAACAACCAGGTGTGTGTCAAAAAATCAAACTTTTGTAGTAAAATTTGGCTAATTTAAACATTTTATCCATGGCATTTTTTATTTTATTTTTAATTGGACGGCAATTCTGGTATGAAAAAGAAAAGAAAATAGAGGGGGAAAATAAATTCGACTTGTTGAAGAGGGGGGGGGTCAACAATGTCGTCGCCGTCACAAAATCTACAGCACAAAAAAAATCCGTCGTCGTCGAACAATCACCAACTCTATCATCAGCAGCAGCTGAAAAATCGCAACTCCTTGCTGTCGTCACCCCATCTCTACTTATACAAGATTTTCCTTCAACATCCGGGTGTCTGCACCCCACGCACGAGATTCCCGAACCAATCCTAGCTGCTGGAATCTTCGTAGCCATCATCCGGGCACCTGGTGCTTACATCCGGGACAGTAGTATCGTGAATTCGGTGCCAATGTGTCGCCCGTTCGCATTCCGAAGGACGCGGGTTCGATTCCACATGCCAGGCAAAGCCTAGCCCGCTTCCCTCGAGAATACGGCGGGCCACTCACCTCGTGTTCTCTGTCACAGCAATTAAATTTAATAGTTAATAAAAGCCCTGAATTTAAGATTTCTAAAAGAGGCCATTTTGCTCTTTGATAACCTTATAATCTGTTATTGAAAGCATTACATTACAATATCCGATCTTTATTGAGGAGGTTCACGTTTACGAATGATTGGTTCGAGATAGGTAAAACAAGAAGGTTTACTTCAGCTTTGCTTAATTTGACACGAGGCCAGAAGTACAGAGTGGTCCAAAAATCTTGTCATCCCTACATATTGTTTTAACTTTCATTTTATTGTTTTGTTTTAATGTTATTCAATCGACTTGGATTGTCAAACTCGATCACGTTCTCTCACAGCTCTACACTCTCCGTCTAACGTCACTTTCTTGCAATTACGTAATGCTCACAACGTGCTCGCCTTCACGAAATCAAACTTCTTCTGACAGACATTCGATTTTATAACCCTATAATGCCTCTCACTTCCGGTCTGCACTCTATATAAAGAGTCATTTTCGGGCGCCATTCTTTCTAGGGCCATGAGGTAAGTGAAATTTCCATCTTTTTTATTTCTCTCCCCCCCCCCCTATTCCAACTACAGTTATATAATCATTTGGTTAAACTTGCAAATCGTCGTCAAAATTAAAACGGAAACTTATTTGATGGTGATCCATTACAGTTTAACTACAGTGTATGAATTAACTTTTTTGCGAATTGGGTTTAGGGGTTAAGGTTATTTTTAATTACGCATTGCTTAAAAACAACAACAAAAAACAAATTACTATACATTTAATTAACAATTAAAATTAATTATTGTATCCAATGGTAGACACATTAGTCTCAGTTGTTTATGTTAGTATTGCAATGTATAATTTCAATTAAACTTGGTTTAAAAAAAAATATTTTTCAACATTAAATGTATAGTAATTTGGATTGTTTTTTTTAAGCACTATGTAATTAAAAACAACCTTAACCCCTAAATCGTAACCCAATTCTCAAAAAAGTTCATTCATACACTGTAGTTAAACTGACATGGATCACTACTAAATAAGTTTCCGTTTTCATTTTGACGACGATTTGCAAGTTTTACCAACTATTTTACAACTAAAAATCTTTTAAAATTATTTTCTAGAATTTTCTTGTAAGATGTATTTATCTTACCTTTAAAAAGTATAGAGGGGTGACAAAACTTTCGGACCACCCTGTATAATTTCCGATAATAAAAACATGAATTCTTTCACACGTTACGTCGTAAATTTGAAATCTAAACTAGGACAGTTGACAAATGTCAAACTGTAGGATTAAGTAACAAGTCGAAAATAATTTAAGAGATCGAATGAAGTCGGCTAAGGTTCCCGCTTACTTAAATCTAAAAGTAAGTTGCCCACCCACTCCTATTGACGGGACTTAGAATACGCTGACTGTATCCCCTTCAGAGGAGTAACCCCCCGCAAAAAAAAAAGAAAAAAAAAAGAAAGGAGTGCCCTGAGCATGACAAACCGTATGTGATGGTGGGGCTCCAGTTCTGGCGATCTGGAGAAGTGCAGGGTCACTCTTTCATTGCCAGTATTTCAGGTTCACTCAAACCCAGAGTAGTATTACTTGTTAGGGTTCTATATATGGGTCAAATATATCTGTTTGTAAATTATTTGTACTAGTACAAAATAAAAAACGCCCTCCGGGCTATGTAAAAATAAGATCATCAAATTCATTAAAGGATTAAAAAATAAAACAATTTGAAAAGTAAACTTTAAATATGTATCAAAATAAAACAAACTATATATAATGAGAACTGTCTAATGACGATTTTGGGTAATGTGACGTAAGCAGTGACGTAATTTTTGTTACAGACAAAAACCGGAAGCGAATCTCCATTATTAATAGATTAGATAGGAATACTTGATATCATATAACAGCTACACATAAAATGTGAATATAAAAGGTGTGTCAAAAAACTATCGAGATTTTTTGTACTTTTTGACACACCTTGTATTACAATTAATATTCAACATCTGATTCCGGAACAGTTTATGTAAACAAATCTGGTATTTCATTTTTTGTAAAATCAAGTTTTTTATTTCTCTGAATTTTTCAATGAGGCTTGATAATTAGTATTATTTGGATTATTATTCGGACTATTGTCCTCATCTTTATTGTTATCTGTACAACGTTTCGGTCGATGTGCCCTCCGTGGATTGAATAAAAATGGTTGGGTTCAAAGTTCCGTGATGGTTCCCGATTGCGATAAGAAATACCTGAAGGCCGGAGGACACATTGGCCGAAACGTTGTACAGATAACAATAAAGATAAGGATAATAATACTAATGAAGTTTTTTGTTGGATCTGATTAAACCGTACAAGGGAAACATGTACAAATCAATGAATGATGAGTTAGGATAAGGGACGACAGAACTTCATTTCTTCCGCTTGTTACTAAACGCCATTAAATTTGTCTTCACTACCTTAACACATATATATATATATATATATATATATATATATATATATATATGAGAGAGAGAGAATATGGATGATATGTATATATAAGTAAACAGTGCTAAATATCATGGTTTAAAGAATGTATATATAAGTTAAGGTAGCGTGGACATGGAGTCAATGGCGCCTTGTTGCTGACAGTTTCTCGCCTATGCGATTTTTATATATATATATATATATATATATATATATATAACACTCGTGAACAGAAAAAATGGGCCAAGATTGAAAGAAGGAAGAAAATAGATTTTTCGATATTTTTCAGGAATTTACTGAAATTTAACTGCAAATTCCTCTTTTTCAGATCATTAATATTATAGTATGTAATAATTTAGTGGTAAAAATGAGTCCTAAAAAGGTAAGACCGCATCTGGGCGAGGATATGAAAAACCGAATTGCAGGATTAAGGCAGTCTAATATGACTTACAAGCAGATTTTCGACAGCCTTTGTTGATCAGTTTGTTTAAAATGTTTTGAATGGAAAATTAGCGCTCTTAGAATAGTTCGAAATTTATGAACGCTGGGATAAACGATTTTGAAGGATGACATCGAACATTCTCTTACGTTGTGTGTGTGTGTGTGTGTGTGTGTGTGTGATAGAGAGAGAGAGAATGGAAATGTGAGTAGATTAATCGTTTTCATTTGGCTGTCTGTGTGTCTAAGAGCGCTAATTTTCCATTCAAAACATTTTAAACAAACTGATCAACAAAAGCTGTCGCAGTCTCCTTGTTGTTCTGTGATAAATTTTCCTTTTCCTTATATCAATAAAAGCCCTGAAGAAGATCTACTAAACAGATTGAAACACTGCAGCGTTGGCTGAATAAATATCACTCATTTTATTTGAACTTGTATTTTTTCAAATTTTTCACTATATTACACATATTATATATATATATATATATACGTGTATGTATATAAATATGTGTGTGTGTGTGTGTGTGTATATAAAAGTTCATCAAAATTAATCAGTCATTTTGAACGTGTAGAGAACCGGTTGCGCGGCTTTGACGTAACTTGGTAATAAATTAGAAAAGACCAAACTGTGCATGTATGAAAAACGGTCACCCGTGGGATGAATCTGTCGGTGTTTTGATAAAACACATCAGCAAATTAGAATTGAATTTAAACAAGGGTTATATACTGGAAGTTACTGAACTGTTTCAGTTTCTCATACGCACTGGCATAAATGTTGTTTACACAATAGCTTTTGTTCTGTCGTGTTCTTCTGTTGCGAAAACAAACAAACACACAATCCAACCTAACAACCCCAGGAACAAGGAGTGTCAATCCAAACAGTGGACATACATTATTGTTCAATGTTCACTGCTATGCAGAAATCTTTCTTTTTTTTCTGGCTTGCTTTGCAGTTTATCGAAAACTCTGTTTAAAAAGGCCGCCATTGTAATGTCACAGTTATTGTTTGCGCGTTAAGCAATGTTTTTATGGTATCTCTGTATTAACATCGGAATCTATAAAGGATCTATTTATGTAACGTCATTGTACCATCTGTCCCACCCACACAAGCAGTCGTTTTACTCTTGCTGTGTCATTACAATGATTGCTATATTCGGGTTCATAATGCTTTCTATAAATAGAACTGTGATAGCTGAATGATTAGTAAATCTTAGCTTGGCAGGTCGCAAGGTGCAGCAATGAGAAGTCCAATATAACCTATGTTCGCTTCATTAGCGAATTGGTCCACGAAGCGTGTACGTGCTAACCGTTGCACTAAGACACGTGTCGATTAGTTAGACAGTTATATAACCGAATTATTTGTTTCTTCATTGATCTACTGGTAGGACCTGCGAATATATCACAGTATGATAATTTAATTATAATAAACATTTGATATGTTTACTTAGGAGCTATTGTAAATAGTTCAATGTGTAAAAAAATATAATAATTTTGATTTAATTCTCTCTCTCTCTCTTGTTGGGTGACCATTTAAGCAACATCAGGTACTGTAAGTTTCCTAATATCAAAATGAATTGATTTGGTATTAAATGACCAGAAAAGGGTTCATACACTGTAGAACAAAAATAACCAACCAACAAAATATTATTGAATCACATACAAGAAAGAAACCTTTTATTCCTTTTTATATCTTGCAAAAGTTTGTTAATACTCTAGAATACTCTAACTGCACCTCTGCAGAGGGATAAGACCCCCCCCCAATGGAGCCACCTGTTGGCCGTGGGTGGCAACCTTTGATGCTTAAGGATAGAATCCTGGTGGTTGAGCAGTCCATGACTTGCAACACTACACTTTGGCCCTTAATTTGGCTAAATCAAAAATGCATTTTTAAAATATGTTGACAAAAAAACAAATCTGAAGTATAACGGGTTTTAATTCAGTTTTCCTTCTTGACTGGTTGTCTAACCAAGGTTCTTACCCAGTCTGCCCAATATTTACCCATAGCTGGAGGGAGAATAAATAAAACAAAAATGTCTTTGGCATAAAATAACCAAAGGGTTGACAATGTTGTCAAATCCAACAAACCCAACCCAACCCACTTCCCTCTCTCTCTCTCTCTCTCTCTCTCTCTCTCCCTCTCTCCCTCTCTCTCTCTCTCTCTCTCTCCTCTCTCTCTCTCTCTCTCTCTCTCTCTCTCTCTAATAAAATCTGGAGGGGGACGTTTAAAATATCAACATCAATTTATCGACAAAAACGCGACACGGAAATTGGGTTGGAAATTCACCTGTCGCTGACACCAGATAATCTGGATTTACATTTTTGCATTGCATCTTGAACAATTTGGACGGTTTCATTTTTAACCAGAGTATGTTGCAAGATGATAACAGTCGGAAGATTAAGAAACAATCGTATTAATAAATAGATTTAGTTATCACTTCTACATATTTATAAACCCCTACGCACGAGCAGGATGTGACACAAGGTCAATTTCTTAATCGGAGTTTAACAAGTTTGAATTCAGTTTTCCTTCACCTAGACTGGTTGCCTAACCAAGGTTGAAGAGTCCAGTCTGCCCTACTATTTACCCATAGTGAGAATAGTTGGATGCATACCTTTCCCAACGGTATCAGTGCTATGTGAAATGCAAACAGTCTGGTCTAGGACTTGAACTCGTCTCGCCGTGTTCATTTCCTACGATGATAACAATTACATCATGTACCTTCACTATTTATCCTTATTTATCATTTCTATAGCGACATTTCTATGGATTTTGTAAATATCAGATAGGAATATTATAGTCTGTGGGGATTAAAAAAACGAAAATAAAAATAAAATTAAAAAAACAAACTCCCACCGGAAAAACGCTCTGCGCATGTCCGACAAAAAGGACTGACTCCCTACCCCCAAAAGGATACCTCGGTCATTTTGAATTTAGGCCGCAACTGAGTGTAGTCGTTTCCTGGCCAGGGGATATCCCCTTGCCACGGACGCCTAAGTCATAAAACTACCTCTTGCCTTTGTCTCTTTCCTTTCTCGTTCCTTAAATTTCATTTCAGCTTACCAGCCCACAAGAAGAAAGAACCAGCTTTATTGGGGATAAGATACAAGTACGAATGTGCTAAACTTGTCCCCATGAGTCCGAGTACGTTGATTCTCCAGTACCAGGGGATTAACAAAAGGCTTAAGAGATTTCCCCAACTATGAGATCTGTTATTACATAATGTCAGTACCCCCCCCACACACACACACCAAGTCGTTTTTCCAGGCTTTTAGGGACCTTTATAAGACCATAAATTACAATTGGTATCGCCGTTACTTTCTTATTTCGGGGAAGAATACTCGTGGCGTAGTGGCTAACATGCTGGACAGCGACATCGTAGTAAACGAGTTCGAACTTCAGTCGTACTATTACGTTCATTTTCTCATTAATACTCTTGGGAAAGGTATGAACCACTTCATCCTTAAGCTAAGAATTAAATAGTACCACTTTTGTTCTTCTAGAAGAATGGTCTTAACAGTAAATAACCCACGAAGGTTGATATGCCACCAAACAAAGAAACCAAATCAAACCTTCATATTCCACATTTATTTCGGCATTAGCAAAATCCAGGTATTTATTTTTTCACTTGCCTTTAACTTCAATCCGCGGGAATGGCAAAATCCATGAGATGTCAAATCAATATTATTAAGTTACAAATTGGACTGGATATTACTTTATTCTTTAAATTGAAAAAAATTAACCGATTTTTAGCTATGTTCTGATAACATACAAACATGAAAAAAAATTGGATCATTATATAAAAGATATTTTAACAAATTTTAAATATCATTTGACAATAAAAAAACACTTCTTTATTTATTTCCGAATAGATGCTAAGTTTTTTTTTCTACAACAGACTTTATAAAAAAAAAACAATATTAGCTTGTAGACTGTATTTTCGATTACAGTGGTACCTTGACTTACGAGTGTTCCGAGTTACGATCTGTCATTCGGTCGAATCTTTGCTTTGTATTGAGAGCTAAAATTTGAGGTATGTGAGCTACAGATACACTCATGGCAATAGGTTAACTAAAAATATTTGAGTTTCCAAATTTATTACACCAAAGAAAAATTAATTATAAAAAAAATAGATATTAAAATATAAGCAAATAATTCATTACATTCTATTTTAAGGTTTTTATACAATACACTGCTGTTTTTCTTATTTAAAAAAAAACGTAACAAAAAATTAGGGTGTTTGGATTAATGTCATGAAAATTAGACTGTAACTGATTTATTTCAATGTGGAAAACTGATTTGATATACAAGGAAATTGAGTTACGAGTGGAACAAATTAAACTCGTAAGTCAAGATACATTGTACTTAATTTAAGACTGAGGTGTCCTATCGCAGTGTAATAGTTAGCAAACTAATCTGGCAGATCCATTACTACTGAATAGCGTTCGTTCCGCAATGGATGACCCATAATTGTGACCTTGTGTCACATCCTACCCGTGCCGAATTTAAGGCTAATGTAAAAAGATCATTTTTATTTATCATAATTATTTGATTCGTGTGTGTGTGTGTGTGTCAAAGCAAGGTGTTAGCAATTTTAAATAAATCTCCATTTCTATCTGCAAAGATGACGTGTGTCATAAGCAGTAATAGGTCCATTACCGATTCTTTTTACTTCCGGGAATCATGAGTTGTGTGCCCTTGTTTTATTGTTGTTGATTCCCTCACATTCTAATAAAACGATTAAACGTATTCCAATGTCGTGATTGAGAAAGCCCTAAATGAACGTACCTAACTAGAAATATAAAACAGCGTGGAAGGCACTTTTTAAATGTCTTTTCGTCCTACACACCAAGTGGGTCAGGGCTTCTAAAACTTTTTACTTGATTCACCCCTTGCAACTAAATTTAATTTCCATTCACCCGCAAATAGATTAATTGAATATCAAATTACAAAACATAACTAATTTAACTCCAAAAAATTTGCCTACCAAATTTCTCCCATGGCTGTACCAAATCTTCTTGGAATTTTTTAACCTGTGAGATGGAATATTTCACTATCTATTCAACTCAGAACTCATTCTATTCAAATAAGTCGTCGGGGTGGCCTTAAGTCGGTATCAGCCAATCAGCAAGGGAGTCTATCCCCTTTTCACTAGCGCTAGACCAAGGAGATTGTTTTTGCATCTGAGGTGGAGCGCCACACCTACCATCAGGTCCTTACTTTACCGCACAAATTCCCTGTGTTACTCATACGCTATTGTAATCTGAGTCCACCTGCTCAATTATAATGAACTAACCATCACTTTTTGTACTTTTCTTGGGTGTGGTATGCGTAGAAACGGTTGTTTGGTGGGATAGCCGCTGTGAGCGGTTTAAAGTAGACAAAGAGTTATGGACCGGGTTAGCTCAGTCGGTAGAGCGTTCGGCTAGAAACCACAAGGTTCCTAGTTCGATACCGGCCCTCGCCAACTCAGCGTATGAGTAGCACAGGGAGCTGTGAGGTAAAGTAAGGAGCTGATGGTAGGTGTGGCACTCCACCTCAGACGCAAAAAAAACAATCTCCTTGGTCTAGCGCTAGGGAAAATGGGATAGACTCCCTCGCTGATTGGCTGATACCGACTTTAGGCCACCTTTACTTACTTATTGATTGGAAAATGTGGGCACTGAGGAGATCACTAATATCAGGTTAGGAGTCTGGGTCGCAAATCATCACGTTCTGTGTTTAGATTGCTTCTCGGGTTGCTTAGTAAATAATGCACTTGGATAAATCCAGCATTGAATCATATACGAAGTACTACTGAAAAACGAGTTCGATCCTCGTTGGATGCCCATACTTGTGAATATGTGTCAACTCCTACTCGTCATCGTCGTCGTCGGGTCGGCCTAATGTCGGTATCAGCTAGACAGCGAGGGAGTCTATCCCCTTTTCACTAGCGCTAGACCAAGGAGATTGTTTCTGCATCTGAGGTGGAGCGCCACACCTACCATCAGCTCCTTACTTTACCGCACAGATCCCTGTGCTACTCATACGCTGAGTTGGCGGGGGCCAGTATCGAACCAAGAACCTTGAGATTCCTAGCCGAACGCTCTACCGACTGAGCTAAACCGATATGAAGTCGGAACAGATAGTAAAATGGATTCAACAGTTTAACAAAGCTTGATACAGTTTTTTTTTTTCGTTCATCCAGTAATATCTAATTTATAAATAACAATGAGTAAATCTAACCCCCTGTTTACCCCTATGTTTTCATTCACCCCAGGGAATCTATATGGACCACTTTGAGAATTACTGAGGTAGATAGTTATTTACTAAGCTTCTCCATCACAAGGCAACAATTATGGGGCTCTTAGCAAGGATCGAACTTGTCAATAAAACTAAGTTGCTAATCTTTACATCACAACGATATTTTCAGATTGATAAATTAATGCTGTTCACTAAGCATAGCATAGGTTTGGTTTGGTTTGTTTGGTTTTACGGCATATCAACCTCAGTGGGTCATTTAATGCCAATAAAGTTTTGAAATAAATCAATTCTTAATGGATAATACAATTTTTTATAAATACATTTTTTCTATTTAACCCATAGATGTGACCCTAACAGGTACTACCACTCCGGGTCAGTGGACCAGGGAGAAATGGTGATGAAGGGGTGCTCCACATTCCCCCAAACCTCCAAAACTGGAACCTCACCATCAGATAGAGTTTAACGTCATTCCCAAGATATGTAGACCCTCAGCCACCACCTTCTAGCACGCATATGATAAAAAGTGTTGGGGCTTGCTATAAGAGCAATAGGGTTGGGGCAATCATATAGGTGCTAGGGCTTGACGTGACCAGCCGATTGATCGGAGGGGGCCTCTCCGACCGTCCGTCTAGCCTAAGTAAGGTTCTAAGTGGCGTGTTGCAGGTCATTGACTGTTCATCCACCAAGACTCCATCCTTAAGCATCACGGGTCGCCACCCACGGCCAACAGGTTGCCCCATTTGGGGGGATCTTACCCCTCTGCAGATGTGCAGTCAGTGCATTCTAACGCCACAACCGACAGGGCGGAAGCATAACTTAGTTTTGTCATAAGTATTTTTAGCTGGGTTTAGTTGAGGCGCAGAAATATAGGGCATCCATATAAGGATCGAAATCGCTATTCAATAGCAATGATCCACGAGACTAGATTGCTGACCATTATACTACAACAAGCCTCCTAAGTTGTTAAATTGCGCTTTTAGTTAGTTTTATTCATAGAAAATATATGAAAGCCGCCCTTCTGTGGCTCTTAAATATGTTTTTAGAAAAAAATGAGAATCCATCAAGAATGAATAAAACAAAAATGTCTTCGGCATGAAATGACCCATTGGGTTGACATGCCGTAAAACCCAACCAACCAACGACTGTGTCTCTTAAACAGGCTCCCCCCACCCCGGTTGGGGGTTTCGGTGGTAATATTGTGTTATAACTTGAAGTTACCTCCCTTAGATTATAGAATATTTATGTATGAACTTTCCAGTTTTATAAAAGTAGTTTTGAACCCCAAAGGAAAGCACGTGACCATTCACTCTTATGTACTTCTCACCGGATAAACCAACGCTTAAAGCTAACTCTGGATTATTCTTTATCAATCCAGTATCGTCAAACCCCATAATACTAAAATATGTGGGTATTAAAATAAAATTTAAAATCTTAAAAAATAGCAATCTCCCAGGAGGCCTCAGACAGAAATAACCCTCGGGATATACATCGAGAATAAGCCCCTCCTGGCGTAAAAAGAAACCTCAACCATTCCAACTCTGACCGTTACTGGGGACAGACACTATTGACTGGTACGGGAAGAAAATTTCCTCTCCATGAAATAGCCATGAGCTTGGAAATAAAGTCTGAACCTTAAAAGTATCTTAATTCCATTTCAAAACAGAAAAAAGACCAACAGAAGAAAACAACACGTGTTTTGGATTTTAAGAAAAGAAACTGGCAATACACACCCATAACCAAAAACATAAATATGCGCCTGTCCTGATTGTAAGCCAATGGTGTGTCCTGTATAATATGATGGGGTAAGCAAAATAATGCTGTTAAATTAATTAGAAGTAATTTAATATCTAATAAAATGCCTCGCATTATCCCCTCCCCTCAAATGTCAACTGAAACTTTTTTTTTTCAAGTATTTGTGCTTACACTTATTAACCTTCAAGTTTAACTTTCAAAACAAAATTTGGTATATTCGAAAATGTTTATACCGTTGAATTATATATAATAACTTCTATTTGTATTGCTATATCGTTTATTTTAATATCATTATAATAATTAGCGGTGGGATAACTCGTAGCTAACACTGGTACTCTTATAATGTATTAGGTTATCCAAAATAGGGTAACCTAACACAGAATATTTGGCAGGGAAAAAAGACAAGTCAGTTAATACAATATAACATATACTTATATAGAGATGGAGCATAGTTCCCGTCCCAAACCATAAGAGTCACAAGGTGTTATGAGGAACATGAAGAAAGGTTAAACAACAAAGGGGTGGAAACCACTTAATATTTTTCCGGAGGTCTGGGAACAAAAACAGACACCATGTGCGTAGCTGTTGAGGAAACACGTCTGTCGCTTCCAAAGATGATGATTCTAGGTTTCGCCTTGTCACGCGACCAAAACAGACACGTGACTTTTAATATAAAAATGAAGACAATTCTGTTTTGTCTCCCAACACCATCATTCAAGAAATATGATAATAAGTAATGAATTCAAATGAAACAGAATTTTAAAAAACAAACTTTTCAAGATGCTGGACGGGTGAACCTCAACGGTCAAACAGTTCAGCCCGGAAACTACTACTACTCATCGATAAGGCTGACGTCGATTGATGAGTTAACAAAAAGGCCAACGAAAGAAAGGTATGACAGAAAACCGATGAATGTGTAAAAAAAAATCACGTTTAGAAATTTTTTTTTATCTATTTCTCGACGAAAGACTTCTTTTTTTATTCAAAGTTAAAAGCACGGTAAGGCTTTGATCCGTTTACCAAAACTTTTTTCGTTCCCCAATGACACCTGCATTAGAAAAATAAGATCTAAAAATATTCGGCATCTGGTTACTTTTATCGTACTTTTAACTTGCATTAATTATCTTACTGTGTAATATATCTAATAATAAATGCGTATGTCAGTGTGTCACATTTTTCAAATTTACTCCTAGAGGCCGTAGCCCAACATATCCTGTTTTGGAATCAAGCCGACCCCATAAGTAAATTAAAAATATTCCGGGCCGAATCCGGACCCGCAATCGTGAAATTTAGAATTCCCAATATTTAACTACTCCGAGTATTTTCGGTGATTTTATGAGACGAATTTTTGTACGATAAATGCATGAAGTGCTCTTATTGGAACGAAGACCCAATCCAGAGCCGTACGCGAGAGCTTAATTGCTGTCTTTTAAGCTACTTTGATAATAATTGCCTGAGAAAACTTCTTTTTTTTCTAAAAAGAAGCAAATTGAATGAGACACTGTACCCAATGTAGCTGATGTCATACAACTAATGTTAAAAATGCTAAAAAAATTGGAGTAACATGGAAATGTGACGAACCTCTGAAAAAAAAAAAGCTGTTAAACTTGCAAATCGTCGTCAAAATTAAGACGGAAACTTATTTGATGGTGATCCATGACAGTTTAACTACAGTGTATGAATTAACTTTTTTTGCGAATTGGGTTACGGTTTAGGGGTTTGGGGATTAAGGTTGCTTTTAATTACGTATTGCTTAAAAAACAAACCCAAATTACTATACATTTAATTAACCATTGAAATTAATTATTGAATCCAACGGTAGACACATTAGTCTCAGTTGATTGTGTTAGTATTGCAATGTATAATTTCAATTAAACTTGGTTTAAAAAAAAACTATTTTTCAATATTAAATGTATAGTAATTTTGTTGTTTTTAAGCAATAAGTTTTGAAATAAATTCGAATACTCAATAAGAATGAATAAAAAAAGAAGATATCTTCAGCATAGAATAACCCAAGAAGGGTTGACATGCTGTAAAATCCAACCACCCTTTTCCTATGATCTATTTCCTGCACAGGTTTGAGACATTTTCCCCTGTTGCTACGCAACAATACGATAAACCGTCTTCCTGATATTTAAGAATTAATCGCTTTTTTTTTTTTTGTAAACCTTCTTCACTTTTTCATTCTGTGGAGCACCGCAAGCTCAGACACGTGCAACAAGAACTTACCCACGGCAACACTGCGCGTTCGGGCTGCGATCCCAACCCTTGGAGCCATCAATGACGCACTTAAAACCACACGTGTTTTGAAGGAATGAATTGTCTTCGTTTCAAAGGATTTCTATACTCAAAGTTCGATGCATTCCGTCTTATTCAGTTTAAAATGTTCTATTTATTAATTCTACCTAATGTTATTATTATTATTAGCAACAAAAACACACTCTGGGCGACGTAAAAATTATTTTTTGAAAGATGTTATCTAAGGTGGATGGGAGTTAAAAATTCAATGTCAAAGAGTTTGTATCATAAGTAAGTAAAATCATCAAATTTATGAAAGGAGTAAAAAAAAATAAAAACCATTTGAAATGGAAACTTAGTTCTGTCCTCACTGTTATTAAAAAAAGAGGCGAGAGTAAAAAAACAATTTTTAAAATTTTTTAAATTGCTTACTCAAATTTTGAGTGTATAACGCAGGGTTATTCTTTATTCTATGTATCAATGATTTTGACTCTAAATTAAATACTCATTAATAGCTTTACGCAAACAGTGAGAATATTGTGACGTAAGCTGTGACGTAAGCTGTGACGTAAGCTGTGACGTAGTTTTGGTTACAGACAGAAATACATCCAATCTCCACTATTAATAGAAGAATTTAACTTTAGAATTTTTTTTTTCTTTTTATGGACTTCTCTTGTCATTTTTTTTTCATTTAGCCCATGATTTAATATAAAATTTATATAGTATAGTTGGAGGCAACTGGTGTAATGGTTACAGTCGTAGGAAATGGACACTGCGAGACGAGTTCAAATCCTGAACGTGGTTGTTTGCATTTCACATAACGTTAATACCCTTGGAAAAGGCACGAACCCAACTATTCTCCCCAAAGTTATTGGTAAAAAGTAGGGCATTCTGGGCTCTTTAACCTTGGTATGGCAAGAGGTGCAGGAGAAGGGAAATATATTGAATTCAAACCAAAGAAGCTCTGGTTAGTTCCTAGTTGAGTAACATATTACAGGGTAACCCAGAAAAAACAGAACCCAAATTATTTATTTTCCCATTAAACTAACCCTAAACCCTAAACCCCCCAACCTAGTTGAGTAAGATAATATTACAGGGTTGCCCAGAAAAAACAGAACCCACAAATTTTGTAATAAAACTGTTATTTTTTTTTTTTTTTGTAGTTTAAGTCCAACAAGGGTTAGGGTTGGGGTTTAAGGTTAGTTTAATGGGAAAATAAATAAATTGGGTTCTGTTTTTTTCTGGGTCACTCTGTAATATCATGTTACTCAACTAGGAAAACTAGCTAACTTCTCGTTTGTCAAAAACTAATTTGAGAGCTCCTCCTCCTCATGTGGATGAATATAATATATAGGGTTTGAGGCAGCTGAAGTATCTTGTATCTCGTTTTTAGTATGGACTACTCGTCTCTAGAGTCTTCTAGCGCACGTGTATTCAGCGGGCTGGCAAGGCACCGAAAGGGGCCGGGTTTAACTTTTGGCGGGAGTAGAAATGTGGGACATTTTATTAGTTCTTTTATTTCCGTATCTTATTGTTTTTTGGGGTTTTTTTTGTTTTTTTACTAGCTGTATGTTCTCGGCCTCTCCTGTATTATATAGCATCCAGCTAAATTTAAGTATACACTTTTTAAATCTCATATTGCTCACCATTGGATAGCAGTACCTATTGCTCGATATACTTATTGTGAAAATGTTACTCGTGAAATTGTCCTCAAATCTAAAATGTTATTCTATTTTCCAACTTGTCGTAGAAGGATGAAAGAACGTGAGTTTTTAGAATATTCTGGAATGAAACGACACATTTTCCCTATTTTCCCATACCACGGTCGGTAATTTGGTTCTTAGTGACCCCAAATAAATTCAGGGGTAAATATGAATACCACAAAATTTTGTTTGATCTTGGTACAGGGATTTGTTTTCAATTGCATCCCTGGACAAAAAGACAGACAGAGACATCTCAAATGGTTATTTCCTATAAGTCTAACATAAACAAAGGGGAACCACTCTTGACTGATAAATTATTTATTTATTTTCCCATTAAACTAACCGTAAACCCAAACCCCGTCTTCTTTTTTCCTAGTAGATCAATAAATAAATGAATAATTTATTAGTCAAGAGTGGTTTCCCTTTGTTTATGTTAGACTTATAGGAAATAACCCCTCAAATATAGTATAAGATATTAACATTTATTAACTTATTAATCCCTAGAATCTTTTTGTCATACTAGTGCTTGTAACAACCGAGTGGTTTAAATCAGGACTTGTGTTAGTTTTATGATTCTGCGACTATACTGCAAACAATTATAATCTTTTGATTGGTTTTAACGGCTTGTTAATAGGGTTATTTTATGCCTAGAGGTTAGGTAATTGCATTCATTGTGCGTTGATATTTACATTTTTTGTGTAGTTTGTTTCTTAAAATTTTGTTTTGTTTTTATTTATTTTGTTATTAATATATTTTTTTTTTACATACAGTCCTATCGCATAAGATTACTATTTAGAAAAATCTAATTTACTCATAGATGGGAACCAAACAAGTATGACCACTCCGGTACAGAGTGGACCTGGGAGTAATGGCAATGAAAGGATACTTCACACTCCTCAGAGTTTTAGAAGTGGAGCCTCACCACCAGATAAAGTTTAGTGTCATAACAAGGAGATCTCATTTGGGGGGAGGGAGTGGTAGTGGTGGTCTTACCCCCTCTGCAGGGGATACAGTCAGCCTATTCTAAGCCCCGCTGCGTTGTTATCTAGTTCAGAGGGAAGCATAATCGTTCACATGACAATCGGTTGGTAGTCATGGTTGACTGCTACGTTAAGTAGAAGGCAACCTGGTTGTATGAAAGGAACACGATTCGGTCAGGGTTAACTGAATTCAAACACGCATTATGAACATTCAAATAACGTAAAGGACGAATACGAACCAATAAGAACCATAAAAAATATCCATTTGAATTACATACAACATGATTAGTCAGTTGAAAGATTATGTGCATTTTGCCATGAATAAATTTTTGAACTGGAGTTGTTAGGAGAGTCGCGTGAATTTTAGAAAATCATACGTAACGAATTTCTTTATAAAATATAGCTTTATATTTTAACTAAGGATTCTTCTGTGTAACTGTGATAAGACGTTATTGCTGAAATGAATTATAGAATAAAAACAAGCAAACAGCAAAACAAATAACAGGAGGTTGAGTTGAAACAGACTTCGCATTTTTGTGTTATTTTTGATAATAAGAAATGATTTAGAAAATATGTAAGTACCACCAATTTTCCCCTGTGAAATTTACCCCTACCCCCTATATTTAACACAATGAAACTTGCAGAAAAATTGATATTTTCTTGAAAAAAAAATTTCCATTCGAAAGAAAAGACATTAAACAAACTTCTGATGATTTTTTTTTTTTTAAATCAGCTTACGGAAATAATGAAAATTATGATTGAAAAACAATGTTTTCATTTTTGCACTGTTGAATCAACTGAAATTTAACGTAGCTAAAAACAAGTTACGATAAAGAGTTTTTTTTTATTAAATTCTATGGAAAATCAATTAATTGTCTGATTTTCACGAAAATTTCCATAAATGTTTACCTTTGGATGTAAATATATCTGAAATAGTTTTTTTCCTAAATATTTAGGGGAAATATTTTTTTACGAGGTCTATCTATTTTATGAGATAAAAAAAAATGACCCGTCAGAAAACTTTTACTTTTTTTTCTATAAAGATAAGTCTGAATAACTATATCAAAGAAATTGTATAACATACAACGCAGGAGTTTTTTTTAAGGAAAAATTAACGAAATCGGAAATAATGTTTTGCTTTTTTAAATTGGTATGTACTATATTCTATTAAATTGTCAAAAAAAAAAAAAAATTTTTTTAAGAAATTGATTTTTAAGGGATTTTCAATATTTTGTGTGCTTAAATATTTTTTTTCTGCTTGAAATAAATTAAAGTTTTTTTTCTGCGTGAAAAAATCGATTTTTTCACGGATATTTAAATATATGAATTTTAGAATTGAACTAAAAATTGGTCCAATCCACGCTATATTAATATTTTTAGAAGAATTTGTAATTTTTATTGTTGAATAGTAATGTGTGATTCTTAGAATATACGGAAGAGCAAAACTGACATATTTGTTTTGTTTTTATACAAAGTGACGAGACGCTTCTCAGTAACTATTGTTTGTTTTTCTTAGCGTAAAAAAATATTTCTCAACTTTTTCGACCTATTAGAATAAAAAAAGTAAGTATATATTGATTATTCTATCAGTTTTTCTCTTAGAAAAAATATTCAAATTTTCATTTCATTTTCGATTTTAAAAATTAATACCAAAACCGAAGACATCTTTTTTAGTCAATTTCACTGTTAAATTTTAAAATTAGATTTTTTCAAGTTTTTATTCATTCTAATAGTAAATTTTAATATTAAAGTTTTTAAAGATTTTATTTATTTTAATAGTAAATTTTGGCTAAAAAAAGTATGTCCGTTACAGCCAGCCATATGTAGATGTATAATCGTAAGAGGGTAATAATGTCATTTTTTTTCGGTCTAAATTGCGGCCTGAAAATTACCCTTTCGCATGGATAGGTTTATTTATTTTTTAAGATAACGATGTAATTTTTCCCAATCGGATAATTTGATCTTTGAATTAACTGTTTTTCTTTGTAACAACCCTGTATGATCTTTAATTGTTTTTTACGAGATTTTTGATAAACAAAGTTTGGAAATATTTATTTCTGTTTTATTCAAGATGGCCTAAACTGATCATGTGACCGTTTTGGTGATACCTAAAAATATGTTCTGTGTGAATTTTTTTTTTTTTTTTTTTTGTATGTGTACAGTGTTACATAAATGTTTTAGTATTCCTATTTTTTAATTGCTTACTTGCGTGTCAGTCCTGAATTCCTTTGAAGATAAAACTTAGTTATCGTCGAGAATTGGGACAGATATTTTTGTCTCAACATCGAGTATTTAACGTCTTCTTGGACGACTGACTAGGACAAGGAATCCGGTATATTCAGATCCACTAGCTTTTTGCGGCAAAAATAGGACAGAAATTTTTTCTTTCTTTCTTAAATTATGACACGTAGGTATTTTTCTATTTGTAGATTTGATGAAACACTTGAGTTTACCCGTGTATTGGAAAATGTATAGTCCAATTGGATCATTTCTTCTATAAAGTTTAAAAAAGAAACTGGGAGGTAAGAGTTTGGTCACCTAACTTCTGGGTTTAACATTTTTTGCCAAGGGTCTTGGCCCCTGTAGTGAAGTCAACTCAGGTTTAACGTTTTATAGAACGGTTTATTTCGGGAACATATACATTCGAGGTCCTTGTGGCTGTATGTCCACGTTAGTAGTAAAAACCCTATTTTCCGTGATCTCGCCCTATCGAGATTCCCCTAATCCCGCCAGGTCGAGATCTCAAGATACTACAGCCCCCTCCCTTTATTTTTAATTTTTTTTAACCACCAGCCTTACTCGAAGAACGCTTTTTTTTTTTTAGAAACCGGAGATATCGTAGTAGCACACAAGCACCCCAACGCAGTGACACGTTGACTAGGCCGGGCGCTTGTAACTAAATTATCCTAACCCTTCACATAACGGAACTGAACAGTAAATACCATGATGACTTTGTTCCAAGAAATCTATCTATCTATCTATACATATATAAAGTTTACAGTATTGTGTATATGTAGTCCGGAGCAAACTTCGAAAATAATAACAATCACCAAAGTAAATATAATATATATATATATATATATATATATATATCTATATATATTATAATATTATTATATATATTATACATTTAAAATCACCAGGGCTTGGTTTTTGAAGCAAAAATAATAAGAGATTTGATTTATATTCGTGGAAAGATAATTAAAAATAAATTTTAATGATAACAAGCATGGAGTTTTTTTGTTGTTGTTTTTTTAAATATTTAGATAGTAGCATTAACATTTCCTATTTCAGAGTAGCTGGGATCAATGCAATGTCTATTTATTTACATAGGGATTTTAAATGGGGGAATCCACTAGATTCAAACTCACGATCCAGTAATATGGAATCTGCGGGACTAAACTTCCCCTCTACGCCGGGTAGCCGCAGCTAATACATATATAAAGGGCAGTTGGTTGTGAATATGTATGTCAGGGGGAAACTTCAAAAATAAAACAATTAACAACAAAGTAATATATATACTATATATATATATTATATAATATATATATATACAATTAAATATCACCAGGGCTTGGTTTTTGAGTAAGAATAATAGAGATTGATTTAATATTAAATCATATATTAAAAAATTAAATGATAGGCATGGATTTTTTTTGCATTTAATATTTTAGTAATGACATTAACATTTCTTTTCAGAGTAAGTTGGTCAATGCAAGGGGCATCCCACGAGGATCCAATCACGATTCAGGCAATAATGAATATCGGGACTAATTTTTTTAAATCCCCCTCTACCTAGGTACCGCCGGGTAGTCCGCTGCTAGTTAGAATAAGACCAGTTCGTGAAAAGAAACAGTGTATTAGCTTCTTTATTTTGTTATATTGTTTTCATTTTAACCAAACATGCGGAACACAATACACACTCACATTTACAACCCAACCTATAAGACCTATGGGATAGATGGACTGGGTCTTGTTCTTCTTTGGTATTTTCAGTCAATTTCAGACCGGAGTGTCTTAGTTTATGGAGAAAGGAAAACAGCAGTGTCAGCTAGGTGTTTGCTCTACATATTCTTTAATTGTTTTCTGTTAAGATATATCTGAGTCAGAAGTAAACAATGATTTTTGTGAGAAAATAGGGTAAAGAAAATCCTGAACAGCTTGGCACTCTGCTGGTTGGCTGGCTGGTTGGATTTTACGGCATGTCAAACCTGTTGGGTATTCTATGCCGAAGAAGATTTTGTTTTATTGATGGGTATTCAACATTTTTTAAAACTTTATTTTTTTTGCTTTAGCACATATACGATAAAAGGTTGTGGGGGTGCCATAAAGGGCAATCATATAAGTCTGGGCTTGGACGTGATCAGCTTGATGATCGGAGGGAGCCTCTCCGAACCGCCCGTCTAGCCCTAAGGGCCAAGTGGGAGTGTTGGCTGTCATAGACAGGCTCAAGCTACCAGGATTCTGTCCTTAAGCATCACAGTCGCCAACCACGACCAATGATAGCCCCATTGAGGATTTGACACTCGGGGAATAATTAGTATAGGCGGCAAAGTGGCCTATTGTCCAGTATAAGTTGAACACAAAGGGAGTCCTATCCTTTTCACTAGCGCTATACCAAGGAGAAATTGTTTTGCGTCAGAGGTGGGGTACCACACCTACCATCATGTTCCCACTTTACCGCACAGATCCAAGCTGTTGCTAACATCGTGTGCTGAGTTGCTGAGGCGCAGTAATCTGAAACGCGAAACTCTGTGATTCCTAAGTCGGATGCTCTAACCGACTGAAGCTAAACGGCGGACTTATAATCAACACTTAAAAATTGTCTGGAAAAATAATGGGACCATATTACAATTAGGGCACCCCTTTTTGTCTCGATTAAGAAGGACATGTTTTTCATTTACACCGTCAATATCCAGTTGTTTGTTAAGGTTAGGGTTATGGGTTAGGAATTAGGGATTAGTTTTATAAAATTTTTTAAAAATCTAAGATCTTCTGTTAAAACAACCGGAATATTGACGGCATAATAAAACATGTAATTTCTTAATCGAGATCAAAAAGGGGTGCTAAAGGTCATATGGTCCAATAATGTCTAATTCTCAATTTACGAGCAACAGGCACATACGCACTTAACATGCTGATAACAGAATTCTCTCCCACCCTATGGGTGACGCTGAACACCATAGTTTCAGGCTAAGACCCAACAGCAACACTTATACCTAACTAACCTCATATATTTGAAGTCCGATCAAAGTTGTAGCATTCCCATGGCGCTAAATACCCTTTGGAAAGGTATGAAATCCAATTCTCCGCTCCAAACTATGGGTAATAGCAGGGCAGGTTTTGGGGTTCTGTAACCAATGGGCCTAGTTTTAACCATCTAGGAGAAAGGAAAACTGAATTCAAGCCAGTTTAACCCCCGCTTAAGAATTACCTTGTGTAGCATCCTGCTCGTGCAGAGGGTTGGTAAATATATTCTCGTAAATGTCATTCCAGCAATAGTTACCACTACTGTTCTTCCTACAAGGAATAGCTTAGGCAGCCATGAAGGTTGATAATGCCATTAAACAAAGAATAACAAACCCATTCTATCCAATGCCTACATGGTTGCCTAAAGCTATCTTGTAAAGAACAGTAGTGGTACTATTGGCTGAAATGACATACGAGAATATATTTACAAACCTCCTGCACGAGCAGGATGCGACACAAGGTTATTTCTTTAAAGCGGGGTTAACTGGCTTGAATTCAGTTTTCCTTCTCTAGACTGGTTACCTAGCCATGGTTACAGAACGCCAACCTGCCCTGCTATTTACCCATAGTTGGAGGGAGAATTGGATTCATACCTTTCCAAAGGGTATTAGCGCCATGGGATGCATAAAACTTGATCGACTCAAAAATTGAGGTTAGTTAGGTGATAAGTGTGCTGTTAGGGTCTTAGCCTGAACTAGGTGTTCAGCGTCACCCATAAGGGTGGGGAAGAGAATTCTGTTATCAGCTTTAAGTGGTATGTGCCTGTTGCTCGTAAATGTAGAGATTAGACATTATTGACCATATGACCTTTGGCACCCCTTTTGATCTCGATTAAGAAATTCATGTTTTTTTCAATTTATGCCGTCAATATCCGGTTGTTTTAACCAGAAGATTCTTAGATTTTTTAAAAAAAATTATAAACTAATCCTAATCCTAACCCATAACCCTAACCTTAACAAACAACTGGATATTGACGGTGTAAATGAAACATGTCGCTTTCTTAAATCGAGTCAAAAAGGGGTGCCTAATGGTATATGGTCCCCATTATTTCCAGACAATTTTTTAAAGTGTTGGATTATAAAGTCCCGCCGGTTAGCTCAGTCGGTAGAGCATCCGCTTAGAATCACAGAGTTTCGGGTTCAGATACTGGTCCTCAAGCACTGCAGCACACGAGTAGCAAAACACAGCTTGATCTGTGCGGTAAAGTGGGGAACTGATGGTAGGCTGTGGTACCCCACTCTGAACCAAAAACAATCTCCTTGGTATAGCGCTAGTGAAAAGAGGAATAGACTCCTTGCTGTTCAACTTATACTGACAATAGGCCACTTGGCCGCCTATATAATATTCCCGAGTGGTCAATCTCAATTGGGGGGGGGCTACTTAATTTGGTCCCCCCCGGTGTTGGTTTGGGGCCGGGGGGGGACTCCGTGATGCTTAAGGACAGAATCCTGGTAGCTGAGCTTGTCTATGACATGCAACACTTCCACTTTGGCCCTTAGGGCTAGACGGGCGGTCGGAGAGCTCCCTCCGATCAATCAGCTGATCACGTCAAGCCCTAAGGAACCTTATATGATTGCCTATGGCACCCCCACAACGCTTTTTATCGTATATGTGCTAGAAAAAATAAAGTTAAAAAAGTGTTGAATACCCTCAATCAATAAAAAAAATCCTTCGGCATGAATAACCCAAACAAGGTTTGACCATGCCGTAAAATCCAACCACCAGCCAACCAGCCAGAGTTGCCAAGCTGTTCAGGATTTCTTTACCCTATTTTCCCTCACAAAATCGATTGTTTACTTCTGAACTCAGATATATCTAACAGAAAACAAATAAGAATATGTAGAGCAACACCTAGCTGACACTGGCTGTTTTTTCCTTTCTCCATAACTAAGACACTCCGGTCTGAAATTGATGAAAAATACCAAGAAAGAATCAAGACAGTCCATCGATCCCATTAGTCTTATAGGTTTTTGGGTGTAAATGATGGTGTGTATGTGTTTTCCGATGTTGGTAAAAATGAAACAATTAACAAAATAAAAGAAGCTAATACACTGTTTTCTTTCACGAACTGTTCCTTATTCTATACTAGGCGCGACTACCCCGGCGTCATCCCCCTAGGTAGAGGGGGATTTAAAAAAATTAGTCCCCGCAGATTCATTATTTGCTGAAATCGTGAGTGGATCCCTCGTGGGATGCCCCTTGCATTGATCCACTACTCTGAAAAGAAATGTTAATTGTCTATTAATCTAAAAATATTAAAGAAAAAAAATCCATGCTATCCATTTAATTTTTTAATTATGATTTAAATATAAATCAAATCTCTATTATCTTACTCAAAAAACCCCAAGCCCTGGGTGATATTTAATGTTATATATATTATATATTATATATAATATATATATATTATTCTTTGTTGTTAATTGTTTTAATTTTTGAAGTTTCCCCCTGACATACATTTCACACAATGCCCCTTTAATATATGTATTAGCTGCGGCTACCCGGCGTAGAAGGGGAAAGTTTAGTCCCCAGATCATTATTACTGATCGTGAGTTGAAATCCTAGTAGGGATTCCCATTTAAATCCTAATGTAAATAAATAGACATTGGCATTGATCCAGCTACTCTGAAAAGAAATGTTAATGTCTACTATCCTAAAATATTAAAAAAACAACCAACAAAACTCCATGCTGTTATCAATTAAAATTTTATTTTTTAAAATTATCTTCACGAATATTAAATCAAATCTCTATTATTTTTTGCTCAAAAACCAGCCCTGGTGATATTTAATGTATATATAATTATATTAATATATATATATATTATATATAATATATATATATATTATATATATATATTTACTTTGTGTTGATTGTTTTATTTTCGAAGTTTGCTCCGACATACTATACACAATACTGTCCTTTACTATATGTATAAGATAGATGATAGATTTCTTGGAAACAAAGTCATCATGGTATTACTGTTCAGTTCCGTTATGTGAAGGGTTAGATAATTTAGTTACCAAGCGCCCGGCCAGTTCAACGTGGTCACTGCGTTGGGGTGCTTGTGTGCTACTACGATATCTCCGGTTTCCTTAAAAAAAAAAAAGCGTTCTTCGAGTAAGGCTGGTGTTAAAAAATTAAAAATAAAGGGAGGGGCTGTAGTATCTTGAGAATCTCAACCTGGCGGGGATTAGGGGAATCTCGATAAGGGCAGATACACGGAAAATAAGGGTTTTTAAATACTAACGTGACAGTACGCCACAAGGACCTCGAATGTATATTTCCCGAAATAAAAACGTTCTATAAAACGTTAAACTGAAGTGACTTCACTACAGGGGCCAGACCCTTGGCAAAAATGTTAAACCCAGAAGTTAGGTGACGCAAACTCTACCCTCCAGTTTCTTTTTTAAAACTTTATGAAAAATGATCAATTTTGACTTACATTTCATACACGGTAACCAAGTGTTTCATCAAAATCTACAAATAGAAAAATACCTACGTGTCATAAATTTAAGAAAGAAAGAAAAATTTCTGTCCTAATTTGCCGGCAAAAAGCTAGTGGATCTGAAATATACCGGAATTCCCTTGTCCCTAGTCAGTCGTCAAGAAGAGTTAATACTCGATGTGAGAACAAAATATCTGTCCCGAATTTCTCGACGATAAACTAAGTTTTTAATCTTCAAAGGAATTCAGGACGACACGCAAGTAAGCAATTAAAAAATGAGGAATACTAAAACATTTATGTAACAACTGTACACATACAAAAAAAAAAAAAAAATCCACAGAAACATATTTTTAGGTATCACCAAAAACGGTCACATGATCAGTTTAGGCCATCCCTTGAATAAAACAGAAATAAATATTTCCAAACTTTGTTAATCAAAATCTCGTAAAAAACAAATTAAAGATCATACAGGGTTGTTACAAAGAAAAACAGTTAATTCAAAGATCAAATTATCCGATTGGGAAAAAATTACATCGTATCTCTTAAAAAATAAATAAACCTATCGCATGCGAAAGGGTAATTTTCGGCCGCATTTTAAGACGAAAAAATGACATTATTACCTCTTACGATTATACATCTACATATGGCTGGCTGTAACGGACATCTTTTTTTAGCCAAAATTTACTATTAATAAATAAAATCTTTAAAAACTTTAATATAAATTTACTATTAGAATGAATAAAAACTTGAAAAATCTATTTAAAATTTAACCAGTGAAATTGACTAAAAGATGTCTTCGGTTTTTGGGTATTTAATTTTTAAATGCGAAAATGAAAGAAAATTTGAATATTTTTCTAAAGAGAAAAACTGATAGAATAATCATATTACTTTACTTTTTTTATCCTAATAAGGTCGAAAAGTTGAGAATATTTTTTTACGCTAAGAAAAACAAAACAGATAGTTACTGAGAAGCGTCTCGTCACTTTTGTATAAAAACAAAAACATATGTCCAGTTTTGCCTCTTCGCGATATTCCTAAGAATCACACAATTACTATTCAACAATAAAAAATTACAAATTCTTCTAAAAAATATTAATATAGCGTGGATTGGACCAATTTTTAGTTCAATTCTAAAATTCATATATTTAAATTCCGTGAAAAAAAATCGATTTTTTGCCCAAGAAAAAACTTTAATTTATTTCAAGCAGAAAAAAATATTTAAGCACACAAATATTGAAAATCCCTTAAAAATCATTTCTTAAAAAAATTTTTTTTTTTTTTGACAAATTTTAATAGAATTAGTACATACCAATTAAAAAAGCAAAACATTTTTCGATTTTCGTTAATTTTTCCTTAAAAAAAACTCCTGCGGTTGTATGTTTATAGCAATTTCTTTGAATATAGTTATTCAGACTTATCTTTATAGAAAAAAAAGTAAAATTTTCTGACGGGTCATTTTTTTTTATCTCCATAAATAGATAGACCTCGTAAAAAATATTTTCCCCTAATATATTTTGAAAAAACTATTTCAGATATATTTACATCCAAAGGTAAAACATTTATGGAAATTTTCGTGAAAATCAGACAATTAATTGAATTTTCGCAATAGAATTTATATAAAAAAAACTCTTATCGTAACTTGTTTTAGCTACGTTTAATTTCAGTTGATTCAACAGTGCAAAAAATGAAAAACATTGTTTTTCAATCTAATTTTCATTATTTCAGTAAGCTGATTTAAAAAAAAAAAAAATCATCAAGAAGTTTTGTTTTAATGTCTTTTCTTTCGAATGGAAAATTTTTTTTCAAAGAAAATATCAATTTTTCTGGGATCAAGTTTTCAATTGTGTTAAATATAGGGGGTAGGGGTAATTTACAGGGGAAAATTGGTGGTACTTAACATATTTTCTAAATCATTTCTTATTATCAAAATTAACACAAAAATGCGATCTGGTTTTCAACTCAACCTCCTGTTTATTTGTTTTGCTGTTGCTTGTTTTTTATTCTATAATTCATTTCAGCAATAACGTCTTATCACAGTTACACAGAAGAAATCCTTATGTTAAAATATAAAGCTAATATTTTATAAAGAAAATTCGTTTTACGTATGATTTTCTAAAAATTCACGCGACTCTCTTAACAACTCAGTTCAAAAATTTAATTCATGGCAAATGCACATAATCTTTCAACGACTAATCATGTTGTTGTAATTCAATGGAATATTTTTTATGGTTCTTATTGTTCTATTCGTCCTTTACGTTATTTGAATGTTCATAATGCGTGTTTGAAATTCAGTTAACCTGACCGAAATCGTGTTCCTTTCATAGCAACCAGGTTGCCTTCTACTTAACGTAGCAGTCAAACCATGACTAACCAACCGATTGGTCATGGTGGGTGGTGGGGTTGGTGTTTTGTTGTGAACGAATTATGCTTCCTCCTGAACTAGATAACAACGCAGCGGGGCTTAGAATAGGCTGACTGTATCCCCTGCAGAGGGGGTAAAGACCTCCCACCACTACCCCCCTCCCACAAATGAGAATCTCCTTGTTATGACATAAACTTTATCTGGTGGTGAAGGCTCCTTCTAAAAAATCTGAAGGAGTGGTGAAGTATCCTTTCATTGCCATTACTCCCAGGTCCACTCTGTTACGCGGAGTGGGTCATACTGTTTGGTTCCCATCTATGAGTAAATTAAGATTTTTCTAAATAGTAATCTTATGCGAATAGGACTGGTATGTAAAAAAAAAAATATATTAATAACAAAATAATAAAAACAAAAACAAAATTTTAAGAAAACAACTACACAAAAAATGTAAATATCAACGCACAATGAAATGCAATTCCTAACTCTAGGCATAAAATAACCCTATTAACAAGCCGTTAAAAAACCAAACAAGATTATATTGTTTTGCAGTATAGTCGGCAGAATCATAAACTAACACAAGTCCTGAATTTAAACCACTCGGTTGTTAACAAGCACTAGTAATGAACAAAAAGATTCTAGGGATTAATAAGTTAATAAATGTTAATTATCTTAATACTATATTTGAGGGGTTATTCCTATAAGTTCTAACATACAAAGGGAAACCACCTCTTGAACTAATAAATTATTCATTTATTTATTGATCTACTAGGAAAAAAGAAAGACGGGGTTTGGGTTTACGGTTAGTTAAATGGGAAAAATAAATAAAATAATTTATCAAGTCAAGAGTGGTTCCCCCTTTGTTTATGTTAAGACTTATAGGAAGATAAACCATTTGAGTGTCTCTGTCCTGTCTTTTTTTGGTCCAGGGATGCAATTGAAAACAAATCCCTGTACCAAGATCAAACAAAATTTTTGGTGGTATTCATATTTACACCGAATTTATTTGGGGTCACTAAGAACCAAATTATCGACAACGTGTATGGGAAAATAGGGGAAAATGTGTCGTTTTCATTCCAGAATATTCTAAAAACTCACGTTCTTTCATCCTCTACGACAAGTGGAAAATAGAAAATAACATTTTAGATTTGAAGGACAATTCACGAGTAATTTTCACAAATAAGTATATCGACATAAGGTACTGCTATCCAATGGTGAGCAATATGAGATTTAAAAAGTGTATACTTAATTTTAGCTGGATGCTTTAATACAGGAGAGCCGAGACATACAGCTAGTAAAAAAACTAAAAAAAAACC
>CM042141.1:29182692-29239107 GCA_023376005.1 Doryteuthis pealeii | reverse complement strand
CCAAAGAGAGAGATGGAGCACGGACGCAGCGGGCGGGGTGGTGATGCGGGGGTGCTGTGAGGGGACAGTGGCGCATACTTCGGATTATGCGATTTGTTTGAGGAGGAAAGCGAGCCCGGCGACCTTCGTAGTTTGAGTTTGTAGTAGGATATATAAAAGAGTAAGTCGACGGTGGCCTAATGTCGGTACAGCCAGACATGCGAGGAATCTATCCCCTTTTACACTAGTGCAAGACAAGGAGATTGTTTTGGGCGTCTGAAGGTGGAGCGCCAACACCTACCATCAGCTCTTACTTTACCGCACATATCCCTGTGCTACTCTTTGACTGATTGGCAACGGGCCGGTATCGGAACCAGGATAGGAATTCCTAGGCGGACGCTCTATAGACTGAGTCGTGTGGATATAATATATATATATATATATAATATAATATATAAAATTCACAACGAATGTAACAAAAATAATTGAAGAGAATGGATACAATTATGACGAATGAGTAATAAGAAAAGCTTATACAGAGTTGTATGAAAATGTCCTAATGTGAAAGGAGAGTCTTTAGGTAGTTTTGTTGGTTCTTGGTGCTTGCTTTTAATGGCATGTCAACCCTTTTGGGGTCATTTATGCCAAAGACATTTGTTTTATTAATTCTATGAAGGATACGCAATTTACATTCTTGAACTTCACGTTTTTAACTTAAAATCTTTTAAAATCTCATTTTCTGTCTATATTAAACCAAAAGATGGGATCTCTTCCAGCTACTGACAACTCCAGGATCAGAGTGGAAACCATTGGGTGTAAGGCGATAGGAGTATCCACAACCCCAGAGCTCCAAGAATCGGAACCTCACCATCCTGATAACTCCCATACCAGGACAATAAGACCCTCCACTCACCATCACCTTCTAGCCATAATATGATACATAAGGATGTTGGGGTTGCCTTAAAGGCAATAGGAATCGGGAAACATATAAATAGGTGTTAGGGCTTGACGTGAACCAGCCAATTGATCAGGATGGTCCTCGTCACGGCGTCCGTCTAGCCTAAGTAAGGGACCGAAAGTGAGTGTTGCCAGTATATGGACTGATCAGGCCCACAGGGTTTTCATTCTTAAGCTCACTGGTGCCACCACGGCCAACAGGTGGTCCATTTGGTGTTATACTCTCGTGCAGAGGTGCAGTCGCTGTTCCTAAAGCCGCCAACCGACAGGGCTTTTAGGTAGTCATGGAGTCTTGATATGTAGTTATAGATGAATGAGAATGTAAAAACTTACTCGTTAAGGCATGGCTATCATGTGCCATCGACAACGACACGAGGTCGTTGGGGGGGGGGGGGTTCAAAGGCTCCATATCGATGTGAACTTGTACGCATGAACTATGCAAGTTTTGTTTATCGCCGACAAAAGAGCGTTAAGACGGTTGATTTTGGGCCCTCTTTTTTTAAATACATTGCGTTAAAAAGATCAATCAATCACTCAATCCATAACATCTATCCTGTTAGGTCCAGAACCTATACGAACATATAGAGTTATTCCCATTGATCAGTAGAGGGCCTGAATGACCCTGGGGAGTCGTGGTTTCAGCCATGACACTTTGGATGGGATTCGTGCGGCAGCGACGCACGGTAGACAGTGTGGTAATTTAAGTCACTTTCGGGTAGAAGCATTCCTCTACCCGGTGTTAAATAAAACCTTGTTAATTTCCAGCAACCTGGTTCTCTCATCTTATTCAGTCTCAGTATTTTATTCTATATGTAAAAACTAACACTCCTCATCACTGAAGCATCAAAATTCGGCCATCTCATTAAGTTCTTACGCCAGTCATGGACCAATAAAATACACCTGTTGGCGAGCTGTAGAATACACCGAAGAAACTCTGAGGAGAGGAAAAATCCCCCCAATGGGGCTACCTGTTGGTCTAGGGTGGCCACCCGTGATGCTTAATGACGGATGTCTTGGTGCTGAGTAGTCCAGTGACATCAACACTCCACTTTGGCCCTGACTTAGACTAAACGGGTAGTTGGGGAAGGTCCCCGATCAAAGTCGGCTGGTTCACGTCAAGCCCAGCATCTATATGATATCCCTCTTAAGAACAAAGCCTTTTAAGAAACAATTAAGTAAAAAGAGTAGTTATGAAAGTAAAATGCACGTGATTCCCTAACATGCTAGGTAATAAAATAAACCACACGGGTTGAATAAATACCGTTAAATCATCAAAATCCCCTCGCTCCGAGCAGTAAGTAGTAACGTAAGCTGCAATGACTGTTCTCTTCAAGCTTCAAAATTGGGAATGCCCCCAACGCTATTCCTGGTCTTAGTGGCATAGCCCCACTCTTTTTTATCAATACATGTTGCTAGAGGCGGTGGCTGAGGTCTTCATGTCCTGGGTATGGACGCTAAACTCTATCTGATGTGAGTTCCCAGATCTGGAGGTCTGGGAATGTGAGCACCCCTTCTCACCATTGCTCCAGGTCCACTTCCCCGACCAGAGTGGTAGTACCTGTGTAGGGTCCTATCTATGGGTTAAAATAGAAAAATGTATTTATTAAAAGAAATTGAGTATCCATTAAGAATGAATTTATTTTCAAAACTTTGTTGGCATTAAATGTACTCACTAAGGTTGATATGCCGTAAAACAAAACAAAACCAAACCAAAACAAATAACTTGGAAAACTGATCACCACAGCTATATGAAGACCAGAGCTACTGCAAAGAAGCTAAAAGCATAGATGAACCCAGTTATAGAGGATTGGATAGAGGGTTTGTTTTCTTTGGTTTAAGGCATTCAACCTTCATGGTTGCCTAAGCTATCCTGTAAGAAGAACAGTAGTGGTACTATTGCTGGAATACATACGAGAATATATTTACCAACCTCTCTGCACGAGCAGGAGCGACACAAGGTTAATTTTCTTAAGCGAGTTTAATGGCTTGAATTCAGTTTCCTTCTCCTAGACTGCGGTTACCTAGCCATGGTTTTACAGAACAACCTGCCGCCTCTATTTACCCCCATAGTTGAGGGAGAATTGGATTCAATACTTTCCAAAAGGGTATTAGCGCCATGGGAAATGCATACAACTTTGATCGGACTCAAAAATATATGAGGTTAGTTAGGAATAAGTGTGCTGTTAGGGTCTTAGCTGAAACTATGTGTTCAGCGCAACCATAGGGTGGGGAGAAATTCTGTTATCAGCTGTTAAGTGGTATGTGCCTGTGCCGTGAATGTAGAATTAACATTATTGGGACCGCATATGACCTTTAAGGCAACCCCTTTTTGATCTCGATTAAGAAATACATGTTTTTTACATTTATGCCGTGCAATGAGTCCCGGTTGTTTAACAGATGCTTCTTAGATTTTTAAAAAATTATAAAACTAATGCCCTATCCTAACCCATAACCCTAACTTAACAACCAACTGGATATTGACGGTGTAAATGAAAACATGTCCTTTCTTAATCGAGATCAAAAAGGGGTGCCTAATGGTAATATGGTCCCATTATTTTTCCCAAGAACATTTTTAAGTGTTGATTATAAGTCCGCCGGTTTAGCTCATCGTGTGAGCATCCGCTAGGAATCACAGAGTTTCGGGTTCAAGATATCTGGTCCTCAGCAACTCAGCACCGAGTAGCACAGTCTTGGATGCTGTGCGGTAAGTGGGGAACTGATGGTAGGTGTGGTACCCCACCTCTGACGCAAAACAATCTCCTTGGTATAGCGCTAGTGAAAGAGGATAGACTCCCTTGCTGTTCAACTTATACTGACAAAGGCCACTTGCCGCCTATACTAATTATTCCCCGAGTGTCAATCCTCCAATGGGGCTATCTATTGGTCGTGGTTGGCGACTCGTGATGCTTAAGGACAGAATCCTGGTAGCTGAGCTGTCTATGACATGCAACACTCCACCCACTTTGGCCCTTAGGGCTAGACGGGGGCGGTGAGAGGCTCCCTCCGATCAATCAGCTTTGATCACGTCAAGCCCTAGAACTTATATGATTGCCCCTTATGGCACCCCCACAACCCTTTTTATCGTATATGTGCTAGAAAAATAAAGTTTTAAAAAGTGTTGAATACCATCAATAAAACAAAATCTCTTCGGCATAGAATAACCCAACAGGTTTGACATGCCGTAAAATCCAACCAAGCCAGCCACACAGCCAGAGTGCAAGCCTGTTTCAGGATTTCTTTTACCCCTATTTTTCACAAAAATCGATTGTTTTACTTCTACTGCAGATATATCTAACAGAAAAACAATAAGACAATATGTAGAGCAAACACCTAGCTGACACTGCTGTTTTTTCCTTTCTCCATAACTAAGGACACTGCCGGTCCTGAAATTGACTGAAATACCCAAGAAGAACAAGACCCAGTCATCGTATCCCATTAGTCTTTATAGGTTTGGGTGTAAATGTGGTGTGTATGTGTTCCGCATGTTGTAAAATGAAAACAATAACAAAATAAAGAAGCTAATACCTGTTTTCTTTTCACGAACTGGTCTTATTCTATACTAGCAAGCGACTACCCGGCGTCACCTAGGTACTGAGGGGGATTTAAAAAAAATTAGTCCCGCAGATTCATTATCTGAATCGTGAGTTGGATCCTCGTGGGATGCCCCTTGCATTGATCCAATACTCTGAAAAGAAATGTTAATGTCTATTATCTAAAATATAAATGAAAAAAAGTGCTATCATTTAATTGTTTTTAATATGATTTAATATAAATCAAATCTCTATTATTCTTTACTCAAAAACCAAGCCCTGGTGATATTTAATGTATAATATATATAGTATTATATATATATATATATATATATATATATATATATATATATTACTTTGTTGTTAATGTTTATTTTGAAGTTTCCCCTGACATACATATTCACACAACTGCCCTTTATAAATATGTATTAGCTGCGGCTACCCGGCGTAGAGGGGAAGTTTGTCCCGCAGATCCATTATTACTGAATCGTGAGTTGAATCCTAGTGGGGATTCCCATTTAAATCCTATGTAAATAAATAGACATTGCATTGATCCAGCTACTCTGAAAAAGAAATGTTAATGTCTACTATCTAAAATATTAAAAAACAACAAAACAAAAAACTCCATGCTGTTATCATTAAAATTTTATTTTTTAATTATCTTCACGAATATAATCCAAATCTCTATTATTTTTGCTCAAAAAACCAAGCCTGGTGATATTAATATATATTATATATATAATATATATATATATATATATATATATATATATATATTTACTTTGTTGTTGATTGTTTTATTTTCGAAGTTTGCTCCGGACATACATATACACAATACTGTCCTTTATATATGTATAGATAGATAGATAGGGTAATACTTTTTTGGTACGGCCAACTGCCTGACGCTCGAGTCCAGCCAATTAGCCCCGCCCATAGATTTTTATAGCCCCGCCTACAAATCTTAATGAAAAGAAAGATCGTACTTTTCAAAAGTAGAGTCATATATTACTTTTAAAACGTAATATTTTTTAGCTTAGAAAATTGAAAGTTTTAATTAAAACAACTTTGAATCATGTAAATTTAGAGTTCTACAAACATTTTTTCTTTAATTATTTGAATATGCACGAATCTTTACATTCCTTTTTTTTTTTTTTTACAAATCAAACAATCATTTCATGTTTCCCCTCACGCAATAAATTTTAAGAACATCTTTGAGTTAAAACTTATTAAAACTATTATAATTATTAAACTTATTAAAAAACAAAACAAAAATAAATAAATTACGTAAATTCTGAAATTTATGAATTGAAAATAATTTTTGAAGTAAAAATGGTACATAATTTGGAATTGTTTTGTTTTTGTGTTTTAATATTAAACGTAATAGCAGCAGTTGCCAGCCTCGTAACGTTTTGATTTGCTTTGGGGGATGGGGACAAACTTGTTTTTCATTTAAATCATTAAATAATTTTGTTTAACTTTTTAAAACTTTAAAATTTTATGTTATTCGATGTTTTCTGGTTTTAAATTAGTAAAAAAAATTAAATTCAAATGAAAAACTAAAATATTTATACACGCTTACAAATCTTAATGAAAAGAAAGATCGTACTTTTCAAAAGTACGGTCCTATTTTACTTTTAAAACGTAATATTTTTTAGCTTAGAAAATTGAAAGTTTTAAATAAAACAACTTTGAATGGAATACTTTTTTGGTACGGTCAACTGCCTGACGCTCGAGTCCAGCCAATTAGCCCGCCCATAGATTTTATAGCCCGCCCACATATTTTTATAGCCCCGCCTACAAATCTTAATGAAAGAAAATCGTACTTTTCAAAAGTACAGTTATTATTACTTTTAAAACGTAATATTTTTTAGCTTAGAAAATTGAAAGTTTTAATTAAAACAACTTTGAATCATGTAAATTTAGAGTTCTACAAACATTTTTTCTTTAATTATTTGAATATGCACGAATCTTTACATTCCTTTTTTTTTTTTTTTTACAAATCAAACAATCATTTCATGTTTCCCCTCACGCAATAAATTTTAAGAACATCTTTGAGTTAAAACTTATTAAAACTATTATAATTATTAAACTTATTAAAAACAAAACAAAAATAAATAAATTACGTAAATTCTGAAATTTATGAATTGAAAATAATTTTTGAAGTAAAAATGGTACATAATTTGGAATTGTTTTGTTTTTGTGTTTTAATATTAAACGTAATAGCAGCAGTTGCCAGCCTCGTAACGTTTTGATTTGCTTTGGGGGATGGGGACAAACTTGTTTTTCATTTAAATCATTAAATAATTTTGTTTAACTTTTTAAAACTTTAAAATTTTATGTTATTCGATGTTTTCTGGTTTTAAATTAGTAAAAAAAAATTAAATTCAAATGAAAAACTAAAATATTTATACACGCTTACAAATCTTAATGAAAAGAAAGATCGTACTTTTCAAAAGTACGGTCCTATTTTACTTTTAAAACGTAATATTTTTTAGCTTAGAAAATTGAAAGTTTTAAATAAAACAACTTTGAATCATGTAAATTTACGGTTCTACAAACATTTTTTCTTTGGTTATTTGAATATGCACGAATCTTTACTTTTTTTGTTTTGTTTTGTTTTTTAGAAATAATCAAACAATCATTTCATGTTTCCCTTCACTCGATAAATTTTAAGATCTTTGAGTTAAAACTTTATTAAAAAAAAACAAAAAATAAATAAATTACGGAAATTCTGAAATTTATGAATTGAAAATAATTTTTTAAGTAAAAATGGTACACAACTTGGAATTGTTTTGTTTTGGTGTTTTTTTTTATTTTTAATATTAAACGTAAAAAGCAGCAGTTGCCAGCCTCGTAATGTTTTCAAAAGTACGACCACGAAATCATGTAAATTTAGGGTTCTACAAACATTTTTTTCTTTAGTTATTTAAACTAGCAAATATATGCACCCTCCGGGTGCAAGTATTTAAGTTTTGATATAATAAAATATCATATTAAATTAGAAAGGTTAATGAAACTTAATAAGAATTCAGATAAAAATATTTGGAACAGAGGGGGTATGATTGAAAAATAGAACAACGTTGAAACTAACTCTTCTACCATTTACCATTACTCCCGCCTTTCATTGGTAAATTTTCCTAAATTAACTATTTAGTTAAAATAAGAAGTAAAGAATAAAATTACAATTATTTCTTCTTGTCAATGGATTGCTTTTAAGATTTATCCCCGAGATTTGTTGCTCATATTCATTAATATAAAACCAAAAAATTAGAAATCAATAATACTAAGCATATATGTATTAAAATCACATTTTTAAGATCGAAATGCAAAGCCTTCCAATTCACACTGTAAACCGCTATTTTGTTGTGTATATAAATACAATTGCATGTTCTTAGTATGAGGTTTAAATAAAAATAAAATCATGGAGAATGTGATGTAAATAACAAAGGGAATTGTGACTTGTATAGTAATATAGTTTCGGTTACAGACATACAAACCCACAATTTCCATTATAATAAGATATGCACGAATCTTTACATTTAAGAAGATCTTTGAGTTAAAACAAAAAATAAATAAATTACGGAAATTTATGAATTGAAAATAATTTTTGAAGTAAAAATGGTAAATAACTTGGAATTGTTTTGTTTTGTGTTGGTTTTTTTTTTAAATATTAAACGTAAATACCAATTTTAAAAAAAATAATTTTGTTTAACTTTGTAAAACTTTAAAATTTGGTAAAAAAGAACAAGTTCCTCGTATATTCCGACCATAAAATAAAATAAAAACCTTCATTTTATGTCCGTGTTTTTGCTATAAATGTTTTATTTTTTTTTTTTTTTTGGCTTTGCATTTCGATCTTAAAATGTGATTTTAATACATATATGCTTAGTATTATTGATTTCTAATTTTTGGTTTTATATTAATGAATATGAGCAACAAATCTCGGGGATAAATCTTAAAAGCAATCCATTGACAAGAAGAAATAATTGTAATTTTATTCTTTACTTCTTATTTAACTAAATAGTTAATTTAGGAAAATTTACCAATGAAAGGCGGGAGTAATGGTAAATGGTAGAAGAGTTAGTTTCAACGTTGTTCTATTTTTCAATCATACCCCCTCTGTTCCAAATATTTTTATCTGAATTCTTATTAAGTTTCATTAACCTTTCTAATTTAATATGATATTTTATTATATCAAAACTTAAATACTTGCACCCGGAGGGTGCATATATTTGCTAGTTCAAATAACTAAAGAAAAAAATGTTTGTAGAACCCTAAATTTACATGATTTCGTGGTCGTACTTTTGAAAACATTACGAGGCTGGCAACTGCTGCTTTTTACGTTTAATATTAAAAATAAAAAAAACACCAAAACAAAACAATTCCAAGTTGTGTACCATTTTTACTTAAAAATTATTTTCAATTCATAAATTTCAGAATTTCCGTAATTTATTTATTTTTTGTTTTGTTTTTTAATAAAGTTTTAACTCAAAGATCTTAAAATTTATCGAGTGAAGGGAAACATGAAATGATTGTTTGATTATTTCTAAAAACAAAACAAAACAAAAAAGTAAAGATTCGTGCATATTCAAATAACCAAAGAAAAAATGTTTGTAGAACCGTAAATTTACATGATTCAAAGTTGTTTTATTTAAAACTTTCAATTTTCTAAGCTAAAAAATATTACGTTTTAAAAGTAAAATAGGACCGTACTTTTGAAAAGTACGATCTTTCTTTTCATTAAGATTTGTAAGCGTGTATAAATATTTTAGTTTTTCATTTGAATTTAATTTTTTTTTTACTAATTTAAAACCAGAAAACATCGAATAACATAAAATTTTAAAGTTTTAAAAAAGTTAAACAAAATTATTTAATGATTTAAATGAAAAACAAGTTTGTCCCCATCCCCCAAAGCAAATCAAAACGTTACGAGGCTGGCAACTGCTGCTATTACGTTTAATATTAAAACACAAAAACAAAACAATTCCAAATTATGTACCATTTTTACTTCAAAAATTATTTTCAATTCATAAATTTCAGAATTTACGTAATTTATTTATTTTTTGTTTTGTTTTTTAATAAGTTTAATAATTATAATAGTTTTAATAAGTTTTAACTCAAAGATGTTCTTAAAATTTATTGCGTGAGGGGAAACATGAAATGATTGTTTGATTTGTAAAAAAAAAAAAAGGAATGTAAAGATTCGTGCATATTCAAATAATTAAAGAAAAAATGTTTGTAGAACTCTAAATTTACATGATTCAAAGTTGTTTTAATTAAAACTTTCAATTTTCTAAGCTAAAAAATATTACGTTTTAAAAGTAATATATGACTCTACTTTTGAAAAGTACGATCTTTCTTTTCATTAAGATTTGTAGGCGGGGCTATAAAAATCTGTGGGCGGGGCTATAAAAATCTGTGGGCGGGGCTAATTGGCTGGACTCGAGCGTCAGGCAGTTGACCGTACCAAAAAAGTATTACCGACTTTGAATCATGTAAATTTACGTTCTACAAACATTTTTTCTTTGGTTATTTGAATATGCACGAATCTTTACTTTTTTTGTTTTGTTTTGTTTTTTAGAAATAATCAAACAATCATTTCATGTTTCCCTTCACTCGATAAATTTTAAGATCTTTGAGTTAAAACTTTATTAAAAAACAAAACAAAAAATAAATAAATTACGGAAATTCTGAAATTTATGAATTGAAAATAATTTTTTAAGTAAAAATGGTACACAACTTGGAATTGTTTTGTTTTGGTGTTTTTTTTTTATTTTTAATATTAAACGTAAAAAGCAGCAGTTGCCAGCCTCGTAATGTTTTCAAAAAGTACGACCACGAAATCATGTAAATTTAGGGTTCTACAAACATTTTTTTCTTTAGTTATTTGAACTAGCAAATATATGCACCCTCCGGGTGCAAGTATTTAAGTTTTGATATAATAAAATATCATATTAAATTAGAAAGGTTAATGAAACTTAATAAGAATTCAGATAAAAATATTTGGAACAGAGGGGTATGATTGAAAAATAGAACAACGTTGAAACTAACTCTTCTACCATTTACCATTACTCCCGCCTTTCATTGGTAAATTTTTCCTAAATTAACTATTTAGTTAAAATAAGAAGTAAAGAATAAAATTACAATTATTTCTTCTTGTCAATGGATTGCTTTTAAGATTTATCCCCGAGATTTGTTGCTCATATTCATTAATATAAAACCAAAAAATTAGAAATCAATAATACTAAGCATATATGTATTAAAATCACATTTTTAAGATCGAAATGCAAAGCCTTCCAATTCACACTGTAAACCGCTATTTTGTTGTGTATATAAATACAATTGCATGTTCTTAGTATGAGGTTTAAATAAAAATAAAATCATGGAGAATGTGATGTAAATAACAAAGGGAATTGTGACTTGTATAGTAATATAGTTTCGGTTACAGACATACAAACCCACAATTTCCATTATAATAAGATATGCACGAATCTTTACATTTAAGAAGATCTTTGAGTTAAAACAAAAAATAAATAAATTACGGAAATTTATGAATTGAAAATAATTTTTGAAGTAAAAATGGTAAATAACTTGGAATTGTTTTGTTTTGTGTTGGTTTTTATTTTTAAATATTAAACGTAAATACCAATTTAAAAAAAAATAATTTTGTTTAACTTTGTAAAACTTTAAAATTTGGTAAAAAAGAACAAGTTCCTCGTATATTCCGACCATAAAATAAAATAAACAACTTCATTTTATGTCCGAAACTTTTAGAATATACATAGTGAAGTGAATATTAGAATAAATAAAGAAAATTATTGAAAAAACGGGTGAAAAAAAAATAAATAAATAAAACATTTATAGCAAAACACGGACATAAAATGAAGGTTGTTTATTTTATTTTATGGTCGGAATATACGAGGAACTTGTTCTTTTTTTACCAAATTTTAAAGTTTTACAAAGTTAAACAAAATTATTTTTTTTTTAAATTGGTATTTACGTTTAATATTTAAAAATAAAAACCAACACAAAAACAAAACAATTCCAAGTTATTTACCATTTTTACTTCAAAAATTATTTTCAATTCATAAATTTCCGTAATTTATTTATTTTTTTTTTAACTCAAAGATCTTCTTAAATGTAAAGATTCGTGCATATCTTATTATAATGGAAATTGTGGGTTTGTATGTCTGTAACCGAAACTATATTACTATACAAGTCACAATTCCCTTTGTTATTTACATCACATTCTCCATGATTTTATTTTTATTTAAACCTCATACTAAGAACATGCAATTGTATTTATATACACAACAAAATAGCGGTTTACAGTGTGAATTGGAAGGCTTTGCATTTCGATCTTAAAAATGTGATTTTAATACATATATGCTTAGTATTATTGATTTCTAATTTTTTGGTTTTATATTAATGAATATGAGCAACAAATCTCGGGATAAATCTTAAAAGCAATCCATTGACAAGAAGAAATAATTGTAATTTTTATTCTTTACTTCTTATTTTAACTAAATAGTTAATTTAGGAAAATTTACCAATGAAAGGCGGGAGTAATGGTAAATGGTAGAAGAGTTAGTTTCAACGTTGTTCTATTTTTCAATCATACCCCCTCTGTTCCAAATATTTTTATCTGAATTCTTATTAAGTTTCATTAACCTTTCTAATTTAATATGATATTTTATTATATCAAAACTTAAATACTTGCACCCGGAGGGTGCATATATTTGCTAGTTCAAATAACTAAAGAAAAAAATGTTTGTAGAACCCTAAATTTACATGATTTCGTGGTCGTACTTTTGAAAACATTACGAGGCTGGCAACTGCTGCTTTTTACGTTTAATATTAAAAATAAAAAAAAACACCAAAACAAAACAATTCCAAGTTGTGTACCATTTTTACTTAAAAAATTATTTTCAATTCATAAATTTCAGAATTTCCGTAATTTATTTATTTTTGTTTTTGTTTTTTAATAAAGTTTTAACTCAAAGATCTTAAAATTTATCGAGTGAAGGGAAACATGAAATGATTGTTTGATTATTTCTAAAAACAAAACAAAACAAAAAAAGTAAAGATTCGTGCATATTCAAATAACCAAAGAAAAAATGTTTGTAGAACCGTAAATTTACATGATTCAAAGTTGTTTTATTTAAAACTTTCAATTTTCTAAGCTAAAAAATATTACGTTTTAAAAGTAAAATAGGACCGTACTTTTGAAAAGTACGATCTTTCTTTTCATTAAGATTTGTAAGCGTGTATAAATATTTTAGTTTTTCATTTGAATTTAATTTTTTTTTACTAATTTAAAAACCAGAAAACATCGAATAACATAAAATTTTAAAGTTTTAAAAAGTTAAACAAAATTATTTAATGATTTAAATGAAAAACAAGTTTGTCCCCATCCCCCAAAGCAAATCAAACGTTACGAGGCTGGCAACTGCTGCTATTACGTTTAATATTAAAACACAAAAACAAAACAATTCCAAATTATGTACCATTTTTACTTCAAAAATTATTTTCAATTCATAAATTTCAGAATTTACGTAATTTATTTATTTTTTTGTTTTGTTTTTTTAATAAGTTTAATAATTATAATAGTTTTAATAAGTTTTAACTCAAAGATGTTCTTAAAATTTATTGCGTGAGGGGAAACATGAAATGATTGTTTGATTTGTAAAAAAAAAAAAAAAGGAATGTAAAGATTCGTGCATATTCAAATAATTAAAGAAAAAATGTTTGTAGAACTCTAAATTTACATGATTCAAAGTTGTTTTAATTAAAACTTTCAATTTTCTAAGCTAAAAAATATTACGTTTTAAAAGTAATATATGACTCTACTTTTGAAAAGTACGATCTTTCTTTTCATTAAGATTTGTAGGCGGGGCTATAAAAATATGTGGCGGGGCTATAAAAATCTATGGGCGGGGCTAATTGGCTGGACTCGAGCGTCAGGCAGTTGACCGTACCAAAAAAGTATTACCGCCATTTTTACTTAAAAATTATTTTCAATTCATAAATTTCAGAATTTACGTAATTTATTTATTTTTGTTTTTGTTTTTTAATAAGTTTAATAATTATAATAGTTTTAATAAGTTTTAACTCAAAGATGTTCTTAAAATTTATTGCGTGAGGGGGAAACATGAAATGATTGTTTGATTTGTAAAAAAAAAAAAATAAAGGAATGTAAAGATTCGTGCATATTCAAATAATTAAAGAAAAAAGTTTGTAGAACTCTAAATTTACATGATTCAAAGTTGTTTTAATTAAAACTTTCAATTTTCTAAGCTAAAAAATATTACGTTTTAAAAGTAATAAATAACTGTACTTTTGAAAAGTACGATCTTTCTTTTCATTAAGATTTGTAGGCGGGGCTATAAAAATCTGTGGGCGGGGCTATAAAAATCTGTGGGCGGGGCTAATTGGCTGGACTCGAGCGTCAGGCAGTTGGCCGTACCAAAAAAGTATTACCGGATAGATAGATTTCTTGGAACAAAGTCATCATGGTATTTACTGTTCAGTTCCGTTATGTGAAGGGTTAGGATAATTTAGTTACAAGCGCCCGGCCTAGTCAACGTGTCACTGCGTTGGGGTGCTTGTGTGCTACTACGATATCTCCGGTTTCTAAAAAAAAAAAGCGTTCTTCGAGTAAGGCTGGTGGTTAAAAAAATTAAAAATAAAGGGAGGGGGCTGTAGTATCTTGAGATCTCGACCTGGCGGGATTAGGGGAATCTCGATAGGGCGAGATCACGGGAAAATAGGGTTTTTACTACTAACGTGGACATACAGGACCTCGAAATATATTTAAATAAACCGTTCTATAAAACGTTAAACCTGAGTTGACTTCACTACAGGGCAACCCAAAAAATGTTAAACCCAGAAGTTAGGTGACCAAACTCTTACCTCCAGTTTCTTTTTAAAACTTTATAGAAGAAATGATCCAATTGACTATACATTTTCAATACACGGTAAACTCAAGTGTTTCATCAAATCTACAAATAGAAAAAATACCTACGTGTCATAATTTAAGAAAGAAAGAAAAATTTCGTCTATTTTTGCCGCCAAAAGCTAGTGGATCTGAATATACCGGATTCCTTGTCCTAGTCAGTCGTCCAAGAAGACGTTAAATACTCGATGTTGAGACAAAAATATCTGTCCCGAATTTCTCGACGATAACTAAGTTTTATCTTCAAAGGAATTCAGGACTGACACGTAAGCAATTAAAAATAGGAATACTAAACATTTATGTAACACTGTACACATACAAAAAAAAAAAAAAAAAAAAATTCACACAGAACATATTTTAGGTATCACCAAAACGGTCACATGATCAGTTTAGGCCATCTTGAATAAAACAGAAATAAAATTTCCAAACTTTGTTTATCAAAAATCTCGTAAAACAATTAAAGATCATACAGGGTTGTTACAAAGAAAAACAGTTAATTCAAAGATCAAATTATCCGATTGGGAAAAATTACATCGTTATCTTAAAAAAAAAACCTATCCATGCGAAAGGGTAATTTTCAGGCCGCAATTTAGACCGAAAAAAAATGACATTATTACCCTCTTTACGATTATACATCTACATATGGCTGGCTGTAACGGACATACTTTTTTTAGCCAAAATTTACTATTAAAATAAATAAAATCTTTAAAAACTTTAATATTAAAATTTACTATTAGAATGAATAAAAAACTTGAAAAAATCTAATTTTAAAATTTAACAGTGAAATTGACTAAAAAAGATGTCTTTGGTATTAATTTTTTAAATCGAAAATGAAATGAAATTTGAATATTTTTTCTAAGAGAAAAACTGATAGAATAATCAAATATATACTTACTTTTTTTATTCTAATAGGTCGAAAAAGTTGAGAAATATTTTTTTACGCTAAGAAAAAAACAATAGTTACTGAGAAGCGTCTCGTCACTTTGTATAAAAACAAAACAAATATGTCAGTTTTGCTCTTCCGTATATTCTAAGAATCACACATTACTATTCAACAATAAAAATTACAAATTCTTCTAAAAATATTTAATATAGCGTGGATTGGACCATTTTTAGTTCAATTCTAAAATTCATATATTTAAATATCCGTGAAAAAAATCGATTTTTTCACGCAGAAAAAAAACTTTAATTTATTTCAAGCAGAAAAAAAAATATTAAGCACACAAAATATTGAAAATCCCTTAAAATCAATTTCTTAAAAAATTTTTTTTTTTTTTGACAATTTAATAGAATATAGTACATACCAATTAAAAAAAAGCAAAACATTATTTCCGATTTCGTTAATTTTTCCTTAAAAAAAACTCCTGCGTTGTATGTTATACAATTTCTTTGATATAGTTATTCAGACTTATCTTTATAGAAAAAAAAGTAAAAGTTTTCTGACGGGTCATTTTTTTTTTATCTCATAAAATAGATAGACCTCGTAAAAAAATATTTCCCCTAATATATTTTAGGAAAAAACTATTTCAGATATATTTACATCCAAAGGTAAACATTTATGGAAATTTTCGTGAAAATCAGACAATTAATTGATTTTCCATAGAATTTAATAAAAAAAACTCTTATCGTAACTTGTTTTTAGCTACGTTAAATTTCAGTTGATTCAACAGTGCAAAAATGAAAACATTGTTTTTCAATCATAATTTTCATTATTTCCGTAAGCTGATTTTAAAAAAAAAAAATCATCAGAAGTTTGTTTAATGTCTTTTCTTTCGAATGGAAATTTTTTTTCAAGAAAATATCAATTTTTCTGCAAGTTTCATTGTGGTTAAAATATAGGGGGTAGGGGTAAATTTCACAGGGGAAAATTGGTGGTACTTACATATTTTCTAAATCATTTCTTATTATCAAAAATAACACAAAATGCGAAGTCTGTTTCAACTCAACCTCCTGTTATTTGTTTTGCTGTTTGCTTGTTTTTATTCTATAATTCATTTCAGCAATAACGTCTTATCACAGAGTTACACAGAAGAATCCTTAGTTAAAATATAAAGCTATATTTTATAAAGAAATTCGTTACGTATGATTTTCTAAAATTCACGCGACTCTCCTAAACAACTCCAGTTCAAAAATTTATTTTCATGGCAAAATGCACATAATCTTTCAACTGACTAATCATGTTGTATGTAATTCAAATGGATATTTTTTATGGTTCTTATTGGTTCGTATTCGTCCTTTACGTTATTTGAATGTTCATAATGCGTGTTTGAATTCAGTTAACCCTGACCGAATCGTGTTCCTTTCATACAACCAGGTTGCCTTCTACTTAACGTAGCAGTCAACCATGACTACCAACCGATTGTCATGTGAACGATTATGCTTCCCTCTGAACTAGATAACAACGCAGCGGGGCTTAGAATAGGCTGACTGTATCCCCTGCAGAGGGGGTAAGACCACCACTACCACTCCCTCCCCCAAATGAGATCTCCTTGTTATGACACTAAACTTTATCTGGTGGTGAGGCTCCACTTCTAAAACTCTGAGGAGTGTGAAGTATCCTTTCATTTGCCATTACTCCCAGGTCCACTCTGTAACCGGGGAGTGGTCATACTTGTTTGGTTCCATCTATGAGTAAATTAGATTTTTCTAAATAGTAATCTTATGCGATAGGACTGTATGTAAAAAATATATTAATAACAAAATAAATAAAAACAAAAACAAAATTTTAAGAAACAACTACACAAAAAAATGTAAATATCAACGCACAATGAATGCAAATTACCTAACCTCTAGGCATAAAAATAACCCTATTAACAAGCCGTTAAAAACCAATCAAAGATTATAATTGTTTGCAGTATAGTCGGCAGAATCATAAAACTAACACAAGTCCTGATTTAAACCACTCGCGTTGTTACAAGCACTAGTAATGACAAAAGATTTCTAGGGATTAATAAGTTAATAAATGTTAATATCTTATACTATATTTGAGGGGTTATTTCTATAAGTCTAACATAAACAAGGGAACCACTCTTGACTAATAAATTATTCATTTATTTATTGATCTACTAGGAAAAAAGAAGACGGGGTTTGGGTTTACGGTTAGTTTAATGGGAAATAAATAAATAATTTATCAGTCAGTCAGAAGTGGTTCCCCTTTGTTTATGTTAGACTTATAGGAAATAACCATTTGAGATGTCTCTGTCTGTCTTTTTGTCCAGGGATGCAATTGAAAACAAATCCCTGTACCAAGATCAAACAAAATTTTGTGGTATTCATATTTACCCCTGAATTTATTTGGGGTCACTAAGAACCAAATTACCGACCGTAGTATGGGAAAATAGGGAAAATGTGTCGTTTCATTCCAGAATATTCTAAAAACTCACGTTCTTTCATCCTTCTACGACAAGTTGGAAAATAGAATAACATTTTAGATTTGAGGACAATTTCACGAGTAACATTTCACAATAAGTATATCGAGCAATAGGTACTGCTATCCAATGGTGAGCAATATGAGATTTAAAAAGTGGTATACTTAAATTTAGCTGGATGCTATATAATACAGGAGAGGCCGAGAACATACAGCTAGTAAAAAAAACAAAAAAAAACCCCAAAAAACAATAAGATACGGAAATAAAAGAACTAATAAAATGTCCCACATTTCTACTCCCGCCAAAGTTAAACCCGGCCCTTTCGGTGCCTTGCCAGCCCGCTGAATACACGTGCGCTAGAAGACTCTAGAGACGAGTAGTCCATACTAAAAACGAGATACAAGATACTTCAGCTGCCTCAAACCCTATATATATATTCATCCACATGAGGAGGAGGAGCTCTCAAATTAGTTTTTTGACAAACGAGAAGTTAGCTAGTTTTCCTAGTTGAGTAACATGATATTACAGAGTGACCCAGAAAAAACAGAACCCCAATTTATTTATTTTCCCATTAAACTAACCTTAAACCCCAACCCTTAACCCTTGTTGGACTTAAACTACAAAAAAAAAAAAAAATAACAGTTTTATTACAAAATTTGTGGGTTCTGTTTTTCTGGGCAACCCTGTAATATTATCTTACTCAACTAGGTTGGGGGGTTTAGGGTTTAGGGTTAGTTTAATGGGAAAATAAATAATTTGGGTTCTGTTTTTTGGGTTACCCTGTAATATGTTACTCAACTAGGAACTAACCAGAGCTTCTTTGGTTTGAATTCAATATATTTCCCTTCTCCTGCACCTCTTGCCATACCAAGGGTTAAAGAGCCCAGAATGCCCTACTTTTTACCAATAACTTTGGGAGAATAGTTGGGTTCGTGCCTTTTCCAAGGGTATTAAACGTTATGTGAAATGCAAACAACCCACGTTCAGGATTTGAACTCGTCTCGCAGTGTCCATTTCCTACGACTGTAACCATTACAAGTTGCCTCCAACTATACTATATAAAATTTTATATTAAATCATGGGCTAAAATGAAAAAAAAATGACAAGAGAGTCCATAAAAAGAAAAAAAATTCTAAAGTTAAATTCTTCTATTAATAGTGGAGATTGGATGTATTTCTGTCTGTAACCAAAACTACGTCACAGCTTACGTCACAATATTCTCACTGTTTGCGTAAAGCTATTAATGAGTATTTAATTTAGAGTCAAAATCATTGATACATAGAATAAAGAATAACCCTGCGTTATACACTCAAAATTTGAGTAAGCAATTTAAAAAAATTTTAAAAATTGTTTTTTTACTCTCGCCTCTTTTTTTAATAACAGTGAGGACAGAACTAAGTTTCCATTTCAAATGGTTTTAATTTTTTTTTACTCCTTTCATAAATTTGATGATTTTACTTAACTTATGATACAAACTCTTTGACATTGAATTTTTAACTCCCATCCCACCTTAGATAACATCTTTCAAAAATAATTTTTACGTCGCCAGAGTGTGTTTTTGTTGCTAATATAATAATAACATTAGGTAGAATTAATAAATAGAACATTTTAAACTGAATAAGACGGAATGCATCGAACTTTGAGTATAGAAATCCTTTGAAACGAAGACAATTCATTCCTCAAAACACGTGTGGTTTTAAGTGCGTCATTGATGGCTCCAAGGTTGGGATCGCAGCCCGAACGCGCCAGTGTTGCCGTGGGTAAGTTCTTGTTGCACGTGTCTGAGCTTGCGGTGCTCCACAGAATGAAAAAGTGAAGAAGGTTTACAAAAAAAAAAAAAAGCGATTAATTCTTAAATATCAGGAAGACGGTTTATCGTATTTGTTGCGTAGCAACAGGGGAAAATGTCTCAAACCTGTGCAGGAAATAGATCATAGGAAAAGGGGTGGTTGGATTTTACAGCATGTCAACCTTCTTGGGTTATTCTATGCTGAAGATATCTTCTTTTTTTATTCATTCTTATTGAGTATTCGAATTTATTTCAAAACTTATTGCTTAAAAAACAACAAAATTACTATACATTTAATATTGAAAAATAGTTTTTTTTTAAACCAAGTTTAATTGAAATTATACATTGCAATACTAACACAATCAACTGAGACTAATGTGTCTACCGTTGGATTCAATAATTAATTTCAATGGTTAATTAAATGTATAGTAATTTGGGTTTGTTTTTTAAGCAATACGTAATTAAAAGCAACCTTAATCCCCAAACCCTAAACCGTAACCCAATTCGCAAAAAAGTTAATTCATACACTGTAGTTAAACTGTCATGGATCACCATCAAATAAAGTTTCCGTCTTAATTTTGACGACGATTTGCAAGTTTAACAGCTTTTTTTTTTTCAGAGGTTCGTCACATTTCCATGTTACTCCAATTTTTTTAGCATTTTTAACATTAGTTGTATGACATCAGCTACATTGGGTACAGTGTCTCATTCAATTTGCTTCTTTTTAGAAAAAAAAGAAGTTTTCTCAGGCAATTATTATCAAAGTAGCTTAAAAGACAGCAATTAAGCTCTCGCGTACGGCTCTGGATTGGGTCTTCGTTCCAATAAGAGCACTTCATGCATTTATCGTACAAAAACGTCTCATAAAATCACCGAAAATACTCGAGTAGTTAAATATTGGGAATTCTAAATTTCACGATTGCGGGTCCGGATTCGGCCCGGAATATTTTTAATTTACTTATGGGGTCGGCTTGATTCCAAACAGGATATGTTGGGCTACGGCCTCTAGGAGTAAATTTGAAAAATGTGACACACTGACATACGCATTTATTATTAGGATATATTACACAGTAAGATAATTAATGCAAGTTAAAAGTACGATAAAAGTAACCAGATGCCGAATATTTTTAGATCTTATTTTTCTAATGCAGGTGTCATTGGGCGAAAAAAGTTTTGGTAAACGGATCAAAGCCTTACCGTGCTTTTAACTTTGAATAAAAAAAGAAGTCTTTCGTCAGAGAATAGATAAAAAGTGATTTTTTTTTTACACATTCATCGGTTTCTGTCATACCTTTCTTTCGTTGGCCTTTTTGTTAACTCATCAATCGACGTCAGCCTTATCGATGAGTAGTAGTAGTTTCCGGGCTGAACTGTTTGACCGTTGAGGTTCACCCGTCCAGCATCTTGAAAAGTTTGTTTTTTAAAATTCTGTTTCATTTGAATTCATTACTTATTATCATATTCTTGAATGATGGTGTTGGGAGACAAAACAGAATTGTCTTCATTTTTTATATTAAAAGTCACGTGTCTGTTTTGGTCGCGTGACAAGGCGAAACCTAGAATCATCATCTTTGGAAGCGACAGACGTGTTTCCTCAACAGCTACGCACATGGTGTCTGTTTTTGTTTCCCAGACCTCGGAAAAATATAAGTGGTTTCCACCCTTTGTTGTTTAACCTTTCTTTCATGTTCCTCATAACACCTTGTGACTCTTATGGTTTGGGACGGGAACTATGCTCCATCTCTATATAAGTATATGTTATATTGTATTAACTGACTTGTCTTTTTTTCCCTGCCAAATATTCTGTGTTAGGTTACCCTATTTTGGATAACCTAATACATTATAAGAGTACCAGTGTTAGCTACGAGTTATCCCACCGCTAATTATTATAATGATATTAAAATAAACGATATAGCAATACAAATAGAAGTTATTAATATATAATTCAACGGTATAAACATTTTCGAATATACCAAATTTTGTTTTGAAAGTTAAACTTGAAGGTTAATAAGTGTAAGCACAAATACTTGAAAAAAAAAAGTTTCAGTTGACATTTGAGGGGAGGGGATAATGCGAGGCATTTATTTAGATATTAAATTACTTCTAATTAATTTAACAGCATTATTTTGCTTACCATCATATTAATTACAGGACACACCATTGGCTTACAATCAGGACAGGCGCATATTTATGTTTTTGGTTATGGGTGTGTATTGCCAGTTTCTTTTCTTAAAATCCAAAACACGTGTTGTTTTCTTCTGTTGGTCTTTTTCTGTTTGAAATGGAATTAAGATACTTTTAAGGTTCAGACTTTATTTCCAAGCTCATGGCTATTTCATGGAGAGGAAATTTTTTCTTCCCGTACCAGTCAATAGTGTCTGTCCCCAGTAACGGTCAGAGTGGAATGGTTGAGGTTTCTTTTTGACGCCAGGAGGGGCTTATTCTCGATGTATATCCCGAGGGTTATTTCTGTCTGAGGCTCCTGGGAGATTGCTATTTTTAAAGATTTTAAATTTTATTTTATATACCACATATTTTATAGATTATGGCGGGGTTTGACGATACTGGATTGATAAAGAATAATCCAGAGTTAGCTTTAAGCGTTGTTTATCCGGTGAAGAAGTACATAAAGAGTGAATGGTCACGTGCTTTCCTTTGGGGTTCAAAACTACTTTTATAAACTGGGAAAGTTCATACATAAATATTCTATAATCTAAGGGAGGTAACTTCAAGTTATAACACAATATTACCACCGGAAACCCCCAACCGGGGTGGGGGGAGCCTGTTTAAGAGACACAGTCGTTGGTTGGTTGGGTTTTACGGCATGTCAATAACCCAATGGGTCATTTCATGCCGAAGACATTTTTGTTTTATTCATTCTTGATGGATTCTCATTTTTTTCTAAAAACATATTTAAGAGCCACAGAAGGGCGGCTTTCATATATTTTTCTATGAATAAAACTAACTAAAAGCGCAATTTAACACTTAGGAGGCTTGTTGTAGTATAAGGGTCAGCTCTAGTCTCGTGGATCATTGCTATTGAATAGCGATTTCGATTCCTTATATGGATGCCCTATATTTCTGCGCCTCAACTAAACCCAGCTAAAATACTTATGACAAAACTAAGTTATGCTTCCGCCTGTCGGTTGTGGCGTTAGAATGCACTGACTGCACATCTGCAGAGGGGTAAGATCCCCCAAATGGGGCAACCTGTTGGCCGTGGGTGGCGACCCGTGATGCTTAAGGATGGAGTCTTGGTGGATGAACAGTCAATGACCTGCAACACGCCACTTAGAACCTTACTTAGGCTAGACGGACGGTCGGAGAGGCCCCTCCGATCAATCGGCTGGTCACGTCAAGCCCTAGCACCTATATGATTGCCCAACCCTATTGCTCTTATAGCAAGCCCCAACACTTTTTATCATATGCGTGCTAGAAGGTGGTGGCTGAGGGTCTACATATCTTGAATGACGTTAAACTCTATCTGATGGTGAGGTTCCAGTTTTGGAGGTTTGGGGAATGTGGAGCACCCCTTCATCACCATTTCTCCCTGGTCCACTGAACCGGAGTGGTAGTACCTGTTAGGGTCACATCTATGGGTTAAATAGAAAAAATGTATTTTATAAAAAATTGTATTATCCATTAAGAATTGATTTATTTCAAAACTTTATTGGCATTAAATGACCCACTGAGGTTGATATGCCGTAAAACCAAACAAACCAAACCAAAACCTATGCTATGCTTAGTGAACAGCATTATTTATCAATCTGAAAATATCGTTGTGATGTAAAGATTAGCAACTTAAGTTTTATTGACAAGTTCGATCCTTGCTAAGAGCCCCATAATTGTTGCCTTGTGATGGAGAAGCTTAGTAAATAACTATCTACCTCAGTAATTCTCAAAGTGGTCCATATAGATTCCCTGGGGTGAATGAAAACATAGGGGTAACAGGGGGTTAGATTTACTCATTGTTATTTATAAAATTAGATATTACTGGATGAACGAAAAAAAAAAAACTGTATCAAGCTTTTGTTAAACTGTTGAATCCATTTACTATCTGTTTCCGACTTCATAATCGGTTTAGCTCAGTCGGTAGAGCGTTCGGCTAGGAATCTCAAGGTTCTTGGTTCGATACTGGCCCCGCCAACTCAGCGTATGAGTAGCACAGGGATCTGTGCGGTAAAGTAAGGAGCTGATGGTAGGTGTGGCGCTCCACCTCAGATGCAGAAACAATCTCCTTGGTCTAGCGCTAGTGAAAAGGGGATAGACTCCCTCGCTGTCTAGCTGATAACCGACATTAGGCCGACCGACGACGACGATGACGAGTAGGAGTTGACACATATTCACAAGTATGGGCATCCAACGAGGATCGAACTCGTTTTTCAGTAGTACTTCGTATATGATCAATGCTGGATTTATCCAAGTGCATTATTTACTAAGCAACCCGAGAAGCAATCTAAACACAGAACGTGATGATTTGCGACCCAGACTCCTAACCTGATATTAGTGATCTCCTCAGTGCCCACATTTTCCAATCAATAAGTAAGTAAAGGTGCCTAAAGTCGGTATATCAGCCAATAAGCGAGGGAGTCTATTTTTCCCTAGCGCTAGACCAAGGAGATTGTTTTTTTTGCGTCTGAGGTGGAGTGCCACACCTACCATCAGCTCCTTACTTTACCTCACAGCTCCCTGTGCTACTCATACGCTGAGTTGGCGAGGGCCGGTATCGAACTAGGAACCTTGTGGTTTCTAGCCGAACGCTCTACCGACTGAGCTAACCAACCCGGTCCATAACTCTTTGTCTACTTTAAACCGCTCACAGCGGCTATCCACCAAACAACCGTTTCTACGCATCCACACCCAAGAAAAGTCAAAAAGTTGATGGTTAGTTCATTATAATTGAGCAGGTGGACTCAGATTACAATAGCGTATGAGTAACACAGGAATTTTGCGGTAAAGTAAGAGGACCTGATGGTAGGTGTGGCGCTCCACCTCAGATGCAAAAACAATCTCCCTTGGTCTAGCGCTAGTGAAAAGGGGGATAGACTCCCTTGCTGATTGGCTGATACCGACTTAAGGCCCCCCGACGACTTATTTGAATAGAATGAGTTTCTGAGTTGAATAGATAGTGAAATAATTCCATCTCACAGGTTAAAAAATTCCAAGAAGATTGGTACAGCCATGGGAAAATTTGGTAGGCAAATTTTTTGGAGTTAAATTAGTTATGTTTTGTAATTTGATATTCAATTAATCTATTTGCGGGTGAATGGAAATTAAATTTAGTTGCAAGGGTGAATCAAGTAAAAAGTTTTAGAAGCCCTGACCCACTTGGTGTGTAGGACGAAAAGACATTTAAAAAGTGCCTTCACACGCTGTTTTATATTTCTAGTTAGGTACGTTCATTTAGGGCTTTCTCAATCACGACATTGGAATACGTTTAATCGTTTTATTAGAATGTGAGGGAATCAACAACAATAAAACAAGGCACACAACTCATGATTCCCGGAAGTAAAGAATCGGTAATGGACCTATTACTGCTTATGACACACGTCATCTTTGCAGATAGAAATGAGATTTTATTTAAAATTGCTAACACCTTGCTTTGACACACACACACACACACGAATCAAATAATTATGATAAATAAAAATGATCTTTTTTTACATTAGCCTTAAATTCGGCACGGGTAGGATGTGACACAAGGTCACAAATTATGGGTCATCCATTGCGGAACGAACGCTATTCAGTAGTAATGGATCTGCCAGATTAGTTGCTAACTATTACACTGCGATAGGACACCTCAGTCTTAAATTAAGTACAATGTATCTTGACTTACGAGTTTAATTTGTTCCACTCGTAACTCAATTTCCTTGTATATCAAATCAGTTTTCTCACATTGAAATAAATCAGTTACAGTCTAATTTTCATGACATTAATCCAAACACCCTAATTTTTTGTTACGTTTTTTTTAAATAAGAAAAACAGCAGTGTATTGTATAAAAACCTTAAAATAGAATGTAATGAATTATTTGCTTATATTTTAATATCTATTTTTTTTTATAATTAATTTTTCTTGGTGGTAATAAATTTGGAAACTCAAATATTTTTAGTTAACCTATTGCCATGAGTGTATCTGTAGCTCACATACCTCAAATTTTAGCTCTCAATACAAAGCAAAGATTGACGAATGACAGATCGTAACTTCGGAACACTCGTAAGTCAAGGTACCCTGTAATCGAAAATACAAGTCTACAAGCTAATATTGTTTTTTTTTATAAAGTCTGTTGTAGAAAAAATTAGCATCTATTCGGAAATAAATAAAGAAGTGTTTTTTTTATTGTCAATGATATTTAAAATTTGTTAAAATATCTTTTATTATATAATGATCCAATTTTTTTTCATGTTTGTATGTTATCAAAAACATAGCTAAAAATCGGTTAATTTTTTCAATTTAAAGATAAAGTAATATCCAGTCCAATTTGTAACTTAATAATATTGATTTGACATCTCATGGATTTTTGCCATTCCCGCGGATTGAAGTTAAGGCAAGTGAAAAAATAAAATACCTGGATTTTGCTAATGCCGAAATAAATGTGGAATATGAAGGTTTGATTGGTTTCTTTGTTTGGTGGCATATCACCTTCGTGGGTTATTTACTGTTAAGACCATTCTTCTAGAAGAACAAAAGTGGTACTATTTAATTCTTAGCTTAAGGATGAAGTGGTTCATACCTTTCCCAAGAGTATTAATGAGAAAATGAACGTAATAGTACGACTGAAGTTCGAACTCGTTACTACGATGTCGCTGTCCAGCATGTTACAGCCACTACGCCACGAGTATTCTTCCCCCGAAATAAGAAAGTAACGGCGATACCAATTGTAAATTTACTGGTCTTATAAAGGTTCCCTAAAAGCCCTGGAAAACGACTTGGTGTGTAGTGTGGGGGGGTACTGACATTATGTAATAACAGATCTCATAGTTGGGGAAATCTCTAAGCCCTTTTTTGTTAATCCCTGGTACTTAGGAAATCAACAGTACTCGGACTCATGGGGACAGTTTAGCACATTCCGTACTTGTATCTTATCCCCAATAAGCTGGTTCTTTTTCTTGTGGGCTGTAAGCTGAAATGAATTTAAGGAACGAGAAAGGAAGAAGACAAAGGCAAAGGTAGTTTTATGACTTAGGCGTCCGTGGCAAGGGGAATATCCGTGGCCAGAAAACGACTACACTCTCAGTTATAGCGGCCTAAAGTTCAGAACTGACCGCGGTATCCTTTTGGGGGTAGGGAGTCAGTCACCTTTTTGTCGGACATGCCAGAGCGTTTTTTCCGGTCGGGGGGAGTTCTGTTTTTTCTAATGTTTATTTATTTCGTTTTTAATCCTCCACAGATATAATATTCCTATCGTGATGTTTACAAAATCCAATAGAAAGTCGCTATAAGCAAATGAATAATAAGGGATAAAATATTGAAGGCTTACATGATGATAATGTTATGCATCAGTGAAATGAACACGGCCGAGACGAGTATCAATCCTAGACCAGACTGTTTGCATTGTCCATAGCAGCTCGATAGACCGGGTTGGGAAAGGGTAGCATGCAATAGCTATTCTCACTTAATGAGGTAATATTAGGGTCGGGGCAAGTACCTGACTTTCAACTTGAGTTAGGCAAGCCAGTCCTAAGGTGAAGGAAAACGTGAATCAAACTTGTAAGACGCGTTCCGATTAAGAAATTGACCTTGTGTCACATCCATGCTCGTTCGCGTAGGGTTTATAAATATGTAGAATGTGATAACTAAATCATATTTATTAATACGATTTATGTTTCTTAATCTTCCGGACTGTCTATCAAAATCTTGCAACATACTTCTGGTTAAAGTAATCGAAACCGTCAAATATGTTTCAAAATGCAAGCAAAAATGTAAAGTCAGATTGTAGCTGGTGTACAGCGACAGGTGAATTCCGAACGCCATATTACCACGAGTGTGCGTTTTTGTCCGATAATTGATGTTGATAATTTTAAACGTCCCCCCCTCCAGAATTTTAATTAAGAGAGAGAGACGAGAAGAGAAGAGAGGGGCAGAGAGAGAGAGAGAGAGGGGAGAGAGGGTAGAGAGAGAGAGAGAGAGAGAGAAGGGAAAGTGGGTTGGGTATGGGTTTGTTGGATGTTGCACTATGTCAACACTTTGGTTATTATGCCAAAGACATTTTTGTTTTATTTTATTCTCCTCTCTCTCTCTCTCTCTCCTTCTAATCTCTCTCTCTCTCTCCTCTCTCTCTCTCTCTCTCTCTCTTAATAAAATCCTGGAGGGGGGACTTTAAAATATCAACATCAATTTATCGACAAAAACGCGACACGGAAATTGGGTTGGAAAATTCATCCTGTCCGCTGACACCAGATATCTGGATTTACATTTTGCATTGCATCTTGAACAATTTGGAGGGTTTCATTTTTACCAGAGTATGTTGCAAGTGATAACAGTCGGAAGATTAAGAAACATCGTATTAATAAATAGATTTCAGTTACACTTCTACATTTTAATAAAACCCTACGCAACGAGCAGGATGTGACACAAGGGTCAATTTCTTAATCGGAGTTAAACAAGTTTGAAATTCAGTTTTCCTTCACCTAGACTGGTTGCCTAACCAGGTTGAAGAGTCCAGTCTGCTACTATTACCAATAGTAGAATAGTTGGAATGCATACCTTTTCCACGGTATCAGTGCTATGTGAAATGCAAACAGTCTGGTTAAGACTTGAACTCGTCTGCCGTGTTCATTTCCTACGATGATAACATTACATCAGTACCTTCACTATTTATCCTTACTTTATCATTTCTAAGCGACTTTCTATGGATTTTTGTAAATATCAGAAATAAGGAATATTATAGTCTGTGGGATTAAAAACGAAAATAAAAAATAATAAAAAACAAAACTCCCAACCGGAAAACGCTCTGCGCATGTCCGACAAAAAGGACTGGACTCCCTACCCCAAAGGATACCTCGTCATTTTGAAATTAGGCCGCAACTGAGTGTAGTGTTTCGCTGCCAGGGGATATCCCCTTGCCAACGGACGCCTAAGTCATAGAAACTACCTTTGCCTTTGTCTCTTTCCTTTCTCGTTCCTTAAATTCATTTTAGCTTACCAGCCCACAAAGAAGAAAGAACCAGCTTTATTGGGAGATAAGATAAAGTAGAATGGCTAAACTGTCCATGAGTCCGAGTACGTTGATCTCCATACCAGGGGATTAACAAAAAGGCTAGAGATTTCCCCAACTATGAGATCGTTATTACATAATGTCAGTCCCCCCCCACAACACACCAATCGTTTTCCAGGCCTTTTAGGGCCTTATAAGAACCATAAATTACAATGGTATCGCCGTACTTTCTTATTTTCGGGAGAATACTCCGGGCGTAGTGGCTAAACATGCTGGACAGCGAACATCGTAGTAAACGAGTTCGAACTTCATGTCGTACTATTACGTTCATTTTCCATTAATCACTCTTGGGACGTATGAACCACTTCATCTTAAAGCTAAGAATTAAATAGTACCACTTTTGTTCTCTAGAAGATGGTCTTAACAGTAAATAACCACGAAGGTTGATATGGCCACCACAAAGAAACCAAATCAAACCTTCATATTCACATTTATTTCCGGCATTAGCAAAATCCAGGTATTTATTTTTTCACTTGCCTTTAACTTCAAATCGCGGGATGGCAAATCCATGAGAATGTCAAATCATATTATGATAGTTACAAATTGACTGGAACTTACTTTATTCTTTAAATTGAAAAAAATTAACCGATTTTAGCTATGTTCTGATTAACATACAGAACATGAAAAAAATTGGATCATTATATACCCAAGATATTTTAACAATTTTAAATATCATTTGACAATAAAAAACACTTCTTATCTTATTTCCGAATTAGATGCTAAGTTTTTTTTTTTCTACACACAGACTTTATAAAAAAAAAACAACTATAGCTTGTAAGACTGTATTTTCGATTACAGTGGTAGCCTTTGACTTACGATAGTTCCGAGTTACGATCTGTCATCGGGTCGAATCTTTGCTGTGTATTGAAAGTAAATTTGAAGGTATGTGAGCTCAGATACACTGCATGGCAATAGGTTAACTAAAAATATTTGAGTTTCCAAATTTATTACACCAAAGAAAATTAATTATAAAAAATAGAATATTAAATATAAGCAAATAATTCATTACATTCTTATTTTAAGGTTTTTATACAATACACTGCTGTTTTTCTTATTTAAAAAAAAAACGTAAACAAAATAGGGTGTTTGGATTAATGTCATGAAAATTAGACTGTAGAACTGATTTATTTCAATGTGGAAAACTGATTGATATAACAAGGAAAGTGGTTACGAAGTGGAACAATTAACTCGTAAGTCAAGAAATACATGTACTTAATTTAAAGACTGGAGGTGTCCTATCGCAGTGAATAGTTAGCAAAACTAATCTGGCGATCATTACTACTGAATAGCGTTCGTTCCGCATGGATGACCCATAATTGTGCTTGTTGTCACAATCCTACCCGTGCCGGAATTTAAGGCTAATGTAAAAAGATCATTTTTAATTATCATAATTAATTTGATTCGTGTGTGTGTGTGTGTGTCAAAGCAGAGGTGTTAGCAATTTAAATAAATCTCCATTTCTATTGCAAGATGACGTGTTCCATAACAGTAATAGGTCCATTACCGTATTCTTTTACTTCCGGAATCATGAGTTGTGTGGCCCTTTTTTATTGTTGTTGATGATCCCTCACATTCTAATCAAAGATTAAAACGTATTCCAATGTCGTGATTGAGAAAAGCCCTAAAAATGAACGTACTAACTAAGAAAATATAAAATACAGCGTGGGAAAGCACGTTTTTAAAATGTCTTTCGTCCTACACACCAGTGGGTCAGGGCTTCTAAAAACTTTTTTACTTGATTCACCCCTTGCACTAAATTTAATTCCAATTCCCACCCGCAAAATAAGATTAATTGAATATCAAATTACAACATAAACTAATTTAACTCCAAAAAATTTGCCTACCAAATTTCTCCATGGCTGAACAAATCTTCTTGGTTTTTTAACCTGTTGAGATGGAATATTCACTATCTATTCAACTCACGAACTCATTCTATTCAAATAAGTCGTCGGGGTGGCCTTAAAGGTTCGGGTTCAGCCATCAGACAAGGGATCTAGTAAGAGCAGTGGTCAATATATAACAGATTAGACAAAGAAAAAAAGTTAAGATAAAAAAATAATAAGAGACGAACGAAAACAAGAATAAAAGAATTCTAAAAAAAAATAAAAATAAAAACCACAGAAAAAAAGAATAAAAAAAAATGATATATAGAAGACGATAAAAATAAATACGATTTTTAAAAAAGAATACATAAATTAAGCGAAATAGATAAAGTAAAAACAAATATATAAATAAATAGAATAAATAAAGAAGAAAAATAAGACAGAGATAAATAGATAAAATTTCTAAATAACTAAACAAAGATATAAAAGAAAAAAAAAAAATTCTAAAAAAAAGAGATGAAAACATAAATAAAATAAAAAAATAAAACTAAATAAATAAGAAAAAGATTGTAATATAACATATAAGAAAAAAAAAAAACAAAACTATTAAAAATTAAAAAAAAAAAAAAAATAAAAATAATAAAAGAATACAAAAAAAAAAAAAACAATAAAAAAAGAAGAAGAAATCAACTAAAAAAAAAAAAAAGTAACAGTAAAAAAAAAAAGTGGAGAAAAATCTTAAAAGAGACTAAAAAAAAAAAAAATAAATAAAATAAAGAAAAAAAGAAAAAATAAAATAAAAAAAAATAATAACCAATAATAATATAGCAAAAAAAATAAAAAAGATATATAAAAACCTAAAAAGATTAATAAAATAAAAAAGAAATAAAAATCCCCTTTTCACCTAGCGCTAGACCCAGGCGATTGTTTTTGCATCTGAGGTTGGAGCGCCACACCTACCATCAGGTCCTTACTTTACCGCAGCAAATTCCCCTGTGTTTACTCATACGCTATTGTATCTGAGTCGCCTGCTCAATTATAGATGAACTAACCATCACTTTTTGTACTTTTCTGGTGTGGGTATCGTAGAAACGGTTGTTTGGTGGGATGGCGCTGTGAGCGTTTTAAAAGTAGACAAAGAGTTATGGACCGGTTTAGCTCAGTCGTAGAGCGTTCGGGCAGAAACCACAAGGTTCTAGTTCGCTACCGGCCTCGCCCAACTCAGCGTATGAGTAGACACAGGGAAGCTGTGAGGTAAAGTAGGAGTGATGGTAGTGTGGCACTCCCACCTCAAGACGCAAAAAAACAACTCCTTGGTCTAGCGCTAGGGATAAATGGATGACTCCCTCGCTGATTGGCTGATACGACTTTAAGGCCACCTTACTTACTTATTGATTGGAAAATGTGGGCAACTGAGGAGAATCACTAATATCAGGTTTATGGGGGGGAGGAGTCTGGGTCCAATCATCAACGTTCTGTGTTTATTGCTTCTCGGGTTGCTTAGTAAATAATGCCACTATGATAAATCCAGCATTGAATCATATACCGAAAGTACTACTGAAAAAACGAGTTCGATCCTCGTTGGATGCCAATACTTGTGAATATGTGTCAACTCCTACTCGTCATCGTCGTCGTCGGGTCGGCCTAATGTCGGTATCAGCTAGACAGGAGGGAGTCTATCCCTTTTCACTAGCGCTAGACGAAAGGGAGATTGTTTCTGCATCTGAGGTGGAGCGGCCACACCTACCATCAAGCTCCTTACTTTACCGCACAGATCCTGTGCTAGTTTTTTTTCCCCCAGCCCTAAAACCTGAGTTGGCGGGCCAGTATCGACCAGAACCTTGAGATTCCTAGCCGAACGCTCTACCGACTGGCTAAACCGATTGAAGTCGGACAGATAAGTAAAATGGATTCAACCAGTTTAACAAAGCTTGATACAGTTTTTTTTTTCGTTCATCCAGTAATAATCTAATTTATAAATAACAATGAGTAAATCTAACCCCTTTACCCCTATGTTTTCATTCACACCCAGGGAATCTATTGGACCACTTTGAAGAATTACTGACGGTAGATAGTTATTTACTAAGCTTCTCCATCATCAAGGCAACAATTATGGGGCTCTTTAGCAAGGATCGAAACTTGTCATATAAAACTAAGTTGCTAATCTTTACATCACAACGATATTTTCAGATTGATAAATAATGCTGTTCACTATGGCATAGCCTAGGTTTGGTTTGGTTTGTTTGGTTTTACGGCAATATCAACCTCAGTGGGTCATTTAATGCCAATAAAGTTTTTGAAATAAATCAATTCTTATGGATCTACATTTTTTATAAATACATTTTTTCTATTTAAACCCCATAGATGTGACCCTAACAGGTAACTACGCACTCCGGGTCAGTGGACCAGGAGAAATGTGATGAAGGGGTGCTCCACATTCCCCAAACTCCAAAACTGGACCTCACCATCAGATAGAGTTAACGTCATTCCCAAAGATATGTAGACCCTCAGCCACCACCTTCTAGCAGCATATGATAAAAAGTGTTGGGGCTTGCTATAAAGCAATAGGGGTTGGGGCAATTCATATAGGTGCTAGGCTTGACGTGACCAGGCCGATTGATCGGAGGGGGCCTCTCCGACCGTCCGTCTAGCCTAAGTAAGGTTCTAAGTGGCGTTTGGCAGTCGATTGAATGTTCATCCACCAAGAACTCCATCCTTAAGCATCACGGGTCGCCACCCACGGCCAACAAGGTTGCCCCTTGGGGGATCTACCGCCTCTGCAGATGTGGCGTCAGTGCATTCAAACCAACAACCGACAGGCGGAAGCATAAACTTGTTTTGTCATACAGTATTTTTAGCTGGTTATAGTTGAGGCGCAGAAATCATAGGGCATCCATTAAGGATGAAATCGCTATTCATAGCAATGATCCACGAGACTAGATTGCTGACCATTATACTACAACAAGCCTCCTAAGTTGTTAAATTGCGCTTTTAGTTAGTTTTATTCATAGAAATATATGGAAAGCCGCCCTTCTGTGGCTCTTAAATAGTTTTTTAGAAAAAAATGAGAATCCATCAAGAATGAATAACAAAAATGTTTCGCATGAAATGACCCATTGGGTTTGCATGCCGTAACACCAACCAACCAACGACTGTGTCTCTTAAACAGGCTCCCCCCACCCCGGTTGGGGGTTCGTGGTAATATTGTGTATAACTTGAAGTTACCTCCCTTAGATTATAGAATATTTATGTATGAACTTCCAAGTTTTATAAAAGTAGTTTGACCCAAAGAAAAGCACGTGACCATTCACTCTTATGTACTTCTCACCGATAAACCACGCTTAGAAGCTAACTCTGGTTATTCTTTATCAATCCAGTAGTCGTCAAAACCCCATAATCTAAAATAATGTGGGTATTAAATAAATTTAAATCTTAAAAAATAGGCAATCTCCCAGGAGGCCTCAGACAGAATAACCTCGGGATATACATCGAGAATAGCCCCTCCTGGCGTTCAAAAAGAAACTAACCATTCCAAACTCCTGACGGTTACTGGGGACAGACACTATTGACTGGTACGGGAAGAAAATTTCCTCTCACATGATAGCATGAGCTTAAATAAAGTCTGACCTAAAAGATCTTAATTCCATTTCAAAACAGAAAAAGACCAACAGAAGAAAACAACACGTGTTTTGATTTTTAAGAAAAAAAGAAACTGGCATACACACCCATAACCAAAAACATAAATATGCGCCTGTCCTGATGTAAGCCAATGGTGTGTTGTTAATTGATGGGGTAAGCAAATAATGCTGTTAAATTAATTAAGAAGTATTTAATATCTATAAAATGCTCGCCCCCTCCCCTCAAATGTCAAACTGAAACTTTTTTTTTCAAGTATTGTGCTTACAACTTATTAACCTTCAAGTTTAACTTTCAAAACAAAATTTGGTATATTCGAAAAATGTTTATACCGTTGAATTATATATAATAACTTCTATTTGTATTGCTATATCGTTTATTTTAATATCATTATAATAATTAGCGGTGGGATAACTCGTAGCTAACACTGGTACTCTTATAATGTATTAGGTTATCCAAAATAGGGTAACCTAACACAGAATATTTGGCAGGGAAAAAAGACAAGTCAGTTAATACAATATAACATATACTTATATAGAGATGGAGCATAGTTCCCGTCCCAAACCATAAGAGTCACAAGGTGTTATGAGGAACATGAAGAAAGGTTAAACAACAAAGGGGTGGAAACCACTTAATATTTTTCCGGAGGTCTGGGAACAAAAACAGACACCATGTGCGTAGCTGTTGAGGAAACACGTCTGTCGCTTCCAAAGATGATGATTCTAGGTTTCGCCTTGTCACGCGACCAAAACAGACACGTGACTTTTAATATAAAAATGAAGACAATTCTGTTTTGTCTCCCAACACCATCATTCAAGAAATATGATAATAAGTAATGAATTCAAATGAAACAGAATTTTAAAAAACAAACTTTTCAAGATGCTGGACGGAGTGAACCTCAACGGTCAAACAGTTCAGCCCGGAAACTACTACTACTCATCGATAAGGCTTGACGTCGATTGATGAGTTAACAAAAGGCCAACGAAAGAAAGGTATGACAGAAAAACGATGAATGTGTAAAAAAAAAATCACGTTTAGAAATTTTTTTTTATCTATTTCTCGACGAAAAGACTTCTTTTTATTCAAAGTTAAAAGCACGGTAAGGCTTTGATCCGTTTACCAAAAACTTTTTTCGTTCCCCAATGACACCGCATTAGAAAAATAAGATCTAAAAAATATTCGGCATCTGGTTACTTTTATCGTACTTTTTAACTTGCATTAATTATCTTACTGTGTAATATATCTAATAATAATGCGTATGTCAGTGTGTCACATTTTTCAAATTTACTCCTAGAGGCCGTAGCCCAACATATCCTGTTTTGGAATCAAGCCGACCCCATAAGTAAATTAAAAAATATTCCGGGCCGAATCCGGACCCGCAATCGTGAAATTTAGAATTCCCAATATTTAACTACTCCGAGTATTTTCGGTGATTTTATGAGACGAATTTTGTACGATAAATGCATGAAGTGCTCTTATTGGACGAAGACCCAATCCAGAGCCGTACGCGAGAGCTTAATTGCTGTCTTTTAAGCTACTTTGATAATAATTGCCTGAGAAAACTTCTTTTTTTTCTAAAAAGAAAGCAAATTGAATGAGACACTGTACCCAATGTAGCTGATGTCATACAACTAATGTTAAAAATGCTAAAAAAAATTGGAGTAACATGGAAATGTGACGAACCTCTGAAAAAAAAAAAGCTGTTAAAACTTGCAAATCGTCGTCAAAATTAAGACGGAAACTTATTTGATGGTGATCCATGACAGTTTAACTACAGTGTATGAATTAACTTTTTTTGCGAATTGGGTTACGGTTTAGGGGTTTGGGGGATTAAGGTTGCTTTTAATTACGTATTGCTTAAAAAAAAACCCAAAATTTACTATACATTTAATTAACCATTGAAATTAATTAATTGAATCCAACGGTAGACACATTAGTCTCAGTTGATTGTGTTAGTATTGCAATGTTAATTTCAATTAAACTTGGTTTAAAAAAAAAACTATTTTTCAATATTAAATGTATAGTAATTTTGTTGTTTTTAAGCAATAAGTTTTGAAATAAATTCGAATACTCAATAAGAATGAATAAAAAAAAGAAGATATCTTCAGCATAGAATAACCCAAGAAGGTTGACATGCTGTAAATCCAACCACCCTTTTTCCTATGATCTATTTCCTGCACAGGTTTGAGACATTTTCCCCTGTTGCTACGCAAAATACGATAAACCGTCTTCCTGATATTTAAGAATTAATCGCTTTTTTTTTTTTTGTAAACCTTCTTCACTTTTTCATTCTGTGGAGCACCGCAAGCTCAGACACGTGCAACAAGAACTTACCCACGGCAACACTGCGCGTTCGGGCTGCGATCCCAACCCTTGGAGCCATCAATGACGCACTTAAAACCACACGTGTTTTGAAGGAATGAATTGTCTTCGTTTCAAAGGATTTCTATACTCAAAGTTCGATGCATTCCGTCTTATTCAGTTTAAAATGTTCTATTTATTAATTCTACCTAATGTTATTATTATTATTAGCAACAAAAACACACTCTGGGCGACGTAAAAATTATTTTTGAAAGATGTTATCTAAGGTGGATGGGAGTTAAAAAATTCAATGTCAAAGAGTTGTATCAATAAGTAAGTAAAATCATCAAATTTATGAAAGGAGTAAAAAAAAATAAAAAACCATTTGAAATGGAAACTTAGTTCTGTCCTCACTGTTATTAAAAAAAGAGGCGAGAGTAAAAAAACAATTTTTTAAAATTTTTTAAATTGCTTACTCAAATTTTGAGTGTATAACGCAGGGTTATTCTTTATTCTATGTATCAATGATTTTGACTCTAAATTAAATACTCATTAATAGCTTTACGCAACAGTGAGTAAGCTGACGTAAGCTTGTGACGTAAGCTGTGACGTAGTTTTGGTTACAGACAGAAATACATCCAATCTCCACTATTAATAGAAGAATTTAACTTTAGAATTTTTTTTTTTCTTTTTATGGACTTCTCTTTGTCATTTTTTTTTCATTTAGCCCATGATTTAATATAAAATTTATATAGTAGTTGGAGGCAACTGGTGTAATGGTTACAGTCGTAGGAAATGGACACTGCGAGACGAGTTCAAATCCTGAACGTGGTTGTTTGCATTCACATAACGTTAATACCCTTGGAAAAGGCACGAACCCAACTATTCTCCCAAAAAGTTATTGGAAAAGTAGGGCATTCTGGGCTCTTTAACCTTGGTATGGCAAGAGGTGCAGGAGAAGGGAAATATATTGATTCAAACCAAAGAAGCTCTGGTTAGTTCCTAGTTGAGTAACATATTACAGGGTAAACCCAGAAAAAACAGACAGAACCAAATTATTTATTTTCCCATTAAACTACCCCTAAACCCTAAACCCCCCAACTAGTTGAGTAAGATAATATTACAGGGTGTGCCCAGAAAAAACAGAACCCACAAATTTTGTAATAAAACTGTTATTTTTTTTTTTTTTTTTTAGTTTAAGTCCAACAAGGGTTAGGGTTGGGGTTTAAGGTTAGTTAATGGGAAAATAAAAAAATTGGGTTCTGTTTTTTTCTGGGTCACTCTGTAATATCATGTTACTCAACTAGGAAACTAGCTAACTTCTCGTTTGTCAAAAACTAATTTGAGAGCTCCTCCTCCTCATGTGGATGAATATAATATATAGGGTTTGAGGCAGCTGAAGTATCTTGTATCTCGTTTTTAGTATGGACTACTCGTCTCTAGAGTCTTCTAGCGCACGTGTATTCAGCGGGCTGGCAAGGCACCGAAAGGGGCCGGGTTTAACTTTGGCGGGAGTAGAAATGTGGGACATTTTATTAGTTCTTTTATTTCCGTATCTTATTGTTTTTGGGGTTTTTTTTTTTTTTACTAGCTGTATGTTCTCGGCCTCTCCTGTATTATATAGCATCCAGCTAAATTTAAGTATACACTTTTTAAATCTCATATTGCTCACCATTGGATAGCAGTACCTATTGCTCGATATACTTATTGTGAAAATGTTACTCGTGAAATTGTCCTCAAAATCTAAAATGTTATTCTATTTTCCAACTTGTCGTAGAAGGATGAAAGAACGTGAGTTTTTAGAATATTCTGGAATGAAACGACACATTTTCCCTATTTTCCCATACCACGGTCGGTAATTTGGTTCTTAGTGACCCCAAATAAATTCAGGGGTAAATATGAATACCACAAAATTTTGTTTGATCTTGGTACAGGGATTTGTTTTCAATTGCATCCCTGGACAAAAAGACAGACAGAGACATCTCAAATGGTTATTTCCTATAAGTCTAACATAAACAAAGGGGAACCACTCTTGACTGATAAATTATTTATTTATTTTCCCATTAAACTAACCGTAAACCCAAACCCCGTCTTCTTTTTTCCTAGTAGATCAATAAATAAATGAATAATTTATTAGTCAAGAGTGGTTTCCCTTTGTTTATGTTAGACTTATAGGAAATAACCCCTCAAATATAGTATAAGATATTAACATTTATTAACTTATTAATCCCTAGAATCTTTTTGTCATTACTAGTGCTTGTAACAACCGAGTGGTTTAAATCAGGACTTGTGTTAGTTTTATGATTCTGCCGACTATACTGCAAACAATTATAATCTTTGATTGGTTTTTAACGGCTTGTTAATAGGGTTATTTTATGCCTAGAGGTTAGGTAATTGCATTCATTGTGCGTTGATATTTACATTTTTTGTGTAGTTGTTTCTTAAAATTTTGTTTTTGTTTTTATTTATTTTGTTATTAATATATTTTTTTTTTACATACAGTCCTATCGCATAAGATTACTATTTAGAAAAATCTAATTTACTCATAGATGGGAACCAAACAAGTATGACCACTCCGGTACAGAGTGGACCTGGGAGTAATGGCAATGAAAGGATACTTCACACTCCTCAGAGTTTTAGAAGTGGAGCCTCACCACCAGATAAAGTTTAGTGTCATAACAAGGAGATCTCATTTGGGGGGAGGGAGTGGTAGTGGTGGTCTTACCCCCTCTGCAGGGGATACAGTCAGCCTATTCTAAGCCCCGCTGCGTTGTTATCTAGTTCAGAGGGAAGCATAATCGTTCACATGACAATCGGTTGGTAGTCATGGTTGACTGCTACGTTAAGTAGAAGGCAACCTGGTTGTATGAAAGGAACACGATTCGGTCAGGGTTAACTGAATTCAAACACGCATTATGAACATTCAAATAACGTAAAGGACGAATACGAACCAATAAGAACCATAAAAAATATCCATTTGAATTACATACAACATGATTAGTCAGTTGAAAGATTATGTGCATTTTGCCATGAATAAATTTTTGAACTGGAGTTGTTAGGAGAGTCGCGTGAATTTTAGAAAATCATACGTAACGAATTTCTTTATAAAATATAGCTTTATATTTTAACTAAGGATTCTTCTGTGTAACTGTGATAAGACGTTATTGCTGAAATGAATTATAGAATAAAAACAAGCAAACAGCAAAACAAATAACAGGAGGTTGAGTTGAAACAGACTTCGCATTTTTGTGTTATTTTTGATAATAAGAAATGATTTAGAAAATATGTAAGTACCACCAATTTTCCCCTGTGAAATTTACCCCTACCCCCTATATTTAACACAATGAAAAAACTTGCAGAAAAATTGATATTTTCTTGAAAAAAAAATTTCCATTCGAAAGAAAAGACATTAAACAAACTTCTGATGATTTTTTTTTTTAAAATCAGCTTACGGAAATAATGAAAATTATGATTGAAAAACAATGTTTTCATTTTTTTGCACTGTTGAATCAACTGAAATTTAACGTAGCTAAAAACAAGTTACGATAAGAGTTTTTTTTATTAATTTCTATGGAAAATCAATTAATTGTCTGATTTTCACGAAAATTTCCATAAATGTTTACCTTTGGATGTAAATATATCTGAAATAGTTTTTTCCTAAAATATATTAGGGGAAATATTTTTTTACGAGGTCTATCTATTTTATGAGATAAAAAAAAAATGACCCGTCAGAAAACTTTTACTTTTTTTCTATAAAGATAAGTCTGAATAACTATATCAAAGAAATTGTATAACATACAACGCAGGAGTTTTTTAAGGAAAAATTAACGAAATCGGAAATAATGTTTTGCTTTTTTAATTGGTATGTACTATATTCTATTAAATTGTCAAAAAAAAAAAAAATTTTTTAAGAAATTGATTTTTAAGGGATTTTCAATATTTTGTGTGCTTAAATATTTTTTTTCTGCTTGAAATAAATTAAAGTTTTTTTTCTGCGTGAAAAAATCGATTTTTTCACGGATATTTAAATATATGAATTTTAGAATTGAACTAAAAATTGGTCCAATCCACGCTATATTAATATTTTAGAAGAATTTGTAATTTTTATTGTTGAATAGTAATGTGTGATTCTTAGAATATACGGAAGAGCAAAAACTGACATATTTGTTTTGTTTTTATACAAAGTGACGAGACGCTTCTCAGTAACTATTGTTTGTTTTTCTTAGCGTAAAAAATATTTCTCAACTTTTTCGACCTATTAGAATAAAAAAAAGTAAGTATATATTGATTATTCTATCAGTTTTTCTCTTAGAAAAAAATATTCAAAATTTTCATTTCATTTTCGATTTTAAAAATTAATACCAAAACCGAAGACATCTTTTTTAGTCAATTTCACTGTTAAATTTTAAAATTAGATTTTTTCAAGTTTTTATTCATTCTAATAGTAAATTTTAATATTAAAGTTTTTAAAGATTTTATTTATTTTAATAGTAAATTTTGGCTAAAAAAAGTATGTCCGTTACAGCCAGCCATATGTAGATGTATAATCGTAAGAGGGTAATAATGTCATTTTTTTTCGGTCTAAATTGCGGCCTGAAAATTACCCTTTCGCATGGATAGGTTTATTTATTTTTTAAGATAACGATGTAATTTTTCCCAATCGGATAATTTGATCTTTGAATTAACTGTTTTTCTTTGTAACAACCCTGTATGATCTTTAATTGTTTTTTACGAGATTTTTGATAAACAAAGTTTGGAAATATTTATTTCTGTTTTATTCAAGATGGCCTAAACTGATCATGTGACCGTTTTGGTGATACCTAAAAATATGTTCTGTGTGAATTTTTTTTTTTTTTTTTTTTGTATGTGTACAGTGTTACATAAATGTTTTTAGTATTCCTATTTTTTAATTGCTTACTTGCGTGTCAGTCCTGAATTCCTTTGAAGATAAAACTTAGTTATCGTCGAGAAATTCGGGACAGATATTTTTGTCTCAACATCGAGTATTTAACGTCTTCTTGGACGACTGACTAGGACAAGGAATCCGGTATATTCAGATCCACTAGCTTTTTGCGGCAAAAATAGGACAGAAATTTTTTCTTTCTTTCTTAAATTATGACACGTAGGTATTTTTCTATTTGTAGATTTGATGAAACACTTGAGTTTACCGTGTATTGAAAATGTATAGTCAATTGGATCATTTCTTCTATAAAGTTTAAAAAAGAAACTGGGAGGTAAGAGTTTGGTCACCTAACTTCTGGGTTTAACATTTTTTGCCAAGGGTCTTGGCCCCTGTAGTGAAGTCAACTCAGGTTTAACGTTTTATAGAACGGTTTATTTCGGGAACATATACATTCGAGGTCCTTGTGGCTGTATGTCCACGTTAGTAGTAAAAACCCTATTTTCCGTGATCTCGCCCTATCGAGATTCCCCTAATCCCGCCAGGTCGAGATCTCAAGATACTACAGCCCCCTCCCTTTATTTTTAATTTTTTTAACCACCAGCCTTACTCGAAGAACGCTTTTTTTTTTTTAGAAACCGGAGATATCGTAGTAGCACACAAGCACCCCAACGCAGTGACACGTTGACTAGGCCGGGCGCTTGTAACTAAATTATCCTAACCCTTCACATAACGGAACTGAACAGTAAATACCATGATGACTTTGTTCCAAGAAATCTATCTATCTATCTATACATATATAAAGGACAGTATTGTGTATATGTATGTCCGGAGCAAACTTCGAAAATAAAAACAATCAACAACAAAGTAAATATATATATATATATATATATATATATATATATATATATATATATATATTATATATATAATAATATATACATTAAATATCACCAGGGCTTGGTTTTTGAGCAAAAATAATAGAGATTTGATTTATATTCGTGAAGATAATTAAAAAATAAAATTTTAATGATAACAGCATGGAGTTTTTTGTTGTTGTTTTTTTAATATTTTAGATAGTAGACATTAACATTTCTTTTCAGAGTAGCTGGATCAATGCAATGTCTATTTATTTACATAGGGATTTAAATGGGGAATCCCACTAGGATTCAACTCACGATTCAGTAATAATGGATCTGCGGGACTAAACTTCCCCTCTACGCCGGGTAGCCGCAGCTAATACATATATAAAGGGCAGTTGTGTGAATATGTATGTCAGGGGGAAACTTCAAAAATAAAACAATTAACAACAAAGTAATATATATATATATATATATATATATATATATATATATATACATTAAATATCACCAGGGCTTGGTTTTTGAGTAAGAATAATAGAGATTTGATTTATATTAAATCATAATTAAAAAATTAAATGATAGCATGGATTTTTTTTTCATTTAATATTTTAGATAATAGACATTAACATTTCTTTTCAGAGTAGTTGGATCAATGCAAGGGGCATCCCACGAGGATCCAACTCACGATTCAGCAATAATGAATCTGCGGGACTAATTTTTTTTAAATCCCCCTCTACCTAGGTGACGCCGGGTAGTCGCTGCTAGTATAGAATAAGACCAGTTCGTGAAAAGAAACAGTGTATTAGCTTCTTTATTTTGTTAATTGTTTTCATTTTACCAACATGCGGAACACATACACACCACATTTACACCCCAAACCTATAAGACTAATGGGATACGATGGACTGGGTCTTGTTCTTCTTGGGTATTTTCAGTCAATTTCAGACCGGAGTGTCCTTAGTTATGGAGAAAGGAAAAACAGCAGTGTCAGCTAGGTGTTTGCTCTACATATTCTTTATTGTTTTCTGTTAGATATATCTGAGTCAGAAGTAAACAATCGATTTTTGTGAGAAAATAGGGTAAAGAAATCCTGAACAGCTTGGCACTCTGGCTGGTTGGCTGGCTGGTTGGATTTTACGGCATGTCAAACCTTGTTGGGTTATTCTATGCCGAAGAGATTTTGTTTTATTGATGGGTATTCAACACTTTTTTAAACTTTATTTTTTTCTAGCACATATACGATAAAAAGGGTTGTGGGGGTGCCATAAGGGCAATCATATAAGTCCTAGGGCTTGACGTGATCAGCTGATTGATCGGAGGGAGCCTCTCCGACCGCCCGTCTAGCCCTAAGGGCCAAAGTGGAGTGTTGCATGTCATAGACAGCTCAGCTACCAGGATTCTGTCCTTAAGCATCACGAGTCGCCAACCACGACCAATAGATAGCCCCATTGAGGATTGACACTCGGGGAATAATTAGTATAGGCGGCAAAGTGGCCTATTGTCAGTATAAGTTGAACAGCAAGGGAGTCTATCCTCTTTTCACTAGCGCTATACCAAGGAGATTGTTTTGCGTCAGAGGTGGGGTACCACACCTACCATCAGTTCCCCACTTTACCGCACAGATCCAAGCTGTGCTACTCGTGTGCTGAGTTGCTGAGGACCAGTATCTGAACCCGAAACTCTGTGATTCCTAAGCGGATGCTCTACCGACTGAGCTAAACCGGCGGACTTATAATCAACACTTAAAAATTGTCTGGAAAATAATGGGACCATATTACCATTAGGCACCCCTTTTTGATCTCGATTAAGAAAGGACATGTTTTTCATTTACACCGTCAATATCCAGTTGTTTGTTAAGGTTAGGGTTATGGGTTAGGATTAGGGATTAGTTTTATAATTTTTTTAAAAATCTAAGAATCTTCTGTTAAAACAACCGGATATTGACGGCATAAATGAAAAACATGTAATTTCTTAATCGAGATCAAAAAGGGGTGCCTAAAGGTCATATGGTCCAAATAATGTCTAATTCTACATTTACGAGCAACAGGCACATACCACTTAACAGCTGATAACAGAATTCTCTCCCCACCCTATGGGTGACGCTGAACACCATAGTTCAGGCTAAGACCCTAACAGCACACTTATACCTAACTAACCTCATATATTTGAGTCCGATCAAAGTTGTATGCATTTCCCATGGCGCTAATACCCTTTGGAAAGGTATGAATCCAATTCTCCCTCCAACTATGGGTAAATAGCAGGGCAGGTTGGGTTCTGTAACCATGGCTAGGTAACCAGTCTAGGAGAAGGAAAACTGAATTCAAGCCAGTTAAACCCCGCTTAAGAAATTAACCTTGTGTCGCATCCTGCTCGTGCAGAGAGGTTGGTAAATATATTCTCGTATGTCATTCAGCAATAGTACCACTACTGTTCTTCTACAAGGATAGCTTAGGCAACCATGAAGGTTGATATGCCATTAAACAAAGAAAACAAACCCATTCTATCCAATCCTCTATAACCTGGGTCATCTATGCTTTTTAGCTTCTTGCAGTAGCTCTGGTCTTTCAATATAGGTGTGGTGATCAGTTTTCCAAGTTATTGTTTTGGTTTGGTTTGTTTTGTTTTACGGCATATCAACCTTAGTGAGTCATTTAATGCCAACAAAGTTTTGAAATAAATTCATTCTTAATGGATACTCAATTTCTTTTTAATAAATACATTTTTCTATTTAACCCATAGATAGGACCCTAACAGGTACTACCACTCTGGGTCGGAGTGGACCTGGGAGCAATGGTGATGAAGGGGTGCTCCACATTCCCCAGACCTCCAGATCTGGAACTTCACCATCAGATAGAGTTTAGCGTCATACCCAGGACATGAAGACCCTCAGCCACCGCCTCTAGCACATGTATGATAAAAAAGAGTTGGGGCTTGCCATAAGGGCAATAGGGTTGGGGCATTCATATTTTGAAGCTCTGAAGAGAACAGTCATTGCTTCGTTACTATTACTGCTCGGAGCGATTGATAGATTTTAACGGTATATCAACCCGTGTTGTGTTATTTTATACCTAGATGTTAGGGAATCACGTTCATTGTACATTCATAACTACTCTTTTTACATAATTGTTTCTTAAAAGGCTTTTGTTCTTAAGAGGGATAATCATATAGATGCTAGGGCTTGACGTGACCAGCCGATTGATCGGAGGGAGCCTCTCCAACTACCCGTTTAGTCTAAGTCAGGGCCAAAGTGGAGTGTTGCATGTCATGGACTACTCAGCCACCAAGAATCCGTCATTAAGCATCACGGGTGGCCACCCAGGACCAACAGGTAGCCCCATTGGGGGGATTTTTCCTCTCCTCAGAGTTTCATTCGGTGTATTCTACAGCCTCGGCCAACAGGGTGTCATTTTATTTGTGTCCCATTGACTGGCGTAAGAACTTAAGAGAATGGCCGAATTGATGCTTAGTGATGAGGAAGTGTTATGTTTTTACATATAGATAAAATACTGAGCACTGAATGAAGATGAGAGACCAGGTTGCTGGAAATTAACAAGGTTTTATTTAACACCGGGTAGAGAATGCTTCTACCCGAAAAGTGACTTAATTAGCTCAACACTGTTCTACGTGCGTCCTGGCCGCACGAATCCCAATCCAAAAGTGTCATGGCGGAAACCACACTCCCAGGTTCCCATCAGCCCTCTACTGATCAATGGGAATAACTCTATATTTCGTTAGGTCTGGGACCTAACAGGAATATATGTTATTGATTGAGTGATTGATTGATTTTTAACGGCATATGGTATTTAAAAAAAAGGAGGCGCCCAAAATCAAACCCTCTTAACGCTCTTTCTGTCGCGATAAACAACTTGCATAGTCATGCGTACAAGTTCACATCGGATATGGAGCCTTTGAACCCCCCCCCCCCAACGACCTCGTGTCGTTGTCGCATGGCACATGATAGCATGCTTAACGAGTAAGTTTTTACATTTCATTCTCTACTAACTACATATCAAGGACTCCATGACTACCTAAAGAGCCCTGTCGGTTGGGGCTTTAGAATACAGCGACTGCACCTCTGCAGAGAAGTATAAACACCAAATGGGACCACCTGTTGGCCGTGGGTGGCAACCAGTGAGGCTTAAGAATGAAACCCTGGTGGCTGATCAGTCCATAACTGGCAACACTCCACTTTGGTCCTTACTTAGGCTAGACGGACGCTCGGAGAGGACCATCCGATCAATTGGCTGGTCACGTCAAGCCCTAACACCTATTTATGTTTCCCGATCCTATTGCCTTTAAGGCAACCCCAAATCCTTATGTATCATATATGTGCTAGAAGGTGATGGTTGAGGGTCTTATTGTCCTGGGTATGACGTTATCAGATGGTGAGGTTCCGATTCTGGAGCTCTGGGGGTGTGGAATACTCCTTTATCGCCATTACACCCAGGTCCACTCTGATCTGGAGTTGTAGTAGCTGGTAAGGTCCCATCTTTGGGTTAAATAGAAAGAAAATGAGTTTAAAAGATGTTTAAGTTAAAAGTGAGTTCAAGATTAAAATTGAGTATCCTTCAAGAATTAATAAAACAAAAATGTCTTTGGCATAAAATGACCCAACAAGGGTTGACATGCCATAAAAAGCAAGCAACCAAGCAACCAACCAGAAACTACCTAAAGACTCTCCCTTTCACATTAGGACATTTCTTTCATACAACTCTGTATAAGCTTTTCTTATTACTCATTCGTCATATTGTATCCATTCTCTTCAATTATTTTTGTTAATTCGTTGTGAATTGTTATATATATATATATATATATATATATATATATATATATCCACACGACTCAGTCTATAGAGCGTCCGCCTAGGAATCACTATCCTGGTTCGATACCGGCCCTTGCCAACTCAGCATAAGAGTAGCACAGGGATATGTGCGGTAAAGTAAGGAGCTGATGGTAGGTGTGGCGCTCCACCTCAGACGCCCAAAACAATCTCCTTGGTCTTGCACTAGTGAAAAGGGGATAGATTTCCTCGCTGTCTGGCTGATACCGACATTAGGCCACCGTCGACTTACTCTTTTATATATCCTACTACATATAAACTTACGCAAAGTGTCCGGGTTTGTTTCATCCTCAATTAAAATGATAATGAAATGTATTGCGTACCGTGCTCAGGTGCACCACAACTCATCAAAGTCTCATGTCTAGTACATAGGATAATGTACTATTGTCAGGAACATAGCGTACAGTAATAATATACACTAGCAAATATATGCACCCTCCGGGTGCAAGTATTTAAGTTTTAATGTAAGAAAATATGGTATTAAATTAGAAAGGCTAATGAAACTAAATAAGAATACAGATAAAAAGATTTGAAACAGAGGGAGTATAATAAAAGATTTGAAACAGAGGGAGTATAATAAAAGATTTGAAACAGAGGGAGTATAATAAAAAATGGAACAACTGAAACTTACTCTTCCATCACTCACGTCTTTCATTGTTATTTTTTCTAATTTAAGTATTTAGTTAAAAGAGGAAGTAAAGAATAAAATGACTGTTATTTTATCTTGTTAATGGATTTCATTTAAGATTCATTGAAGAGATTTTTGCTTATATTCATTAAAATAAAACCAAACAGTTAGAAATCAATAATACTAAGCACATATTTATTAAATTCGATTTTTTAATATTAATATGCAAATTAGCCTTCCCGTTTACACTGTAAACCGCTATTTTGTTGTATATATAAATATAATTGCATGTTGTCAGTATGGAGACATAGTTAACAGTATTAATAATGTAAGACAATTTTATTAATAATTGAGGTTTAGATAAAAATAAACTCATGGAGAATGTGATGTCAATTCTAAGAGAATTGTGACTTGAGTAGGAATATAGTTTCGGTTACAGACAGAAAAACACACAATCTCCATTATAATAAGATGTATGTGTGCGCGTGCGTACATATGTGTATGGAGGGGGTTATCAGGTATAGTGTTGGTGGATAATAGGAAGTATGGAGGCTTTGAAAGATGCAGTGTTTCGGCAGCCTACAACGGATGCAGGCATTTTATTCCATGCCTCGGCAACTCTGAGCGTGAAAAAAAAAATGTTTTCGAGTGTCATGTGAGCTATGCTGTTTTTTTTGACTTTGTAGGCATGCCCACGTGTGTTAGAAACATGGAAATCAAAAAGTGTCGCAAATTTTTCCTCGTTCAGAAAAATTGCGAACTAAAAAACAAAATGGCGTCGTTAATAAAAAAGGGGTAGGGGAAAAAGCTGTTTAATAACGGTCTTACTTGAGGAGAAAAGAATTTATTATACAAATAATCTCCACAAAGGAAGCAAAAATGAAATACAGAAAATTATAAAACAAATAAACTTGCATATATTTCCCTATGCACGACCAAACAAAAGATTTAGGGGTCGGGTAACACAAATACAAAAAAATACTACATACAAAATTGTATAAAAAAACAGAAAGAAAAGACTTACTGTAGAAGGGGTTTAAACAATAAATTAACCCTTTAAAAATTATACTCTCTCACAGGAGAGGTAAAAAATAATTCAACAAAGAGTCCTTTTAAATGTCTCTTGTTCCCCTTCGCTAAAGAACAAGGCTCCTGGTCGAAATTTACTTTGACTGAAAGACAAATCTTCTTTCAGTCACTTGTACCTTCTCATAAGGCACAAGGCTCTCGAAGTTGAAAATAACGGCTGGTCCCTCTGCGCTGGCATCCTTTTTTTTCACGCCTTGTTGTCCGCTTTCGTCTAACACGTGGACACTCACAACTATCTTCGTCGTCTGAAGTATAAGTGAAAAAACACCGCGACCTTTCTCGCCAAAGGAAAATGAGTAATTTTTGAAACACCACCGTGTCTGTTTTTCAAGTGAAAATTGCTGGCTTCGGAAGTTAAAGTCACCCTTCTCAACTAAGGTTTTCTTGGGAACCTGCCAATGTCCATATTGTAGCTGTTTAGAGGTTTATCAGTCAGCGCTAAGAATGCACACTCTGCTGGTTGAGCCAGAACCAAAAATGCTTGGTCACGTCGCGTCTAGCCTCCCATTTCCAAAGGGGCTTATAGGTATCACTTCTGCTGACGGCAATTTCAAAAAGAGAGCTTAGGGGTGTCAGTGCTAAGATAGGAGAACTGCTAGCACCTCCTTTCTCCTAGCTGGTCAACTTTCAAAGAGGAAGAATCAGGGAGCGCACGTGACATTCCAGCCCCAAAGCTAGCCACAGATCCCCCAGCTAGCAAATGGTAGAGGGAGGCCCTCTAACATTTGCTTTCGTACAAAAAATACGAAACAAGAGACATTTGAAAGGCTTACAAAAATAGGTAAAAAAAACCCATAGAAATTCTTCATTAAAAAACTATACAAAATATTATTACAAAGAATTTCCGACAAAAGGTGTTCAAAGTTGCTGTTGTTAATAATGTTAGCGGTGAGCATACATACGAAGACCAACCTTCAGTCGGTTATGTGATATTAAGTATTCCTATCTCATACAAAGAAGCGGATGGTCCTTGTGGTGTAGTGACTAATGTGCTGGACGGCGACAGCGTAGTTAGCGAGTTCGAGCACCAGTCGCGCTATCACGTTCACGTTCTGACTAATATCCTTGGGAAATGTATGAAGCCCATCCCCCAGTTATGGGTTAAATACTACCACTACTGTTCTTCTACAAGGATGGCTTTGAAATTAAATTACCCACGAAGGTTGATATATCATTAAACAAAGAAACCAAACCAAACTAATACAAATAACTTGTACACAGTGTATAGTTTCAAGTATTCCTATCTAATACTAATAATTTATTCACATATGGTTTCAAGTAACTGATGATGATGTAAGGGCAGTCTCCCTTGCCTGAGGGTTTTGGTAAATCTCCTGTGTCTGGAGACCCTTTTTGGTCACGTGACACAGGAACCCGAGGAGGGAACCCTCTTCTTCCGATGCCACTGAACAAGCTTGGACGTGCTTGTCACCTCTCCAGCAGACACCTATGGTGCTTGCCAGACACCACAGACACGACACTGCTCACAGTAAGTGGTTTCCACCTATTTTGTATATGAACACTACTGTGTATGTTTGGACTCTTGTGACATTCTATAGTCTGGGGAACTTCGTTCCCCTATACATGTTATAATAAAGTCTTATAAACGTAACTAACGTGTTTGTCGTTTTCCCAACCGAAGTGTTCCGCATTGGGTATTTATCCTTTAGGTAACCCAATGTTTTATAAGAACCAGAGTTAATACTCTGTGAGCCTCTTATAATGATAATAATAATAATAATCTTTAGTAAAACAATTATAATTTCAAGTACCTATTCCTCATACAAATAACTTTTACACACTAATACATCTCTCACTAACAGGTTAAAGCGGTAATTCTTCTAAACAGTAGTTGTATCAGTACTACTGTACGGCTGCACTCGAAATTACACTAACCATCCGAGTAAGACGGACAAGACATGCTGGAGAAGCAAAGACGAACTCATAAGTGATATTCTCATGTGGAAACATGCACCACACGGACACGCCAGTGTGGGCCTTCCAGAACATAGAACAGCTCTTTGAGGATTCTGGATGCTGCACAAAGGACCCCCCGGGAGTGATGTCTGATAGGAACGGATGGCGAGAGATCGTCATGTATATTCGTGCTACCAGCGCTTCCTGGTGATGATGATGATGATGATGATAAGGATGATGATGATGATTTTGATTACAAATAATTTTAAAACAGTTCCATAGATGGGAACTTAATAAGTAGTACCACTCTGGATCAAAGTGAATATGAGGGTAATGGCAATTAAGGGTTACTCCACACTTCTCAGATCTCCAGAAATGCAGCCTCACCACCAAATGCAGTTTAGAGTCATGCCCAGGACACCCCTACATTCTACGCCTCGCTGACAGGGCTGAGTTAGATAGGAGGATAGCTTAAATGGGACAGCCATTTATGCCAAACTAAATTCGATGAAACTCTTTAGAATAATTCTTAAGTTTCAAAAAATTACTCGCGTGAAAACTTACGGCTTTTCTTGTGTCACAATAACTTTATTTATTTATATTTTTATTTTTATTTTTATAAGTTAGTTCTGTCGAAGAGTGAGAGAGAAATGAACGTTGGTATTGCATTTAAACTCACTACTACTACCACTACTATATATGGGTAGTAGGTAGAGAAGAGAAGTATTATGACAATTATTTATGTTGTACCTACTTAGAGGGGAGTGTAGAATGTCGCACCGCTTCTAGTTACTAAACACCCCACCACCACAATAAACTCTTCCTGCTTCTCTTCTTTCTTTCTTTCTTTTTTTTTACCCCTCTCTTCGTATTTTTCATTACTCAAAAATTAAACGAAAAACCAATATTTTAATCGCTGTTATAGTTCAGACGACAGTTTTTCGTTTTGGGCACTTCAATTTAACTACGACTTTTTTTTTTCTTTAGTTAATGGAAGAAAAAAATAAGGGTCATGCATGAATGAATTTAAGAACTTAAGTAAGTATTGTTTTTTGTTTCTTCTTGTTTTATTTTACAGATCTTTTTTGTGTCCCCTCACAACCTAAACACCTGGATTTTAGGTTGTTGTTTTACTTGTTTAAAAGTTGACAAGTATTGAAACTCAAAAAATCTATAACTAGTAGAATAAGTTTTTATTTTGTCTAAAATTTAAAAGTCCTCGCAAAATGATGCAATTTAAAAATGTGTGCTCCCATTCTGTGAAAGGTACTATCAAATTTGAATTTAAATAAATCAATTTTCCATTTTTTTGAGTCCCATATTTAATGTCAGTTTATCAAAGAGACAAAAATGTACGGGTGGTCCACTTGTCTGTAATCAATTACCACGGGGAAAAAAGAAAAAATCAATTTTCTTGTTTAAAGGGGTTTTTTTTTTGGGGGGGGGGGGTTAAGAATAAAATTAATTTTTCTTCTGAATGGCTCGTGTTTAAATTTAAAACACTCGTGATATAATTTGATATATTAATCTATTATTTATATAATTAAACTTCTAACGAAATAGCTAAGTTATTTTATTTTTATAAACTGAAATTAGATAAACATAATCAATTTTCTTGAAGTGAAACGTTCGTAAACTTCGTTGACAACCGCGTGTTTATAGATCAGGACAATAAGGTTAGGTTTGTTTGGTTTTGTTCGGTTGGTTTTTGTTTTTTGTTGTTTTTTCTTTTTTCTTTTTAGTGCATTATTTTATGCTACCGTCACATTTCCACGAATTTTGTTGGTAATAACACAGTCTCACGCACAATGATCTTTTTTTAATTCCTGATTACACATTTCTCTATGTTAGGGTTCTGGTGTAAAGTTTACCCTTTAAGTACCAGTGCCCTAGTAGCCGGTAGGGTTGGGTTGTACCCCTTCCCAAACCTTTTACCTCTTGTAATATTTTTACAGCGTTTTTTTTTTTTTTTTTTTCTTATTTATTTTTTATTTTATTTTTAAACATGTGGCGGTCTTTGATAAAAACTTAAGACCAAATTTTAAATTGTTTGGCCCTGAGTACTGTTTATTTTGTAATGAAACATTTATAAATCAAACTTTTTCTTTACTAGTGAATTCGATTCTCACTGGGTGCCCCATGATTCTGACCTTGTATCACACTAATCTTAGAAGAAATTTGGGTATAATAAATTATCCGTTAATCTTTTTTTTCCCAAAGAAAATAACTTTATTTGTTTAAAAATAAAAATTCTTGTCTGACCTTTCTCCTTGAGGAAGCACCTGCTCCCTCGTCTAAAATGGGTAAGAGCTGGGTTTATTGCCTGGTGCTTGAGGCGCCCATGAAAGGGAATGTCGGCGGAATCTAAGCAATTTAAAAACCGTCCCGCGGGAGGCTTGTCGAAATTTTGGCCTCGTAGGGAGTCGGATAAAAAGCTTCTTCTGTGATTTCATCACATATATATCTCACTTGGGACCATCTCTTCAGATAAGTACCTTTCATCTAGGAGACGTTCTTTCTTTTTAGTTCATTGGTAATTTTATAACAAACGAACACCTCTAATCAGTGGTGTAGAATATGAAACCACAAATCTTTTGGTTATTTCCTATAAGTCTAACATAAACAAAGGGGAACCACTCTTGACTGATAAATTATTTATTTATTTATTGATCTACTAGGAAAAAAAGAAGACTGGTTTAGGGTTAGTTTAATGGGAAAATGAATAAATAATTTATCAGTCAAGAGTGGTTCCCCTTTGTTTATGTTAGACTTATAGGATATAACCCATCTTTATTATTCAATTGTCAACCATAGCTCACCTCAGACCAACAAGTGTTGTGTAAACTCCATAGAAATTTGACGGGCCTTATTTCTTTTCTTCTCCTTTTAATACAAAATCAACAATTGTGACTTGGTGATAACACTGTACACTTAAAACGCAACTACTAGAAAGTAGATTTTCAAGTTTTTCTTTATCAACCAAGTAGACAGTTTAATTTTAAAACGTATGAAAAAAGATAAGGGGGTTTGGATTCATTCATAAAATTATTGATTTCTCTTTTTCGTGGATTTATTACTTGACTAGAATAGTACCCATCAAAAATATAAAGATTATGTATGAATCGGCATTCGACACTTCTACCTCAGATCAGAGTGTAGTATTTGTTGACTCTGTACAAAGTTTTACACATACACACTCACTAGTTTCGTATTTGACTTGCCTAGACGAGTCCGCTATGATTCACTTTACCCTCCCCTTTTCTCAGGTATGTAATTTGGACTGAGGTATGTCAATTTCAGCTTGAAAATTTATTTTAAATGTTGCTTCCCTTACAGTTTACACTATTATATACAGTTTTCACCAGTTCGGCATTAAGAATGAATCTCTGATATAAATTATGGAGGTCTCACCGTGTTGTGATGGTTAGCAAGCTAGTCTCGTAGATTCGTTACAACTGAATCGTAGCCCCATGCTTGCGACCTTGGGTCATATCCCACCCATTACGGACAGGTTGGGTCATCCTCTAGGATATTCACCAGTAAATACAAAAATAATTGTTTTAGATTAAACGAAAACAACAATTCTAACTAGATAGACATGACATAAGTATATATTATATAATACAATACACCCCGTCGGCCTCCCATCGTGGTGTAATGGTTAGCAAGCTAATCTTGCAGTCCCATTACCACTAAATAGTGTGTTCAATTCTTGCTGGGTGCCCGTACTTGTCACAACCTATCCATGGCGAACGGGTTGGGTAGATACCTACACCAGCGCCTTCTAAGATATTAGAGGGCCTTGCCTACACCCTGTCGGTAGGGCTTAGAATATTCCCTGCATGGGGACAAGACGTTACTTAAAAGGGTGTCCTGGGTTTGATGCTGAACTGTCTGATAGTAAGGCTCTCCTGAGATCTAGTGAGTATGGATTATCCTATGGGTCAAATAGATCTATTCGCAAATTATTCATGTTCGATAGGGCCATGAGGAAAACGCACACAGACACACACACACACACACAAACTCAAAATAAATATGAACATAAATGAACTAGGTACCACCAAAATAGGTTACGTGATCAGTTTAGGCCATATTGAAGGAAGAAACGTAAATATTTTTAATTTTTTTTTAAATCTCGCAAAAAAGAAATAACGAACATAAAGAGTTGTTACAAAGAAAAACAGTTAATTCAAAGATCAAATTATCCTATTGGGGAAAAATTACTGACCGTTATCTTGAAAAATAAGTAAAACAGTCCGTTTTTTTTACAACACGGTCAGTTTCTTTATTGATATTTTTTAGCAGAATTCTGTATTCATGGTTCTTTTACTAAAAAAAACTCTGGGATTGGAACTTATAAAAATCTTCTGATATAATTATTCAGACTCATATCTTTATAGAAAAAAGTACAAATCGTTTTTGTTTTTTTTGTCGGTTCATTTTTTTCATATTTCATAAAATAAAATGGGGGGGGGGCAGACCTTGTAAAAAAAAAATATTTCCCCTAATATATTTTAGGAAAAAACTATTTCAGACATATTTTCATCAAAAGCTAAGTTATTATAGAAATTTTCGTGAAAATCGGACGATTAATTGATTTAATGTTATCAATCGTCGGTACTTGTATTTTCTATTGTTGGATTAAGTCAGTTGTTGGAGTGACCAATTGTCGGAATCAACCGGACAGCGAGGGAGTCTATCCCCTTTTTGCAAGTGCTAGACTAGGGAGATTATTTTTGCTGAGGTGGAGCGTCACACCTACCGTCAGCTTTCCACTTTACCACACGGATCAGATTATCCAATCTACGATACTCATGCGCTGTATTGGCGGGGACCGGTATCGAACCAGAAACCTTGCGATTTCTAGGCGGGTGCTCTACTGACTGAGCTAAACCGATATAAAGTTTATTTGTTCGAGGTTTTTAAAATATGAAAGAAATCATTATATGATCTAATATACACAAAATGATTTCATTTTTAAAAATAGAATCCCTCCTCCTGTGTCTAACCACAAACTAAATCCTCGTTTTAAGTAATTTACGAACTTATCGTAGACCACTTCGTCGTGGGGCAATGGTTAGCGAACCCGACTAATGGACCAGTGTTAGTGAGTTCGATTCTCACTGGGTGCTCTATACTTCTTGTTTTATGCTAAACTTAGTAAATGGCATACTAACTACGCACTAATTGAATACAAAAAAAAAGAACATACTAAAAGTGAAAGTAAAGAAAGCTCTGAAGCGATTATTTACCACTACCACCGAAGTTGTTGGTATGTGACTCATAGTTGGTATAATAATGTAGGTATGTCTAATTTCTCCAGTTAAAGGGAGATAAATGATTTTTTTTTTTATCTGAAAAAAAAAATGTTTAAAATTGGACAAAATTTAGGAATGCCTACATGTGTGAAATTTCATACACGTCAGTTATACTGCGTAGCCAAAAACGTAAGAAAAAAATAAAATAATGCGCAATGAAACAGTTGGAAAAAAAAAAAGTAAAAATTTTTTTTGTCGGTTCATTTTTTCATATTTCATAAAATAAAACCGTAAAAAAAAACTATTTCTCCTAATATATTTTATGAAAAAACTATTTCAGACATATTTTCATCAAAAGGTAAGC
>CM042141.1:29082692-29177692 GCA_023376005.1 Doryteuthis pealeii | reverse complement strand
TACTAATAATTTGTATTCCATTACATAGTTTCAACTATTCCTATTAATAATTTGTTTAAACACAGAATACTTGAAACCATATAACTATCTAATGTAAATACATTGAAACCCATGTATTTGACCTATAGATGGGATCCTAATAGGTACTACCACTCTGAGTCAGTGGACCTGGGAGTAATGGCAATGGGAATGTGACTCCATACTCCTCAGAGCTTCAGTTTTGTGTCATACCCAAACCGCTTATCTCGGGGGGGGGGTGTCTTACCCTTTGCAAGGGATGCAGTCAGCATATTGTTATATAGTCATATATACCCACATCATATGTTGGATATGATTGCCCCCAACCCTATTGCCCTTATGGCAAGCCCCCAACCCTTTTTATCATATGGGTGTTAGAAGGCGCTGGCTGAGGGTTTTCATGTCCTGGGAATGATGTTAAACTCTATCTGATGGTGAGGTTCCAGTTTTGGAGAATATTGTGGTTTAGGGATTGTGGAGCACCCCTTCATCACCATTGGTCCCTGGTCCACTCTGACCCAGAGAGGTACTACCTGTTAGGGTCCCATTTATGGGTTAAATAGAAAAATGTATTTATAAAAAAATTGAGTATTAGGATAGAGATGATAGTTGATGGTAGGTGGTTATTCTTACTTGTTACACTTCTGCTTTTACTTCAGCCACCATCTTATCTGGTTGATCTGTTGGGCTGGTCTTCTTCTTTGTGCTGGGCTGGGCATTTCTTGTTTTAAAATTTAATTAACAAGACTTGATGTTCTTAATAATAAAGCTTTATTCCCCCAGCCCATGATTCCGCTGCGGGTGAGATGAACCCTGGAGCTGACAACAACATCTACACTCCTTGAAAGCCAGGTCAAATCTGACTAACTAAACTAAAGGGTATGGAAAATTCCCCTCCTCTGCTTTTAATTCTAACAAACTTTATTTAAAATTCTAACTACAGGTACATTCATAAATCATGACTGCTCATAGATTATGTAACAATATTCTATGCCCCACGAATGATGTGAGCAAGCGTAATGAGAATTTTGATGATATAGATAAGATATTTATATATATATATAATTTAATAACATCTGATCTCACTGATAAGATAAAGCGAGAATTCTTCCAAGCCGTAGATGTATCAGTGCTACTGTACGGCTGCACCACTTGGACTCTAACTAAGTGCTTTGCAAAAAAGCTTGTTGGGAAATATACAAGGATGCTACGTGCTGACTTCAACAAATGTTGGGAGCAGCACACTATAAGCAGACAGCTGTATGGCCACTTGCCTCCTATCACACAAACCATCATAGATAAGAAAGACATGCTGGACAAGCAAGGACAATTCATGACATTCTCCTATGGACACCTACACACTAAAAATTTAGATGAATCAGCTCCGTGCGAATTCTAGATGCTGCATAGAGGCCCTCTTATGAGTGATGACTGATAGGGATTGTTGGTGAGAGTCATGGCTATCAATGCTGTCAGTATGACTTGATGTTTAAATTAACTAGAATACACCATGCATCCTTTACACAACAATATAGTTGGTCTATTAAGAAAAATGTGGTGACCAAATAAGTTCAGAATTAATAATCAAAATTTCATATTAATTGTATAATTAAGTTATTATTTCACACTCCTAAATTCTTTGTCAGGTGTTGATAAGCTTGTTTGGCAAAAACTTTTTAAGACATGAAATGAACTGTGCAAAATGTCCTAAAAAATGGGAATAACATTCTGCTAAAATGAGATTAATTAATAAAAATTTTTTTTTTTTTTAATTAGTGAAATAGATCACTAATTAGGACTGAGACTATTCTAGTAGCTACTACCCCAAGCAGAGTTAAACAGGTTTGAATTCAGAGTTTTCCTTCTCCTAGACTGGTTGCTTAGCCAAGGTTAACGAGGCCAGTCTGCACTACTATTTAACCATAGCTGGAGTGAGAGTAGTTGGATGCATACTTTTCCCAAGGGTATTAGCACTATGTGAAATGTAGCTTCGTCCAGGATTTGAACTCTGGTCGATGAGTCCATTTCCTATGACTTAACCATTACACCACGGCCTCCAACTAAGAATCTGTACTGACAACTCAATTGTCTAAAAGTCTATGATTCTTATATTGTGCCTGTGGAGGTACATGGCTTAATGATTATTGTTGCAGGAAATGGACTTGACAAGTAGAGTTCAAATCTTGGATGAGGCTGTTTGCATTTCACATAGTACAATATCATTGGGAAAGGTATAAATCCATGATAACTATTAAATGCTAATTATAGAGTACTTCTCTTAGTGTATGAGTAGCACAGGGATCTGTGTGCTAAAGTAGGGAGCTAACGATTGGTGTGGCACTCCACTGCAGATGCAAAAGCAATCTCCTTGGTCTAGCGCTAGTGAAAAGGGGATAGACTCCCTTGCTGTCTGGCTGATACTGACTTTAGGACACCATGATGAATTTATTATATAAATTCCATATGGAGGAAATGGCAACATTCAAATTCTGGACAAGGCTGTTTGCATTTCACATACTGCTAATACCCTTGGGAAAAGTTTGCATCCAATTATTCTCACTCCAGCTAAATAGTAGGGCAGACTGGGCTCTTTAACTTTGGTTAGGCAACCAGTCTAGGATAAGAAAAACTGCGAATTCAAAACCTGTTAAACTCCATCTAAGAAATTGACCTTGTGTCACACCCTACTCATGCAGAAGAGTTGGTAAATATATATATATTGTGCCTGTGGTGTAATGGTTATCGTTTAGGAAATGGATACAGTGACCAGAGTTCAAATCCTGAATGAGGCTATTTGCATCTCACATAGTGCTAATATTGTTGGGAAAGGTATACATCCAAATTAACTATTAAATGCTAATTATTGAGCATTTCCCTTATTTTTATTTGCAGTTATAATATAAATTCTATATGGAGGAAATGGATATGGTGACACAAGTTCCAATTCTGGACAAGGCTGTTTGCATTTCATATAGCACTAATACCCTTAGAAAAGTTATACATCAAACTATTCTGCCTCCAACTATGGGTAAATAGTAGGGCAGATTGGACTGATTAACCTTGATATGGCAAAACCAGTCTCGTAGAAAAAAAAACTGGGTTATTTCCTATAAGTCTAACATAAACAAAGGGGAACCACTCTTGACTGATAAATTATTTATTTATTGATCTACTAGGAAAAAAGTAAGGTTTAGGGTTAGTTTCATTGGAAAATAAATTTATCAGTCAAGAGTGGTTCCCCTTTGTTTGTTATTCACCGAAAACTGAATTAAAACATGTTAATGTCTTTAAAAATTGTCCTTGTGTCACATCCTGCTTGTGTGGAGGGGTTGGTAAATACATAAGTCTATAACTTGAAAGTACATTTCTTACTGAATCGGCTAAAAAAAATTATTTTAAAAAATATGATGAATGCATCAAATATATATGTGGGCAATCCCAAATGTAATGGCCCCCAAAGTACTGAGGATGCAGAGAAATTGTTTGTGCAGCTATTGGCAACACTGTTTGCTGTGCTTGTTCCTGCTCCCACCTCACTTTCACGCTCAGTCTTGCCTTGGAAGTTGTTTCTGATGGAGCTCCTGATTGGGGCTACTGCCAAATGTAAAGTTTGTGCAGTTATTCCATTTTAGAATGCAAAAGGCATTAAATCGATTGGAATTCATTGTCAATTAACGGAAGTGTATGTTGAGTCATGCATGGATGTCATAAATGTCTGCAAGTGGTGTAGGGAGTTTTTGCAACAATGAGGTTCAATGCTTTCTCAATGGTGGTGAGTTGGTATGACATGGGCATACAAAAACTGTCACAGTGCCTACAAAATGCATTGCCCCAACCGTATTGCCCTTATGGCAAGCCCCAACCCTTTTTATCTAGAAATAGAAGGGTTCTAGTAGGCAGGTGCTGAGGGTTTTCATGTCCTGGGAATGACGTTAAACTCTATATGATGGTGAGGTTCCAGTTCTGGAGGTTTGGGGTATGTGGAGCACCCCTTTATCACCATTGCTCTCTGTTCCACTCTGACCCAGAGTGGTAGTACCTGTTAGGGTCCCATCTATGGGTTGAATAGAAAAAATGTGTTTATAAAAAAAATGAGTACCCATTAAGTATGAATTTATTTCAAAACTTTATCGGCATTAAATAACCCACTAAGGTTGATATACCGTTAAATAAACCAAACCAAACCAAACAAAAATGCATTAACCAAAATGGCAATTATGTAGAAAAATATACATGTTCAAACTTTACAATGATGTAAGTAAAAGGTAAAGTCATCGAGGTGGCCTAAAGTCTGTATCAGCCAATCAGCAAGGGAGTCTATCCCCTTTTTATTAGTGCTAGACCAAGGAGATTGTTTTTAGTGTCTGAGGTGGAACGCCACACCTACCATCAGTTCCTTACTTTACCGCACAGATCCCTGTGCTACTCATACGCTGAGTTGGTGAGGGCCGGTATCAAACTAGGAACCTTGTGGTTTCTAGTTGAACACTCTACCGACTGAGCTAACCCGTTTCTGTGATTTCTAAATATTTTGTAGACCTTATCTTTTGGGATTACACTTGTACATAAGTCTATAACTTAAAAAGCCATTTCTTACTGAATCGGCTTAAAAGATAATTTAAAAAAAATCTGATGAATGCAACAAATATATATTTATATAACAAGGTTGAGTCTTGGATTAAATATTAAGTTGCACCATGTGACGTGTCAGATTCATGATTAATGACTTGCTGCTGTCAAGAATGATTTAAGTTGGTGTGTATTTTATTTTAGTCAAAACATTTGAAATACAAAAACAAAAAAACAGTTGCTTACGAATGAATCCGGACTTCCACGTAGAATTATATTTACTAGCAAATAGTATAGCAAATAGGCTAATGAAACTAAATAAGAACACAGATAAAAAGATTTGAAACAGAGGGAGGGTATAATCGAAAAATAGAACAACTGAAGTTTACTCTTCTATCACTCCCATCTTTCATTGCTAAATTTTCCTAATTTAATTATTTGGTTAAAATAGGAAGTAAAGAATAAAATTAGTTATTTTTTATTGTTAATCATTCATTGAAGAGATTTTGCTCATATTCATTAAGATAAAACAAAACCATTAGAAATCAATAATACTAAGTACATATTTATTAAAATCAAATTTTTAATATCAATATGCAAATTAGACTTCCTATTCACACTGTAAACTGCTATTTTGTTGTATATATGAATACAATTGCATGTTATTAATATGTAGATAAGACCAACAATATTAATAATGTAAAACAATATTATTAATAATTGAGGTTTAAATAAAAATAAAATCCTGGAGAATATGACATAGATAACAAAGGGAATTGTGACTTGAGTAGTGATATAATTTCGGTTACAGACAGACAATCGTAAGATGTGTGTTTTTCAAAGTGTTGATCACCCCCCCTCTCCATCTGCTGCTGAATAGAAGTTCTGGCTTGGCTTCCTAGCCATGTGACCATTAGGGGGAATCAAAGTGCAGACATACTAGCAAAAGGAGCATTAAAAATGACAAAGTTGACGTGGTGGCCTAATGTCAGTATTAACCAAACAGCAAGGGAGTCTATCCCCTTTTCACTAGTGCTAGACCAAGGACATTGTTTTTCCATCTAAGGTGGAATGCCATACCTACCATCAGCTCCTCACTTTACTGCACAGGTCCCTGTGCTACTCATACACTGAGTTATTGAGTGCCGGTATTGAACCAGGAACCTTGCGATTCCTAGGCAAGTGCTCTACCAACAGCTAAACCGGCCCTAAATGACAATCATCATCATGTCGCGCAATTAGCACGGATATCCATGACACTCTCGCCAACCTTCTCTATCATTCATTGCCCCAGGGAGGTCCTCTGTGAAGCATCCAGTATCCGCGCAGAGTTGGTCAATGTATGTCCTTGGTGGGCAACCTATGCGAGCACGTCCATGTGTTGGCTTCCACAGTAGAATGTCACTTATGAGTTTATCCTTGCTTCTCCAGCAGTATCCAGCATGTCTTGTCCATTTCACTCAGATGGTTTGTGAGATGGGGGGGGGCAGATGGCTGTACAGCTGCTTCCATGTGGGGTGCTGTTTCCACGATTTGTTCAAGACTGCATGCAGCATTCTTGTGCAGCTCCCATCTATCTTATTTTCAAGGTGACTTGTTAGGCTCTAAGTGGTGCAGCCATACAGCAGCACTAATACAGCTTGGAAGAATTGTCATTTTAACTTGTCAGTGTGATCTGATTTTCATATGACTGATAATCTGTTTATAGCCGACTATGCCTTTATTATTTGTGTATTAACATCGATTTCTATGGAAGAGATATTACTACCTAGGTATATGAATTTTTCTACTGGCTTTAGTGGCTTACTGTTGAGTGTGGAGATGTTTCCTTTCTTTTTGAAACACATAAACTCAGTTTTATCGGAGTTCACATAGAGGTTGATGTTCTTTGCTGCCTTCTCCAGGCCATGTAGTAGTGACTTGGTTTGTGCTGGTGTATCTGCAAAAAGTGCTAGGTCTAAGAGTACATAGTCTAGGCATATTATAAATATATATGGTGCTAATGTATCTCCTTGTAGAACTCCAGTGGATATGTCAAAGAAGTCTGTGTCACCATCAGGTGAGCATACCATTCCTTTAGTGTCTTTGTAGAGCATCATTATAGCGGTAAACATTTCTTTGGAGAGACCATATGCTAGTAGTATTTGCTCCATTTTTCCTCTGTGTATGTAATCAAATGCCTTGGAGAAATCTACGAATAGCAGCGTTGCCTCTAGATTATTTGCCCAAACCCCTTCTATGATCCGATGAATAGTCGGGATCTGAGAGGTTGTGGATCGATTTCTGCAGAATCCGTTTTGGTTTTCCTAAAAAAAAATGTAAAAAATTTTTTTAAAGTGACAATCATCATCATCATCATCATGTCGCACAAGTAGCACGGACATCCATGAGTATCTCACGCCAACCCTCATATCATTCATTGCCCCCGGGAGCTCCTCTGCGCAGCATCCAGCATCCTCACATAGTTGGTCAATATAGGTCCTGGCTGGGCGGCCCACACTAGCACGCCCATGTTTTGGCTTCCACAGGAGTATGTCGCTTATGAGCTCGTCCTGCTTCTCGAAACTCGTGGAAACAGCACCCCACAAGGAGGCAGCTGTATGGCCACTTGCCTCCCCATCTCCCAAACCATACGAGTAAAACGGACTAGGCATGCGGGACACTGCTGGAGAAAGTGACAATAACAACCCCTAAACTTCCATATACAGACTACAGAACTAATATCATACAACACATAACAAGAAAATGGCAAATAATATGGGATAGATTTACATATAATAAACTATATCAAAATCAACTGAAATCTTAAACTGGAAATCACAGAATTACTACCTGATCAAAGACAAGACATAATACTGAACAGAATCAGAATTGGACACTGTCTAACTCATACTTATCTACTCAAAGTGGAAGCTGCACTTACTATGACCACTTGCTCACAGTCAAGCATATTCTGATTGATTGCAAAAAATATAGGAATATCCACAAGAAATATTACCACATAATAAACCTCACTATAATATTCAAATACATACATGCCACTCAAATAATAGACTATCAAAAAAGAAATAAACTACTTCCGACTTCTATAGAAGAAAACAAAAATACAATTAAAATAACACCCTCCTAATAAAAAAAAATTATAAAAAAAAAACACCTTCATAAAAATACACAATTTCATAATCGTAGCCCAGAAAAGAAATAATAATGGCAACCTCAAAATTCCTCAAATTGCTATTCTATAAAACACTTGAAAAAATTTGTTACTGCACGGATATTAGGCAAGTAAGTAAGATTTTCTATTTAGGAAACACTTTTGAGAAAATCATTGAGAAATTATTTTCTCTAAAATTATATAAGTATAGTATTGTACAAAAGAAAAGTGAAAAAAAAAAACTGAACTATTTCTTTTATTAATGCCACAAAGATTATTCTCCCTCTAGCTATGTGTAAATACTTGGGTTAGACTGGGCTCTTTAACCTTGGAATAGCAATTTATCTAGAAGAAAAACTCAGACTTGGGAAGGATTCCATCAGGTTATTTCTGTCCAGGACTGGGTTACGGGATTTTTTTAAGTAGTATAATTTACTCTTCATTCTATAACTCCAGTATCTAAAAATGATCTGCCAGAAAAAATGTTTCTATAAAAATAGAATAAAAAACACTCCTGGCTAAAGTTGCTATGTACAAAAAGAAAAAAAAACGCCTACAGTTAATGTTTCAAATAACTAGCTTTTAATAATAAAATTATGTAGCCCAAAAGATCAGTGGTGGTTTATATCCGTATAAAAAAAAAAAATTCCAGTACCAAAACTGGAATTAGTATCATTTAACCAATTATGGAAAAGTAAGAAAATAATTTTAATGATTTAAATATTGAAATTTCCCAGTTGCCCAGGGCTTGAGATTTTGCTATGTGTGCATATTTTGTTTATTTCAAGACAGATGTAAGTAATATAAAATTAAACCAGATATCAGGTTACATAGCCTCAGGTTGGAGTTCAGTTGATTTTACTAAATGGTAGGAGTGGTGATGTCAGAAAGAAACTTTCAGATTTCATCATAGATCATAATTATGAAGCATAAGGAGTTCAAACTCCAGCTGAGACAGTTTGAATTTTTACTCCAAATACTTATTGATAGGGTAGCAGATGAACTGAATGAGATAGGTGGCTGAAAAAAATTACATCCATTAGCTCTGTGCAGACACTGGATGCAGCTTAGAGGACTTAGCAATAGATTTGGATGGTGAGTCACTGGATGCTGCCCAGATGATTGGTAATAGGGGTTGATGGCGAGATTCAAGGAAATCTGTGCTGCTGATTTTTTTTTTTTTTTTTTTTTTTTTTTTTTTTATATTTCTGATTTATGAATTTTAATTATCTATTACACTCCCCCCACCTAAAAAAAATGCCTACCTTTTTCAGCAGGTTAGTATTTCTGTTTTTAACACCCTCTTTTTGGAACATCCTGTGAGAAGGAAAAAAAATCGAAACCTCCCTTCTCTTTTTTAATTGAGGGAAGAAAAGCAATTAATTTTAAATGAAGCTCTGTCAATGATTAATCTTAATAATTTTCCCCAGCATTATCCTACATCTTCCAATATGATTGAAAGATGAAAGATAATTCTTGTCAGAATTATTAATATCAATGATATGAGTAGATGATTTTTTTTTTCTAGTAGATTATAATCTATATCTCATTATAATGGAGATTGTGTGTTTCTCTGTTACCAAAACTACATCACCACTAACATCACAGTTCCATTAGTTATTTACTTTATATTCTCAATGGTTATTAAATAATCATTATTTAATCTTAATTAGCATCTTATTTATTCACAATGTCTCTATTAAGGTCTAGCTGAAATAGATTTCCCTCAAAATAGCCCATATCATTATGGTATTTGCCTCTCACCCCGCTTATGAGGGCATGACACAAGGACATTTTTATGTGGGCCCACCCGCAAGCCGAAGCACAAAAAATGTGTCGATCCCTTCGGCATTCTCCCTAGAGGAGGGCGACTCAGGCGCTGGGCAATAAACCCAGCCCTGCCCCTTTAGATTGAGGGGGCAAGTATTGCCTGGGGGGAAAGCCCACTGGGATCAACGCTATTAATTCAAACACACTGGACCTCCGACCCGAAGGACAGTTTGTTAGTGGGTATTTGCCTCATACCCCACTTGTATGGGCTGGGCACAAGGCCTCGTTTTAATGTGGGCCCGGGCACAAGTCGAAGCTCATGGGTGGGAAAGAACAAAAATTGCGTCGATCCCTTCGGCATTCATCCTCAAGGGGTGCGCCTCAGGCGCTGAGCAATAAACCCAGCCCTGCTATTAATTCAACACACCGATCCAGTGGCCGAAGCAGACCGGACCCCTGTCCCGAACGACGGTTTGTTAGTGTGTTTAAAATCCTGCAATGTGTGTTATATATCATTAAGAAATAAATGTTTACATATAATATGGTCTGGTTAATTTGCATACCGGTTTTAATAAAACTGTGTTTAATAAATTACTTGGTGTTATTGATTTCTAATATTATTTTATTCTTAAACATATTAAAAGCAATCTTATGTATAATTTTATTATAATTCCACGGCCTGGAAGAATTGTCGCTTTAATTTGTCAGTGTTTGAATTCAGTTTCCTTTCAAGACCAACACTCAGTCTGCTATACTGTTTTACCTGGAGGGAGAATAGACAATTTTCCTAAGGGCATTAATGCAAAATTTACATTGTTGATTTATACATTTTTTTCTCTTTTTTTTTTTTTTTCTTCTAACTTAACTGCGGTTATAATTAGGATCTCGTCAGATTCATGTTTTATCTCGTATTTGATGAAATTGTTCACTTTTTGGTTATGTTCTAATTTTTCTTTTCTTTTCTTTTTTTTTTTTTTTTTTTTCTAGACTACTTTTGTTACAAAGCAGCTGATGAGATCAACTTCTGATGAAGACCAGCAACACAACCTCCGATCCAGGGGAGCCTTTCACTAAAACTGCACAAATTGATTGATAGGAATTCACAAGTTCAATTTTTTTTTTTTGTCAAAATCAACTCTTACTTTGGGATTTATGAAATTGTTTTATTAATCTATAAAATATCTTTGCAAACAAATCACAAAAAAAAAAAAAAAGAATATCCACTAGAAAAGTTTACTTTTGAAACTACTTATATCATAAAAATATGTGGTGTAATGGTTAGCAAGCTAGATTTGCAAACTATTGTTTGTGAGTTCGATTCTCACTGGGTGACCCATACTTTCGAGTGAAGAATATTACTAAAAAAAAAAAAATTATTGTAAGTTTAAGATAGATAAGTTTGAGATAGCTTCTTTTTTATTAACATTTGAAAATAAATTAAAAAGATAATAAAAGCAGATTCCTACCCCCCTCCCCCCAAAAAATTAATAACAATAATGATCTCCTTTCGAAGGAACTGCATGTGCATATCTCCTTTAGATGAGTAGTAATGTATTGCACCGGTTCAAACCTACCCTCTCAGTATCCCCACAGAGGCTTCAGGACAGTTTGCAAAGAAATAAGTTGCAGTAAATGTCTAAACCAGGCTTTGATGCAAGAGAAGCTCTTCATGCACTTTACTGCACACATGCGCTCAATTGCCAATGACCCCTACAGGGGTTCATCTGCACTTTGAAAGGTCTTATTTTTCATCCTACTGTGTCTAACCACTCTCTTCATCAGCTAAGATTAGTGGTCAAGTTGGTTTAGCAATCAACCACTTGACCATGCAGCTGGTAGTCATAATCAATGTGTGCTGACAGCATGAATTCTCTTGACTCATTCTCGCCATCCGTCCCTATAAGCTATTGGTCTTGGTAATTCCTTTAGTCGGCATCCTATGTCCACACAGAGCTGATGAATGTAAGTTTTTTTTCTGGTCAGCCAACACTGTGATGTCTCTGTGTAGGGACCCAGTGTGCTGGGATACATTATACTAGTTGCACTCTTCAGGTGACCTGATGATATTGGAATTATCAATATTGATAAATTATATTTTTTTAAATTGATTTTAATTCTGTTATATTTATTGTTATAGAAGTATTTTTTTTTTAAATTTAGATATTTGTTTTGATCTCATTTTTCAAGTGAAACAAAAACTCTGAATTATTTTACCAGTTAATTGTATAAATAATTGCAGTGAATATTCTATATCTTATAAAGATTATTATTGTATGATAATAATTGCAGTGAATATTTGGACCATAATAATTCAACACATGCTGGAAAACAAAACAAAAAAACTATCTTATAAAAAGCTAATGAAATTAGAAAATAATTTTTTCTATTTTAAGGAAAAATAATAAAGTACAACGAAAAAATTGTTCTAATTTGAATAATACCATAATTATTTGTGTATCAGATATTTTTTCCTGATTTTTCTGCCCAAAAGTTAGTTTATACACAAACACTGAATTATATCTATGGTCCAAACTAACTAAACTGTAACAAAAACTTCTGTTTTCTACCGTTACAGAGAAATTGCCAGTGGAATTTGTGTTTATTAATAATTTGTTGTGAAATTATTTTTACTGAAAGTTTTAGATTTTCCTGTGAGCCTTTGCCCTAAATACTGTATAAATTTTGTTTTCGAAACATATAAATTATTTATAGTCAATAAAAACTGAATAAAAAGTTGGCAAGGGTTAGATTTAGTTTAAATTTAACCGCTATAAATTTAAAAAAAAAACAAACAAAAAAAAACTTAGATGAGTATTATGCACAAGAGATGTTTTTATTTTTCCAGAATTTTGTAGCTGGAAATTAAGGGTGCATTATTATACACATCTAATTTCATTAATTAGAATCTCAATAAAAATAATCTGTTTAACAGATAACCATCTTGGTTTAAAAAAAAAAAAAAACTAAACACCCATGCCCCAAAAATAATAAAGATGGAACAATCTTCTGATTTGGTTATGAATTTACTTAAGACACCATTGTCCACATCACCCAGTACAATGAATAACTCTGGACAAGACTCTGGCCGTCTAAAACCAACTGATATGTGGATCCTGTGCCTCTTCACTTTTGTGCCAGCAGTAATTACCATTCTCTACAGCATCTACCAATGGTTCCATCCAATTTCTTCTAGCAACAACGAGAGAACTATGAACGTCTTACCTGTTAGTTTATCATTAATTGCCAGTTATCTCTCAGCCAATACGATCGTCGGTCTACCTGCAACTATTGTCGAACAAGGTTTGACATTTGGATGGATTATTTTCTCCTTCCCCATGGCTATGTTTCTGGTTTCATACTTTTTCGTTCCGGTCACTTACAACCTGAAAGTAGTTGATATATTTGTGGTAAGTCTGAATTTGTTTTTTTAATTGTTCAAATAATTTTTTAATCTGTGTAATATGGCAATGAATATTGACACACTAAAAAATGCAAAGAGAGAAAAATTGTTATAAATGCATTATATATACTAGCAAAAATGTGCCCTCTGGACACAAGTATTTAAGTTTTAATATGATTAAAATATTATATTGAATTAGAAAGACTAATGAAATCAAATAACACTAAAAGATTACATTTATTTTTACTTTATTTTAATTGATTTCAATATAAAATTATACATAGGATTTCTTTTAATGTTTGAGAATAAAACAATAATATTAGAAATCATAACACCAAGGAATTTTTTAAAAAACTAGTATGCAAATTATTCACACCATATACTATGTAAAACATTTATTTCTTAATGATATATAATGTGCATTGCAGTATTTTAAACACATTAATAACATGGGCTCTTCGAGGCCTGTGTTTGTTAATGTAAATTAACAGCATTGATCCCAGAGGGCTATCCCCCCAGGCAACACCTGTTCCCTAGATTTAAAGGGGCAGGGCTGGGTTTATTGAGGCACCCTCCTTAAGGGGGAATGCCGATGGGATCAATGCATTTTTTGCACCAACCACCCATGAGTCTCGGCTTGTGGGTAGGCCTACATAAAAATGTCCTTGTGTCACGCCCTTATAAGTGGGATGAGAGGCAAATACCTTAATAATATGGGCTGTTTTGAGGTAAATCTATCTCAGCGTCGTTATGGTGGGTGGCAAGTGAGGATTAAACTCTTTTACAAGGAAGTGGGTCTATGAGATAAGCTGACTATCACACTATAGTAAAATCTACGGAGTGGCCGATATGAGTAGAAGGAGAGAAAAATATGTTTTACATGTAAAAGAAAGATTTCAACAAGGTCTATTTAAATAGAAGTCTTGTGGCTGAACTGTCCATGATATACAATACTCCACTTTTGCCCTTAGGCTAGATAGGCAGTCAGAGAGCCCCCTTCTGATCAATCGACTTGTCATATCAAGCCCAAGCACCTATAGGATTGTCCCGACATTATGGCAAACCCCCAACACTTTTTATCATATATGTGCTAGAAGGCAGTGGCTTGAGGGTATGACATTAAACTGCATCTAATGAAGAAGTTCCAAATTGGAGTTCTGGGTAGTGTGGAGTACCCCTTCATTGCTATTACTCCCAGGTTCACTCTGAACTGGAGTGGTAGTACCTGTTAGGGTCCCATCTATGGGTTAAATAAAAAAATGTTTGAAATAAAAAATTTGAATACCTAACAAGAATGAATAAAACAAAATGGCTTCGGCATAAAATAACCTAATAAGAGTTGACATGCCATAAAATCCAACCAACCAACATAAAATAGGCCTCAATAGTGTCACAGACTGTAAATAGAAATAATTACTTGAAACCAAAGAACAATGTTCAAATTATTTGTATTATCACGAATTCTTGAGGGCCGGCTTAGCTCAGTCAGTAGAGTGTCTGGTTGGGAACCTCGAGGTTACTGGTTCGATACCGGCCCTTGCCAACTCAGCATATGAGTAGCACAGGGATCTGAATGGTAAAGTGAGGAGCTGATGGTAGGTGTGGCACTCCACCTCAGACACTAAAATAATCTCCTTGGTCTAGTGCTAGTGAAAAGGGGATAGACTTTCTCGCTGTCTGGCTGATACCAACTTTAGACCACCCTGACAACTTAGGAATACTTGATATTTTTGTGCAAAAAAACTCTTAAGATAAAATTACGCAATGTAAATCTGAATGTACACTGAACATAATCCCCTAATCTCTTGACATAAAATAACTCTAGACAGGTTGACATGCCATTAAGATCAGTCTGTCAATTTTATTTACCAAGATAAATGTGTACTAGCAGGACCTGTAGATATATCATAGTGTGAGATTTTAATTAATACGATGTTTGATATGTTTACTTAAGATTTATTGCAAAATAGTTCAATATGTAAAAAGTATGATAATATTGATTTAACTCTTTCCCATTCTTTTTCTTTTTTTTTCTTTCTTTGCATCTTTTATGTTCGATTGAAACAGATTAGCGTTATCGCTTCCATGTGCTCACCCCCTCTATCGCTATCTTCCCCTACTCTTTCTTTCTTATATTTAATCTGTGTAGGATGTCATTTTTCTTACCTTTCTTTCTTTATAATAAAGCAGAATAGTCCATTATTTAGCTGAGGTGATGACACTCATAATAAGAATTTGGGGATTAAACAACACCAGATAAATAGGATTTACATTTTTGCATTTCATTTTGGATGATTTGGACAGTCACATTTTTAACTAGAGGGTGTTGCAGGATAACAGAAGATTAAGAAACAAGGAATATATATTTATTTATTTATTTATTTAACTTTCCAAGACAGAAAAACTTAAGTCATCCCGTTATATTTTTATTTCGACCAGAAACTAAAAAAAAAAGAGTCTAGCCTCATCAGGGAACCTCAATTCCCTGTATTTGTAAAACCTGTCTGATGAGGGTAGACTCCTTTTTCTTTTTTTTAAGTTTCTAGTTGAAATACAGATATAAAGATGACGGTTTGTTAAGTTTTTCTTTCTTTGAAAGTTGAATATTGCTCTGTATATAATTAAATTTATTGAATATCATACATTAAGCTCTTTGAGGGATTTATAAAAATGCTTGTATGAGTATATATTTTTGTACCTACAAGAGCAGACAGTTTGGTTGTACAATGAGATTTCGATGATCCCAGATAGAATCATCCCTGACTTACCAATTATTTGGATTACCTTATATAGGTGTGTGTGTGTGTCAGTAACTTTCTAGGAGTATATGAACTAGTACAATATGAATTTAAAAAAAAACGTTTTTAGAAAACAAAAAGAAAAATTAATTTGTATTTAAATTTTCGAAAAATATTGGTTATAAAAATGGTTACTATGAGACTTGTAACATATTAAACTTTACACATTACAACCGCATTGTCGGCTGGGACGTTAGAATGCACCAACTGCACCTCTGCAGAGGGGTAAGACTCCCCCAATGGGGCCACCTGTTGGCCGTGGGTGGCGACCCATGATGCTTAAGGATAGAGCCCAGGTGGATGAGCAGTTCATGACATGCAATACTCCACTTTGGCCCTATCTTGGGCTAGACGGGCGATTGGAGAGGCCCCCTCCGATCAATCGGCTGGTCACGTCAAGCCCTAGCACCTATTTGATTTTCCCAACCCTATTGTCCTTATGGCAAGCCCCAACCCCTTTTTTATCATATGGGTGCTAGAAGGCGGTGGCTGCGGGTCTACATGTCCTGGGAATGACGTTAAACTCTATCTGATGGTGTGGTTCCAGTTTTGGAGGTTTGGGGAATGTGGAGCACCCCTTCATCACCATTGCTCCTGGTCCACTCTGACCCGGAGTGGTAGTACCTGTTAGGTTCCCATCTATGGGTTAAATAGAAAAATGTATTTATAAAAAAATTGTATTAACTATTAAGAATTGATTTATTTAAAAACTTTATCGGCATTAAATGACCCACTGAGGTTGATATGCCGTAAAACAAAACAAACCAAACACATTACAACTGCACAATTTGTCTGTTTATTTTAAATGTCTTATAGCAAAAAAAAAAAAAAAAGTAAATATTTGTCACTTCACAGTGGAATAGAAGTTATCAAGTCAAAGATGATTAATATTCTAAGGATTGAACTGATGTGCATCTCACATGTGACCTTGTGCCAGATTAAATTAAGCTTAACAGAGAACTGTCACTTGAGTAGTGAGTAACGTCTAATCTTGAAGATCATTCCAAATTGTTGCCAAGTGCTCTATAATTGTGGCCTTGGGGGCTTTTACAATATTGCTTTGCAATGCAAATTTCCATTATTTCTGCAGTAATATATACTTTCAAAGAAAGAAAAACTTAAACCATCATCCTGTTATATTTTTATTTTGACCAGAAACTAAAAAAAAAAAAAAAAAAAATGAATCTATCCTCATCAGATGGATTTTACAATTATTTATATTTGATTCAATTCTGGTGATATATTTTCTTTTTTTACTTTCTGGTTGAAATAAAAAAAATAACGGGATGATGGTTTTTCTTTCTTTGAAAGTTAAATATTGCTCTGTATATAATTTGATTTATTGATTATTATACATTGAGCTCTTTATAATTTGATTTATAAAACTCTTTGTATGAGTATATATGTTTGCACCTATAAGAGCTTACAGTATGGTTGTACAGTGAGATTTCGATGATCCCAAATAGAATCATCCCCTACTTACCAATAATTTGGATTACCTTACACACACACACACACACACACACATATATAGTGTGTGTAATACTTGCATTCACCATCCAGATAAGAGTAAGTTTCAGTCATTCACTTCATGTCTTTATTTTTTTTTTACTGAAGAGTTAGGTTTAAAAATTATATTTTCAACTAGCTACAATTCGGCCATTGGCCATATTTCTTAAGTTTTCCTGATCTCAATCATTAAGAAATTATGGCCTAAGTAACTGTAACTATGCAATAAAACAAAATTGAAGCAAATCACTGAAAACTTATTTTTGTGTGTGTGTGTGTGTGTGTGTGTGTATATATATATATATATATATATATATATATATTATATATATATATATATATATATATATATATATATATATATATATAAAAAACTCGTGTTTGATCTGATAATTGTATTTAAAAAAAAAAAATTTTTATAAAAATATATGAAACTTAATCCTGAGGAGGTGAGAAAATATTTATTTTAGGTTTTATCCTGCTTCACTGGCCAGTATTTGAGTACTTTTCTGATTTTTAAGAAAAAATGATTTCTTTCATATATAATTGTCAAATTCACCACTCTGGCGTGTAGCTAACCCTCACTTTGTTTACAAAGTTAGAGGACTCTAGTGAATTCATTTCCGCTTAGAAATGTATCAATTAAATATTCTCCTATATCTGACAGCTGCTAATGGCCGCATGGGTAAGAGACTTGGCAGACGAAAATTCATTCAGGTCTCAAACTTGGCTAGAGGTAGCTGTTAAAGTGTAGCCACACTGATGAGAGGTGAAACCTTGAAACACATGTCTGTGGATAACTTATTTATTAATATATATACACATGTCATCCACAGACATGTGTTTTGACTTATCAAGTCTCTTCAGTGGGGCTAGACATTTTGTGAGCTACCTACAGCCGGGATAGAACTCCAATCGATTCAGCATCAGTTGGACAGCTTAACCGCTCATCTATCATCACCCACAGAATGCGAAGGGGATTTTAACTGTTTTAATACACACATCTGTATGAATGTAAAGATAGTGCTCCATCCCTTGTATAGGAGAGCGTTATATAATGTGTGTGTAAATTCCTTGGTGCACTATTCTGAGCAAGCTTCTGGCCTTATGCCAGACTATGCTATACTTATTAAAAATCAATAAATATCTTCTTTTTTTTTTTCCCCTTTGGTATATTCTAAGCATGGTGAGTTGGCGGTAGAATAATTAATCCAAATGTCTGTGAAGTGAATAACAACTATAATAGGCATCTAATTTGTGGATTCTTAATGTGAAATCTTCAATAGATGAATTTATTTTCTACCATCCATTGTGCTATTAATGAAGATGTTACTCTTATGTGTTTGAAGATATTAATATTTCATAATTGAAAATTCTGAAAGTAAATTGGTTTTGTAAATGTAATGGAATCCATTGCTTAGAATCTTGTTTCCATTAAGTCTGGGTTTTTCCTTTTCAACTTTCGGTGCAATGAAATGATAAAGAAACTAAGAAATGTCTAAGATGAAGAAGTGGGTGGCTTTTATGCTGTGTGTGGCTTTTAAGTATTTACCATTGATATCTTACTACCCTTATTCCCCCCCCCATGTCTCGGTGGGTCTTAGAATATGCCAACTTCAGTCCAAATATCTAACACTTAAATCATGTGGTTGGTAGTATTGTGGTAGTTGGCTTTTAAGTATTTACCATTGATATCTTACTACCCTTATTTCCCCACCCCCCACGTCTCGGTGAGTCTTAGAATATACCAACTTCAGTCCAAATATCTAACACTTAAATCATGTGGTTGGTAGTATTGTGGTAGTTGGCTTTTAAGTATTTACCATTGATATCTTACTACCCTTATTTCCCCACCCCCCACGTCTCGGTGAGTCTTAGAATATACCAACATCAGCGCAAATATCTAACACTTAAATCATGTGGTTGGTAGTATTGTGGTAGTTGGCTTTTAAGTATTTACCATTGATATCTTACTACCCTTATTTCCCCACCCCCCACGTCTCGGTGAGTCTTAGAATATACCAACATCAGTGCAAATATCTAACACTTAAATCATGTGGTTGGTAGTATTGTGGTAGTTGGCTTTTAAGTATTTACCATTGATATCTTACTACCATTATTTCCCCCCCCAAACCTCTCGGTGGGTCTTAGAATATGCCAACTTCAGTGCAAATATCTAACACTTAAATCATATGGTTGGTAGTATTGTGGTAGTTGGTGTGCTGACATGTTGTGTACTGCTTAACTTCATGTGTGATTTGAGAGCCACAAAGATGAACGTACAATATAGTCTAATCCTAGAACTTATGTTTTACGAGCTTGAACTAAGCCATAATACCACAGATTTTTTTGTGCAAAAGGTGACGGTGCAGTTGATTACAGTACAGTAACCAGATGGTTCAATAAACTATAAAACAGTTGGCTATGCTAGCCTACAAAAATATTTCTTTTAACCTCCAATGACACAGAGAAAACATTCAAATACCTATCTATACTTTCAAAACTTTTATGATACAACCAGAATCAATGCAATACCATAAATAATGTAGTCTAGACCTTGATGTAACTTACCGTGTTTAATTGGATATTCCAAACATACTAAAACCCCACCACTGATACACAAGATAATTAAGTTTTTATGTAGCTTTGTTTACTATTTATAATATTTGTACATATGTGCACAGGTGTTATAAATAGTAAATAATGTTAAGTAAAAACTCTATTATAAACAAAGGCCATTAGTTATGTGAGGACAATTTGGATCAAAGTTATAGCAAGTTCAGGCCTAGAAACAAGGTAAACTTTGAAGTTTCAAAAACATATCTCTTGTAATGAATAACCACTTATTTCTTTTTTTTTTTTTTTTTTTTTTTTTTTTTTGTGAAAAATTGGTCTTAAAATATTGTTCATTATATAAGTATATACTGTATATAATGCAACATGTGTGTCTTTGATGATATACAATTGAAATTGTATAAAGTATATAGATGCCGCCTTGTATTTTAGGTGGTTAATGGTGTGTCCTTTATGTAAAACTAGAAGCAGCTACCCAGCATCGCCTGGGTAGAGGGCGATTTTTTTTTTTAAGTTAATCCTGCAGGTCCATGGGACATCCTGCGGTGATCCAACTCACAATTCAGTAATAATTTATTACTGAATCATGAGTTGGATCCTCTCAGGATGCCCCATTAAAATCCTCTTATAAAAAATAAAAAAAGATCTTGCGTTGATTCAGCCTCTCTAAAAAGAAAAATTAATGTCTACTGTCTACAATATTAAATGCAAAAAAAAAAAAAAATTCTATGCTGTTATCATTTAAATTTTATCTTTTAATTATCTATATAAATGAAATCTCTATTATTTTTGCTCAAAAACCAAGCCCTGATGATATTTAATGTGTATATATATATTTACTTTGTTGTTAATTGTTTTATTTTCGAAGTTTCCTCCAGACATACACATACACACAACTGCCCTTTATATATGTACTAGCAGTGGCTACCCGGCATCACCTGGGTAGAGGGGGATTTTTTAAGTTAGTCCCGCAGATGCATTATTACTGAATCATGAGTTGAATCCTTATGGGATGCCCCATTTAAATCCCTATGTAAAAGAAAAAAAAATAGACCTTGCATTGATCCAGCTACTCTGAAAAAAAATGTTAATGTCTACTATCTAAAATATTAAATGAAAAAAAACAAAAACATGCTGTTATCATTTAAATTTTATTTTTTGATTATCTTCACGAATATAAATCAGATCTCTAATATTTTTGCTCAAAAACCAAGCCCTGGTGATATTTAATGTGTGTGTGTGTGTGTGTATGTATATATATATATATATATATATATATATATATATATATATATATATATATATATATATATGTCATCAATTGTTTTATTTTTGAAGTTTCCTTTGGACATGCAGATTCACACAGATGGAGAATGACTCCTCATTACCATATATACTGGAGTAATGAACTACCCCTAAGTTTTAGCAACAAGTGCTTGACAAAACATAACTAACACAACAAAAATGAGGATACTAGTCTGAATTAATCAGTGAAACAAAAGGAAATTCTTTAAAAAAATGGTAATCAGAACTTGAATGGACTAAGGAAATTATCTTAGATATTCTTTCTGTTGACCTCTTGCAATTGTTTTAATTATTTCTATAAAAGGCTCTTAAATTGTCTCTCTTCTCATCAAGGAACAGATTTTCTACTTGTTCAAATACTTATGAGCAATAACCAATTAGAAAATACAAGTCATAACTATTTGAACAGGGTTTACAAGCCGTAAAACCAACCAACTATATTAATTCATTAGTTTGGTTGGTTGGTTGTAGTTTATGAAATATCAACCTAGGACAAGATTATATGATTGTTTCTTGCTTTTAAATAGTTTTTTTGTAAAAATCTATACGTTAAATAATTTTAAATATATATTGAAATGAAATAAACTATAATAATATATTTTTGAAGGCGAAATAATGCAAATTTATGTTTAAAAACATATTTATTTTATTTTTTTAAATTATTTTTTTATGTTCTCTTAATATTTTTTTTTTTCTTTTTTTATGTTCTCTTAATATTTTCAGGCTATGCCCATCTTCAGAGAGTTGAAAATTTTTTTTTTTAAATTTCATCTGTATTTGTTAAACTCAACTGTGATGTTAATCCATTGAATGTTTTAATGTAAATGCAAACGTTTGGCAAAGATGTAAAGTTATGCTCGGCAAAGATAGTGAAACTCCGTTAGATCCTGTGCGGCGTCTTGTTTTACAGATGAAATTTAAAAAAAAATTTTTCAACTCTCTGAAGATGGGCATAGCCTGAAAATATTAAGAGAACATAAAAAAAATATAAAAAAATATGTTTTTAAACATAAATTTGCATTATTTCACCTTCAAAAATATATTATTACATTTTAATTAATGCTTCTAACTCACTATAAAAACAATTTTTAAAAAATCTTTGAAAGAAACTATATATAACTAAAAGTAAGTAAAGTCGACAGGGTGGCCTAAAGTCTGTATCAGCCAGTCAGCGAGGGAGTCTACCCCCTTTTCAATAGCGCTAGACCAAGGAGATTGTTTTTTTTAGCATCTGTGGTGGAGCGCCACACCTACCATCAGCTCCTTACTTTACCGCACAGATCCCTGTGCTATTCATACGCTGAGTTGGAGGGGACCGGTATCGAACTAGGAACCTTGTGGTTTCTAGCCAAACGCTCTACCGACTGAACGACTCAACTCTCTAGAATGTAACATTTTCATTAGATTGGGTCTGTATATTGAATATAATGTTTTGGGCATAGCTTTTCATTTGTCATATTCATAAAACATGGTTACAAGTTGTTTAAAATCTTTTACTTGTAAATTTAGTGAAAGTCTAACCGTTGTTAGATTATTTTATGCCAAAGACATTTTGTTTTATTCATTCTTGATGGGTACTGAAAAAAAATTTTAAACTCAATTTTTTAAAACTTATTTTTCTATTTAACCCATAGATGGGACTCTAACAGGTACTACCACTCCGAGTCAGGGTGGAACTGGGGATAATGGCAATGAAGAGGTACACCACTCTCACCAGTTAAGCTAAAAGTTTTTAAAAAATCTCATGTAATGAATGACCCCTTATCTTTGAGGTGAAAAATTGGTCTTAAAAATTAATCTATTACACAAGTATATATGACTATTTACCAAAACAAACAGAAGAAATATAGCATGCTCCACAGAATGTGTCTAAAAGGGATTTTATGAGGTTGGGGGGAAAGGGGGGGGTCGTAAGTACAGGCTAAAATAATATAGAATAATTTACATAGCTTAACGTTTGTACCAGGTCATGTACCGGGGGGGGGCAGATAATTTAAATAGCTCCATAATAAACTCCATAATTTCTGGCTGAGATATGAGAGGAAGTATTGTTCATATTGTGTTAATCATCAAGACTAGTATCTTCATCTTTATTGTTAATGGTTTGGTCTCTTTGTTTTTATGGCATATCAATCTTCGTGAGTTATTTGATGCCAAAGTTATCCTTGTATAAATTTACCAACTTGCCTGGGTAGAGGGGGATTTTTTAAGTTAGTCCCGCAGATCCATTATTACATTTACCAACCACTCCACACTAACAGGATGTGACATGAGGTCATTTTTAAAGTGGAGTTTAAAAGGTTTGAATTCAGTTTTCCTTCTCCTAAACTGGTTGCCTAAGTAAAGTCTGTATCAGTCAAACAGCGAGGGAGTCTATCCTCTTTTCACTACTGCGAGACAAGGAGATTGTTTTGGCATCTGAGGTAGAGAGCCACACCTACCATCAGCTCCTCACTTTACTGCACAGATCCCTGTGCTACTCATACGCTGAGTTGCCTAACCAAGGTCAAAGAGCCCAGTCTGCCCTACTATTTACTCACAGCTGGAGATAGAAGAGTTGGATGCATACCTTCCCATGGGTATTAGTGCCACGGGAAATGCAATTATCCCAGACTCGAATTCTGTTCATCGTGACCATTTCCTACAACAATAACCATTACACAACATGCACCTCCTTGTATTTATCCTTGTAGAAGAACAGTAGTGATACTATTCAACCCATAGCTTGGGGAATGAGGGGGATCATACCTTTCCTAAGAGTATTACTCTGAAAGTGAAAATAACAGTGCCACTGGAATTTAAACTCACCTCTAACTATATCTGTTGGAATAATTTGGGGTATAAGGTGTGCTAATGACTCAGCTTATATTTATAGATTGTTCCAAAACAGCAGTAGCTGAATTAACCAATCAAAAATGCCCAAACATGTATTTGATCTACTATTTAAAGGCTTTGATAAATTGTCCAAAAATTACTCGCTGGAAGGACTACTTAAAGAAATGACCAGCAGGATCAACTCTGATACAACTTTCTACTTTGAGGATTGATAAACAGACAAGGATTATATCTAATACAACTTTCTACTTCAAGACAGGATCAACTTTGATACATCTTCCTACTTCGTGGACAGATCAACAGACAAGGATTAAAACTGATACTACATCTTCCTACTTCGAGGACAGCACAACAGACAACGATTAAAACTGATACTACCTCTTTCTACTTCAAGGACAGATCAACAGACAAGGATTAAAACTGATACTACATCTTTCTAGTTCAAGGACAGATCAACAGACAAGGATTAAAACTGATACTACATCTTTCTACTTCAAGGACAGATCAACAGACAAGGATTAAAACTGATACTACATCTTTCTACTTCAAGGACAGATCGACAGACAAGGATTAAAACTGATACTACATCTTTCTACTTCAAGGACAGATCGACAGACAAGGATTAAAACTGATACTACATCTTTCTACTTCAAGGACATTCAACTCCAGCCGTAAAATAGCCATGCGAATTGTAACAAACAGTCCAGCATGTTAGCCATTGCACCACAGAGATTCCCTTCTGTTAATGTGATTATTATAAACTGCATTTTGTGTGTTAGACTGAAATATTTTTTTAAAGCTACTCATTTATGTTATAAAATTCTTTTTGTTTATTATTTTTTTTTTTAATTTGTGTAATTGGGCAGCATTTCCTTATTTAGAGATATTTGGTTAAATAGTACAGACATCTGGTTAATTCCTAGTTGAGTAACATATTACAGAGTGACCCAGAAAAAACAGAACCTAAATTATTTATTTATTTTCCCATTAAATTAACCCTAAACCCCAACCCTAACCCTTGTTGGACTTAAACTTAAAAAAAAAAAAATTAAAATTAAGTTTTATCACAAAATTTGTGGGTCACCCTGTAATATTATGTTACTCAACTAGGGGGGTTTAGGGCTGGGGTTTAGGGTTAGTTTAAAGGGAAAATAAATAATTTGGGTTCTGTTTTTTCTGGATCACCCTGTAATATCATGTTACTCAATTAGGAAATAACCAGACATCTTTTGTCTACATATTCTGGTTTTAGTCCTTCAAAGTTGCTGAATGGATGTTACAATATCCATCCGGAATTGGTTAATAAAATTACTCTAATTTATTTCCAAGTACTTTCGTTCCCTTCACAGACCATCATCGGGGGGGGGGGATATGTATATAGCAAAAACAGTACAACTTTGTAAGTGTTTTTTTCATACCAGTATTATATAGTAGCTTTTTTTTCTTTTCTTTTTTTTTTTGTGTGTGTGTGTGTGTAATGTGACAAGATATTGTATCATCCATTCATTAACTTAAAAGGATTGAAAACAGAACATGTAGATAAAATGTAGAAATGTATTGAACACAGAACATGTAGATATGTCTGTAGTGTTTAACCAATTTTTTTTTTTTTTAAACAATTAAATGAAATAAAGAGTAAAACAAAAAAAATTATTCTCATCTTATTATAATTGAGATTGTGTGTCTCTTTGTCTGTAACCAAAACTATATTACTACTAAAGTCAAAACTCCTTTAGTTATTTACAACACATTCTCCATGATTTCATTCATATCGCAATTATTAATAAAATTGTGTTGCATTATTGGGGTATATTATATAGTAGCTTTTTTTCTCTTCTTTTTACTGCTGGCTTTATCTACATACTAATAATATGCAATTATATTTATATATACAACAAAATAGTGGTTTAGAGTGTGAACCGGAAGGCTAATTTGCTTATTGATATTAAAAATTTGATTTTAATAAATATGTTTTTAGTATTATTGATTTCTAATTGTTTGGTTTTATCTTAATAAATATGAGCAAAAATCTCGGGGATAAATCTTAAAAGAAATCCATTAACAAGAAGAAATAACTGTCATTTCATTCTTTACTTCCTATTTTAACTAAATAGTGAAATTAGAAAAATTTAGCAATGAAAGATGGGAGTGATGGAAAATGATGGAAGAGTTAATTTCAAAGTTGTTCTATTCTTCGATTATACCCCTCTTCCATTTCAAATCTTTTTATCTGCATTTTTATTTACTTTCATTAGCCTTTCTAATTTGATATAATATTTTATTTATATAATATTTTACATTAAAACTTAAATACTTGTACCCGGAGGGTGCATATATTTGCTAGTTCTTTTTAATATCTTATAATATTATCTTCTTTTTTTTTTTTTTTTTTTTTTTTTTTTTCTCCACAGTACTTACAGTTGCGGTTTTCTCATCTTATGCAAAAAGTAGGAGCATTTATGTTTTGCATTCTGCAGGTATTTCTAAACTTTTCCTTCATTTTATTTTATTTTGAGATTAATTGTTGTTTCATATTAATTTTAACTAGTATTTTCTTTCATCTTTTAATTGTACTTGCTTACATTTTTTTTTTTTTAATCGCAAATTCACTTGGTTTTTAATCATAATTCAACTGATTGATGAAGGTTTTTGCTGGTTGGCCTACACTGGTGTGTCCATGTGTAGGTGTCCACAGGAAACTGTACTTAAGAGTTCATCCTTGCTTCTTCAGCAGTGTCCAGCATGTTTTGTTCATCTTACTTGAATGCTTTGTGTAATAGGAGGCAAATGACTGTACAGATGCTTTCTTGTAGAATGCTGCCTCCAAAATTTGTTCAAGACAGTATGCAGTATCCGTGTGTAGTTCCCATCTAGCTTTTTCTCTAAGTGGTAGCACTGACAAAGCTACCACTTGGAAAAATTCTCGCTTTATCTTATCCGAAAGATCAGATTTCCATATGAGCAGTAATCTATTTATAGCAGTTCATGCCTTTGCTTATGTATATATTGACATCCCTTTCTATAGATGAAATATTACTACCTAGGTATGTGAGCTGGTCTACTAATTTGAGAGGCTTACCATCCAGTGTGGGGATACTTCTATCTTTTGACTTTATTTTCCATTTTTTAAATCCACTGACAGTTGGAGAAATTTTGACAGCTTCTGTGTGTGTGTGTGTGTGTGCATATATATATATATATATATATATATATATATATATATTATATATAAAAGGAAGTGTGGACCAAAAAACTCCAGACTATGTGCACCCTAATAACGAGCATAGGAGCAGAGGTTGGAGTTATTGAAAGGGCAAGAAAGACCACCAGCAAAGACCAAACCGTCGCGCAGTTAGAATTAGCCAGCTCAGATTGGAGTTGAAATTACTAAAAAAACAATTTAAATCAACAGAGGAGGGCGAAAAGAAACTGGCTTTGACACAGCTTCGAAACATCACAAGACAGAAGCTAATAACACTCAGGCGAGCCGAGCAACATCGTAAGAAGGGTAGAGAAAGGGCCCAAAAGCGTAAGGCTTTCATATCCAACCCTTTTGGGTTCAGTAAAAGGCTATTGAGCCGAAAGAAGAGCGGCTACTTATTGTGTTCTGCAGAAGTCATGAATAACCACTTGAAGAGCACCTTCAGCGACGAAACAAGGGAGCAAGATCTCGGCCCCTGTGAAAATCTAATCAACCCTCCAAAACCATCAAAGGACTTCGTTATCAGGGAGCCAACCTTGAAGGAAGTGAAAACAGTGGTTCAAACTGCAAGATCATGTTCAGCGCCTGGTCCGAGTGGAGTACCATACATAGTGTACAAACATTGCCCAAGGCTTCTTTTACGACTCTGGAAGCTTCTTAAAGTAATCTGGCAAAGAAAAGCAATTCCCTCTCAATGGAGAGCTGCTGAGGGGGTATGGTTACCTAAAGAGGAGAACTCTTGTGATATAGAGCAGTTCCGAATAATCTCGCTGCTTTGTGTGGAGGGGAAGATCTTCTTCAAAATAATGGCTCAGCGACTAACACAGTTCCTCTTAGATAACAACTACTTGGACACATCAGTGCAAAAGGGTGGAGTACCAGGAATGTCAGGATGCCTGGAACATACGGGGGTGGTGACACAATTGATTAGAGATGCAAAAACGAACAAGGGAAACCTAGCAGTACTTTGGCTCGACCTAACAAACGCATATGGCTCTATTCCCCACAAGCTTGTCGAGACCGCTCTAATTAAACACCACATCCCAGAAGGCATTAAGAACCTCATTATGAGTTATTATAGCAATTTCAAACTGAGAGTTTCTTCAGGATCTACAACTTCCAACTGGCAACAATTAGAAAAGGGGATTATTACTGGCTGTACCATCTCAGTGTCACTCTTCACTCTAGCCATCAATATGCTGGTTAAATCAGCTGAAACAGAGTGCAGGGGTCCGGTGTCAAGTTCAGGAACTCAGCAACCCCCCATAAGAGCCTTTATTGATGACCTCACTGTAACGGCACCATCTGTCCATGGCTGCAGGTGGCTTCTCCGTGGACTACAACGGCTAATCTCATGGGCGAGGATGAATTTTAAGCCAACCAAGTCCAGATCCCTAGTCCTGGAAAAAGGAAAAGTGGTCGATAAGCATCGATTCACCGTAGGAGGTGCAACAATCCCAACCCTCAGTGAAAAACCAGTCAAAAGCTTGGGAAAGATCTTTAATAGCTCCCTGAAGGACACCTCATCTGTCCAACAAATGAAAGACGATCTTAGGGATTGGCTGGATGCAATTGAAAAGACAGGACTTCCAGGTAAGTATAAAGCTTGGATGTATCAACACGGGGTTCTTCCACGGCTTCTATGGCCCCTCCTAGTCTATGATATGCCAATTACCACGGTGGAGTTACTGGAAAGAACAATCAGTCAGTTCCTGAGAAGGTGGTTGGGGTTACCCCGGTCTTTAAGTAGCATAGCCCTATACAGCAATTCAACAACATTGCAACTCCCTCTCAGCAGTGTTACGGAAGAGTTTAAAATCACACGCGCAAGGGAGGTGATGCTATACCGCGATTCGACGGATATTAGGGTTTCATCAGCTAATATTAAAGTAAAAACTGGGAGGAAATGGAGTGCACATGGGGCAGTTGAGAGAGCAGAGGCACGGCTGCAACACAGTGTCATTGTTGGAAACGTGGCAGTGGGAAGGGCTGGGCTGGGCAGCTACCACAGACAGCTGTACAACAAGGCCTCAAAGAAAGAGAAAAGGAAAATGGTGCAGGACGAGATACGAAAGGAGGAGGAGGAAATTCGCCTTACCAAAATGATTGCTATGAGTCATCAAGGCGCCTGGACTCGTTGGGAAAACGTTGACCAACGAAAAATATCATGGTCAGAACTCTGGAGATCAGATTCGTCTAGGATTCGGTTTCTGGTTCAATCAACATATGATGTTCTGCCAAGTCCAGTTAATCTATACCTGTGGAAGTTAGCAGATTCTCCAGTTTGTCAACTGTGCCATGGAAATGGCACTCTGGAGCATATTCTTAGCAGCTGCCCCAGGGCGTTGGGAGAAGGGCGATACCGCTGGCGGCACGACCAAGTACTCAGGGCCGTGGCAAAATCAATAAGTGAGGCACTCCTAAAAAGCAAGAATCAGCGCAACCCACAACATGAGATCAGATTTATAAAAGCTGGGGAGAGGATTCATCAGAAGCCACACAGAGCAGGGGGGCTACTCGCAACTGCAAGGGACTGGGATCTCCAAGTCGATCTAGGGAGGCAGTTGAAATTCCCGGAAAAGATCCTCACCACTTCTCTCCGGCCAGACATGGTCTTGACATCGGAGGCAACTAAGCAGGTGGTGATATTAGAACTTACAGTCCCGTGGGAGGATAGGTTAGAGGAGGCAAATTGTAGGAAGACGGCCAAATACCAAGAGCTTGCGGTCGAATGCAGATCAAATGGCTGGAAGGCCCGAAATGAACCTTTCGAGGTTGGATGCCGTGGCTTTGCTGGCAGGTCACTTTTGAAGGTGTTTAAGACCCTTGGCATTAAGGGCCAGCAAAGTAGAAGAGCCATGAAAGAAATATCAGGAGTTGCTGAGAAAGCATCGAGATGGCTCTGGATCCGCAGGAGCGATGCTTGGATAAGCGCCACTAGGTCGCAAACCGGGAATTGATCTGTCCGGTTGGGGTCTCCTGGGCGAGGGTGTATGGTGAGTAAAGACCCGAAACACCTGTTGACCTTGGGTTCATCACTGATGACTGCGGCCTAGTATTTCACCCAACGGTGTGTTAAAAATTATTATTAATATATATATATATATATATATATATATATATATATATATATATATATATATATATATATATATATATATATATATATATATATATATATATATGTGTGTGTGTGTGTATACACACACACAAAGTTGTCGTTTCGGTGGCCTAAAGTCTGTATCAGCCAATCAGCAAGGGAGTCCATCCCCTTTTCACTAGCACTAGACCAAGGAGATTGTTTTTGCGTCTGAGGTGGAGCGCCACACCTACCATCAGCTCCTTACTTTACCAGACAGATCACTGTGCTACTCATACACTGAGTTGGCGAGGGCCAGTAAGTTATCTTTCAATGATTTTCATTCTTTAAGTTTTGAGTTCTAGTGGTCTGGTTCCCTCTTTCATTTTAACCCTTTTTCTCTCATGTGTATTTATAGTTTTGATGCTGTGTAATTTACAGTTGAATTCCTTGTACTGTACCAAATGTAAATGCAGTATAGTGCCCTTAGAATCCGAAATTTAATTCATTCCAGGTGGCTGCTCGGATTACAAAAAGTTTGGTAAATTTTTTTTTTTTTTTTTTTTTTTTTTTTTTTAAAGACTGTGCAAATCCAGGTAAAAACCCGAGATAGACTACCAATTGACTCGCAAGATGATTTCATGAGTACTTCCACCAACAAAACTGAACAAATTAAGATGTGGGTAAACAAAGTCGGAGGGGAGGGGGAACTCACAAACATGAAGATGACAATGTATTTTTTTTTTTTTTTTTTCTGAAAAATATGTGCAGCTTTTAGGGCAAAATTTTCTCAAAGATTTGTCTAGATTCCAATTTCTTTGAACAATGGGGCATTCAGATTCTGGGGTACACCACTGTACAGTTGAATTTCATCCTACATTCTTCCGGGTTAGCTCAGTCGGTAGAGCGTTCGGCTAGAAACCACAAGGTTCCTAGTTCGATACCGGTCCTCGCCAACTCAGCGTATGAGTAGCACAGGGATATGTGCGTTAAAGTAAGGAGCTGATGGTAGGTGTGGCGCTCCACCTCAGATGCTAAAACAATCTCCTTGGTCTAGCGCTATTGAAAAGGGGATAGACTCCCTTGCTGACTGGCTGATACCGACTTTAGGCCGCCCCGTCGACTTTTTATCAACACTTTATGGTAATTTTTCTTGTAAATATTGTTCTGTATAAAATGATATAATTGTCATGCACTGAGCTCTCCTGAGGACTTGAAAGAATCTTCTTATACGACTGTGTGCATATATATATATATATATATATATATATATACACACATGACACGCATACATTTATATGGAGGATAAAGAAAGTCTTAAATAGAAACATTCCCACTACGAACTCATCTGGTTTATTGGAGATATATATTTAATAAACAACAGATATTTGATTATTATTTAGGATTCACTCTTCAAATAGATCCTAATGAATTTCTACTAATAAATTTTTGTTTTTGTTCTTTTAATAAAAAAAATATTTATTTTCTTTTAGTTAATCTACTTGTCAATAGTCTTACGAGGACCTGGAATTATTTTTGAAAAGCGTATGTAGCAATATTTTTGTTTTCCTTTTGTTTTGTTTCTTGAAAGATGTTTTATAAGGTTTGCTTGATCTGTCACTTGGCTGTAATAGAGGGCTGCCCCCAGTGAGAATCAACTTCACTGCAATAGAATTCATGTGCACGGGTTAGTCAAAAAGTAATGCCATTTTCTTTATTTCATGTGAAGCTTTTTTTTTTTTGTTTTTTTTTTTAATAAAAACTAAGGCTGACATTGAGACCCTAACGAGGGCCAGAGCTCAACCACACACAAGCATCAGGACAAGGGAGAAAATTGCCTCATTCGGGTGGACAACTTTACCACATCCACCATACTCACTAGATTTAGCATCTTCAGACTATCATCTCTTCTGCCCCAGTGAAATCTGTAGTGAAGAAGTGGCTCAAAGAACAGTCAACAGAATTTTACAGGGTAGGGATACATGCTCTCAATAGAAGGTGGACCATTGCTATTAAGAGAAACGGTGATTGAGAGTATGGATGTGATCCACAGAGGACCAGCTTCATTTCTATGTATGATACATGTTTCTGTGTTGGTAATTATACCTGTCCTAAACAAAATGGAATTACTTTTTGAATCCAGCAGTAGGACAACTACCTAGGAATCGTAAGGTTCCTGGTTCGATACCGGTCTCTGCCAACTCTGCTTATGAGTAGCATAGATTGGGTAAACTGATCTGTGTGGTAGCTGATGGTAGGTGTGGTGCTCCACCTCAGCAAAATAATCTTTCTGGTCTAGCACTAGCAAAAAGTTGATAGACTCCCTCGCTGTCTGGCTGATACCAACTATAGGCCATTACACTGATTTAAGTAACTTTATAGCCAATAAGATTTGAGCAGTGACCATCTTTTTAAAATAAACTTATAACACAAGTTTAATAAATTTATCTAAATTAACTTTAATAAAAGTAGAATTAAAATTGGCAGACTGGCCTATTGTCGGTATCAGCCAGACAGCGAGGAGTCTATCCCCTCTTCACTAGCACAAGACCAGGGAAATTGTTTGTGCTGAGGTGGAGTGCCACACCTACCTTCAGCTCCCCACTTTACCATACAGATCAGATTACCCAATCTATGCTATTCATACGCTGAGTTGGCAAGGATCGGTATCGAACCAGGAACCTTGCAATTCCTAGGTGGTTGCTCTACCGTCTGAGCTAAACTGGCCCCTTTTTATTATCAAATAATAAACCTTTAATAGTCTATTGGAGATATATAATAAAGTAAGTAAAGTTGTCGGGGCGGCCTAAAGTCAGTATCAGCCAGTCAGCGAGGAAGTCTATCCCCTTTTCAATAGCACTAGACCAAGGAGATTGTTTTTTGGCGTCTGAGGTGGAGCGCCACACCTACCATCAGCTCCTTACTTTACCGCACAGATCCCTGTGCTACTCATACACTGAGTTGGCGAGGACCAGTATCGAACTAGGAACCTTGTAGTTTCTAGCCCAACGCTCTACCGACTGAGCTAACCCAGCCAGAGGCAGCTGCTAAAAATCGTATAACTATACTGATGAGAGGTGAAACCTCGAAACACGTGTCTATAGTATATATATATATAATAAAAAAAGGAAGGTCCGCAAAATGTATTTTGTTCTCAGAAAAAAATTTTTATTCTTTTTGTTTTACATGTGCAACACGTGTTTCAGATCTTCTGGTATCTTCTTCAGGCTTTGGTTGATAATATATATAAATATAAATTTATTTTTAATATATATGTATATAAGAGCATCTCATGTAGTGTAATGGTTAGCAAACTAGATTAGCAGACCATTGTTAGTGAGTTCAATTCTCACTGGGTGCCCCATACTTCTGGCCTTGTGCCGCATTTAAGCTATGCTTAGTAAATAACTATACATTTTCAAAACAATATTTGATTATTATTTAGAATTCTCTCTTCAAATAGATCCTAATGAATATCTACTAATAAAAAATGTATAAACTTATAACACAAGTTTAACAAATTTAACTTTATTATAAAATAACAAAACTTTTAATTGTCAGATGCTGGACATAGGCATTTCCTAATGTCTGCTAATTTTTGTGTTTTTTTTTTACTTGTGAGAGTCCTGATAACAAGATAATCAGATCTTGTCTAAAAGAAAACATGCCAGACAAATTGCCAGGGTATTGTTGGGGAAGGGGTATTTATTAGGTGGGGGGGGGTGAGACATGGATAAAAATTGAGGGGGTGGGGAGTAGTAAAAATGGTTTGGGTTTCATACTAACACAACCTATTTGCAGGATGTGACACAAGATCAATATATAAGTGGAGTATAACAGGTTTGAATTCAGTTTTCCTTCTTGACTGGTTGTCTAACCAAGGTTCTTACCCAGTCTGCCCAATATTTACCCATAGCTGGAGGGAGAATAGAGGAATACCTTTCCCAAGTGTATTAGCACCCTGTGAAATGCAAACAGCCTCATTCAGGATTTGAACTTGTGTCACCATGTATATTTCCAATGATAATAACCATTAGACCAGAAATAAGTTTTGAGATATTCAAATTTTGTTCAAGGACTCATTTTTCAATTTTCCTTGTATAATTTTTTTATTTTCTGTTTTAATTTAGTTTCAGGTTTTCCAGAAGTAGTTTCCATTGTGATTGTAGGAGTTATCTGCTCTTTGTATACAGCACTTGTAAGTCTGAATTATATTTTATTTTGATTCTTTGTGTTATGCCAATATTATTAAATCACTTCTGGTCAAGTGGCTAAACTTGCAAATCGGTCGGTGACCCAGAAAAAACAGAACCCAAATTATTTATTTATTTTCCCATTAAACTAACCCTAACCCTAAACCCCCTGGTTAAAATTAAGTTTTATTACAAAATTTGTGGGTTCTGTTTTTTTCTGGGTCACCCTAATTTTCCGACCGATTTGCAAGTTTAGCTGGTCAAGTTACACTGAAAGCACCAGTTCCTGCTAGATCACCAAAGTTAAGCAGCAATGAGCCTGATCAATACTTAGTTGGGTGACCATTTAAGCAACATCAGGTACTGTAAGTTTCCTAATATAAAAATGAATTGATTTGGCATTAAATGACCAGAAAAGGGTTCATACACTGTAGAACAAAAATAACCAACCAACAAAATATTATTGAATCACATACAAGAAAGAAACCTTTTATTCCTTTTTATATATTGCAAAAGTTTGTTAATACTCTAGAATACTCTAACTGCACCTCTGCAGAGAGATAAGGCCCTCCCCCCCAATGGAGCCACCTGTTGGCCGTGGGTGACAAACTTTGATGCTTAAGGATAGAATCCTGGTGGTTGAGCAGTCCATGACATGCAACACTACACTTTGGCCCTTACTTAGGCTAAATCAAAAATGCATTTAAAGTTTTCCCTCTTGACTGGTTGTCTAACCAAGGTTCTTACCCAGTTTGCCCAATATTTACCCATAGCTGGAGGGAGAATGAATAAAACAAAAATGTCTTTGGCATAAAATAACCAAAGGGTTGACAATGTTGTCAAATCCAACCAACCCAACCCACTCCCCCCCCTCTCTCTCTCTCTTTTTTCTCCTTCGATCTCCCTTTCTCTCTCACACCTACCGTTTTCTCTCTGCCTTTCCTTCCCACTCACTCTATCTACCCTCTCCCTCACTTCCTCCATATTTCCCCCCCTCCTTTGAAGGCATCTGTTTGTAATTCCTAAGCAAAACGTCTATTCTGATTGTAACTTTGTTGCACATCAGAATTTGCATCTGTGTAACCCTCAGGCAATAGATATTTGTAACTAAGTGAAAGTTATCTTTTGTAATCTTGATAAACAACTCTTATGTATTCCTTAAGTGTAAGCAGATATGTCTACATGCACATTTGAAATCTCTCAACAAAACGTAACTCTGCATGTGTGCTAATCTGTGTGCAAAAGATATTCTGTGTTCATGTCATTCATACTAGCAAAAATATGCACAGTTATTTAAGTTTTAATATAATGAAATTGTATAGTAAATTAGAATGACTAACAAAATTAAATAAGAATACATATAAGAAGACAATATTTATTCTAATTTTAATTGATTTATATATAAAATCATACATAGGATTGCTTTTAATAAGCCTGAGAATAAAACAAAATTAGAAATCAATAACAATTATTTATTATACCTGGTTTTGTTAAAACCAGTATGTAAATTATTACCACCATATACTATGTAAATCATTAATTTTTAGTGATAATACAACACATTGTAGGATTTTAAATGCATAGATAACATGGGTTGATTTGAGGAAGCAGAAGATGAAGGTTTATTTTCAAACATTAAACAATATAAACAATGTCACATAAAACAAATTTTAAAAAAACGTAAAGTTGGTTGTTGTAGTAATGTCTGGAGGGTGATCACTAATTAGGACTGAGCCGATTCTAGTAGTGACCACCTTTGATTTTGTTGTTTTTTTTGTATTGTTTGAAAGTTGATTATAAGTTTACTTATATGTGTTAAAAATTTCTATTTTGATAAATAATTTGAGTTGGTGAGCAATCAATGTTTGGAAATTAATAGACATCATTAACAAATAAGATTCTAATTAAGATTAAATCATTAAGAATACTAGCAAATATATGCACCCTCCGGGTGCAAGTATTTAAGTTTTAATGTAATAAAATATTATATTAAATTAGAAAGGCTAATGAAACTAAATAAGAATACAGATAAAAAGATTTGAAACAGAGGGAGTATAATAAAAGATTTGAAACCGAGGGAGTATAATAAAAAATGGAACAACTGAAACTTACTCTTCCATCACTCTCGTCTTTCATTGTTATTTTTTTCTAATTTAAGTATTTAGTTAAAAGAGGAAATAAAGAATAAAATGAGTTATTTTTTCTTGTTAATGGATTTCATTTAAGATTCATTGAAGAGATTTTTGCTTATATTCATTAAAATAAAACCAAACAATTAGAAATCAATAATACTAAGCACATATTTATTAAATTCGATTTTTTTAAAAAAAATATTAATATGCAAATTAGCCTTCCCGTTCACATTGTAAACCGCTATTTTGTTGTATATATAAATATAATTGCATGTTGTCAGTATGTAAACATAGTTAACAGTATTAATAATGTAAGACAATTTTATTAATAATTGAGGTTTAGATAAAAATAAAATCATGGAGAATGTGATGTCAATAACTAAGAGAATTGTGACTTTAGTAGGAATATAGTTTCGGTTACAGACAGAAAAACACACAATCTCCATTATAATAAGATAATGTAAATAACTAAGGAAATTGTGACATTGGTGATGACATAGTTTTAGTTACAGCCACATAATTTCCATTATGATAAGAATAGTAAATCTTGATAGGGAAAAATACTTTTTGTAATTTAAAAAAATATTTGTCAAAGCAATCATGATATTTTCATGTTATATAAATGTTTAAAGTCATTCTGTCAAAAGAAGAATTGTCATTTAGCTGATGTTTATAAACCTATGGAAGGAAAATCTCTGATCAGTCTCTACAAAAGACATGGTGGGTCCCCATGGTGGAGTAGGTAGCATGCTGGACTGCAAGCATACCACAAAGTAACAGGAGTTATATGTTCTCTGACAAGACAAGAATAACAGAATAAGCAATGAAATGAAGATTTATATGAGGAGGATTTAAAAACCACCTCCTGACTTTATTAGGTACTTGAAACAGAAAGACACAAGTAAACTGGTCAGTTTGCATTGTATGGTAGCATGCAACCATGCGACTACACTAAGTGTTGTTTGCTGTTTGCATGTAAGGAATGCCACTTAGCCAATAATACAAAAGGTACTTACAAATCAGGAAGACAGGTAACATGAAGCACTTACTACTACTTGCTGTACATCGTATCCGATGATGATTTATTGAATAAAAAAAAAAAAATTCTGCATTGAGGGGGGGGGGGGGTCCACAATCAAGTCCGCCGCAAACTGGTTAAGTTCGTCACTGTTCTTTTGTCTATTCTCACTAGTTTCAACTAAAGTCTTACGTTGTTTAGACTCTGCCGGTGTGCGTACCGCTCTGATTCTGTCGTTGTCCTTAGATTCCAGCAACTTATGGAAGTAGCCTACCAACATCCAGGCACCTGAATCAAACGCCAAGTCTCACTTTGTTGCATTCGATCTGGGCACCCGAGTTGAACCTCGCGTCCATGCAACAACTAAGTCTCACTTTCTTGCATTCGGAAGGACGCAGGTTCGACTCCGAAGGCAAGACAATGTCTTGCTCTTTTCCTTAATGCATATGGCAGTTCTCGTTCTCCATCACAGATGACACTATGCAAATCATTTTCCTCCAATTTAATCAGTCTCTGGTTGCGTCTTGCCAACTGCATATGGGGATATTCAAGTCCTTCAGGTTTCTTTTGATGTTGTCTTTGTACCTGAGCTTTGATCTACCGATTCTATGTGACCCCTCTCTCAGTTGAGAGTACAGTATCTGCTTTGGTAGTCTGTCATCCCCAAGTCTGTTTAAGTGGCCAGCCATCTCAGTTTGCGTTGGATAAGTATTTCATGCATGCCAGGGAGTCCAGTTCTCTTCAGGATGGTCCTGTTTGAAACATGTTGCCACCACCTGACATTTAATATGCTGTGCAAGTGACGTATGTAGTAGACATGTAGTCTATGGGCATCTGCTTTGTATATCGTCCAGGCTTCTGCACTGTACTGAGAGAACTATGGCGCGGTATACTGCACATTTAGTTTTCACTGTCAATTAACCTTTGGTTCTCAGTAAGTAAGTAAAGTAATCAGTGACCTATTGTCGGTATCAGCCGGACAGTGATGGAATCTATCCCCTTTTTGCTAGCACTAGACCAGGGAGATTGTATTTGTGGCTGAGGTGGAGCACCACACCTACCATCAGCTCCCCACATTGCTGCACTGATCCAAGCTGTGCTGAGTTAGTGAGGGGCAGTATTGAATCCAAATCCTTGTGGATCCTATGCCAGTGCTTTACCAACTGAGAATCCATAGTTGGGTTATTATTTAGTAAAATTAGTTAAATTGATCCAAGATTTTTCACAAAGGAGTTTGATAGATAATTTATCAAATTGTTACTCAATCATACAAAAGTAAATTTGATACTCAAATACTATATGTTAGGTCAGTAAAATGTTTGTTTCTATATATGGAGTTAAGTGAGGGAGAGCCTTTTTCTGATTGGACATAGCAATCACATGATGTGCCCAGAAATTTTGGTGCTGATCTTCAATAGATACATTCAGACCAGTTCCAAGAGCAGTTAACCAGAAATCTGAGAATCATTGACTTAATAGAAGATACCAGATATCCTCAATTTCTCTCTCCATCAGACTGGTAAGTCTCTCAAACTCAGCTGGTCGTGTAGCACCTATAACCCTTATGGCAAGCCCCAACCCTTTTTATCATATATGTGCTAGAAGGCAGTGGCTGAAGGTCTTCATGTCCTGGAATGACATTAAACTCCATCTGATGGTGAGGTTCCAATTCTGGGGGTCTGGGGAATGTGGAGTACCCTTTCATCACTATTGCTCCCAGTTCCACTCTGGCCAGAAGTGATGGTAACTGTTAGGGTTCCATCTATGGGTAAAATAGAAAAAAATGACTTGCAAAAATGTGTTTAAAAAAAATTGAATTAAAAAAAAAACACTGTATTGTATAAAAACATAAAATAGAATGTTAATGAATTATGTACTGTAATATGTTCGAATGTTGTTTTTTTTTGGGGGGGGGTATCGAAAATATTTTTCTTTGGCATAACAAATTTGGAAACTTAAATGTGTTTATTTTTATTTTATTTTTTTAAAATTTATTTTACTTTTTTTTTTTTTTTTTTTTTTTTTTTTTAGTGAACTTATTAATATAAGCGTATTTGAAGCTCGCTTGTACCTCAAATTTTACTTTTCAACACGAAGCAAAATATTGATTGAGTTATTGAGTGACAGCTTGTAACTCTAAAAATTTGTAAGTTGGGGCACTTGTAAATCTATGTATCACTGTACATCGAGAGGAAGTAATGTGCTCCAATATGAATTTTGAATCTCTTTCCTTTATAACATTTTTTTTTCCCTCAAATTTTCCAGGGTGGAATGAAAGCTAGCATCTACATTGAAGCATTCCAGTCTATAACAATGTTTCTTGGACTTTTAGTGGTCGTAATCAGCACTTATATGACCAGCACTGTGAATGTCTTTCATGAAGTAATGGCCAATTGGAATGAAACGCTATTGTGAGTAAAAAATTTTTTTAAAAACCTGTATGATTGTCCCAACTGTTAACACAAAGCAAAAAAAATCTGTTGGTCATGGGTGGTGACCTATGATTCTTATGGCAACCCACAACTCTTTTTATCATATGTCTGCTAGAAGGCAGTGGCTGAGGGTCTATGGGGTGGCAAGAGGTTTAGCGCTTTAGGTTAAAAAGGTTGCTGGTTATTCTTGGTGTGTGTTCTTAGGGTTTGCTTTTAACCCCATTTTATTAGGTGGTCGCACTGAAAAGGAAGAAATTCAAGGAACAAAAAGGAAGAGACAAATACAAAAGGTGGTTTTATGATTTAAGCTTTATTCACGGGTCATAGCCACCACATGGTAAGGAAATTCGGCCTGGTCAGTAGTAGTGTCTTGTCTGAGTTAGGGCCTAAGATGGCCGAGAGATTCTCTTGGGGGTCGGAAGTGGGTCCTTTTGCCCGCACATGCTTAGAAGGTTCTTCCGGTGAAGGCTCATGGGAGTTTTTTTTTTTTTTTTTTTTTAATCTTTATTTTAGTTTTAATTTTAATCTAATCCCCACAGATTTTTGTGTCCTGGGTAAGGATGTTAAACTGCATCTAATGGTTAAGTTCCAATTCTGGAGTGCTGAGGAGTGTGGAGTGCCCATTCATCACCATTACTCCCAGGTCTACTGTGACCCAGAGTGGTAGTACCTGTTAGGGTCCCGTCCATGGTGTTAATTAATTAATTATTATTCTATTATTCTCACCCTTAACCAGGATTGAACCTGCAGCCTAGAAATGACTGTCACTTAGAACTGTCTTAGATTATTAACTATTGGTTAATAGAACAAGCAAACACCTCCTCAACTTAGTGGACTGTTCCTAGCAGGAGTAGCAACAAGTATTTAATCTGTTGCAGTTTGTCCATTAACACTGAATTTGTAAATGCCTGGAGAAGCTATAACAGTGAACACTTTGACTTTTAAAATGAATTAAAAAAAAAGATGTGGATATCCATCAAGCATGAATAGAACAAAACTTCTTCGGCATAAAATATTCCAACAAGGGTTGACATGTCATAAAATCCAACAAACCAGACTAAAAAAAAAAAAAATGTTAGATACTCATTCTTATTTCGTCTGTCTTCTAACCTCCTCTTTCTGAGCCCTGTCAGCTTGGGCTGAAGAATATGTAGATTGCATCTCTGCAGAGGGATAAAAAAAAACTCCCATAATGGGGCCAACTGTTGGCTATGGGTGGTGATCTATAATGCTTAAGGACAGAATTCTAGTGGTTGAGCAGTCCATGACATGCAACACTTTGGCCTTTACTCCCTCCTCCCTGATCAATTCGCTGGTCGTGTCAAGTCATAGCACCTATATGATTATCCCAAATGTATTGGTCTTATGAAAAACCCTCAACCCTTTTTATCATATGTGCTAGAAGGTAGTGGCTGCTGTTCTTAATGTCCTGTGTATGATGTTAAACTGCATCTAGTTGTGAGGTTCCAATTCTGGAACTCTGGAGAATTTAGAGTACCCTTTCATTGCCATTACTCCCAAGTCCACTCTGATCCAGAGTGGCAGTACCTGTTAAGATCTCATCTATGGGTTAAAAATGAGTTTAAAATTTTTAAAAAGTTTTTTTTTTTTAATTTGAATACCTAACAAGAATGAATAAAGCAAAACATCTTCAGTATAAAATAATGCAAGGATTGACATGCCGTAAAATCCAACCAACCTTCTTTTCATCTCTAGCAATGTTGGTTTTCTTCTTTAGGGTGTGTTATCTCCCTCCATTTCCATCTTAGTTCTTATAAATCATATTAGGAATACAGAGACTTAAATTGTGTACAGTTTTTATTTCAACATAACTCAAAGCATATTAAAAGATTAATTTTTCCCAGAATGTAACATCAGTGGTTATGTATTTCACCCATAAACTTGTTTATGGTCTATACCAAATAATCCAACACTAATATTACAACATTTCAGTTGATACACTTTCCTCAAGTATACATTGCATCTGGCAATCATTAGTCACTAGCAAAACCTGTGGATATACCACAGTATGATAATTTGATTATTGCGTTTGATATGTTTATTTAAGAGCTATTGCTAAATAGTTCAATATGTAAAAAAAAGATATAATTTTAATTTAACCCTTTCTCTCTCTCTCTCTCTCTCTCTCTCTCTCTCTCTCTTTTTCTTTCTTTTCATTATGTTCAATTGAAACGGATTAGCATTATCACTTTTGTACACCCACCCTCTCTCTCTCTTTACCCTACTCTCTTTCTTATATTTTTTTTCTGTGTAGTATGTCCTATTTCTTCCTGTTCTTTATAATAAAAACTGAATGGTCCATTATTTAGCTGAGGTGATGATACTCATAAAAAATAATTTGGCAGATAAGTGACACCAGATAATTAGGATTTACACTTTTGCATTTCATCTTGGATGGATTTGACAGGCTTATTTTTAACTGGAGGATGTTGCAAGATGATAACTGTTGGAATATTAAGGAACAAGGGTATTAATATATAGATAGATTGTTTAGAACAAGAATTTATTTGGAACCATTTAGAAACCTGCACTGGATGAAAGCCATATCAGATGAAATGTTCTGATTAAAACAATGCGAATGAATATATTGGCCGAAATAATCTAAGTAATGGCTTTCATACCAGCAACCTCCCACTTCCTATGCTGTCATCCCGAGCACAAGTGTGGGCGTTTTGACACGGGAAGGGGTCAAAAGTTGACCTTGATTTGAGATGCAAAGAGATAGTGAATTTAGGGTTTACAACAGTTGATTTTCAGACGAGCAAATGGAACGGACATCTGTGATTTTTATTCTTAATGATTATGAGCCCCTCACAACACTCAAAGTGTTGCTCTGCTCGGGAGAGTGTAGGTTTGGTTTGGTTTGTTTTTTTATGGCATATCAACCTCAGTGGGTCATTTAATGCCGATAAAGTTTTGGAATAAATCAATTCTTAATGGATAATACAATTTTTTTATAAATACATTTTTCTATTTAACCCATAGATGGGACCCTAACAGGTACTACCACTCCGGGTCAGATTGGACAAGGGAGCAATGGTAATGAAGGGGTGCTCCACATTCCCCAAACCTCCAAAACTGGAACCTCACCATCAGATAGTTTAACGTCATTCCCAGGACATGTAGACCCGCAGCAACCGCCTTCTAGCACCCATATGATAAAAAGGGGTTGGGGCTTGCCATAAGGGCAATAGGATTGGGAAAATTATATAGGTGCTAGGGCTTGACGGAGAGTGTAGGTATTTATATTTATTTACCCAACCCTTCTGTAGGATATGACATGAGGTCAACTTTTAAGAGGAGTAAAGTTGGTTTGAATTCAAAGTTTTCCTTTTACTAGGCTGATTGCCTTAACCAAGGTTAAAGAACCCAGTCTACCCGACTATTTACCCACAGCTGGGGGGAGAACAGATGGATTCATGCATTTCCTAAGAACATTAGGGCAAAGTGAAATGCAAACATTGCTTTATTCAGGATTTGAACTTGGGTCACAGATTCCATTTCTCATGCCGCCCTGTCGGTGGGGCGTTAGAATGCACCTCTGCAGAGGGGTAAGACTCCCCCAATGGGGCCACCTGTTGGCTGTGGGTGGCGACCCGTGATGCTTAAGGATAGAGCCCAGGTGGATGAGCTGTTCATGACTTGCAATACTCCACTTTGGCCCTATCTTGGGCTAGACGGGCAGTTGAAGAGGCCCACTCCGATCAATCAGCTGGTCACGTCAAACCCTAGCACCTATATGATTTTCCCAACCCTATTGCCCTTATGGCAAGCCCCAACCCCTTTTTATCATATGGGTGCTAGAAGGCGGTGGCTGCGGGTCTGCATGTCCTGGGAATGACGTTAAACTCTATCTGATGGTGAGGTTACAGTTTTGGAGGTTTGGGGAATGTGGAGCACCCCTTTATCACCATTGCTACCTTGTCCACTCTAACCCGGAGTGGTAGTACCTGTTAGGGTCCCATCTATGGGTTAAATAGAAAAATGTATTTATAAAAAAATTGTATTATCCATTAAGAATTGATTTATTTCAAAACTTTATCGGCATTAAATGACCCACTGAGGTTGATATGCTGTAAAACAAACCATTTCTCATGTTGATAACCATTACATCAAGTGTGCCTCCTCTATATATTTACCAAACCCTCCACACAAATAGGATGCGACTCAAGGTCAATTTCTTAAATGGAGTTTAACAGGTTTGACTTTAGTTTTCCTTTTCCTAGACTAGTTACCTAACCAAGTTTGCCCTCCTATTTTACTCGTAGCTGGAGGGAGAATAGTTGGATTCATACCCTTTTTCAAGGTATTATCACTGTGAAATTCAGCCTAGCCTAGTATTTGAACTTAGGTCACAGTCCATTTCCTACCATTACCCCCAGCTATGAGTAAATAGTAGGGCAGACTGGGTTCTTCTGGAAAAGGAAAACGTTTTGCATCCTTCCTGTGGCAGTTGGGTGAATATATTTGATCTTTTTTCATTTGTATTTTTTATGAGGAAGTATTAAATTACATTAAATTTAAAATAACTGTTCATATTTTGTAGTTTTTCAAATCTATATATTAATGCCCTTGTTCCTAAATCTTCTGTCTGTTATCGTCCTGCAACACCCTCTGTTTAACAATGAGACTGTCCAAATTGTTCAAGATGCAATACAAAAATGTAAATCCAGATAATCTGGTGTTGCTTAATGGCAAATTTCTTGTTTGTCTCATTTTATTTCTCCCAATCTTAAAAATGAAAAATCCCAATTGGTCTTGCATCGCTTAAATGCCCAACGTAAAATTAAAATGCAATGGAAAAAAAAAAAGTTAAATGTTTGTTTTATTTGTAATATTGAAATCGTAAATTACAGAATATGCCGTCCCAGCTTCCTGCCTTACTTAATTTATGCTATGTTTTAGCGAGCCAACGTTGGGCGAATTTCTAACCAAATTTTCAGAGTTGTGTTTTTTTTTTTTTTTTTTTTTTTTTTTTTTTTGCAAACTAATGTAGATATTTTAAGCACCTGCCCACTGATTTTTATCAACAAATCAATATAAATATTTTACAACCCACCTTTTTAAGAAAGAGTGAAAGAGTTGAATCAAAATTATTATATATTTTTTACATATTGAACTATTCGCAATAACTATTAAGTAAACATATCAAGAATTGTAATAATTAAATTATCATACTGTGGTATATCCACAGGTCCCGCTAGTAACTGATATTTCCACAGGTACAGATACTACACTCTGATCACGCCCTGTCGGAATAGGGTGTTAGAATGCACCGACTGCACCTCTGCAAATGAGTAAGATTCCCCCAAATGGGGCCACCTGTTGGTAGTGGGTGGCGACCCATGATGCTTAAGGACGGAGTCTTGGTGGATGAGCAGTCCATGACCTGCAACACTCCACTTAGACCCTTACTTAGATAGAAAAATGTATTTATGAAGAAAAATTGTGTATCCATTAAGAATTAATTTATTTCAAAACTTTATCAGCATTAAATGACCCACTGAAGTTGATATGCCATAAAACAAAACAAACATACACTCTGATCCTAGGCAATACATATATTATCATCTGATCTTCAGCATAATGCACAGAAAACATTCAGAATATATTTTACTGGCAATCCTGTTAGACATTTCAATCATGGAAAAAGTGCTGCAATCATCACCGTTTTTTGTGTGGAAGTGAGGGGGCATGCAGTAAACTGTTGATGGAGTCACATGAGCTAGCCCCAGGGTAACACAAAGGAACAAGCTCAAAAATGAAGAAATCTTTTTATGGCCGAGTATTTAAACCTTAAAAGTCTGAGCTCCCTACATTGGTGTCCCTCTGCCTCTGCCTCTCTGAGCTCCTGGCTGAAAATGCACTGAAAATGTAAAATGTTGTAATCTGTTATTTTATAGTCTTTTTGGCTGTATTGTTGCTAGGCAATGGCAATGAAGAAATGGGTCTGGCTAAATTTATTTCTTAGTTGGAGCACAAATACCAGCTGCTTGGGTTCTGTTGGAGTTACATAAAACAATTGTACTTTTATCCTTTACTATTTCGACAGATAAGTGTTAGAGTCTTAGGAAATAGACTTGTTGATCTGAGTTAAATTTCTGGATGAAGCTGTTTGCATTTGGCGCTAATACCCTTGGGAAAGGTATGAATCCAATTCTCCCTCCAGCTATGGGTAAATAGCAGGGCTGACTGGACTCTTTAAATATGGCTATATAACCAATCTAGGAGAAGGAAAACTCAAACCTGTTAAACTTTGCTTATGAAATTAACATTCTGTTCGTGCGGAGAGGTTGGTAAATAACACCATTGGATAGAGCAAGTTTTCAACTACCAAAATTTTTTTTTTTTTTTTTTCTTCAAGTAAAATCAGCGGAGTGGCCTATTGTTAGTATCAGATGGACAGTGTGAGGGTCTATCCCTTTTTGCTAGTGCTAGACCAGGGAGATTGTTTTACTGAGATGGAGCACCACACCTACCGTCAGCTCACCACATTACTACACAGATGCTGACTTGGCAATGAAAGACGGGAGTGATGGAAGAGTTTGCTTCAAAATTGTTCTATTTTTTTAAAATTATACCCCCTTTTTTTTTCCCAATAATTTTATCTGCATTCTTATTTAGTTTCATTAGCCTTTCTAATTTAATACAATATTTTATTACATTAAAACTTATATACTTACACTCGGAGGGTGCATACATGTGCTAGTTATAATAATTTCTCAAAGTAGAAAACTATTGAATGCTAATTATAGAATACTCCCTTTATTTTCATTTTCAAAAATATGCACCCACCAGGCACAAGGATTTAAGTTTTAATGTAATGAGATATATTAAATTAGACTAATGAAACTAAATAAGAACGCAGATGAAATTATTGAAAAAAAAAAAGGGGGTATAATTTTTTAAAATAGAACAATTTTGAAGCAAACTCTTCCATCATTTTCCACCACGCCCATCTTTCATTGCTAAATTTTCCTAATTTTACTATTTAGTTAAATTAGGAAGTAAAGAATAAAATTACAGTTATTTCTACATGTCAATGGATTTCTTTTAAGATTCATCTCTGAAATTTTTGCTCATATGTATTAAAATAAAACCAAACCATTAGAAATCAATAATACAAATAGTATTTATTAAAATCAAATTTTTAAAACCAATATGCAAATTAGCCTTTCAGTTCACACTGTAAAACGCTATTTTTGTTATATAAATACAATTGCATGTATGTAGATAAGGCCAACAGTATTAATAGTATAAAAATTTTTTTTATTGATAATTGAGATTTAAATAAAATCAAATCATGGAGAATATGACATAAATAACTAAAGGAATTGTGACTTGGGTACTGATATAGTTTCGGTTACAGACAGACGGACACACAATCTCCATTATAATAAGATTTGCAATTATAATATAAATTCTATATGTAATTCTGTTGTGTAATAGTTATGGTTGTAAGAAATGGACATGGCAACATTATTCAAAATACGGGATGAGGTTGGTAGCATTTAATATAGCACTAATACTCTTGGGAAAGTTATGAATCAAATTATTCTCCCTCCAGCTATGGGTAGGCTGGACTTTTTAACCTTGGTACAGTAACGGGCCTAGGAGAAGGAAAACTCTGAATTCAAACCAGTTAAACTCTGCTTAAAAGTAGACCTTGTGTCATATCCTGCTTGTGTAAAGGAGTTGGTAATTACATACATATAATATACATTTTTTAAATAGAAAATCCAGCTTAATGGCTGTTGAAGGTGGCTTTTAAGTGAGTAAGTAAAAATTAATATAAGATGCAAAAGAAAAAAATTAGAACATTTTGATATTTCATTTTTTTTTTTTTTTTTTTTTTTTTTTGTGTGTGTATTTTAGAAGAGCTACTATGTAATTAAAAAACTGTCCAGAACTTGTTTTGAAGAACACTGAATTTCCAATTCTATTCATAGAATTTTCCAATTCTCTCTGTAGGTTTCTCCAATTCTTTCTTTTCTTTTTAAAAAAATAAATTATTTTAACAATTTTTAGAAACCAAGGGGCCCCTGCCTGGGGCTAACACTTGATTCCTTTATGGATTCCTTTATGACTAGTATTTTTATGCTAAGGATCATTTTAGGATGGAGCATGTTCCTTTGATAGTTGCTATTTGTACTTCATAACAGCTTGGTTTACCAGGTATTTGCTTGACCAACTAGGAAAATGCAAACCCTGTTGTATGTGTGTGTGTGTGTGTGTGTGTTATATATATATATATATATATATATATATACACAACCCCTGCACAAGCAGGATGTGACACAAGGTTAATTTCTTAAGCGGAGTTTAACAGGTTTGAATTCAGAGTTTTCCTTCTCCTAGACCGGTTGCCTAACCAAGGTTAAAGAGCCCAGTCTGCCCTGCTATTTATCCATAGCTGGAGGGAGAGTTGGATTCATACCTTTTACCAAGGGTATTAGCGCTAAGTTTGAATTGAACTTGGGGTGACGAGTCCATTTCTCATGACTTTAACCATTACACCACACACTTCCTACCGACATCAGTGCATGGACAGATGTATATTTGTAAATGAATATTTTGTGAAAATGCTGATCCACACACTAGACAATAACATGGTTTCTCTCCTGTGTATGTTCACATGTATATTTCTAGCTTGTCCTCTCTTGGAAAATTGATGCAAGACATTATTCCAATCTTCATTTGACCTTCAGACTCTTATTTAATTTATCTATTATTATACTAAAGCTGAGTTAATCAACTTTTGCTACCTAAAGGCTTTTTTACTGTTTAGTTTAATAACATGAAAATTATACTAAATTATTTCTTACTTTTAGGATTGAATTGTGTTTGAAAAAGATTCTGTTTTAATTGGTTCTAATTAGTCGTAATTTGCAATTAAGTCAAAAACCGACTAATCTCTTACTTTACTCTGTGTCTCTCTTTCTTCTCCTATAATATCTCTTGACTACCTCCTCCTTATATAATGTTAGTTTCTCTGGAAAATAGAGAGGGAGCCAGGAGAATTTAAAATGTATTTCTGTTATATTTCACAACCAGCAACCTGTAGCTTATATGAGGTCAAACATTTCCTTTCTTAGAATGATTTTAAGGTTTCGTCCGGCTGTATTTATTTATTAATTTTAAAAATTTTATTTGCTTTGCTAACTCCCTTTTCGCTAATCTCAATTATCTACCCAGAGCTGAATGGGTCACGTTTTGTCTAGCATTTTTATAAAAATCTTGCTAATTATTAAAACTTGATACTTTTTTTAAAAAAAAACTGAACTTCATTTTTTCTTCTATTTTAGTTTCCGAACAGAAGAGACGTCCAAATACACCATCCAGTCTATGTTGATTGGTGCAACTGTTTTGTATACAGCTATTTATGCAGTCAACCAATCACAAGTGCAGAGATATGCATCATGTGCATCTTTAAAGAAAGCCAAAATGTAAGCTCATCATTTTTTTTTTTTTTTTTTTTTTTTTTTCACTTCATTATTTTTGGTTGCTTTTGTAACAAAAAATGCAGATAGCTTTGTTCCTAGTGACCTCAAAGGCAACTATGAGGGTGAGTCAAAAAGTAACGTCATTTTGTTTAGGGCAGGTATAATTACCAACGCAGGAACATGCATAATACATCAAAATGAAGCCAGTTCTTGTAAATACATATATGCTCCAACTGAGTGTCACTCTCATTCTGGTTCTCCTCCAATGATCATTGACAAAATACTTCCTTCTGTCGGTTTAGAGAATTCATGATATACATTATAACTTATGCTAATATCGCTTATGAATATGCATAAGAGCCAGAACATGTGCACAAATCACATTACAAATGATTGCTTTCATGAAAGACACATGACGTCGAGTGTTTGGTTTAGATCTCAGTACAAGGTTCCAGGTACAACTGTACACAAGTCTTCATTTAGATTTCTTTTAAAGTTAAAACTTCAGTCTTGATACTTTTTGATCACACTTTTTTTTTTTTTTTATATAGTCCAGATTAAAAGTACAGTAAGGGTAACCCAATGCCAAACCTTTTTTTTTTTTTTTTTTTTTTTTTTTTTTAAGACCTTATTTTTCTGGTGCAAGTTTCATTGGGGACAAGAAAATAGAAATTTGATTTTAAGACATCTAAGTATAGTCTACCAAAAATGTTTTCTTTTAACCTAGATGAATAATAATTTGTGTTAGAAATTAATACTAACCTTCAATTGGGTATGACATTAAACTGCAGCTAGTGGTGAGGTTCCAATTCTGGAGCTCTGGGTAGCGTGGAGTACCCCTTTATCGCCATTACCCCAAGGTCCACTCAGATCTGGAGTGGTAGTACCTATTAGGGTCCCTTCTATGGGTAAATAGATAAAATGAGGGTTTTTTTGTTGTTTTTTTTTAATTGAATACCCAACAAGAATGAATAAAACAAAAATGTCTTCAGTATAAAATAACCCAAAATTTGACATGCTGTAAAATCCAAACAACCTACCTTCAATTTTGAATGCAAACAAGAGTTCCTTCCCTTGATAAGATTATATAACCTTGGTTAATAATCTAATGCTATTTAATGGAAATCTGGAAGTCTTTTACTCTGAACAGTCATTCATTTAGACAGCCACATCAAGTCCTGCTGACAGCATGGATCTCCAGGAGTCTTTCTCATCTACCATCCCTATTGGCTGTCACTCCTGGTAGTCCTCTGCATAGGATCCAGGATCCACACAGAGCTGATCCATGCAGTTTTTTTTGCTGACCAACAGGTGTGTCCATGTGCAAATTGCTCATAAGCGAGTTCTAATACTGGATGAGGCTGTTTGCATTTCACATAGTGCTAATACCTTTGGGAAAGGTGTGAATCCAATTGTTCTCACTCCAGCTATGGGTAAATAGTAGGGCAGATTGGGATCTTTAACTTTAACCAGTCTAGGAGAAGGAAAAACTCTGAATTCAAACCTGTTTAACCCCATTTAAAAATTGACCTTGTGTCACATCCTACTCATATGAAGGGGTTGGTAAATATGTATACCAGTGTTGTTGTTGTTGTTTTTTTTCTTCTTATTTTGATTGTCATTAATTCATTCATACCTTCATTCTATTCCTTTATTCCTCTAATCTCTTATTCTTGATTTGTTTTTCATTCCAGAAGTTTATGGTTGAATTCTCCTGGCCTCATCATTGTTATAATTCTTTGTTGTCTTTTTGGGCTTCAAATGCTTGCATCTGCCTCAGATATCAGAGCTGATGATATGGACAAAGTAAGGATTTACATACAGGCTTGTATATTGTATAGATTACAAACTGAGGAATTTGTGTTATATCTGTTTTTAAGCATAAAGCCATGGAAACAGTTGATAAAGTTTGTGTAATATATATATATGTGTGTGTGTGTGTGTGTAAGGTAATCCAAATGACTGGTAAGTAAGGGATGATTCTATTTGGGATCATCGAAATCTCACTGTACAACCATACTGTAAGCTCTTGTAGGTGCAAACATATATACTCATACCCCCCCCAACCCACTACAAGGAACACCGAGCACACACAACCAAAATAAACAAACTTAAAAAAATACTACGAACCAGCCGGCACCATGTACACCCACACACGAGGAATAAAACGTCACATCAGCAGCCACCTCCACACCACAACCTCACTATAAGTAACAGCCAGAACACAACGTTCATTTTCTTTCCATGTCTGAAGAAGGGGGTTTATAAAAATTGAGAAAATTTACTAAATAAACAAAACTCTACGCCAAAATAACCGAGTTTCTGATATTTCTTTCTTTAATGCTTCATACAAATGTCCAAACCTGATATATGTACCTCCCACAAACGGTTACATATACATCAATAAGCACATATATATATATATATATATATATATATATATATACCTACGAGAAGCATACAGTGACCCTTAGACAACACCATGCATACTCATACAAGGATTTTTATAAATCCCCCCACCAAAAGCTCAATATATAATAATCAATAAATTAAATTATATACAGACAAATATTAAATTTTCAAAGAAAGAAAAACTTAACAAACCGTCATCCCATTATATTTTTATTTCGACCACAAATGTTGCATACCCTTCTTTACTTCTTACTTCTATTCTTCTTCTGTTCTTCTAACATCTGGACTTCTAGTGTCTTGGTGGTCGGTTGCACTTAACTCATTTCTTCTTCTAAATCAGTCTTGTTACCAAGACATTCATTAATCACAAGACCGTGTTACTTTTCTTAAACTTTTATTTCCTTAACTATACATTTCATGTAACTAAATATCTGACTAACATAGCGCACGTATACAGAATGAGTTACAGTTAAGGCAGGACATCTTCACTGAACCAACTGAAAACTCGTCCAACTGAAAACTCAGGAGCTAACCAGGTCCCACGTGACTTCATGTATTTCGTGGGCTTTCTGTACTATTCCATGGAAAGTCCCGCCCGTGATATGAAAAGGGCCATCCCTTTAGAAATACAGGGGATTGACAATAATCTTATGCAACCGCATAGATTATGTAACACAAACTCACAAAAAATGAGTCTAGCTTCATCAGATGGGTTTTACAAATTTGTTTCTTGCTTATTTTGATTATTTGTGTGTATACATATATATGAGAGAGAGATAGCGTACTCCCCAAAGTAAGGTGTCCAAAGTACTTGGGATGTAATGAAACTGTTTGTATAGCTATAGGCAACATTGTTATGTTTTTGCCTACCTCACTGGCAGTTGTTTCTGATGGAGCTCCCGATTGATACCAAGTGTGAAGTTTTTGCAGTTATTCGTTTTTTGAATGCAAAAGGCAGTTGAAATTCATCGCTAATTAATGGAAGTGTATGGCTAGTTATGCATGGATGTCAAAAATGTCCACAAGTGGTATAGGGAGTTTCCAACGCTTCAGGTTCAACGCTTCATCAACAACATGATGGCAAGCTGGTATGACATAGCACCTAAAAAATGTATCGACCAAAATAGCAATTATGTAGAAAAATATACATGTTCAAACTTTAAAATGATGTAAACATTATTTACAATAAACGTTTCTGTGATTTCTAAATATTTTGGAGATCTTACCTTTGGGAAAATCTGTATGTATGTGTGTGTGTGTGTGTGTATATACATATATATGTGTGTGTGTGTGTGTGTGTGTATATATGTGTGTGTGTGTGTGTGTATATATATATATATATATATATATATATATATATATATATATATATATATATATAGGGTCGGGTTAGCTAGGTCGGTAGAGCGTTTGGCTAGAAACCACAAGTTCAATACTGGCCCTTGCCAACTCAGCGTATGAGTAGCACAAGGATCTGTGCGGTAAAGTAAGGAGCTGATGGTAGGTGTGGCGCTCCACCTCAAACAAAAACAATCTCCTTGGTCTAGTGAAAAGGGGATAGACTCCCTTGCTGATTGGCTGATACTGACTTTAGGCCACCCCAACAACTTATATATATAAATTGTGTGTGTGTGTGTTAAAAAACCCTGTTCTGTCCTACTATTTAACCATAGCTGGAGGAAGAATATTTAGATGCATACATTTTCCTAAGGGAAGGGTATTAACACTGTGAAATGCAACCAGCCTCGTCCAGGATTAGAACTAATGTTGCTGTAGAGATTTGTGGAGTGATCCAGCTGTGTTGCAAGCTGAGTATGTTCTGAGAATCTAGACTTGGTAGGTGATTTAAATAGCATATTGGGCTATTCCACTTGTGTATTTGGGTTAAGTTCACTTCCTGGATTCTCATTGGCTGCTGGTTTTAAGCTGGATACTTTCATTCATATATACTGAATATTTGACTGTATTTAGGCAGTTAGTACAGATCATATTCGTTTACGCTCTTTTTTTTTTTTTTTTTTGTCTGGTGACTGGACGCTAGTCCCAGCCTTCCATGAAGGTGAGTATGATGTTTATTCTACAGTTGCAGTCTTAATTTTATATTGGACTTATTGAACATTTGTAGTAAAAAAAAAAAAAACAACAGGTAAATGGCTATCAGTAACAAAAAAATGTTTAATAACCTTGTTCTGGTCCTTTACTAAGCTTAAGGCTAGTAGTATCGAGCTCACAGTAAGAATCTGTCCCTAGCATAGGTCTGCAAGCCCAACTCCTTGTGTCATAGGTATGACACTAAACTGCATCTGAGAGTGAGGCTCCAGTTTTGGGGAGTGAAGTACCTCTTCATTGCCATTACTCTGATGTCCACTCTGACCTGGAGTGATAGTTTTTGTTAGGGTTCAATCTATGGGTCAAATATATACACTTAAAAATCATTCAAATTCAGTAGGAATATTTGATTCTATATAAGTGTAAACGTGAAGCTATAATTGTTTACTAAGGATTATTATTAATTACTTGAAACCACACAACTGTTTATAAATTATTTGTATTAGATAGAAATACTTGATATCATATAACCATATGCAAAAAAAACTTCTTAAGAAACAACTACACAAAAAATGTTTGGTTTGGTTTTTTTGTTTAATGGCATATCTACCTTCATGGGTTATTTAATGTCAAAGACATTCTTGTAGAACAGTAGTAGTACTATTTAACCCATAGCTTAGAGGATGAGGGGGTTCATACCTTTCCCAAAGGTATTAGTCCAATAGTGAACGTAATAGCACAACTGGAGTTTGAACTCGCTTACTATTATGTTGCAGTCCAGCATGTTAGCTACCATGCCATGGGGTTGTGGTGAGCCGGAAGTTATCGCTTCAACAGACGGAAGTCGAATGGCAAAAATAAGTAGTTTGCACATATGGATCGCGCAACCTTAGTAAAAATAAAATCTAAAATAAAATTCGTAAAATTCAACCAATCAGAGGCGTTCCCGCCTAATAAGAAAATTTATCAACTAGACCCCAATTTGGAGCCTACTCATTTCTTATAAATAACAGAACTTTCAGATCCTAACCAGAAAGATCTCATTTGCCTAAGGGAATTCACGTCACCCTTTTTAAGAACATTTCGCTTACATGCTGAAGGTATCTATCTATCTATCTATCTATCTCTTTGAATAACCTATGCTTTCAGAGATAAACCTTATATTCATTCAACTTATGCTTGACTGCTTTTGAGTTGACTTTAAACTTTCACCTTTTCTTTCTCACTTTTGAACTGTGAAATACCAGCTTACATTTTACATTTGAACTTTAAAAAAAGAACTTTGGCGGAACCTCGCCCAGTATTCAATGCTACCTTTTGTAAACTTTTGTTAATACAATTTTGTTTGTTTAATCAAGAGTTTTGTCTTCTATGCCATATTGCTTGATTTATTTATAGTCTTTAAATGTTTGAACACTTATATTGAATATTGACATCAAACATCCAACTGCCCTATCTACCACCATAGGGTCTCCCCTGACAAAAAATGTAAATATGAATGTACAGGGTCAGTCAAAATGATCTGACACATTTGTAGGTTAAATAAAAGGCAAATAAAGTAAAGAAACAAAAAAGTGTTTTTATTTTCGAAAAGTACATATAATGCCATTTTTTTTTCGTTTCTTTATAATGCCATTGTTTTTCGGTTCTTTTTCAGTTGCTGCCATGAATTGGACTGGTGAGCATCACGCTTTCATTGTGGAAACGTTTATCAACATCCATTTTGTATGGATGCATTTGAAGATCCTTGTGAAGAATTCTTCGCAAACTTCTTTCAGAAAGTCTAAGAGCCTGGGCGCGTTTAAATGTGGAACGGAGTGGAGACTGTTGAACTGAAGCTCTTACCGCTGCCACATTTTCTGGAGTTCTGGCGGTGCGAGGTCGGCCGGTTGATTTTCGTTTCAATGCAGATCCAGTAGCTCTGAAGTTGGTAACCCATAACAAGATCGTGTTTTGAGCTGGTACGGGATCATGTCTACCAAGATTGAAGTGCAAACTGAACGCTCTTTGTGTTGCAGTTACAGATTCGTTTGTTTTAATAAACGTTTCCACAATGAAAGCGTGATGCTCGCCAGTCCAATTCATGGCAGCAACTGAAAAAGAAACGAAAAACAATGGCATTATAAAGAAACAAAACAAAATGGCATTATATGAAAAAAAAATGGCATATGTACTTTTCGAAAATAAAAACACTTTTTTGTTTCTTTACTTTATTTGCCTTTTATTTAACCTACAAATGTGTCAGATCATTGTTTCTTTATTTCATTTGCATTTTATTAAACCTACAAATGTGTCAGATCATTTTGCCTGACCCTGTACAATGAATATGATTACCTAGCCTCTAGGCATAAAATAATTCTAGACAGATTGACATGCCGTTAAAATGAATCCCAATCAATTACAATAATTGTATTTCTTTGAATTTTCTATTGCAAAATATCTTTTTTTTTTTTTTTTAATATCAGTAATATTATATTCTCTTTATTTACAGACTGTTGGCGAATTCCTCATGTACAAAATTAAAGTGGATGGTGTCGTAGGTTTATTTGTGGCAGGGATATTCAGTGCTACTATGAGGTAAGTTGACCTTTTTTTTTATATTTAGTCTACAAGTTTTTAAACAAAATTAATTTTCACTTGCAAGAATATGCACCCTCCAGGCTTAAGTATTTAAGTTTTGATGTAATGAAATCTATTAAACTAGAAAGGCCAAAGAAATTAAATAAGATTGCATATAAAAAATGATTACTTACTTTAGTTATATTTTAATTGGTTTCTATATAAAATCATTCATAGGATTGATTTTAATATGTTGGAGAATAAAACAATATTATTAGAGATCAATAATACCAAATAATTATTTTTTAAACCCAGTTTTGTTAAAACCAGTATGCAAATTAACAACACCATATATTATGTAAACCTTTATTTCTTAGTGATATACAAGACACATTGCAGGATTTTAAACATACGAACAACATGGGCTGTTTTGAGGCAAATCTAACACAGATTTTCATAGACATTGTTAATAAATAAGATTTATCTATGTATTAATGATTTTGAGTATAAATTTAATACTCATTGATAAACTTACGCAATTTATGAGGGCATTGTGATGTAATTTTGGTTATAGACAGACACCGAATCTTACTTAATTACTTGTCTTAATTATTTATATATATTTTATATATTATCATTATTTATTATATTTTATATATATGTTATTATTTTTATTATATAAAATATACCATTATTATTTTTATTATTATTTTTATTATTATTTTTATTATTATTTTTATTTTTATCATTATTTTTATTATATTTTATATATATATGTTATTATTTATTTATTATTATTTATATATATGTTATTATTTATTTATATATATTTGTCTTAATTACTTAATTACTTAAAAACAGATAAACTTACGCAATTTCTGAGTGTATTGTGACGTAAGCAGTGATGTAATTTTGGTTATAGACAGACACCGAATCTTCATTATAATAAGATTTCATTGCAAACAAAATTGAACAATCTCCACAGTAGCCAGTTAAATTGCTGTCTGATAGGGTGTCTTTTAAGCTAGTATATATTCTATTTCTCTGAATTTTTTAGATGAGGCTTGATAATTTGTAGTTGTATTATTCGTACTCTTGTCCTCATCTTTATTGTTAACTGTACGTTTCGGCCTGCATTAACTCGATGTCTGTATCCACTACGCTATGTGTCCAATTGGTGACAGTTATCTCTAGGCTGCAGGTTCCATCCTGGTCAAGGCCAACAGTAACATTGAATAATAATTAACACAGCTTAACACTTATACCCAGCTATGGTTAGTGGAATGAGAACAGTATACTCCTGTGGATTGAATAAAGGGTTGGGTTCAAAGTTCCATGATGGCTTCCAATTATGACAAGAAGGTTCCCAAGTTCAAGAAGACTCCCGAGTCTGACAAGAAATGCCTGAAGAAGACCAGAGGGCAATCGGCAGAAACATTGTACAGATACCAATAAAGATGAGGATAATAGTCTAAATAATACATTTTTTTTTTTTTTTTTTTTTTTTTTTGCAGCATATATATGAAATATAAATAAAGATTAAAAATAGATTTTAACAATTTTTTCTCTTTTGTAAGCATAAAACTAATATTAATTTTTTTTTTTTTGTCAGTATAAATTTTTTTATGTCAGTATGAATTAATATTAAATTTTATTTTGTAAGCAAAAAAAAAAAAAGTGAAATTTTGATATTAATTTTAATATCAAAATTTCACTTTTATTTTATTTTTTTATTCTTTTTGTTAAGCATAAAACTAATATTAAAATTTTCTTTTTTTTATCAGAAAAATGTATTTGATATGACAATATTTTTTGAATAATATGTCAACAAAATTTTCTAGGTAATAATTCATACCTAATGATTGCATTATTACAAGGCATTTCTATTCAGATTGGCTTTTGTCTTATCCTTGTTGCTAAACGAGGCACAGATTTTGTTCGGTGCTTAAAAGACTCCAATAAGCAATCTCAGTAAATATTAACAAATATTCTCTGGAAAATATTTAGTCTAAAAAGGAATTGCACATTCTGATGATGCACTAAAATAATATTAATCGCAGAATATTAGTTGCGGTCATTTTTATCTTCTTTTGATCAAGGAGCTCTCTTAGGCAGATATTCACACAACCCATTTACCACAGGTAGGATGTGACACAAGCCTGCAAGTATGGAGCACCCAGCAACGATCAAACTCTCAATGGATCTACAAGATTAGTTCAGCCCTGTTGGCTGGGGTTTTAGAATACACTGACTGCACCTCTGCAGAGGGTAAGACCTCCCACAATGGGGCCACCTGTTGGCAGTGGGTGGCGACCCGTAATGCTTAAGAACAGAATTCTGGTGGATGAGCAGTCCATGACATGCAACACTCCACTTTAGCCCTTAGGCTAGATGGGCGGTTGGAGCTTTTAACCTTAGTAAGAAAACTCTGAATTAAAACTATTACTTTTGTTTCTGAAAAATTGAACTTGTGTTATATCCTGCTGGTGGTGGAGTGGTTGGATAAAAACATACTAATAAGTCGCCCATCTAAATACTGAGCAGGCTGTAGCATAACGATGGTCACAGTACAAGAATGGTGTTTGTTGCATAGGCCAACTCAAGTTGTAGTAGTCATCGTTGTCGTCGTTATTAGTAGCTGTTAGGTCAGAAACAACATACACACAAGTTGTATATATATTTACCAACCCCTCTGCACAAGCAGGATGTGACACAAGGTCAATTTCTTAAGCGGAGTTCAACAGGTTTGAATTCAGAGTTTTCCTTCTCCTAGACGGGTTGCGAAACCAAGCTTAAAGAGCCTAGTCTGCCCTACTATTTATCCATAGCTGGAGGGAGAGTAGGATTCATACCTTTCCCAAGGGTATTAGCGCTAAGTGAAATGCAATCATCACATCCAAGAGTTGTATAGTCATAAGGGACTTTGTATTTATTTCTAGGCTTGTGGGCTCTTTTTCATAGAGAAGGAAAGACAGAGAGAAAGAGAGGGAGTATCGCAGATTAGTCTATGTTCATAGTATCATGCTTTGTACCGCTGTCCCACACCCACACTAGGGACCGGGACCAATGTCTGACCTCTACAAGGGCCGAAAGGAAAAGAGACAGATTTTGTTCTTGTTCCGTTTCTCATCACTGCGTCACATCCGTTTCCGGTCAACACCCGGAACTTCCGTTTTTATTTTTAAATCTATTTCTGGTGTCCTTCATCGGTCAAATTACTGGCACCCCATTGTGTGTTTATTCTTCCAAATTTTAACTTTTGTTTGTTATTTCTTTTTCCTCTCTTTCTCTAGAAATCTAAATACAGTTTTATTTTTAATCCCAAATTCCCGATAGACCCTAATAATTACGCTACACAGGCTCATCACTGCTTAACTTCAGTGTGCTGGTAAGAGTTGACTGTAGCAGGAGGTTGATAAATCGTTCTTGTTTATTTAAAGATTAGTGTTCAAAGTGGATCAAACACTTTTCTTTTTTTTTTTCACCTTTGCTTTTGCAGTTCATTTTCATGTGGACTGAGTGCAACAAACAAGGTCTTCTTGCAGAACTTGCTGCCTAAATTCAAATTCAATCGCAGAAAGACCGACATTATCCATAGCGTTATTGGTAAGTTTAAGTTTTTGTATCTTCCAGGAAATATATCACTGCATGGTATACAAACATTTGCAACCAAAATCAATTACATGGATTTTATTTATTTTTTTTTTGGGGGGGGGAAGAGGGGTCGCATGATTGCAAATTTAAGCCCTATCTTGAGTGACCTGGTTATGACGTTAAACTGCATCTAGCGATGAGGGTTCCAATTCTAGAGCTCTGAGGAATGTGGAGTAACCCTTCATTTCCATTTCTCCCAGGTCCACTGACCTGGATTGGTAGTACCTGTTAGGGTCTCATCTATGGGTTAAATAGATAAAAAAGGAGTTTGAAAATGTTTTTAAAAAAATTTGAATACCCAACAAGAATGAATAAATCAAAAACGTATTCAGCATAGGACCATATGACCTTTAGGCACCCCTTTTTGATCTTAAGAAAGGACGTTTTTCATTTACACCGTCAATATCCGGTTGTTTTAACAGACGATTTTTATATATATTTTTTTTTTTTTTTTTTTTTTTAATTATAAAACTAATCCCTAACAAACAACCGGATATTGACGGTGTTTAATAAAAACATGTCCTTTCTTAATCGAGTTCAAAAAGGGGTGCCTAAAGGTAATATGGTCCCAGCATAAAATAACCCAAGGGTTGATATGCTGTAAAACCTCCCTTGACTTTCACTTTGAAACAAGATGGTAGCCATTTTGAAAGTCTCTGTGCGAAATACACAAATCATAGAAACTTTTCGAAAACAATACAACTGCATGCTTTAACACAAAAATATCATAAAATGTGTTCTTAATAACAATTAAGTTCATTTCAGATAATGCGCACACACAATTTTATGCTAGGAATTTTAACAACTAAAAGTGAAAATTACCCTGTTAGAACTATTTGTGCCACTGCCAAGAAGTATTTATACCCAGGTGGCCTTGAATTCTGCCCAGGAAAGACCCATTTCTACATCACTATTGCCTACCTAACAAAACAGATGACAATATTTTACCTTTTCAGTTAGAAACTGGGCGGTTTAAAAAAATATAATTTTGATATAAGCATTTGTGCTACTATCATGATAAATTGCTAGTGTCATGTTTAGTTTTTTTTATTGTGTACCTCACTGTTATGGTCTGATGTCAGCTAAGTTTAGTATACAATATATAACAACATAATATGTGTTCTTAATAACTAATTAAGTTCATTTCAGATAATGCGCACGCACAATTTTATGCTAGGAATTTAGCCAACTAAAGGTGAAAATTACCCAATCTTTACGGAAAGAGGTTCATTTCTCTGTAGAAAAAAAAAAAGAAGAAAAGTGACAAATATAATAAACCTGTTCAGTTCATTCCCAGCAATGCAGCACACAAACACACTCAGTCACACAACACACTCACACACTCACTCACAAACTCAGTCACACAACTCACTCAGTCACACAAACTCACTCAGTCACACAAACTCACACACCACACACTCACTCACACTCACTCTCACACACACACACAACACACTCACTCACTCACTCACTCACTCACTCACTCACTCACTCATGCACACACACACACACACACAATACCATACCATTTTGCAGCATCTGTTTTAACATAAGTGTTTTCAGACTATTGTGAATGAGAATGTTCTTTGATTCCTTCCCTGATGAATGAAGAAAATACGACTGCATTGAAATCCACACAATTCCACTTCTGTCGCCTTTCTTGCTGTATGTCGAACTCATCTGAGATTGCTTGTGTAAGAAACCTTGATATGAAATAGGCTTCAAAGAGACTTGCAGTCTCCAGCAGAATATTGAAAAACTAAACTCTTGACAGGTGCCAACACAAGACAAAATATTCAACCACTGGTTAAAAAAAACAATATCTAGTTGATAATGAAGTAATAGGTAAATGATGTGTGAATGAGATCAAGTATTTCCATGATAGTATTCAACCAAATTGAAGAACTCAAATGTACATATAAAAATTTTGTGTATATACATATAAATATCAGTATATTCACATATATTTACAAATACAGAGTATAAGGATCTTGACACCAATAAGCACACCAGCCCAAATCCGTTTTGAAAGGAACTGAATTTTGCTTTTCATCGGTTGTTAGTAAACAAAACGGCCAGCTAATAAAAACCAGTAACTTTTTTATACTAAAATAGTTTTTGATTTTAATAAAAAAAAATTATTTATTTCATATTGTTGTTAGAATACATGAAAAAAATTCTGCACTAAAGATAAACTAATATTATTAAAAAAAAAAAAAAAATTAAACTTAAAACATGTTTATTTATTTTCCATGTGCCTCTACAGATAGTCAATATTAAAAAGTATTTATTTAAAAAAAGATTTTGCTAGGGTTAGTTGTTGTTATTATTATAACCTTATAATATACTTTTTATAGCTTTAACTATTCCATGTTAAACCTGTCTAACATTTCTTATTTGTAAGGCGTTTGTGGTGTAATGGTTATAATCATAGGAAATGGATTTGATGAACAGTTTAAATCCTGGATGAAGATGTTTCTATTTTACATAGTGCTAATAACTTTGGGAATGGTATGAATCCAACTATTCTCCCTCCAGCTATAGGTAAATAGTGGACAGACAGAGCTCTTTAACCTTGGTCTAGTGACCGGAAAACCCTGAATTCAAACCTGTTAAACTCTGCTTTAAAAAATTGACAGTGTGTCAAATTCTGTTCATGTGGAAGGGGTGAGTGAATACATACATGAAATGAGGAAAACATTTGGGTTTTTCATTTTTGTCCCAAACACACACGTTCCAAATGGTGGGATGAAAGTTTGTGAGCTAGTTGAATTTGAAGGTAAGTCATTTATAGATTCAATATCATCAGATCGTAAAGCATTTTCAGTCTGTTTAATAAATTTGCAAAATGAACAACTTTAGTTTGAATTACTTTGAATCTTTTTTTTTTTCTTCTTTTTAAATTTCAGCCTTTTCAATTGGGTGTGCTTGTACTCTAATTGCCACCAACTTACCTGAAGGAATTTTGAAAGTAAGTTTTTGTGTTTGATTTAAAAAAAAAAAATTTTTGTCGAAGGTTTCATATATAATTTCATACGACTGCTGTTTACACAGAAGCATTGTGTCCAACAAAGCTTTCATAAGATGATGACTCTGATTTCAGGGCTATAGCATCATTACCACTAACCCAGAGTGCCCCAGCAGTATTTCACAATGCCACCAGACTTTGTTGGTTTGTTGTCACACTGTGGGATTACCATATCCACGCTGATGCAGTTAGAGCTTTATCCTGGATCTTTTTGATGTATTTCCTCTTGTCTGGTGGAGAAAGTCTAAGTTTAGTAAAAAAATGCCAAGGTTGAGTTGGTAATAAATCCTCGGCATCTGGCATCCATTATCCATCCATTTCTGATGCATTGTTCTCATAGATCTTCGTATTTTTCCAACTTACACTGATGTTTATATATTACACATAAACTTCCAATAAGGAAGAAAAACTCAACACTATCATTTGCTATTATAAATTTATTTCAGCTGGTAACTCTATAAAAGCGCCCAGTCTTGTCAGATAGTCATCTTATTATATAATATATATGGGTGTAGGGATTATCTTCCCGTTTAGTTTGCTGGTGCCCGCTAGGGGCTATAGTATTTAAGCGCTTGGTTCAAACGCTTCTCTCTTTTTCCTGTTCCTTAAACCACAAGACACATGGGGTAGACATGGTCTACCCCTTCTCGTTGGGGCTTTTGGCCCCCCTTACATTACTGTAAGTTATTTACAGCATGGACTATCCCTAGTCTCATGTCTGTACTTTTATGTATATCTTGTACCATTCATGAATGTGTATTTATCTTTCTACATGTAACTTTGTTTTACCTATGTATTATGTATCTTGTTATATCCAATATGCTGTACCATATTAGATATTTTGTCTGTCAACCCTTGTCGGAGTCTTGTATTCAAGTATACATAACTTTGAAATCTGTTTTACATGGGTAATTCCATGTCAAATCACCCAGAAAAAAGTAAAATTGTCACCTACCCTCTTCAATTTTTCTGAAATTTTGTTAATTAATGTGGACTATGTTAACATTAGATAGCTAACTTAGATTGGCTAACTTTATCATAATCCACACTTGGACAAAATTTCAGAAAAATTGAAAGGGGTGGATGACATGGCCTGAATGATTTGACATGGAATTACCCATATATATATATATATCATGACGAAGCGATCGCATAGCTTACACGCTTTTTGGAACAAAAATGCTTCCGTTTTGAATTTAAATTATTTTCTGCTTCTTTCTCAATGAGTCCGGATTAAAAACAAGTTCTGATGATGATTTTTTATAAATCGAAATATTGTTCAATATTAGCTATGAAAATGATATAAAATATTTTAATTTTAACAGTATTGTGTGTTTTCATACCCTTTTACCTATACACACACACACACACACACACACAATATATATATATATATATATATATATATATATATATATATATACACTCAAGTTTAACCAAAAGGATCTTTAGGATAATTCTCTGACAGAATTGTCTGTTGGAATTATCCTGAAGATCCTTTTGGTTAAACCTGGGTCATTAATTTCTGTCGCTGATTCAGTTCTCTAAACCTTAGTATGTATTAAGCACTTTCAACTATTTATCTAGAGTCATACGTTTTCTTTTCCTTTTTCTGACAGTCAAAAATGTGACTCATTTGGTTTTTCTTTTACATTCTCCCTAAAATCTACTAAATATATAGACAACATGGTAAACTTAGTATTTAAAAAATAAGGCAATGTGTACAGACGCTAAACTGGTCCTGAGAAAAATTGTTAATTACAACATACATAATCTTATCATTCTTTTTACAAGTAATGTTCTAAGGGCTGGTTTAGCTCAGTTGGCAGAACATCCAACTAGGAAACACAAGGTTCCAGGTTCGATACCAGTCCTTATCAACTCAGCGCATGTGTAACACAAGTAAAGTGGGGAGCTGATGGGAGGTGTGGTGCTCCACCTCAGATGTAAAAATAATCTCCTTGGTCTAGCACAGTGAAAAGAGGATAGACTCCCTCGCTGTCTGACTGATACCAACAATAGGCCACTCTGCCTACTTCCAATATTCAGAGCATTGTTTTTATATTACACTAATGATGAACCTATATGACTCCTGAATAAATATCTACCTGTACCAATAGAGAGTATTTTCCTGACTTCCCACCAGGCTGGGATAGACACAAGGTCATTTTAATGTGGGGAGTCACACACAAACCAAAGCTCATGTAATGGCTAGAGCAAAAAAATTGTGGTTCCCATTGGCTTTCCAATTTTGGGGAGTCTGCACCGGGCAATAAAACCCAGCCCTGCCCCTTTAACTCTTAATGTCCTATACCACCTCATCCACCCGGCTGGAAGTCACATTCGTTTTTTCCTAATCCACCCCAAACAATAGCCTTTGTTTAAATGTAATATTAAACATATTTAGCAGTCTTTGATTTACAGGAAATAACAGGTAACTTTAAATGAAAAGGCCATTTTTAGCCATTTTTTGATAAAGCCTTATAGGAATGGAGCTCTGAACTTAGAAAATTCTCGACAGGATGTTAAGAGTTAAATCGAGGGGGCAGGTGTTACCTGGGGGTATGGCCCTCTGGGAATACATGGTTAATTTTCTCTGGATTTGAGGTCTAGTGGTAGAATCTACTGATGACCACAGACCAAAACTTTACCAACAGATGATTACATGTTTAAATCCTAACAAAATTCAAAGGAAAGTAAAATCTTTAATTTAGTATCTAGTATCATCTTAAGTTCATTCCTAATTGAAATGTTTGTAAAGCCAATTTAAACAAAGAATTTTATCTTGGTGAAAATGTATTGTCAACATAATAAACTGAATATGATGAAATTAAATTCCTGCCTTATGAGCAATTATTTCTCCACTCATTAGCACCACTTGCATAAAAAATATATTTCTAATTCCTATTTTTTGCTTTGATCTCTTCCAGGCATCTTTCTTCATCTATAGCACCCTTTGTTGTCCAGTCTTTGGAGTTATTATTCTGGGAATCTTTTTTCCATGGGCAAATAGAAAAGTAAGTAATTACATTAATTTGAAATGTTAAAAAAAAAGTTTTTCCTTTCATCTCCAGTATGTTGGTTGAATGGGAACTTCGGCAAAAAAACCCAAACATGTCAATTGGATTTAATTCTTTACATAGTGGTACCTTGACTTATGAGTTTAATTCATTCCGCTCATAACTCAATTTCCTTATATATTAAATCAATTTTCCCCATTAAAATAAATTGAAATGCCATTAATCCATTCCAGCCACTCAAAACACCAAATTTTTTTTTTTTTTAAATAAGAAAAATAGCGCTGTATTGTATAAAAACATAATAAAATAGAATGTAATGAATTATGTGCTGTAATGTTTTAATGTTTTTTTTTTAATTAATATTTTTCTTTGCCATAATAAATTTTGAAACTTAAATGTTTTTAGAGAACTTAACATAAATGTATCTTAAGATCACTTGTATCTCAAATTTTAGCTCTCAACAACAAAGCAAAAAAATCAACTGAGTGACAGCTCGTAAGTTGGAAAACTCTTAAGTTAGGTTACTCGTAAGTCAAGGTACCACTGTACTAATATTTAGTATACGTATATACTTTTTGATATTTCACCAAAACAATTGTCAGAATTCCCACTTTAAATTTTGTAGGCAGCGCATTTTTTTGTTTTTTCATGTATCACCCGAACCCTTTAATTATTTCTATAAAACAAAATGTAACAATGATTTTTATATCTTTAAAAAGATAATTCCATGAAGAATACAATTTTCTTTACATTTAAAAATTTTTTTTTAACAAAATGTCTAGTATTCATACAGAATTAAATTTTCAAAAGTTTGAAAAATTATTTTTCTTGTTTTTACTTTCATTTATTTACTTATATTTTTCGGAATATGGTCATTAAAAAAAAAACCCAAAAAAAACATTCACATTAATTTTATTTAAGGAATGATTATCCAAATTGAAATTCCTGTGGCATAGTGGATAACATGCTGGACTGTGACATTATAGTAAGCAATTTTTTGGACCATATTACCTTTAGGCACCCTTTTTTGATCTCGATTAAGAAAGGACATGTTTTTCATTTACACCGTCAATATCCGGTTGTTTGTTAGGGGTTAGTTTTATAATTTAAAAAAAAAATCTCAATCATCTGTTAAAACAACCAGATATTGACTGTGTAAATGAAAAACGTCCTTTCTTAATCAAGATCAAAAAGGGGTGCCTAAAGGTCATATGATCCAATTTTTTAAATTTCAGTCGTGCTCAGTGGTGTGCCAACACTTTGATCCGGGTTGGGTGGGAGTCGATGGGCAAGGGCTCGGCTCAGTTCGGCACCCTCTTCAGTGGCCAATAAATATTGTTTCACATTTTTCAAAGCTTCATCTACCTGCCCACTTTCAAATTCCATAAATTCATAGTTCAGGAGTTTAATATCAAAAGTTAGGCAATATATTTCAATGTTATAGCAATGCAAGGGGCTTTTGTGTTTGGGTGATTTTGCAGTCCCCTAAGGCTACCCACCCCAACTCCTCTTTGTTCTGTCACGATATTACATTCATTTATGGACTACCCTTGGGAAGGGTATGGATCCCCCATCTATGGGTTGTTTTTTTACATGGAACAACTTTGGCATTAAATAACTCATGAAGGATGATATGCCATTAAACAAAGAAACCCTCTTTCAAGGGTTTGAAAAGAGGCAAACATTATTCCAGTGACGAGGAAGTGAAATATGTAGTGTAGAAGTGGCTCAAAGTACAGTAAACAAAATTTTACGGAGCAGGGATACATGCTCTTATTCAAAGGTGGACCATTGCTATTGAGAGAAACGGTGACTGTGGAGAAGTAGGGACCAGCTTCATTTTGATGTATGATACATGTTCTTATGTTGGTAATTATACCTGTCTTAAACAAAGTGGCATTACTTTTTGACTCACCCACGTACAGTTGCATGTTATTTGTATGTAGATATGGTCAACAGTATTAATAATGTAAAACAATTTTATTAATAATTGAGGTTTAAATAAAATAAAATCATGGAGAAGGTGACGTAAATAATTAAGGGAATTGTGACTTGAGTAGTAATATAGTTTCCGGTACAGACAATCTCCATTATAATATTATGTAACAATGTTAAATAATTATAGATATGGGGAAAATTTTTTTCAAAACTATTTGAATTGTTTCAAATGTGGTTATTCATTGGATGATAGGTTTAGCATGGAAGTCTGCAAGTGTTATAAATATACAGTTTAGAAGGCATAATCACCAAACACAATAACTAGCAATCTAGATTATTACCCTTTTTAATCTCCATACTTCTGAAAGTGAGTGGGCATTCAAATTAAGTCAACCAATAGCTGAAGTAATGTAATGTAAACAAAACTCAGAAACTATGCAATTAACAGCTAAATGTTAATGGCCCAGTTTACTTTATAACAGATGAAAGTAGGTTTTTCTTTTTACATAGAAATTAGGAATGTTGTTTTTTTTTTTTTTTTTTTTTTCTACCAAAAAGACATTTTTTACAATTACACTGAAAAAGGAAAGAAAAAAAAATTGCATGTTTGTGCATACTTACTAAAAAAAACTTGCTTTCAGGATTAGTGTAAAATTGGGACCATATGACCTTTTAGGCACCCCTTCCGTGATCTCGACTCGTGGGGACACTTTTCTCATTTACACCGTCAGAATCCGGTTGTTTGTTAGGGTTTAGTTTTTATAATTTAAAAAAAAATCTCTAAAAATCGTCTGTTAACAATTAACCGGATTTTGACGGTGTAAATGGAAAAAATGTCCCTATGAATCGAAATCGCAAAAGGGGTGACTAAAGGTCATATCGTCCTAAAATTGATAACAAGATTTCAATAAAACTAGGAATTTATTAATCATGACTTTAAAGTGTCATGTTTTTGTTCATGTTCTGGCTTGCAGAGTATACTTTTCAGCCTGCAGCCATACGGAATAAGTAAGGATTAGATCAGAATATTTTAATTTACATATAAGAATGTATCAATAAGTTTACATAATCATTAGCTGAAATTTTCACTGTATAATGTCTGGTCTATGGATTATATTCACCACTGATCCAGAACATTAACAAGAGGAAAAAATGTTTTTCCATAATTACACCTTATATATATATGTGTGTGTGTGTGTGTGTGTATTTGGACAGCATTCTTTCATTTATACATGTGGAATTAAACAAAAGGCACGTCTCCTGTTTAACGATTTTATTGGTGATCTTTTCAAGCTTTCTGGCCAACTTTTTTTATATTTGGATGGAATTCATGGATTAGTCCACCGAAGTTCATATCCCGAGTACTTTCAGCACTTCGAAGTGCTATCATCAGGGGTGATGTATTCCATTTTTTTTTTTTTTTTTTCAAAGTATATTAATGGATGTGGAGGTTGGAAGGAGGAGAATTGATAGGAAAAGTGTTATAGGCATTTTAAAATGTGAGTACTGCATTGAAAATTAATTTTACTTAAGGATGGTTTGTATTGTTTGATGTATAAAGTTTTTATAAAGTATTTGGAGCTTTTGTTTATTTTTTTTCTTTGTGCACATCCATTAATATACTTTGAAAAAAACTGGAATACATCACCACCTCCTTCCTGGGCTTTTTTTTTTAGCCTTGGTATGACAACCAGTCTATGAGAAGGAAAACTCTGAATTCAAATTTATTGATCTCTGTTAAAAAATTTACCTACTTTGTTGGAAGTTGGTAAATAAATACAAGTTTGATTTAAAAAGAAAAAAAAAGATTTATATCCTTGAAGCTTTTCATAAAATTAAACTAAATAAAACCTTCAGTTTGTGTATTAGTTGTTAAATATAGCCCTTGCAGAGGGGCTAAAAATGTGCCGACTGTAAACCCTGCAGAGAGGTAATATTCCCAACCCATACCAAAATAGGGGACTGTCCTGGGTATGACATTGAACTGCATCTGATTGTGTGGCTCCAGTTCTGGGTAGTGTGGAGTACCAATTGCCATTACTCCCAGGTCCACTTTAATCTGGAGTATTAGGATCCCAACTGTGGGTTAAAAAGATCTGTTTAAAAAATACAAATTATCAAGTCTCATCTCAAAAATTCAAATAAATTTTCTAGTTCTGCCATGAAGTATGGGTCTATGTTGGGTTCGTTGGTACTGGTATCTTATCCCCATTAAAAGCTGTTTTTTGGTTTTTTTTTGGTTTTTTTTGTTTGTTCATGTAGGCTGGATACGCTGAAATGGAACTTAGGAATGAAAAGGCAGGAAATAGACAAAGGCAAGAGGTAGTTTTATGATTAGACTTATTGAACGGGGCATAGTCAGCTGTAGCCAAGGGAACATGCCTCTTGGCTAGGAAAACAACTGCACTCAGTTGCAGCCTCAGCTCGAATGGCCGAGGTATTATTTTGGGGGTAGGGAGTCAGTCCCTTTTGTCGGACATGTGCAAAGGGGTATTTCCGGTGAAAGGCCCCATGGGAGTTTGTTGTTTTTTTTTAATTTATTTTTCGTATTTTTTAATCCCCACAGGAGCTATTATTGAGCAACTTGAATTAAAAAAAAAAAAAAAAAATTTCTTGTCTGTGTGAAAATAGTTTCCGATATTTCTCCAGAAATTTAGTCAGAAAGAGTTTGATTAGCTCAATCCAGTAAGTATATATGCAAAAAGACTGATTTTTGTCATTTTATCATATGGATGCTAGAAGGCGGTGGCTGCAGGTCTACATGTCCTGGGAATGACGTTAAACTCTATCTGATGCTGAGGTTCCATTTTTTTGGGGAATGTGGAGCACCCCTTCATCACCATTGCTCCCTGGTCCACTCTGACCTGGAGTGGTAGTACATGTTAGGGTCCCATCTATGGGTTAAATAGAAAAATGTATTTATAAAAAAATTGTATTATCCATTTAGAATTGATTTAATTCAAAACTTTAAACATTGAATGACCCACGAGGTTGATATGCCACAAACCAAACCGATTTTTGTTTTCAAATGATTGATTGATTTTTTCATTTTTCTTTTTCTTACAGGCTGTTTATTTGTCAATTGGAATCACTGTACCATTCTTAGTCATATTATACTGCATTCAGGAAAATGTGTAAGTTGAATATATTTATATAACTAATATCTGCTCTGTAAGTGGGGCCTAGAATATGCCAACTGCATCCCCTGCAGAAGGGTAAACATCCCACCCCACAAAAAAAAAAAAATGTTGGAGTTCTAGTGAGTGTGGAGTTACCCCCTTTGTTGCCATTATGCCCAGATCTTCTGTGGTAGTATTTTATAGTCTCATCTATGGGTCAAATAGATCTGTTTGAAAATTATTAGTATTAAATAGGAAATCTATCTTAAAATCATTTAACTATATATAAATTATTAGTAATTAAGAACAATTACTTAAAGCTATAATTGTTTACAAATGATTATCATTAGTTACTTGGAACCATACAACTGCTTGAAGAAAAAAAAAATTTGGCATCAAATAACCTATGAAGGATTGATATGCCATAAAAAACAACTGTTTCAGTAGTTAGAGAAATTATAAAAATAAAATCATTTTTTTTTTAACACAGTTTTTTAATTAAATCTTTTTCTAAACAAATTTCAAATGCTTTTCAAGATTTCCTTATAAAATAATTCTAAATATTTTTTTTTTCTAAATTTAAAAAATAAAGATAGGAATTATTACCTGTAATAACCTTATTTTGTCAGTAATGTTTAAATTAATTACTGACCACTGACAATCCCTTTCCTCTTGATTTTCAAGTTAAAGAGAGCCAAAACTTTCAACAATAAATTTTTATCAAATTTTTTTTAAATTCTGTGGTGAAAATATTTTTTTCTTTCTTTCTCTCTAATACGTTTGTTAGTGCTAAAAATATGACTGGGTAATAGGAAAAACTGAAATCTTGGAATTGTGTGTTAAGAATAAGTTTTAAGCCTAATGTCTTTTTTTTTTAATTAAAAAACCCCAAAAAGTTGATATGCCATTAAACAAAGAAACCAAACCAATGACCAAAACGTGACAGACTAGCAGTATCCTCATCTTGGTTAATTATATCAATGTATAATAGTTCAAAAGTAATATACCCACATTGGGTATATAACGAGAGAGTTCAGAGGGACATATTTGAGACTTACTTTAGCTTATATTGGTGATGGATGGTCTTACTTGATTACTTCATTTCTCTGATTACTTGTTGCTGATTCTTCTAACTGCTTCTGACTGATTCCTGCTCTGGCTGACATCTTGTCTAGTTGAGTTCTAATTAAAGGCTGATTTCTTCTAAGTCTTCTAATTTCTGGGCTTTGCTTGTTTTTAATTAAATAAACTAACAAGACTTTTTCTTGCTTGATCAAGCTTTTATTTAATAGCCCATGATTCCATCAATTCTGACGCGGTTTGAGATGATCCAGCAGAGAGAGAGACAAAAACGTCCCAGCTGAATCTAATCTAATCAACTCTGACTGACTAACACATCATGCCACATGAGATTCACACCTCTAGGGGTCATTAACAGTCACTGGTATTTTTCCATGAACCCCTTCATTCTAAATCTGACAGACCTGAATTTAATTCCTAGCTACAGGGTATGCTCACAATTTATGATTCTCATAAATTGTAACACAAAATCAATATTCAAACTTAGCATTAACCTTTTTTAACAATACAATACAAATTTTATTATTTTTTTCCAGGGAAAATTGGCCAGCCATCAATATACTCTGGTATAGTCCAATAGCTGTAACTATGGTAACAACTATTGGTATAGTAGGAAGTAAAGTCATAGGTGAGTTGTTTTTTATTATTTTTGTTTACTCTAATGATCTGGATGGTTAGATTTATCATATTCCATTGAAGGAGGTGTGTGGTGTAATGGTTATCATCTTAGGAAATGGAAACGGTGATCTGAGTTCAAATCCTGGATGAGGCTGGTAACATTTCATAGTACTAATACCCTTGGGAAATGTATGCATCCAACTATTCACCCTTCAGCTATGGGTAAAATAGAAGAGCAGACTGTTATTTAACCTTGGTATGGCAACTGATCTAGGAGAAGGAGAACTTTGAATTCAAAACTTTTAAACTCTGCTTAAAAATAGACCTTGTGTCACACCCCTGCTTGTAGGTTGGTAAATATATTTCCCCAAGGGCATTAGCACAAAGTGAAAGACTAACTCTTAGACTGCATGGTACTGGTCTGCTGAAAGAGTGATGCTGGAACAAAATACGAGGCATGAAATCAAATGATGAATAAACACAGTTTAAACTTTAAAATAGTTTCAGTTGAAGTCCAGCATCCACAATCCATGCATCCTTTTATGTGGTTAAGGCAACTGCTATTCTTTATCTTAGGACTGCTGTTCTTCAATAGCTGCTGATGAAGACTGTCTGGACATCCTGTGAAGTCTTGTGTCGGCTGTATTGCATATTTCAAAGTGTTTCTTTTTCTTTTTTTTCCTTTTACAATTAGCTTCCTTGTTCAATATCATATGGTCTTACTCCGATACACAACCACCAACTAAGATAACTTAGCTTGCTGATAAAAAATAAAAAATTCTTCCAATGACCTTAAAGGAATTTAGGTAGGTGGGTCATAAACTTGGAAAAATATTATGGCCAATTCAACCTCATATGAGTGGGTTGTAAGTGTAGGTAGGTGAAACAGTGTTAGGTCAACACCTAACGAAATCTAGAGTTATTCCCCTTGATCAGTGGAAGTTTGATGGCACTTTTGTATTGGGGGTTTGTGCTGGACAGATGCATGCACAACATGGTTGAGCTAATTAAATCACTGTTTTAAGGTAGGAGCATTTCTCTACCCTGTGTTAAATAAAAATAAAACCTTATTAATTTCCAACAACCGGGTCTTGCATTTTCATTCAGTGCTCTGTATTTTATTTTTATGTAAAAACAAACTGATGTACTGAATGTCACTAGAATTAGACAAGTTCTATTTTGGGTTCAATTCTCACTAGTAAAAAAGTCGTCGGGGCAGCCTAAAGTCGGTATCAGCCAATCAGCGAGGGAGTCTATCCCCTTTTCACTTGCGCTAGACCAAGGAGATTATTTTAGGTGGAGCGCCACACCTACCATCAGCATCCTTACTTTACCGCACAGATCCCTGTGCTACTCATACGCTGAGTTGGCGAGGACTGGTATCGAACTAGGAACCTTATGGTTTCCAGCCGAACGCTCTACCGACTGAGCTAACCCAGCTCTTAGTAGTACTGATTATTTATTTTCCTTTTTTTTTTTATCATTTCTAAACTTTTTTTTCTTTAATTCTAATAAGATCCACCTTTTTCTTGATGTTATTGCTAATCAATGCTTCAAACTACCTGTTGTAAAGGGATAATCCCTCACGTATGCAAATGAGTACGTATAAAAGAACAACACAAAGATTAGCTCAGTGTGATGTGAGGTGATCTCCATCCACGAAGGTTGTTTTCGTATTCTCGGATGTAAACCCACGTGCTACAACTCTTCAGAAGATAAGTAATCTTTACCAATCCTCTTTTACGCTCAGAGACTTTTTTACCTTGCCGGCCGAGAGCCATTTTTGTCATTTGTATTCATTGTAATAATAAACTATTATTACAACCACTCGCAATCTTCTCGTTAATGCATTTCTAATACATAACACTACCCAAAGGTGTTCTCATATACTAACCTGTTATTGTGGTTCTAACTTTGAGCTGGGTAAAATAACCAAATGAAAGATATGCCTGTGAGAATTAATAATCACCAAAATTATGGACCAAATCTTATTCTGAATCTGTTAGCTATAACCTCCAGTACTATTATTACATTTGAATAACAAATAATAGATTTTTTTTATATACAAAATAACCTCATTAAAATGCCTGTTATAGATCAATGACTACTCAGCTATTTGTACAAAATAATTGTTAGTGTTACCAAGTTCAATCCTTATTGTGCACACCCTGTATTTCCGGAACACCAGATTAATGGCAATTAGCATTCTAATGTCATTTGAAGATACTCTGAACAGATTCAGGGCATCCCATAATGTTTAGCCAGTTTACTTGCGACACATCTTACCTGTGGCGATTAGGTGGAGTAAATACCTACTCTGACCAGAATCATTTAACAATTATCAATATTGTAATGATCAAGCAGGTGTGTAGAGTAATGGTTATCATTCTTGAGTTCAAATCCTGAACAAGGCTATTTGCATTTCCCATAGTTGGGAAAAGTATGAATCCAACTATTCCCCCTCCAGCTCTGGGTAAAATAGTAGACCAGACTGGGTTCTTTAACCATGTGTGGAGGGGTTGGTAAAAATATATTATAATGATCCCATTTTTGTACCTATGTATTTGGGCAGGAAAGGATGTAAGGTTAAATGTATAGTGGGTTTGAATTCAATTTTCCTAGACTGTTTGCCATACCAAGGCTGAAGTCACCTTACCCATAGCTGAGGAAAATGCTTTTCCAAAGGGCATTAGTGCAAAGTGAAAGCATGCTTCGTGTATGGTATTGTTGACTAAACATTCACACTCAACTCAGTCATTATAATTTTACAACAGAGTTAAATATTAAATGCAAATCTTGAAAAATATATAGAATTTTTAGTATACTTTGTCTTCTTTTATAAATTCTATATTTTTCAAATTCAATAAGTCACTGTAAAAATAACTTTGTAGGGAAAGTGAAGGTGGTGGAAATATATATATATATATATATATATATATATATATATATATATATTTTCTGACTTATCATTTTGCATCACCTTCAGATTAAAAATGAGGCCATTGTAAATCTTGATTATATGATGTTGCTTACGTGCCAAATTATTGTTTCATATGAATTTTCACTTTAGCTAAATAATGGAACTTTCTATTTTTATCATAATGTAATGAACTAAATGATTCCATGTGCACCAAGTTATATATTTTCTGGAAATCCAAAAATTTAGTTTTGCTAACATGCCTTTTTTTCTTTTTTTTTTTTTTTTTTTCTCCAGGTTTTGAAGATCCCTCCAACATTTCTCCAAATTTGTTGAGTCCATTAATTGTGAAAATTTTAGAAAAATCTCCAGAATACAAGAAAAATGTCAGTCCAGTATGTAAAGCCTTCTTTTCTTTTATATCTTCCTATGTTATCCCAAAACATTAAACATATGTTAAGGGATAATTTGTTCAAAGCACCAGTAATTTTCACTGATCAGATCTGTGGCTGTCTTTATAGCTACTTTAGATTCTTTGAAAAAAAAGCTTGCTAGCCAAGATAGATAGTAAAGACACAACTACAAGTGACATTAATATTGCATAAACCCAAATCCCCACTGTATCTCATTTGTGGGTGCCATGAACATATTTCATTCATAGTTTATGCATCATTATCCATTTCAATTTAAATGCTAATGTGTAAATATTGCAGAAATTATTACTAATGATTCATACAGATAACAAATTAAGAAAATTGACTTTAATAAAAACAGAAACAAACTAATCAGCTAATAACTAGATTACATCAAATTAAAATGTGTATGCATCAGAAATATTAATGTTATTTTATTTTTTATTCTCGTTCCAGGAACAGGCCAAAATGTGGGATGAATGTACAGAATCTCCAACATAAGATCTCAATTTTTCTTTTTAAGTGGTTTATCATTATCTACCATTAGTATTAAAATAACTGAACAGAACAGATTAAAAGAATTTATTTCCTATTTATAAGTTGATGTTATACTCTGAGAACTTACTCCAGTCAAAAAACTAAAAAAAAACTATTTCTCTGTAAACCTTCCAACTTACCTGGCTGAGTTTTCTTTGTCCTTATTCACTTATATTAAGAAATAATTGATTAAAAAAAATTATATTTTTATGTATAAACCACTAAAGAAAAGGAATCGGTATTTTTTTAAGAAATGTACTTACACGAAATAAATTTTTTACAACAATAGTGATGTTTATTTTCAATTGAACAGAAATTGTTAATTACAAAAATATATAAAGGTAAGTAAAAGAAAGTTGGGGTGAAGATATGAACAAAAATATTAATATGAACAAGAACAAGTTCTTGTGGCTTCTCATTGCATGAATGACTTTTTATTTTTTATCTATTTATTTATATTTATAATGAAAGACTTCTAGTAATTTCAGCCACAAAAAGGTGATTTTATGGGTAAGGGAAGTTTAGTGTAATAAATCAAACTGAACTTTAGGATGAATAGCATGTACATTTTCTTCTTGGTTGGTCCGAGAACTTTTTGCTCATACCTAAGCTTATAAAATGAGTCCTAAAACCTTCCCAGCAATTTCATTTTTAGATGAGACGATGCTGGAAATTTTGAATGTAAACATATGCATTATAAATAAGTATATTTTGATGATGCATCAAATGTGGTCAATAATTATTCTTTCTAGACATCTGCCTGTATTGTGAAAGGAGATTTTAAACCTTTATAGAAAATATGTTAGATGTGACTTAGGCAGGGATATAATGTGATAACCATTACCTTCTTGAACATCTATTTCTGAAAGCAGAAAATTGATGAAAGAATTTTTTAAAAAGCCTGAAAAACATACACACACACACATTCAATAATCAAATAATCAGTTTGAATACAGGCCTTAATTTGTATTTCATTCTTTTATCGTATCGAATGGAGCCAGTTTAAAATGGAATCTGGCTGGTTCCATCTTAGGCTACATCACCAGAGTGCCATTTCTCTATCTTTGTCCTCTCATTCTTTGTTCTCTTCTTCCTCCTTCTCATTTATATGACTGCACAAATCTAGCAATTTTATTTTGGCTTGTTTTGCAGACTGGAAACTATTTGGGGAATCTGAAATATGTTCAAAGATCATTATTATAGCCTTATTATTAGAATACTTTAAAAACTTTTACTACTGAAAATAATGCACTGTAAATGAATATGTCATAGAAATACATTTTCAAAGAGTCTGTTATATACAGACAAATAGTTTCATTTCAAGAAAGGCATAGCAAATATTTTATCAGACAATGCATGACAAAAATACATTAAAGTTTACAATATTATGCTTTTTATAATAGCTTTCTCTTTCATAGAAGAAATTCAGATGATTTAATACAAAAAAAATGGTCAATACTCAAGTAATTTTTTTTTCTTTTTAAATATTTTTTCTAATAGCAGATTGTGTGCACCTCTACATTTATATGAGTTTATGTACAAGGGGAGGGGGTAGAGTCCCCTTGGTGTAATGCAGTGTTTCTTTTTCTTACATATGGACACCCCCCCCCCAGGATTTTAAAACATCAAATGGCTATAATCTTTATAACCGGGGTCCATATGGATCCCCCGACATAGTAAGCAAGTTTGAACTCCAGTCATGCTATAATGTTCACTTTTGTTCTTCTACAACAATGGCTTTGACATTAAATAACCCATGAAATTTGATATGTCATTATACAAAGAAACCAAACCAGGTTGGATTGAAAACTTCAGCACCCCAAGAAAGTCAATGACCTTTTTGTGTGCATGTGCGTGTGGGGGAGGGACGGTTAAATAAACTTGACCAACAATGTGCAAAGTATGAACTGTAGAATAGCATGTCCATTTGATGACTCTTAGTTATTCCCTTCTTGTTGGGCTGAGAACTTTTCAACTCTCATTGTAAAAAATCATCTAAAAATTGGTTGTCTTCATTTTTTTTTTTTTTTTTCAAACAATTAGACATAGAAAAGATAATTAAAAAATATGATCTGCTAAAAACATAAATCCAATAAAATATCAATTATTCTTGAGATTAACTCTTAACATCCTGTTAAAAATTTTCCAAGTCAGAGCCCCATTCCTATGAGGAATTAAAAAAAAATTTTTTAAATGGCTAAAAATGGCCTTTTCATTTAAATTTATCTGTTATTTCCTTTAAATTAAAGACTTCTAAATATGTTTAATATTACATTTAAACAAAAGCTATCATTTGGTATGGATTAGGAAAATGAATGACTTCCAGTCGGGCGGAATGAGGCGGTATAGGACGTTAAGAGTTAAAGTATAAAAATGTTAAATATTTGACTTCAAGACTAATTAAGTGTTGGGCAAGAATTTAGTTTCTGGAATGGATTTATGATGCCAAAATTTATAAAATGTTCTTGCTATTGATAGATATTTTTTTATCAATTCAATTTCCATAAAATAAGACACCATATAAGTCCACTAAACATGTCTTGTATTTTAATCATCCAAAGTCCAAAACATTTTGACTGAGTAGCAAGTGATTGTATCAGACAACTGACTTTATATGAATTGGAATGATAGAAATAAGAGTAATATTAACATTTTTTTTTTTATTCTGTAAAGGTAGATGTTAAGTGTATCTTGAAATTTCAAGAACTTCTCATGGGCCACATGAGGCCCAAGGGCTGTAGTTTGTTCACCCCTGCTTAAGATAATAATAACCATAACAAGAGGCAGTTGATTATTATTTTTACTAATTGATCAGATTTTTTTTTTTTTTTAAATTGCATCATTGTTGATTAATAAAGAGGAAATGTTTTTTTTAAGTTTCAAGAATGTACACACAATAGAATTATATCTATTCAGAGGCAGAAATCATAATACCTAGAAAAAAGAAGCATAATTGTCTGGAAAATAAAAATAACCAGAAAAGCTGTCAACTTACCTTGGCAAATCTGGATGACCTTAGACCATGTTTCATCTGTGCATAAATTACTGCTTTTACCAACTATAAACAAATGGTTTCTTGCTCGTGTTAGGGCAACATTCATTCGTCTATAAAACAAATACATAAATTGTGTGTGTTATTCAGGTAGAACTCAAAACAAGTCTATTGTAACATCAGAAAAAAATGTCAAAACATTTGTCAAACAGTATAGATAAAATGAGAGAATCAATACATCATGTCTTTTTCTAACCTTAACAGAAAAACTCAGTCTTAAAGAAGCTAAATTGCTGACTTTGGCCCTATCTTGGGCTAAACGGGCGGTCGGAGAGACCCCCTCCGATCAATCGGCTGGTCACGTCAAGCCCTAGCACCTATATGATTTTCCCAACCCTATTGCCCTTATGGCAAGCCCCACCCCTTTTTATCATATGGATGCTAGAAGGCGGTGGCTGTGGGTCTACATGTCCTGCGAATGACAAACTCTATCTGATGTTGAGGTTCCAGGTTTGGGGAATGTGGAGCTCACCATTGCTCCCTGGTCCACTCTGACCCGGAGTGGTAGTACCTGTTAGGGTCCAATCTATGGGTTAAATAGAAAAATGTATTTATAAAAAAATTGTATTATCCATTAAGAATTGATTTATTTCAAAACTTTATCGGCATTAAATGACCCACTGAGGTTGATATGCCGTAAAACAAAACAAAACAAATTAAAGAAACTAAAAGGTAGAAAAGATGCAGGTCTTGACAAAATACCCCCAGAAGATGGGAAAGTTCAATGACATACTGCTTAGGCTATGCAATGCAGTATATAGACAAAATAGAATAGATAAATGGATGAAAGGCTGCATCCTCCCATTCCCCAAAAAGGAAAACCTCGGAATCACTAAAAACTACAGAGGCCTCTTACTGCTATTGCAGCCAAGATATATAATGCCCTTCTTCTTAATCGCATCCGACCCGAGAAAATCCTTAGGAAAAACCCAAACAGATTCTGCAGAAATTGATCCACAACTTCTCAGATCCTGACTATTCGACGGATCATAGAAGGGGGTTCAAGCAAAGAATCTAGAGGAAACGCTGCTATTTGTAGATTTCTCCAAGGCATTTGATTCCATACACAGAGGAAAAATGGAACAAATACTACTAGCATATGGTCTCCCCAAAGAAACAGTTGTCGCTATAATGATGCTCTACAAAGACACTAAAGCAATGGTACGCTCACCTGATGGTGACACAGATTTTGTTGACATCACCGCTGGAGTCCTACAAGGAGATACATTAGGACCATATATATTTATAATATGCCTAGACTATGTACTCCGAACATCATTAGATACCATAAAAGAAAAAGGTTTCACACTAAAAAAGGCAAGAAGCAGGCGATATTCCGCACAAACAGTCACAGATGCAGACTATGCTGATGACCTCGCACTTCTTGCAGATACACCGACACAGGCTGAGTCACTACTACATAGCTTGGAGGAGGCTGCAAAGGACATCGGCCTCTATGTGAACTCCGATAAAACTGAGTTCATGAGTTTCCAAAAGAAAGGAGACATGTCCACACTCAACGGTAAGCCTCTTAAAAGCCAGTAAAACAATTCACATACCTTGGAAGTAATATCTCATCCACAGAAAGCGATGTTAATACACAAATAGGAAAGACATGGTCGGCCATAAACAAATTATCAGTCGTATGGAAATCTGATCTCACTGACAAGTTAAAGCGACAATTCTTCTAGGCTGTGGTTATATCAGTACTGCTAACGAAGCACCTTGAGAATAAGCTAGATGGTAGCTGCATGAGAATGCTGTGTGTGGTCTTGAAAAAGTCGTGGAAACAGCACCCAACAAGGAAGCAGCTGTAGGGTCACCTGCCCCCCCCCCCATTTCACAAACCATCCGAGTGAGACGGACAAGGCATGCTGGAAAAGCAAGGACAAGCTCATAAGCGACGTTCTCCTGTGGAAGCCAACACATGAATGTGCTAGTGTGGGCCGCTCACCAAGGATTAACCAAATCTGCGAGGATACTGGATGCCGCACAGAGGACCTCCCCGGTATAATGAATGATAAAGGTTGGCGAGAGATAGTCATGGATATCCATGCTAATTGTGCGACATGATGATTATATATATATATATATATGGTTGTTGAGTAACTGGCCGCCATCCTTGGTTCCAGTTGTAAAAGAACCTAAAGTAAACAAGTCCTTGTGGGATAGTGTCCTTTAGGTCTGACGTCCAAGATGCTCCAAATAGCAGTGAGCTAAGATTAGAATCAGGCCTCTATAAATACACCAACAGCAGCAGCAGCACTGCCAGTGATTGGATAATAGGAATCTTCGGTGGTCACGTGGTAGTCAACGAGTCTATAAGTAGAAGTGACCCATTGATGCACGCCTTATATATAAAAAAATCCATTTAGAAAAATAAAGTTCTGTATTCTTCATAAAATTGGTAAGAGATTGGTCTTAATGGTATGTCAACCTGTCTAGGGTTATTTTATGCCTCTAGGTTAGGAAAACACTTATTGTACATTCATATTTATGTTTTTATTTTTTTCACAGTCCTATTGAATATAAATAATTTTTAAACAGATCTATGGGACCCTAACAGGTCAGAGTGAATTTGGAAGGCAATGAAAGGGGTACTCCACAGAACTGGAGCCTTACCATCAGATGCAGTTTAAGGTCATAGACAGGATACCTTTTTATCAGGGGGGGGTATTATACCTCTGCAAGAGATACAGTCAGTATATTCTAAGCCCAGGGCTAGTAAGAGATTAAGGATTCAATATCTAGTATACCCACTTTTATGCATTGATTAAAAATCTGCTGTACCTGTCTTCAATGAAACTACTATACTGTATGATTCATAATTTAAGGTATCATGTTTTTAAATGTTCTGACATGCAAATGACACAGAGTATGGGGTATGGTTTTCAGTCTGCATACCTGGTTGTGATGGTGTATTTGACACCTGGTAGGTAAGAGGTTAATAGTAGTCCTATCCAATAGTTAACAATATCTTCTGATAACACTACACAATGAGAAGCTATTCAGTGTGTTTACAATGTGCTGAATAAACAAGTCTCATAAATCTATTCCTATAGCTATTTTTGTTTGGTTTCTTTGTTTAATGGCATATCAACCTTCATGGGTTATTTATTATCAAAGCTATCCTTATAGAACAGTAGTGGTACTATTTAACTCATAGCTGGAGGGATGAGGGGTTCATACCTTTCCCACGGGTATTAGTTGAAAGTGAATGTAATAGCATAACTGGAGTTTGGACTCTCTTACTATAATGTCGCAGTCCAGCATATTAGCCACTACGCCACAGGGACCCCCGCCCCCTGCTATTTTTGCATTGTAAAATTATGAATGTATTACTAACATTAGCAATGGCCTCAACAATTTGCTTTTCAAAAATTAAGTTATTCTTCTGATATTTGTATGAAGAAGGTGAAAAAAGATTTACTTTTTGTTGTTGACAAAGCCAGTGTGACTGGTTCGGACACAGGAAAGAATGATGACATCTCGTTCTCCTCCTTGGAAAGCATCGACTGTTGAAACCTGGATACTCTTCACAGATTTTCCTTTTAAAGATCTGGAAACAGAAAAAAAATGTTACTCAACTATTAGTTTAATCTCAAAATAATGTCAGTCCCTGGTTAGGATTAAAAATATAGTTTGATTTAACCAATTGAATTAATAAGTAAGTCGTCAGGGTGGCCTAAAGTTGGTATCACCCATACAGCAAGGGTGTCTATCTCCTTTTCACTAGCGCTAGACTATCAGCTCCTTACTTTACCGCATAGATCCCTGTGCTACTCACACGTTAAGTTGGTGAAGGCTATTATCAAACTGGGAACCTTGTGGTTCCTAGTCAAGCACTCTACTGACTGAGCTAAACCCAAATTACCAATTAAATTGAACAAGTCATATTTATCTTTGGAAGAAAAAAAAAGTGAAAACTCCTTGAAAATTTGTTTGGGCTTCTGTCAAGATTAACAATGAGTGTAACAGCCTTTTGATGTTCCTGCTTGTGACAAAGTTGACTGACTGAGATTCTCCAGGCAACTGTTAAGTCTCACTTAGGAGATGTACCAATGAGCTTTTTATTGACTCCCTAGGCTGAACCCATTCCAATCAGCAGGTGTGAGAGGCAATTACAAACAATAAGCAAAGCACTGTTATTTATTAACTGGAGGTTTTTGGTTCTATCCCTGTGCTAGTAAATATATATCCACTGATGATACCTGGGCAGGTAAAGTGTGATTGATTTTAATGGTATGTCAACCCATCTAGGGTTATTTCATGCCTAGATATTAGAGAATAGTATTAATTGTACATTTATATTTACATTTTTTGTGTAGTTGTTTTAGAGTTTTTTTTGCACAGAATTATGATATAATGTATTCCTATCTAATACAAATAATCTATACACAATTTTATGGTTTCAAGTAATTATTTCTATTTAATAGTCATTTGTTTGCACATAGTTATATGATTTCAAGTAACTAATAATAATTATCTTTAGTAAATGATTATAGCTTCAGTCAACTATTCTTAATATAAATGATTTAGTTATACAGCATCAAGTATACCTATAAAACATGAGTAATTTTTGAACAGATGTATTTGACACATAGATGGGACCCTAACAGGTACTACCAGTCCGGGTCAGAGTGGAGCAAGGGCAATGAAAAAGCATTCTGCACTTCCCAAATCTCCAGAACTGGAGCCTCACCATCAGATGCAGATTAGTGTCATTCACTAGACATGTAGGCAGGGTATCCAATCGTAGATCCATTACTATTGAATAGTGAGTTCAATCCTTGCTGGTTACCCTGCACATGCAGGCAAGGTAGTAATAGGAGAGTTATTCCCTCAATAGCATCATCCAAATCAAACAAAAATAAGATTTCAACTGAGAAATTCAAATTTTATTATAATGGAGATTATATAACTGTCTGTAATCAAGATTATGTCACCACTGACGTCATGATTTCCTTAGTTATTTAAGTTATATTCTCAACAATCATGAAATAGTCATTATTTAATCTTAATTAGCATTTTAAATATTAATGATGATCTCTATCAAAGTCTAGCTGTTAGATTTGCCGCAAAACTGCCCATATTATTGATGCATTTAAAATCCTGAAATATGTATTACATATCTCTAAAAAAATAAAGATTTATTTAGTAAGGTGGAATAATTTGCATAATGATTTTAACAAAACTGGGTTTAATAAATAATTATTTGCTGTTACTGATTTCTAATACTGTCATCTTATTCTCAAATGTATTAAAAGCCATCCTATATATAATTTTATAGAAATAAAATAAAAATATGTAATATTTTTTTATATTCATTCTTATTTAAAGGCTGTTAGTCTTTCTAATTTTATATAATATTTTATTACATTAAAACTTGAATACTTGCACCCAGGGGACCCATACTTTTGCTAGTACTATTAATACATCTAATACTAGTGTTCCCAGACTCTATTTTTATTAAGTGCGGTGTTGTCATCTTAGCCTAGATATTAAAAAAAATAAAATAGGTATCATTAATTGTATTCTAAATGAAAGGGACTAAGGTGGTGTAACACTGAATTTCAATGCTACACAGCAACTCCAGCGACACTGCCGTTACCAAACTGCATTGGTTTCTTACCTTTCCTTTGGACCACAATGGCAGTATGAAGAGAAGGGGATCTGCTGCTTGGCAACAGGACATCCTCCATATCAACCCGCCTAGGTTACGCAGTTAAAAAAAAAAAAAAAAATAATAATAAAATTGGGGGACAGTACGTCATTGTCTTTAACAGACGGAAGGATTCCAACAACAACAAATGAAAGGATGAATTAAAAGAGTAAGTAAAGAAAAATTAAGAGTAATATAGAGTATATCTGTTGACATAACACAATTTTCTTAACACTTCAGTTGGTACGATGATAGACTAAGCTGAGCTTTGGGAAATATGTGTTGGGGGGGAGGTAGAAAGTATGTTTGTAGACTAACATTGTTAATTATCTGCAGATGTGTCTTATCACTGTGAAATCAGTTCCAAGTGCCCCCCAATTTTTTTTTTTTTTTTTTTTTTAAACACAACTTAAATAAAAAAGCAGATATAAATAGCAGCTGAGGTTGGATTCCCTCTGATTGCAAATAATAATGCACGGCTGTTAAAGGATGCATGTACAGTAATGGGATTGGTGGGGGTAGATTTGAAAAAAAAAAAAATAAGACTTACTTGTTATTTGGGTCCTGCCATGATTCCAACATCTTTCTGTTAATTTGATACGTCTGTGATTTGTACAGAGCAATGACACCGATTGATAAGGGTTCAATCCCACTGGCAATCAGGGCTAAAATAATGCTGATCACAAAGTCAGCTTCCTGGATGTTGTAGAAACTACCAGAGCTCTCACAGATTTCTTTGCCTTCACTAACATCATAGAAACACAAAGTTGGTAATTCAGGCTGTTAATAATAATAATAATAATAATAATAATAGTTAGGAGGCAATCTTAAGGCTAAAAAAGAAAATGAAAACAGTTTTTATTTCTCTAATTTTTCAGATGAGGCTTGATTATTTGAATTATTCGGACTATTGTCCTCATCTTTATTGTTATCTATACAACGTTTTGGCTGATGTGCCTTCTGGTATCTTTCAATTATTTCTTCTTGGACTCAGCAGGATAAAACCTAAAATAAATTAAAATCTCACTACTTTTTATAACAGACTCATTACTAAAAGTTTCCTGCATTCCCAGCACCAAGGAATGTATAACTGCTCGGCACGAGTGGTAAAAGAAAGAGGAGGAAATTGGAAAAAAAGAAACCTTCCATTATCCTGAATATCATTATTAGTATCAAATAAAATGTATGATACTAAAAACTAGGAAATAATTATTCCTATGTAAAGGATAAAAATTAGGCTGTACCAGGCTCAACCATCTTGTTGAACTTGGGAGCCATCATGTCATTCAATTGGACACATGGCAAAAGGATATATGCGTTAATTTGATACAGTTCTAAGTGACAGTTATCTCTGGGCTGCAGGTTCAATCCTGGCCAAGGGCGACAGTAACATAAAATAATTAACACAGCTTAACACTTGTACCCGGTCATGGTACAGTCTACCCCATTGATTGAACAAAGGATTCAGTTCAAAGTTTCATGAAGGTTCCAGAGTTTGACAAGAAGGTTCCCAAGTCCAACAAGAAATACCTGAACAAAGCTGGAGGGCACATTAGCCAAAATGTGTAGATAACAATAAAAATAAGAACAATAGCCCAAATAATACAAAACAGTTTTTATTCGAAAGAATGTGACAGACAAAACAGTATTTAATATATAAACATTGAAAAAAAGAGATTTATGCTTTTCCATTATGATACTGAATTAAATGATAGACTCGTATGTATAATAAAGAATAGTTTTAATTAATACAAGGCAGAGCTAATGCTTCTACCAAAATCGCCACCTAAGACTCAAACTTGTGGGGGACCAAATAAAGTGCATATCAATCCATGTGTCATTGCTGACTTTTCTCCTTCACTTCTGGTCTCCTAAACATAATGTACTGTAACAGGCAGTAACACTCCTTATTCATCAAAAGAACCAACTCTAGATATTTTTGTTAGGATGGTCCTAAGTCTTGTTCATCTTAATCAGATGGTTTGCGTGATAAGGAGCAAGTAGCTGCACAGCTGTTTTCTCATGGAGTCTTATTTCTATGACTTGTTTAAGATTACATGCAGCATTCTTATGCAGCTCCCATCTAACTTATTCTCTAGGTGCTTCGTTAGGGTCCAAGTGGTGCAGCCATACAGTAGCACTTATACAATTATAGCTTGGAAGAATTGTTGATTTAACTAGTCAGCAAGATCAGATTTCCATATGACTGATAATCTGTTTATAGCCTTCCCTATGTATGCATTAACATTGCTTTCTGTGGATGAGATATTACTACCTAGGTATGTGAATTGTTCCACCGAGTTCATTAATCCTAAGTTATTAGCATATATATAATAAGCCCAAAGTGAATACTGTGTTAGTTTCTGAGAAATAAATAAAGTAGTATTTATCAATTGGAAATTTGAACAAGTTTCATAAAATTGGAATTGGTGTCTTTCAAGAACAAAAGAGATTTAAAAAAAGAAAATGTTAACCATTTTTATCAGTAGAAATGTATCAGACAAAACAGTATTTAATATATAAATATAAAAAAGCAACAGTCTCCAATAATTAAAAGGAAATGTTCTAATGAATAAGGCAAAGAGATTAAGCAATAAATATTTAATAACATTTCATAGTATAAGACAGAAAAATTAAAAAAAATGAATTGACTGTATTAATTTCAGACTAGTATTTATTTCATCTTAATTTTAAATTACATGTCCATAGAAGTTATTGGAATTTATATGATGGCCAAATAGTCCCAGTATTACACTCCTAGAGATCATATTACACCATATATATATATATATATATATATATATATATCCGTAGATAGGTTACCAAGTAAGTTGATATAAGGATGATTCTAAGTTGGACCTTTCTTCCAACAGCAGAAGGTTAGAGTTGTTCAGGTCAAAGTTGAGAGCTCAATGTTCAATATATTAAACAGAGCAATATAATTAGTAAAGAAAAAGGTTTAAAAGTAGGTTATTTTGCAGTTATAGATCTATTCTACCCACAGGTAGCTGTGTATACCTATGAGTATAATCAGACTGCTGACTTTATTGAAAATGTAAACAGAAAATTCATGGGGCTTTATATACAATTTTCATTTTTTTTTTGGGGGGGGGGGGTATGAACATTAATCCTAACCCCTAAGACGATGAGAAGAACGGAAACCTTTCAGGATTTCCCAGAAAAAATGTATCAAGATCATTATACTTTTTACATACTGAATTATTTGCAATAGCTCTTAAGTAGACATATCAAATATTGTAATATTTAAACTATCATACTGTGGTATATCCACGGGTCGTGCTAGTTCAAAATGATATTACTATGAGCTTATATAAGCAAATATGAAGACTGGTTAGATTGGAATTTCTGTATCAGGTGGACTTGTGTGGATTAAAATAAAAAATAAAAAAAACTCCCATTAGCCTTCACCAGAAGAACCCTCTATGCATGTGTGGAGAAAAATGACCCACTTCTGATCCCAAAGAGAATTCTCGGCCATTCTGACTCAAGCCTTAACTCAGACAAGACACTACTACTGGCTAGGGAGAAATTCCCTTGCCACATGGTGGCTATGACCTGCAAATAAAGCCCAAATCATAAGACTACCTTTCGTCTTTGTTTCTTTCTTTTTCTTCCCTTGAATTCCTTCCTTCTCAGTGTGACCCACCAAATAGGATGGGGTTAAAAGCAAACGCTAAGAACAAGCACCAGGAATAACCACAGCCACCTTTAAACCTAAAACACAAAACTTTCTTTAGCAGGTGGACTTTTTTGCACAATCAGTAAAACAGCTGTTGTTCTAAGAAAGGATAAGAGTTTGAATCTTGCCAGACACCCCCACCCCACCTTCTGATTCACACTGTTTACTAACAGACATAAAATGATAGTCCAAGAAGTTTTGATAAAAAGCAAGTGAAATTAAGATAAAAGAAATTCCACTTGAAGTTATTAATAACTGCATTACTCACTTGTACCAACTGAAGAATAATGCAAATATATATATTTACCAACACCTCCGCACGGGCAGGATGCAACACAAGGTCAATTTCTTAAGCGGAGTTTAACAGGTTTGAATTAAGAGTTTTCCTTCTCTTAGACTGGTTACCTAGTCATGGTTAAAGAGCCAGTCTGCTCTGCTATTTACCCATAGCTGGAGGGAGAATTGGATTCATACCTTTCCCAAGTGTATTAGCGCCATGGGAAATGTAAAAGCTTCGTCCAGGAATTGAACTAGTGTTACGTAGCAGCCTTCTCCGCTACTCTAAATTGTGTAAGTAAGTAGTCATTGCGGGTATGTATGGTCACGTGGCAAAGTATGTGTAGTAGTCAGCTACTACTGACTACTGGACTTCAATAAACAACAGATACGTATGTACAAAGAGAGGACCCTTCTTTATTTTCTTCGGTGTGTGGAGAGCTTACAATGAGTGCATGAGGGGTGGTTGCTGACGGGAAACATGAAGTGTCCTTTTTGGCTACCGGCTGGCGTCTCTGGGGTCTGACTGCTGTTGGCTCGACCCTCTGGCTTTTGTATTGACGACACGCCTACGCATATTTATCTTTTGATCTGATAACGGACGTTTGTTTTATCTTCTCCCTGCTTCCTTGACTGGAAAGCCTCGCTTTCGTTTTCCCCTTTTTTTAAATATATATTTTTATATTTTTCTTTGTCTTTTTGCTTCATTTTCCAGACGAGGATAATACAACACTCGGATCAACGAGTCCATTTCCTACGACTCCATTACACCACGCGCCTTTAAATAAGAATAATGCAAATATATTTTACTAACAACTTAAATAAAACAGCCAGTCTGTGTCCGTGCTAAATTTAGAGAATGTTAAAATATCTTAGCATTAAAAGGTCTTGACTCTTAAGTAAAAATATGATCTCTCTGATAAGATAAAGTTAGAATTCTTCCAAGCTGTAGCCATGTCATTGCTCCTGTGTCGTTGCACCACTTGGGCTCTAACAAAATGATTGGGGAAATAAGCTAGATGGGAACTACACAAAGATGCTGCAGCATGCTGTTCTGAACAAATCCTGGTAGTATCTCCACCAGACAGCAGCTATACGACTACTTACTTTCCATCTCACAAACCATCCAAGTAAGACAAACAAGACATGTTAGGCACTGCTGGAGAAACTGGCACAAACTCATAAGCAATGTTCTCCTGTGGACTTCTACACATGAACACACCAGTGTTGGCAGACCAGCAAAAGCTTACATTAATCAGCTCTGTTTCTAACAATGGATTGGATGCTGAGTGCGAGACCTACCAAGAGTAATGGCCAATAGGGACGGATGGTGAGAGACAGGAAAGGGAATCTATGCTATCAGCAAGACTTAATAAGGGTGTGTAATACCCAAAAGACACCAAAGGCAGTCATTAAGTTCACCATCAAATTACATCCTATTTATAAAAATTACATAACTGTTTCACTTCAGGAGTTGCCAGAACGAGGCTGAAAACAATGTCAGAATACCCTAGAAACTCCAAATTCTGGTTTTCCCCACCCCATTGTAGTAAGTTACCCTGCTATGCTGATAGGAGGTTTGAATTCAGTGTTTACTTCTTCTAGACTGGTTAGCCTAGTCCACCTTACTGTTTACCCATAGCTGGGAGAGATAGATTCCTGCTTTTCTCAGATGTGATATGTGATGGGTGCCTATGGAAATTAAGCATTGGACAGTAGTAATTGGTAAAAACTCTACAAGTGGATAGTAACAGTTAAACATAAAGAGAGTAGAAGGTAGCTGAAGCAACAGCCCATGGAATGAAAAAGGAAAACTCCTTCCCCCCCCCAATCAAAGCGAGGCAGTTTATCTCAAATGTGATACAATAGCATATGAATATTAAATTAATAGCACAGATATGAGTCCAAAGTGAATACTGTGTTAGTTTCTGAGAAATGGATAAAGTAAAAATTTAAATATTAGGAAGTGGAAATTTGAACTAGTATCATGAAATTGGAATTGGTGTCTTTCAAGAACAAAAGACATTTAATTCCACTTTTTCTTGTCGTCTGTGAAAGCAACCAAATGGAAGTACTTCCATAAATGAAGAATTGTTATAGTTGCATAGATTTTTTTTTTTTAAATGTTGGCACTCATTCTAATCAGGATAGTGTTCTCATAATTTCAAACAGGTTTTGATATGAGTAACACTCCAAAAGTAATTTCTCCCATTTATTTCCATTGAAGCTACAATAGATAGAGGGAACACATTACTTGTTACGATTTTTGTGGCCATTTTTGGGCTTCAAGTGAGAGCACTTCACAGTGGAGATCCCTTGTGTTAAGCAGAGGCTGATCCTTAGTGAAGAAATCCTTGATTGTTCCCCGGTGTCCCTTAGTGTTGGGTAAAATCATTGCTTTGAGCAAAGTCCTCGGCTGCAGGTCCGTTTGTCAATGGTAAATATGTGCAAAAGAATGGCTTTTCAGATTGGTGATTAAATAGTTAACTAACCCCATATTCAAGCGTGTTGATTGGCTGGGTTTAATCCACATGCCCACGCTAAGTCTATAAGTTTAAGTGGTGGTTTCAAGCACACCTTATATAACAAAATAATCCAACATTAACACTGTTTGATAGAGCAATTTTAAGCTGCAAAACACCATTTTCTTCACTACCATGAGCTACAGTATTTTTCCTGGTAATGAATATATGGTAAACCTATAAGATAGTTTCATAAATAATACATCCTATTTTATTATATTGCTTCACAATGTCAGAAATGGATGTTTGTGGTATGCTATTAGAGGTTGAACTATAACAATAAACCATAATAGTTTTTCCATGTTACAGCTGAGTAGTTGTCTAACAAAAAGGTGTTTGACATAATGGCAGAGGTGTGTCATTAAATTCTTCCATGCAGAAAAAAAATGACACCCATTGACATTCAGCAATGCTTGCTGAATGTTTACAAACCAAACAGTGGATAAGAGCACAGTAAGGTGGTGGGTAATGTGTTTCAGCAGTGATAACAACAGTATGAGTGACAAGTCACATTCACTACAGAAGTCAACTCACAAAATAAAGAGCATCTTGTTTAGCTCTCACTTGTGTAAATCAAGTTCTTTTTTAAAAATCTAGACAAATGGGGGAGGGGGCAGAGATGCTGATAGGTACATGTCCTGCGTCCCTGATGCACAAAAATCTAAAAGGATGCAGTAAAATAATATCCATGCATCCCAGTGTTTTTCCTTTTTCTTTCCTCACCATTTCAAGATTTTCTTAGAAATGAATTACACAGGATAGGTTACAAGGTAGGAGTTAGACAGCTTTAGTTGTTTCCCCAGATCATAAATAAAAACTCTACAATTTATTAAGAAACTTTAGTTGGGATCCATAAATTTTCCCAGGGACTCATTCAAAGCAAACATGTGTGCCCCAGGACACACTAAAATAAAAAGCTATCAGCATCACTGGGTGGGGTGATCTACTGTATCAATGATGGGATGCCATCGTCAGGAAAATATTGTTCATATTATAATCAACAAAACTGAAATGAACACAAAAATACTAACCACAAGTTTTGGTCTGTCCTTATCCTTGATTCCATTTTCAAGTTTTCTTTCATAAAACAATGTATTGGCAATGTGACTGATGGCAGGATGGCATCTGTATTGTCTTTGTAGAAGAACAGATTCATGACCCTAATTATCAAAAGAAAAGAAAAATCATGTGTAAACTGGGAATATTAATACATTCAATCTTTTTAGTGTCTATTGATTTAAAATTGGTTCATCACAATAGTGTCAGTTATTAAATATTTAGAAATCACAGAAATGTTAATTGTCAATTATGTTTATATCATTTTAAAGTTTGAACATTATATATTTTTCTACATAATCACCATTTCGGTTGATGCATTTTTGCAGGCACTGTGGCAGTTTTTGTAAGCTCATGTCATATCAGTTCATCACCATGTTGTTTAGGAAGTGTTGAACCTCATCATAATTGCAAACTCCTTACATCATTTGTGGATCTTTTTGACATCCATACATGACTCACTAGAATCTTCCATTAATTGGTAATGAATTTCAATCGGGTTTAATGCCTTTTGTGTTCAAAAACTGAATAATTGTAAACTTCACACTTGGTAGTAGCATCAATCAGGAGCTCCATCAGAAACGACTGCCATGCCAATACTAAGTGTGGCAGTGAAATGTATGCTCCATTTTTACAGTTAATTAATAGCTCAGTCGATAGAGCATTCACCTAGGAATCACAAGGTTCTGGATTCAATACCAGTCCCTGCCAACTCAGCTTGGGTAATCAGATCAGTGCAGTCAAGCATCTATAGGTGTGGTGCTCCACATCAGCAAGACAATCTCCCTGGTCTAGCACTAGTTAAAAGAGGATAGACTCCATTACTGAAAATAGGCCATGCTATCAACTTCACTTTTTTACTTGATTAGTATTAGTAATTAATTATAAAAATATATAAAAATGATTGGACCTTTAATAGTAATGAAGCGAGTAGTTCTATCCTTTCTAGAGCTCCAGAGTAAAAACATCATCACCAGGTACAATTTAATGTCTTATTTGAGACATTTATTTTTAGGGGAGGTGGGATACACTCCTGCAGGAGATGCTGAGCCCCATTGATAAGATGAGAAATTATTGTGATTTTTTCCTTTTGTATAAGTAGTAAGTTGAGTTATGTTGAAAACTAATATTCCTCATAACTGGAGCTACACTATCTTCCTCCTTTAAGAAAACTGTATATTTGCATACTAATAAAATATGCAACAGCCATATAGTATAAATATGTCTGAGTATCTAGCAATTGCTTTGTAAGTCTATAAGACTAATATCACTTATTATTGCTACAAAATCAGTACCAAGTCTAGTCTTACTAAGAAATAAGCATTAATTTCAATAAAAATACACACATCTAATATATATGAGGGGGTGTCAAAAAGTAATGCCATTTTATTTAGGACAGGTATAATTACCAACACAGGAACATGTATCATACACCAAAATGAAGCTGGTCTTCTGTGGATCACATCCCTACTTCTCCACAGTCACCATTTCTCTCAATAGCAAAGTTCCACCTTCAAATGAGAGCATCTATCCCTGCCCCGTAAAATTCTGGTGACTGTTCTTTGAGACACTTCTTCACTTCCTTGTCACTGGAATAATGTTTACCTCAGACTATCATTTCTTCGGCCCCATGAAAGAGGGTTTGAGAGACAAACATTATTCCAGTGACTATAATTATACCTGTCCTACTCCTAAACAAAATGGCATTACTTTTTGACACATCCTCGTAAATATATATAACTACTAATAGTTTCGCAATTATTATTATATATATATATATATATATATATATATATATATAAAAGAAAGATTCTGTATGTCTGTATGTATGTTTGTACAATAACAGAGTACATGTCCTTTTATAGAGAAAAATTGGTGGAGACTCGCAGACCAATATTCAATAAAATCCACACCCGACTGAGATGATAGTACACAG
>CM042141.1:28917692-29075192 GCA_023376005.1 Doryteuthis pealeii | reverse complement strand
TGAAATCTGTTTTATCTTTACTATTTGGAACTTTTTCAATGGTTACTCATCTGCAATATTCAAAGAGAATGTTGCTTAACTAGAATGGTCAAAAAATAATTAATGAGATTGTAAACTATAATTTCAGCATTGGAAGATGTATAACCAAATTCTATAAAAAGGAAAGATTCACTACTTTCAAAGCCAGAAGACAGAAATTCCATCAAATTAAATACCAATTTATCTGGGGACAGTCATAAATCATATTGATATTTAAAAGAAAAAAAAAAATATGAGCCTCTGTATTTAGAACTATAAATTCAGCATAGCTATTCATAGTCTCTGGCATCATTGGTCTTATTAGTCAGTGGCAGAGACTGACCATAATGTAGACATGTGATATAAAAGACTTTTTAAAATTTAGACGTTTTCATCATAGCTGTACTTACTAGGGGGAGTCAAAAGTTTTGCAATATTTCGGTATGTACTAGTTTGTGGTGCATATATCACATGATTGAAGCAGTTCAAGTCATGGGAGGTACACTGCTGTAGTTGGTAGTAGTGTGGTAGTTGGTGCACTAGCATGTTGTGCATTTCATCACTGTGTATGTGATTTGAAAGATTCACAGATGAATGTGTTACGTAGCGCCTTCTTTAGCAGCACTAAATATCTATATGTTATATAGTGGCTTCAAATTCACGGCCCTACTTCGTGTATCTACATACGTAGCGGGTATCGTCACTAACCCTAGACGATATATGTAGTTGTCGTTTAATGAAATCTACAACACATGCATATAGTAGGAGTTTTGACTTTATTTCTCTCCTCGGCTGGTGGGTGGCGAGCGTGACAATAGGAATGCCCAAGGGTTGACGATGACTGGCGCTGGTGAGGTGGAAGGGGTGGACGAACCTCACTGCCCACTGGCAGCGATGGACTGTGTCGACGGTCACTCCTTGTGCTCTGTTTGCCATCCGATGTCTGACTCTCTAATTGACCTGGGATCCCTGACTTCCTTTTATATATATTAAATGTCTACGCGTTTTCTTTTGTTATCTTTATCAGCGGACAAATCTATTTCCAAACTTATTGTTACCCATCCTTCTTTTGTTCGCTTTACCCGGGAAAAGTCCTTTGTTACTCTTTTCGTCTTCTCCCTGCCTCGATCCAACCGGAAGACCCTATTTCCGTTTTCACCTTCTTTTAAATATCTTCAGTATACAACAAATGTGCAACAGTCTAATTCTAGAACTTATGCTTTATGAGTTCAAATTGAGCCATAACGTCACAGAAACAACTAAAAACATTTGTTGTGCAAAAGATTAAGGAACAGTTGATCACAGTACAGTAATAGAGTACAGTGCTAGAGTTGCATGAACCAATCAGGCAAGATGTGAATTAGAAGCCACACAGATGAACATGCAACAGTCTAATTCTAGAACTTATGCTTTATGAGTTCAAACTGAGCCATAACGCCACAGAAGTAACCAAAAACATTTGTTGTGCAAAAGATTAAGGAACAGTTGATCACAGTACAGTAATAGAGTACAGTGCTAGAGTTGCATGAACCAATCAGGCAAGATGTGAATTAGAAGCCACACAGATGAACATGCAACAGTCTAATTCTAGAACTTATGCTTTTGAGTTCAAACTGAGCCATAACGCCACAGAAGTAACAAAAACATTTGTTGTGCAAAAGATTAAGGAACAGTTGATCACAGTACAGTAATAGAGTACAGTGCTAGAGTTGCATGAACCAATCAGGCAAGATGTGAATTAGAAGCCACACAGATGAACATGCAACAGTCTAATTCTAGAACTTATGCTTTATGAGTTCAAACTGAGCCATAACGCCACAGAAGTAACCAAAAACATTGTTGTGCAAAAGATTAAGGAACAGTTGATCACAGTACAGTAATAGAGTACAGTGCTAGAGTTGCATGAACCAATCAGGCAAGATGTGAATTAGAAGCCACACAGATGAACATGCAACAGTCTAATCTAGAACTTATGCTTTAGGAGTTCAAACTGAGCCATAACGCCACAGAAGTAACCAAAAAACATTTGTTGTGCAAAAGATTAAGGAACAGTTGATCACAGTACAGTAATAGAGTACAGTGCTAGAGTTGCATGAACCAATCAGGCAAGATGTGAATTAGAAGCCACACAGATGAACATGCAACAGTCTAATTCTAGAACTTATGCTTTATGAGTTCAAATTGAGCCATAACGTCACAGAAACAACTAAAAACATTTGTTGTGCAAAAGATTAAGGAACAGTTGATCACAGTACAGTAATAGAGTACAGTGCTAGAGTTGCATGAACCAATCAGGCAAGATGTGAATTAGAAGCCACACAGATGAACATGCAACAGTCTAATTCTAGAACTTATGCTTTATGAGTTCAAACTGAGCCATAACGCCACAGAGTAACCAAAAACATTTGTTGTGCAAAAGATTAAGGAAACAGTTGATCACAGTACAGTAATAGAGTACAGTGCTAGAGTTGCATGAACCAATCAGGCAAGATGTGAATTAGAAGCCACACAGATGAACATGCAACAGTCTAATTCTAGAACTTATGCTTTATGAGTTCAAACTGAGCCATAACGCCACAGAAGTAACCAAAAACATTTGTTGTGCAAAAGATTAAGGAACAGTTGATCACAGTACAGTAATAGAGTACAGTGCTAGAGTTGCATGAACCAATCAGGCAAGATGTGAATTAGAAGCCACACAGATGAACATGCAACAGTCTAATTCTAGAACTTATGCTTTAGGAGTTCAAACTGAGCCATAACGCCACAGAGTAACCAAAAACATTTGTTGTGCAAAAGATTAAGGAACAGTTGATCACAGTACAGTAATAGAGTACAGTGCTAGAGTTGCATGAACCAATCAGGCAAGATGTGAATTAGAAGCCACACAGATGAACATGCAACAGTCTAATTCTAGAACTTATGCTTTATGAGTTCAAACTGAGCCATAACGTCACAGAAGCAACTAAAAACATTTGCAGTTCAAAAGGTGAAGGTACAGTTGATCACAATATAGTAACCAGATGGTTCAAGAAATTTCACTCGGGTTACAAGAACCTTAATGATCAGACAAGGTCAGATAGGCCTAATGCTAGATTCTCTGAGACAAATCTGGCAAGTAGTACTCTGAGAGTATCAGGTGAGCTCAGCATCCCTAAGTCTAGTGTAGTTAGTCACCTTTATGATATATGCAAAATCATCCAGAAGCACTAAATTGTGCCTCATATTACCAAAATATTGCGAAACTTTTGACTCACCCTAGTATATGAAACTGATGAATTCAGAAACAAATACTCATTGGCATTGCAGTCTCGGAAGACTATATATTTCTAATGCTCCTGAAGTTACAGTGTCTTCTGTGACTGTGAAGCCCAATGTTTGAAAAAACACTCCCAACCATATATATCGCATGTGAAGACTGTTCTGAAGATGTTAGTGTGCCAGTTCTCTGTTGCTGTCACTTTCTTCTGGACCTCTTGGCTTCAGGGTGACTTCAGACATGAATAGTCTACTACAGAGAGCCTGCCACCACCAAAGGCAGTCCTGAACCAAATTTCCCCAGTTGGAAGGGGTAGTGCCAAAGTACCTGAGATCATACTTGCAGACATCCTTAAATCGCAGCTGGGGATAACCAATCTGTCCCTTGCCAAACAAAAGCTTTTAGCATTACCAAAATATTGCAGAACTTGACTCACCCTAGTACAGTGATGCTGATAGCTTTTTGATTTAGTGTGTCCCGAGACGCACATATTTGCTTTGAATGATTCCCCGGGAAAATTTATGGGTTCCTACTAAAGCCGTCTAACTCTTACCTTGTAACCTATCCTGTGTAATTTGTTTCTAAGAAACTATTGAAATGCATTTACAGTTAGCTTGAAATGGTGGGGGAAGAAAAAAGAAAGACACTGGGTTACATGGATATGATTTTACTACATCCTTTAGATATCTGTGTGTCAAGGATACAGCATCTCTGCTAGTATATACTTAATATGAGATTAGAATAGACAGATACCCTGGCAGAGAAAGAGAGAGAGAGAGAGATTCTGAAAGCTTTAGCATTACCAAAATATTGTGAAACTTTTTACTCTAGTATATGAAACTGATGAATTCAAAGACAAAACAACCACTCACTTAATATAAAGATTAGAATTGACAGATATCCTGAGAGAGAGAGAGAGAGAGAGAGAGAGAGAGAGAGAGAGAGAGAGAAATTTTGTGGCAAATATTTGACTGTTCCACATTTCAGGGGATCACACAAGAATAATTCCATTAAAATAAATGTCAATAAAACACTTAATGGTTTTAACATTCTCTCAGCAAACCAAAATTGGGTGTGTTTTCAGATTATTATCTTTACCTTTATTAATTTTTTTCTTTCTTTTACTTCAGATGGGGAAATGTGGTTAGTTGTTTAGTTATTCCACCAATGAAAACCCAAGACTAACAGACTTTGTTCAAATGCTTTCATGCGACAAATCTTGTTCATGAAAGATAATCTAAAAACACGGACTGGTTTGATTGTTGGTTTTGAATTTCATTCATTTTACTTTTAGCATTAAAACAAATTTTTAAAATCCTTATTAATTTTAACTAGAAGTTTCTTTAATTTTTAAGTATTTTTAAAAATTACAATTCAATTCAATCAGATTATTATTATTATTATTATTATATTATTATTAGTAGCAAAAAATCAACATCCACTGGGCGGTGTAAAAGTTTATTTTTGAAAGATATTACCTGAGTGGGTAGTAGTTAAACATTCAACATCAAAGGGTTTTTATCATAAGTAAGTAAAATCATCAAATTTATCGTAGGAGTAAAAAAAAAAAAAACAATTTAAAATGAAACTTAGTTCTGTCCCCCTCAAATAAAATGTTGCATGCATCTATTAATTATTAATTGAATAATTATTTTGAATATTTTACACTTAAATTTTAAACAAAATTGTAAGTATTTATCTATTTGTAAACTTTTAGTTAACTTCTTACTGAAAAAAGGGCGAGAGTAAAAAATAATTTTAAAAATTGATTACAAATTTTGCAAATAATTTTTCCCATTTAAGTAATACAATTTTTTAATTAATTTCATAGTTTATTTATTTAAATAATATATAGTTCATTTATTACAATGGAAAGGATTCAAACATTGAATTATAAGGAACAGATTTTATTTATTTTATTAATATTAATTGTTCTTTATTCTATGTATTGACAATTTTGATAATTGTGACATAAGCAGTGACGTAGTTTTGGTTACAGACAAACAGAGACTGAATCTCCATCTATTCTATCTATATATAAAGGAATTTGCATTAATTTTTGTCCGGAGGAAACTTCGAAAATAAAACAATTAACAACAAAGTAAATATATATACACATTAGATATCACCAGGGCTAGGTTTTTGAACAAAAATAATAGAGATTTGATTTATATTCGTGAAGATAATTAAGAAATAAAATTTCAATAATAACAGCATGGTTTTTTTTTATTAAATATTTTAGATAGTAGACATTAACATTTCTTTTCAGAGTACCTGGATCAACGCAAGGTGTATTTTTTCATAGGGATTTAAATAGGACATCCTACGAGGATTCAACTCCCGATTCAGTAATAATGGATCTGCGGGACTAACTTTAAAAAATCCCCCTCTACCCAGGCAATGCCGGGTAGCCGCTGCTAGTTATTAATAGATTATATTATTGTCTTAGAATGACAAAGGATAAATCCTCAGTGAGACTCAAACTCACATCTCCTTCACTTCAGAGAAGTCTATGTAAATGCATCCAGCTGTTCTACCAACTCAGCTACAAAGAACTATTGTTTTGCAGAAGCTCAAATCAAACCTATAGAATAACAGAACAAGGGATATGTAATGAACAAAACAAATGAATAAATAATTAAAAAGATGGAAAAATACTAATAGAAGTTAATAATGATTGACAATACTTCATCTAAAAAGAAATGAAAGATATTATTAAAACTTTAAAAATCATTAACTGTTATTGGTTTCTCTCTTTCCTTATGGATTATATATATGAAGAAGGTTGGAGATTGGATTTTCCAAAATATAGGAACAATATTAACAATACAAAAGAAGAATTTAGTCATCTGAACAAAACATTGAATTATTAACTCATGTTGATTAGTTTTAGGGAAAAAGAAACAAATAGTCAAATATAAATTGTCTTAGTTAAAGTTAAAAACACTAAGAAAAAAAAAGAAGCTTTTTAACATCGACAAAAAGAGATAAGAGGAAAGGACGGAAAGAAATTGAAGGAAAGAAAAGGAAAGAGAGCATGGGAAAGAAAGGAAATAGAGCATGGAAGGAAATTGAAGGAAAGAGAGCATGGGAAGGTAATTGAAGAAAGAGAGCATGGGAAGGTAATTGAAGGAAAGAGAGCATGGGAAGGTAATTGAAGGAAAGAGAGCATGGGAAATTGAAGGAAAGAGAGCATGGGAAGGTAATTGAAGGAAAGAGAGCATGGGAAAGGAAAAGGAATTAGAGAGCATGGGAAAGGAAAATGAATTAGAGAGCATGGGAAAGGAAAAGGAATTAGAGAGCATGGGAAGAAAAGGAATTAGAGAGCATGGGAAAGAAAAGGAATTAGAGAGCATGGGAAAGAAAAGGAATTAGAGAGCATGGGAAAGAAAAAGGAAAGAGAGCATGGGAAAGAAAAGGAAAAGAGCATGGGACAGAAAAGGAAAAGAAGAATGAGAGCATGGGAAAGAAAAGGAAAGAGAGCATGGAAAGAAAAGGAAAGAGAGCATGGGAAAGAAAAGGAATGAGAGCATGCATGGGAAAGAAAAGGAAAGAGAGCATGGGAAAGAAAAGGAATGAGAGCATGGGAAAGAAAAGGAAAGAGAGCAGGGGAAAAAAAGGAGAGAGCATGGGAAAGAAAAGGAAATGAGAGCATGGGAAAGAAAAGAAAGAGAGCATGGGAAAGAAAAGGAAAGAGAGCATGGGAAAGAAAAGGAAAGAGAGCATGGGAAGAAAGAAAGAGAGCATGGGAAAGGAAAAGGAATTAGAGAGCATGGGAAAGAAAAGGAATTAGAGAGCATGGGAAAGAAAAGGAATTAGAGAGCATGGGAAAGAAAAGGAATTAGAGAGCATGGGAAAGAAAAGCATGGGAAGAAAAGAAAGAGAGCATGGGAAAGAAAAGGAAAAAGAGAGAGCATGGGAAAAGGAAAGAGAGATGGGAAAGAAAAGGAAAGAGAGCATGGAAAGAAAAGGAAAGAGAGCATGGGAAAGAAAAGAAAAGATGGGAAAGAAAAGGAAAGAGAGCATGGGAAAGAAAAGGAAAGAGAAAAGAAAGGATGGAAAGAAAGGAAAGAGAGCATGGAAAGAAAAGGAATGAGAGCATGGGAAAGAAAAGGAAAGAGAGCATGGGAAAGAAAAGGAAAGAGAGCATGGGAAGAAAAGGAATGAAGGAATGAGAGCATGGGAAAGAAAAGGAATGAGAGCATGGGAAAGAAAAGGAAAGATGAGCATGGGAAAGAAAAGGAGAGAAAGAGAGCATGGGAAAGAAAAGGAAAGAGAAAAGCATGGAAAGAAAAGGAAAGAGGCATGGGAAAGAAAAGGAATGAGAGCATGGGAAAGAGAGCATGGGAAAGAAAAGGAAAGAGAGATAGAGTACATTTCTACTAGTACTAACATAGTTCCCATCATCATAAATAATTAAATTATTGGTATATGGATGAGCATCTTCTGCTTGACTATGTCTTTGTCTCAAATCATCAAATGTTAAAATTAACCCACTTATAATAAACTAGAAGCAGCTACCCAGTATCACCTGGGGGTGGCAAAAACCCTGGTGTGTTGATTTGCTTACTGTTGAGATTTACAAATGCTCAATATTTTTAAGTAGAATTTCAATACTATTTCTATGTATATTTTGATTTTTAATTATCTTTGAATATAAATCAAAATCTTCATAATTTTTGCACAAAAAGCAAGAACTGTTGATATTCAATGTGTATATATATATTTACTTTGTCCTTAAATGTTTTATTTTCATAGTTTCCTCCGGACATACATACATACACACCAACTACCCTTTATATATGTATAGATATAGAAGATAGATAGATAAATACAATCAGCTAACTTCTTATTCTCCTTAATCTCATCTGCAATCTTTCAATGGCAATTTTAGTTGTAGTAAAATTCAGAATTAACAGGTACCTAAATCTTAAGGGTGGCAGGGGTGGAAATACTTGGGTGATACAATATTTGGTGCATATCACATAAATGCTTCCTGCCCTAAAAAATGCTAAGTGGTGCCTGCTGAAAAGTGGTGCCTGCTGAAAAGTGGTGCCTGCTGAAAATCCAACCCGCACTACTATTGAACTCCCTAGCTATTTGAAGGTGTTTTTCCCGAAAAGTTAATGCAATATGAAAACGATATTTTACCCATCCCCCAAGTCTTTTCTCGACAAGTAAATGTAAATATTTTAACCCTCCCTCTTTAAAATATTTTTTTAGCAGTTTGAAGGCATTTTTATCCACAAATAACTTTTTTTAGTGGTTTGAAGGGATTATCAACAAGTAAATGTAAATATTTACTCCCCCCTTTAGAATATCTTCTTTTTTTCCTGGTATTTTCATTTTATTTTAATTTAAAAAAACTGAGTTCAACAGTAGCACGGGTTGGATTGTCAGCAAGCATGGATTTTCAGCAGGCACCGCTTAGTGTTTTTTCAAGACACATTTATGTGATAATACCCCAATATTTTTATGCCCGAAAGAAAATGCTGAATGGATAAAATATATTTATTTTACAAACACATGTTTTGGCTAGGAGTTTGTTCATGTATACATGTATTCTATTTATTATTATTATAAATATGAAATAAAATAATAATAATAGAAAACTACAAAATCTTTAGAGCATACAAAGAATAACGGCCTTCGTTAGAGTAATTAAAGCGGTCTAAATACGGAGAAATTTGAAGTGTTTGAAAAAAGCTTTTTTAGCGCTAATACCCTTGGGAATGGTTTGAATCACAAGATATGAAGAATGCACAGTCCAGTTATTCAAAATGACTGTATACTTTCTGGGACATGTGTAGAATTTAATTCTCACACTGTCGTTTGCTAATTTCTTTTGTCTGCATCTTGCACGTGTTCATGTTTCAAGTGTCCTGCTATTTAAAGGTCTTCCAACTCCAGAATAGGAATCCATTAGAAGTTATCCACAATCAAATTCAAAGTATTGGTATCAAAATTTTATCTTGGCTTCATACACATTGAATGAAGCCCTGAAAGCTTTACTTAATCATTCAAATAGTTTCTCTAGATGAATGTCCAAGTTTCAAGCAAGACTTGTTATAAATACAATGATCACAAAGTACACAAGGTCACTTAATGGTATCTCACTGCCAACTCATTAACTACACAAGAGATTGCCTGTTTGTGTATGTACAGTAAAATTCCATTATATTGGTCACCAAGTTACATCAAGGCTGTGCAGAGATGCTGGTAGGCATGCATCCTGCATCATTGATGCATATTTTATGCATATCTAAAAGGATACAGTGTTTTTTTGTTTTGTTTTGCTTCCTCCACTATTTCCAGCTAGGGTTTAGACAGCTTTAGTTGTTTATTGATAAAAACTCTGCAATTAAGAAACTTTAGTTGGTACCCATCAAATTTCCCAGGGACTCATTCAAATAAAATCTGTATATCCCAGGACGCACTAAATTAAGAAGCTCTCAGCATCACTGGCTGTGTAACCAATTCTGGAGATATTCAAAATGGTTGGATACTTTCTGAACAGATCTTGGATGTAAAATTTTGTCAAAATGTTTTGACAATTACAGATATTTTAGTATTAAAAATTAAAATGCGACTAAAGAAAAAATAACTGATTCTTTTAATGAAGAAAAGATTTTGCGAATTAACAAAAAAAAATTATTTTCTTCTTTTTAATTTTTCACTGTTAATTCACAAAAGTTTTTCTTTACCTCAAAAACTAGAATGTAAAAAATGTTCTGAAAGTGCATCTATCTGCATCAAACCAAACAATTGCCAAGAAAGAAATAAGAGAAAAGGGGGAGAGGTAAAAAGAAGGAAAGGAAAAGAAGAGGGAACAACAATTGGAGAAAAAAGAGGGGGGAGAAAAGGGAGGAAAAGACAGAAAAAGGGGGAGGTGTGAAAGACAGAAAAAGGGGGGAGGTGTGAAAAGACAGAAAAAAGGGGGAGGTGTGAAAAGACAGAAAAAAGGGGGGGAGGTGTGAAAAAGACAGAAAAAGGGGGAGGTGTGAAAAGACAGAAAAGGGGGGTGAAAAAGACAGAAAAAAAGGGGAGGTGTGAAAAGACAGAAAAAAGGAAAGAAAAGACAAAAAAAGTAGGAGTGACAAAGAAAAAGAGGAGGTGAAAAAGAAGAAAAAGGGGGGGTGAAAACAGAAAAAAGGGGGGTTCAATGAAAAGACAAAGGGGGGGTAAAACAGAAAAACGTGTGGGGGGTAAAATATAAAAGGGGGCAAAAAGACAGAGAAAAGTGGGGGTAAAAAGACAGAAATGGGCAGTGAAAGACAGAAAAGTGGGGATGAAAAGACAAACAGAGAAGAGAGTGGGGGAGGCGAAGATAAAATAAGAAGGAAGGAGGAAAAGATAAAGAGAAGAGGAAGAAAAGGCTGGAAAAAGGAGAGGGAGGAAGTAAAAGACAACAACAAAAAAAGACAGGGAAAGTAATAAAGAAAAAGAAATACAGGTTTTTACAATGCTAGCTTTTTTTTTTTTTTTTTGATACCCAATCACTAAGTAAGGCCAATTGGCAATCAAAGGCAAAATAAATGTAATTATGTTGGTAAAGAAAATGTGCAAATGTTGTTGGAAGATTGTCTAGAGTGAGATTTAACTATCTTAAAACTTTATTATCTGTTCATTTTTAATTACTGTCATTTAAATTTCAAACTGAGATCTAAGGAAGATGTTAACTCAAAATTAAACGAATGAATAATTTCTGATCTATAACTGACTCAATCATTTGGCACAGAAAACAAAAATACAGCAATTAGTGTTTATATAATGTTTCAATAAATAAAACAAAAAAGTTGTCAAAAAAACTCTTACAAGTCACTTCTCCTTTTGAAAGATTGATTGATTTTAATGGCATGTCAACCTGTCTGGGGGTTATTTTATGCCTTGAGGTTAGTTAATTGCATATATTGTATGCTTATATTGCATATTTTTGTATTGTTTAAACTTTTTATGCATGTTTAGATATGCTGATAGGTACACATCTTGACGCACAAAAATCTAAAAGAATGCAGTAAAATCATATGTGTCCCAGTGTTTTTCTTTTTTCTTCCCTCACCATTTCAAGCTAACTGTGAATACATTTCAATAGTTTCTTAGAAACAAATTACACAGGATAGGTTACAAGGTAGGAATTAGATGGCTTTAGTTGGGACCCATAAATTTTCCTGGGGACTCATTCAAAGCAAATATGTGCATCCAAGGACGCACTAAATCAAAAAGCTATCAGCATCACTGCATGTTTATAAAGTATTCCTATCTAATACAAATAATTTGCAAACAGATCTATTTGATCCATAGTTGGAACCCTAACAACTACTATCATACCACTTTGGAGTGGACCTGGGAGTAATAGCAATGAAAGGGTACTCCACACTCCCTAGAACTCCAGATGCAGTTTAGTGTCATACCAAGGACACTCCTTAGTGGTGGAAGACAGAGTCAGCAAAAAGAGTTTGAATTCCAACTGAGAATGCTTTAGTACACTTTGCCACTAATATCAAAAGGCATGAATCCAGATCTCCCTGCATTATTTACTAAATGGATATGCAAGGTGGCAAAACAGTTACCAGCATGGAAAACAAAATCAGCAAATTGGAATCGATTGCCAGTGTTCATGTTCATATGTACACAATCATAAGGTTTTTTTTTTTTCAAATAACTAATAATAATAATCCTTTGTAAACAGTTATAGCTTCATAAATATTCTTAACAACATAAATAATTTTCACACAATTATATGGGTTCAAAATTGTAGTACAATTAATTTTCAAGAAAATCCATAGATGGGACCTTAACAAGTACAACTACACTGAATTATCACTATAACACTATTCATGCACTTTCTTACATTCCCCTCACACCACAAAAATAAAAAAAATAAACCCACTACAATTTGACCTAATTCCGTTCATAGCAGGAAAGAATGATGCTGTCCCAAGGGACACCTAACAAAATTCCACCCCCTCCCCCCCAAAAAAAATCGCACTCAAGTTAACCCAGTAGGTGATTTAATTTCAGAAAATGGTCAATTAAGTCATGCAATTCATCTCCACAATAAAGTGTGCAGGAAAAGAAAACAGGAGATGAAAGATGCTCAAATTTTAAATTCGTCCCCACGCAAAACATGTAAACGATTAAATAAAAAAAGTCAGAGTGGAGTTGAGACTAACGGCAATGAAGGATTGACTCTAAACTCACCAGAACTGGAGCCTCACCACTGGATGGGATTTAACATCTTTGGTTTGGTTACTTGTATTCTACATTGACAGGTATCTACTTTTCATTGTCAATCACAATTTGTTGCAAAAAGTGGAGGGAACCACATGTGGAAACACAACAGTTTCTGATGTGGAAACCATGTGTTGAAGCAATGAACATAAACTCATGCTAAAAGAGATGATTATTTATTGTATTCCTTCTTTGCAATAAACTGCACAAATATTTGTTTCTGTTGAAGTTTTGACCTTTAAAAAAATGTTTGGTTTGTTTGTTTTGTTTTACGGTATATCAACCTCAGTGGGTCATTTGATGTGGACAAAGTTTTGAAATAAATTAATTCTTAATGGATATTCAATTTTTTTTTTTTATAAACTCATTTTTCTATTCAACCCATGATGGGACCCTAACAGGTACTACCACTCTGGGTCAGAGTGGATCAGGGAGAAATGGTGATGAACTGACCTCCAGAACTGGAACCTCACCATCAGATAGAATTTAACATCATTTTAATATCATACCCAGAACATGAAGACTCTGAGTCACTACTTTTCAGTACATATATGATAAAAAGTGTTGGGACTTGCCATAAGGGCAATAGGGTTGGGACAATCAAATAGGTGCTAGGGCTTGACACAACCAGCTGATTAATTGGGGGAGGGGCTCTCAAACCGCCCGTCTAGCATAAGTAAGGGCCAAAGTGGAGTGTTGCATGTGTGGGGATTAAAATAAAAGGGAATTAAAAAAATTTAAAAAAACAACAAACTCCCATGGGGCCTTCACTGGAAGAACACTCTGCGCATGTCAACAAAAAGGACTGTCCCCCTGACCCCCAAATTAATCTCTCGGCCATTTGAATTCAGGCCTTAACCGAGTGTAGTTGCTTCCTCGGCTAGGGGGATATGCCCTTGCCACGGTCGACTATGACTTGGTCAATAAAGCCTAAGTCATAAAACCACCTCTTGCCTATGTCTCTTTCTTTTTATTCCTTAAATTCCTTCTTTTCAGTGCGACCACCAAATGAGATGGGGTTAAAACAAAAAAGCCTAAGAACTCACAGCCAAGAATATCCAGATACCTTCAAACCTTAAAACACCCAAACTTCATCCTACCCCATAATGGTGACCCAGACGTGTCCGACGCGACAAGAAACAAAGGAAAAAGAAATTAACTGCAACAATTCTTTTCAACTCAACCACGTGCGCGAAGTGAAATGTACATCAGAGAAAAATAGGAAGAAGACATTAAAGGTCCCATTTTTTTCCAACTCAATCACGTGTGCGATTATATCCACTAAAACGGATGAAACCACGAGGCGTACTAAAAAAAAGTGTCACGTCACGGTAACATACTGTATAGTGTGCTGACAAAAAAAAAAACAAAAAAAAAACGAATTTTTATTCTTTTTTTCCACATTCACCCCAAACCCCCCAAAAAATGAACTCCAAGAGACACTGAATTATCACTATAACACTATCCATGCACTTTCTTACATTCCCCTCACACCACAAAAATAAAAAAAAATGAACCCACTACAATTTGACCTAATTCCGTTCATAGCAGGAAAGAATGATGCTGTCCCAAGGGACACCTAACAAAATTCCAGTCCCCCCCCCAAAAAAAAAAATCTCACTCAAGTTAACCCAGTAGGTGATTTAATTTCAGAAAATGGTCAATTAAGTCATGCAATTCGTCTCCACAATAAAGTGTGCAGGAAAAGAAGACAGGAGATGAAAAATGCTCAAATTTTAAATTCGTCCCCACGCAAAACATGTAAACGATTAAATAAAAAAAATTCAGCCATAATTCTCCGTCGTGACGACATGATCAAACACACACACACACACACACACACACACACACAAAAAAAAAAAAAAGAATTACCAAGGAGACAAAAGAGTTGGATAATAACCCTCCTTGATAAGGACTGTTACGTTCAACTTAAAGAATTCATTCGTACCAAAGAAAAGAAAAAAACCAACAACCAACGAAACCAAAATGACAAAAGAAAAGATAAGACACTCACACACCCTATAAGAAATGTCCATATACACAACCCTACAGAGCTCCGCTATTAGGTGGAGGGTGTTGTGGGGATTAAAATAATACTAAAATAAAATTAGAATAAAAAAAAAAACAACAAATCCCATGAAGAAGAACCCTCTGCGCATGTCCGACAAAAAGGACTGTCCCCCTACCCCCAAAAGAATTTGAATCAAGGCCTTAACTGAGTGTAGTCGCTTAATCGGCCAGGGGGATATCCCATTGCCACGGTCGACTATGACCCGGCCAATTAAACCTAAGTCATAAAACTACATCCTGCCTTTGTCTCTTTCCTTTTCGTTCCTTAAATTCCTTCCTTTTCAGCGCGACCACCAAATGAGATGGGGTACAAAGCAAAAACCCTAAGAACACGTAACCAGAATACCCAAGCTACATTTAAACCTTAAAACCACCAAACCTTCATCTTACCCCCATACATGTCATGGACAGATCATCCACCAGGATTCCATCCTTAAGCATCACAAGTCGCCACCCACGCCCAACAAGTGGCCCCATTGGGGGAGGGGTTACTCCTCTGCAGAGGTGCAAAGTCTCAGCCAACAGGGCTGAAAAAATATTGGTTAGGTGTGGCCATTACAATTCAACAAAAAGCGATCTCTTTGAATTAAATTAGTAAAAAAAAAAAAAAAACACTCCTAATGCCAACTGACGACAAAAAATAAAATGATTTTGTTTGGCTAAACTATTTCTTTGCAATATCTTCAATTAATGTAAACATATGTAGACAGAAATAAGTGACATTTTTTTTAATAGACCTCAGCCTGAGGGAGGGAAACAAACAAAAAACACTACCCAAAAGCAAAAGTAGTTTAAATCTGCTTATATTCGCCAGTCTTCTTAAAAGCGAAGAAACATTGAAATAAAATCAATTTTTGTCGAAATTCTATCGAAGCTGGAAAAAGAGGGTGTATATAATAGAATAAAACCAAAAGCAAAATAAATCCTTCTTAGACCATTAAATCGTTCCATATGTCAAAAATGTCTTCGTATTATAAACTTTTAGCATTTAATAATCTGTCAGGAACAAAATCTTCATAACCAATACATTTATAGGTAATAAATAGAATAAAAGATAAAATAAAAATGAACTATAAAAGCAACTTAAAGTTGTGTTTTAAGTAGAGAGCACCAAAGAGAAGATTAGACACGTGACCTAAAGATTTTTTAACGTTGTTTGTTCGACACTGAATTACATTTTTCGGTTCGTAAGATAAAATGGATTATTTGAGAGCTGTCACTTATAAAAATAAAATAAAAAACGCGTTGTTTTCATCATTAAAATAATGGTTATCTTCAAGATACACACTACCGAAAGTTTCAACCCTTTTTTAAAAAAAGAATGCTCTCTTCAAATTACCAGTAGGAGCTTTCTTTTTTCGAGAAAATAGCTGGTTTTTCATTGGAATTCTGAAATAATTTATATATTATGTATAAATTATTTGGGGAATTTTTCAATAAATATGAACTTTTTAACAATGTATTAACTTTTCTTTTCAATAATAAAATTTGGAAACATTTTTTTTAACAATGAACTTAACTAATTTAGTTTTATTAATTTATTTCAGTATTCAGATGAAAAACAAGTTTCCCAAAAGAAAAAAAAGCAGATCAAAAGAGAGTACGAGGCTGGTTCTAACTGGTAATTTGAGGGAAGCACTAAAAAACTGAAAAATTCGGGAATGTGTATCTTGAAGACAACCAAAATAACATTAACAACAAAAGATATTCATCACAAAATAAAAAGCATCATTTTGAGGGTCTTTTTTGTGGAGGTGAGGATTGAACAAAAATCAACGAGATTTTTTTTTTCTAAGGAGGCAAAGAAACAATGTTTTTAAAATATAAACAATAATTCGGACCTATTAAAACACAGAATAAATAAGTCCACCGATGAAAATGTTTTTTTAATAATACTGGGATAATGTACAAAAGAAAATGTATTAATTACATTCACCATCCAGGTAAGAGTAAGTTTGTTATTGGCCTCATTTGTACTGAACAGTTAAGTTCCAAAATTACGTCGTTAAGTAGCTACAATTCAGTCATATATATTTACTATTGCCCTCTCTAAAGGTGTCGAGTTATAGCGGATGTATAATTGAGATTTAACTAGCTTCTCGTAAAAAAATGAAATGAAATATATGATTGAAACTTACTAACATTTCTATTATTATTTCAAATCTTTTTGAACCCCCACAGAATTAATGAAAAATTAAATGGATGGCACAAACATGCACCAATAATTCTAGTAATATCCTGAGTAAAAGCGTAAAAAAATAAAAATAAGATGAATAATGTCATGCAGAGCTCCTTACGGAGAGGTATTTGCTTAATAAGTTAGTCATACATATCATTATTAATGGCCGAATGAGTTCGGTTCGCACCAGGTACACCACACTAGTTTTAAATAAAATAAATAATGTCATACAAGTCATTCATTTTTCTGGATCACGAAACCGGAAGTAAAATGATTTTTTGTGAAATACTGTAGAAACGGTTACATCTTTAAAAGATTTCGATCCCCAATAAAACATTAAAAAAAGGGATCGTTAATTGCTTTCTATATCCCCATAGTCCGTTGCCAGTAGTGGGTACGCACTCTTGAAAATCATTTTCCCTCCTTGCGAAAAACTAATTTTGGATTACTTGTCCAGAACATCCCTGGGGAAATGTCAGCAGTGATACGCAAAAAAAAAAATAATAATAATAAATAATAGATTGATAAATAAATAAATAAAAATGTTTACATAAAACTTTTCCCATGAACACGTACATTTTAGTCCCAAAATGTATATATTGATAATCGACTGTAAATCGTCATTTTCTTGATGGTTGGGAAAAAGGAAAGACTGGAAATATAGAGGGTCAGTGAATTGTAGAGAGTTGACGTGTTTCTTTAAATGTAAATGTTAAGTAAATATGAAGATAATCACTGAAACTTAGTGTATATTACTGCAGACATTTCCACATATTCCGGATATTTTGGACAAGTACCAATATTTGCATCCAATTTTTTTCGATATATAAACCATACCCACCCCCATTTATGCTAGCGATCCCTGGATTTAATAGATACCCCTCCCGAATCATGTACTTTTTCTTAGATTTAAGCTCAACTTAGTTCGGTAGAAGGCCACAAGTGTAGAGCGTGTGCCAGTGGCCATTATAACACAAAGAGAACTGGACTCCCTGGCATGCATGAAATACTTGTCCAACACAAACAGAGATGGGCTGGCCACTTAAAACAGACTTGGGGATGACAGACTACCAAAGCAGATTCTGTACTCTCAACTGAGAGAGGGATCACGTAGAATTGGTAGACCAAAGCTCAGGTACAAAGACAACACCAAAAGAAACCTGAAGGACTTGAATATCTCCATAGGCAATTGGCAAGATGCAACCAGAGACCAATTGTGTCATCATCGGATACGACGGACATCAAGTAGTACTGTATAATAATCAAGATCAAAATAATTTTCTAAGCAAGCACACGTCACTCCTTCCTAAAATAAACTGAGCGCGTTTAAAAAAACATTTTAAGGGATTTATTCAAGTCTTATTCCCAAGAGCCACTTAACTGGAGGATTAAAATAATTAAAAGTATTTTTGTTACAGCTTAAAGCTCGGTCTTTAAATTATGCCACCTCTCTAAACACAAAATTGAATAAAGTGAACGAGGGGTTTTGTTTAAACTCAATTACAAGACAAATTTAAACTTCTTTTTCTCCTTTTTCCCCCTCTTACTTGCAAAATCAGTTTAAGAGCAGTTATGATTTTTTTCTATTTTAAAGAGTTAAGTGGATATGATTTACTAAATAACAACATTTATTTTAAAGGCGAACAAGTAGTGGTAATGGATTGGAATTTAGGTAATAATGGCACAACTACAATAAGTTTATTGAAATATAAATCTATCCACTTAAAAATCGTGTAGGAACATTGATCACTTAGAATAGATATTTTCCGAGCCGTGTTTTTTTTTTGTTTTTGTTTTTTTTGTCGGCAAATTAATGTAGATATTTTAAACGCCTCCGCCCAGATTTTTTTATTAAAGACAATGTAAATATTTGAAGAAAAAATAATAAATAAAAACACAGTTAGAGAGAGTTAAAATAACATCATTTTAAAATCATATGTACCACCAAAATAGGTCACGTGATCAGTTTAGACCATATTGAAGGAAGAAACATAAATATTTTTAACTTTTTTTAATCTCGAAAAAAAAAAAAGAAATAACGAACATAAAGAGTTTTTTTTATAAAGAAAAACAGTTAATTCAAAGATCAAATTATCCGATTGGGGAAAAATTTACTTATCTTGAAAAATAAGTAAAACAGTCCGTTTTTTTACGATTCGGTCAGTTTCTTAGATATTTTTTTAGCTGAATTCTGTATTCATGGTTCTTTTACTAACAAACTCTGGCATTGAAACTTATAAAAATCTTCTGATATAATTATTCAGACTCTTATCTTTATAGAAAAAAAGTAAAAATCGTTTTTTGTCGGTTCATTTTTCCATGAAAAAATTTGTTAAAAACCATCATGAGTTTTTTTTTAATGTTTCTTCTTTCGAATGGATCAAAAATCTTCAAGACAATATTTACCTTTATGCAAATTTCATTGTGTTAAATATAGGGGGGGGGGGTAAATTTCACAGGGAAAATTGGTGGTACCTAAAAATCAACATATCTCTACCGTAAACCTAAATGGTGTGTGTATCGTCATTTTTCTGTTGAATAAACCCCAACGAACACTGAATATATTTTTGTGCCATTTTTATATATATATATATATATATATATATATATATATATAATATTTACTTGTGCCATTATTACCGTTTACCAATGAATTGTTAGAGAGAGAAAAGAACTTACTTCCGTAGAATAGTTTGAGTCCTTTGAAGGCGGTAATCCAATGCTTTACAATGGAGCTATACCAGAAAATTCCCCAAGTGATAGTACAATAGATCTTTGTTGCGATCTTGTGTTAGGTTTGGATTGGTTTGGGGCATATCAACCTCAGAGGGTCATTTAATGCCGACAAAGTTTTGAAATAAAATTCATTCTTGATAGATAAACACATTTTGTTTATAAACTCATGTTTTTCTATTTAACCTATAGATGGGACCCTAACAGGTACTACCACTCCCTTGTGTCAGGTTAAGTAAAAAGGAAAACTGAATAGTCAAATAATAAAGCCTTACTTTTCTTTTTTTTTAGTCATGAGGCGAGACCAAGAAAATGTGACATTTTTCAACACATGGGTTTTCAAGCAAAATGTACGATTTCATTAAATCTTAAGTTTCTCAGTTAGGTTTAAATTTTTGGCGGGCTTTTGTCTAAAAGTTAAACACACAGATCCTTTTCGGTAGAATTTTAATTGATAAAAGTTGGATTAATTTGAAGATCCTCTCCTAAAGTCTAAACTATATTATCCTATAGAAAATATTTGTGAATAGTACACTACACGAAAAAAAAAAATTTGAAGTCAGATTTATGAAATGATTAAATTAAATTAACAGTTTTATTGAACAGGGGTCTGAAAACAAATTAGGTGTGTGCAATAATATCCAGCAAAAAACAAAAACAAAAAAAAAGTTTTGCACAACGAAAAAAATAAATCGCCATTTCTTTTCTAATTTTTTAAAATGAATAATTGACATACAAGCCATGAGCTGAACGTCAATTGAATTTTTGTTAAACTTGCGAATCGTCGTCAAAATTAAAACGGAAACTTTTTTGGTGGTGTTCCATGACAGTTTAACCTGATTTTTTTTAGTTTTGGCATACGGCCACAACTTTGGAGGAACCCAGTAATAATAACCTAACAAGTTGCACAAAATGATGATTTTTTCGTGTACTATTCACAAATATTTTCTTTGCGGTAATATAGCTTAGACTTTAGGAGAGGGTTTAATAGGTAGGTTATTTATATACACATAAATTCGATTTTATCAATATTTTGCATATCATTCTGCCAATCATGAATAATTTTGCTTATCTAACTCATCATATCCATAACGATATAAAGAAATAAAATGACCAATAATGAAGCACTTTTTATTTGTCAAATTTCTTAAGTTGACCACTCCCTTTCAAATCATTCTTTTTCAAAAACATTCATTAAACTTTTCTAATCGAGGGTAGGGTAGGGTAGAACGTACTTTAGTATTTCCCTCACACTTTAAAAAAACAAGCTGTGACTATATTTCCAATTATAAAAATCAAGACTTCAATTTATTTCTATCACCGTTACTTAATCTAATTTTTTTTTTCGTTAACCTGAATTTACCCCATTCTCCTCACCACATAATTTCGGCCATTCGGACAACTTCAGTAAAGGTAAGGACATTAACAAATGTAGTTAGTTTGAAAAAGAAGATTTCTCAATTTGATCACAAAGATCCGTTATTTAAAATAGGATTTAATAAGCACTTCGCTGTGGTGAGCTAACTAGTCTTTATCAATAATTCTATGTTCTAATTTTGGTGTTTTTATCCAGAAGAAATGTTTGCAGATTTATTCATTATTTAGGTAAGAGTTCGACAGTACTTCTTGGTCATTTGCTTAGTTTCGGGGGCGGGGGTTCAAACTGAACATTACATTTTAGTCATAGGCGTATTTTTCAAAATTAATTTACCCCCACCTCCGATTGAAAAAAATGACCAAAAATCACGGAATTATCCAATTTTAATGACATTTTCAGTGTTTATTTATCAATGAATGAAATTTATAATAATACATCAGTAATTTAATTTTAAAACATTCTGATTAACTTTGACCCCTACCCTATTTTGAGGGCGCAAAATATCGGTGGCATTATATACTTTTGTTTAGGTATACCCAATTCGTAGAAAAATCTGTGTTTTTTCAATACAATTTTGACCCAACCCCGTTTGAAAAAAAAATTACCAAAAATTAGGGAATCATCCGATTTTAATGAAGTGTTCAGTGTTGATTTATCAATGAATGAATTGTATAATGCATCAGTTATTTTATTTCAAACTTTCTGATTTTTTTCAGGTCGCTTAACTTTGACCCCCCCCCCACACACACACACACAGACCTTGTTTTTTGGGCGCAAAATATCGGTGTGATTGATACTATTTTCTGCATAAATAAAAAGGTGTGAATAGAAGAAGAAAAAAACATTTTTAAGAATCTGCTCGGGTAGTAAATAAGTATCGGAAAATAATAAAATAAAAATTAAAAAAATAATTTTTAGAGATTTTTTTTTACTCCTTTCGATAATTATTTAATTGGCTATTCTGTAAAAGAAAAATATATGCATCAATATTTGTTCCGTTTAAAAGGGTGTGTGTGCTAAATTTCCAATACAGTTTTTAACCTTAAATAATCGATTTAATTAATTTTAATTCGTTTTTAAAATTCGTAGCAGCCGAATTTTGGGGTATACCTACTTTTGTAACTAATTACAATATAAATCAAAAGACCCAAAGTATGAATAGAAAAAAAAGGGGGAGACGCTGGTAGAAAATAAGTACCGAAAATCGGAAAATTAAATGTAAAAAAAAAACATTTTGAATATTTTTTAGTTACTGTTGTTTAAGTATATAATTGCCTTTAAGTGAAAAAATTATTGATATTTGTTCTATTTAAAAGGGTGGGGGCCTAACTTTTCAATTGAGTTTTCTCCAAAAATTATTGGATATCAAAAATAAAGTAGGCTAGTTATTGAATAAATATTTGTTTTTAGAATCTAGAAATTTTAAACTTGAAATTAGGAGTTTCATATTTTAAATGAATCTCCTCTATTAATTAAGTATATAAATTGTTGTTCTAGATGCTACTACGGATGTTTCTAATAGTAATATTTATTTTTAAGAATTTTGATTTATTTCCATTGAATCAGTTTGATTGAAATGATTCAGTAATTTAAAAGAAAGAATTCATTGATTAATAAGTCAAAACTGAAAATTTTATTAAAATCCAATAATTCCCTGATTGTTGGTAATCTTTTTTATCAATGTCGATCCACCGTGACATTTTCTTCCGATCAATTTTGTTTTAAGCAAAACCCACAAGAATTTTTAGAGCGTCTTTTTTTCTGCTTATTTAGACCAAAAAGAAAAATATTTTATTTAAAAGTTTGTAATTTTTCTATGTATAGTATATTTAATATTTTTTGTTATTGATTTCCAAGAAGAAACTGTTATAAGCTTTAAAATCCTAAATAATGTGGTTTTGTTAGCCCCTAACTACATCACAAAAATGATGCATTGCAAAATTCTTGAGTGAAATTAATTGTTTAAAATGTATTAAAAATAAATTACATATGTGATATTATTTTGCTTTATTTTACTGATGCTCATTATGTTACTACTTTTTGATTAAGACAAAAATTTTACCTTAAATAATCGATTTAATTAATTTTAATTAGTTTTTAAAATGAAAATGAAACATTTTCGCAGTGCCTATTTTAAAACAATACTGCAGAAATTTTCCTGAAAGGGATATTAATACAAAAAAAAATAAATAGAATAAAAACTTCGCAACTTTTAATGTAACATTGTTTCCAGTTGTAAATGTGATCTTTATTTTTTTTATTTTTAAAAGCTCAAAGAAATCTTTTTTGTTTTTAATTATCTTCATTACTTTCATTTAAAGGCTCATTAATGCATTTGTTTTTACAACCCCACCCAAAAATAAAGAAAGAAAATAAAAAAGACTTGCAAACAAAAAGTTGTTTGTTACACCAATCAATAAATATTGTTAGTTTTTTATGTTTAACATATTCAACAAAGCAATCAATCAGATTGTTTTATTGTTCAAAATATGTTTATTAGTAGAAAATTGTTAATCTTATACCCAGCCCCTTCATATGTTTTGATAATGGATGTGTGTATTAATATGCTTAAGAGAATCTATTCAATTGCAACGTTTAGAGAGAGAGAAAAAAAAACTTCATCTTTTTGTTCTTATTTAGAATCTTAGAATTTTTAATGACAAAAAAAAAACAAATGTTAAGGTAATAAACACAAGACCAAATTTCTGTATATGAAAAGAAAAGGTTTAGATGGTAGCAAATGCTAGCTACTAATGAGAAAAGTTTTTGATATTTTTGCTACTTTTTTTCTACAAAGGAATGAGGTTAAAAAAAATGGCAAAAAAAATCTTTTTAGTAATTGATAACATTTCCTAGCTCTTGGAAGATATCTGTTTTTCACGTGTCAATCTCAGTAGAGACCAATTAGTCTCCATAGCAATATCTTAAAGGCTGTGATTAAAGGGCATGTAACTAAATGTGGAGGCGCTTCTAGCATAATGGTTATCATCAAAGGAAGTAGACTTGGCTACTTGAGTTCAAATCCTGAACTAGGCTATTTGTATTTTACATAGCGCTAATACCTTTCAGAATGGTAGAAATCCAACTATTCTGCCTCTAGCAATGGGTAAATAGCTGGGAAGACTGGATTCTTTAACCTTGGTATGGCAGCCAGTCTAGGAAAAGGAAAACTCGGAATTCAAACCTGTTAAACTTTGCTTAAAAATTGACATTGTGTTGCATCTTGCTCGTGCGGAGAAGTTGGGTAAATACATGTTCCACCGTCAAGTCCTGTCTTACTGGTAGATCCATGAAGGTTTTAGTTAATGGTCAGTCCTTCAAGGTCCATGAAATTAATGCAAGAGTCTCCCATCATTCTGTTCTTGGTCTAACTCTTTATTTCTTTGTTTCTTGGCATATCAACAATTATGCTAAAGCCATCATTGTAAAAGAATAGTAAGTCGGTATCAACCAGGGGAATCTATCCCCTTTTCACTAGACCAAGGAGATTGTTTTTGTGTTTGAGGTGGAGCGCCACACCTACCATCAGCTCCTTACTTTACTGCACAGATCCCCGTGCTACTCATATGCTGAGTGGGTGAGGGCTGGTAATAAACCAGGAACCTTGTGGTTCCTAGCCAGTGGGGGATAAGTGGGTTCATATCTTTCCCAAGGTCCAAAAGTAAATATATAAGCAAGATTGCAGTCGAAACTCACTTATTGCGATGTCACAGTCCAGTAAGTTAACCACAATGCCATGGGGACTCCTCCACCCCCAACTGTTTTTATTATTTTCACTAATGACCTCTCTGACCAAATGTTCAGGTCATTTGTCAACATCTTTGCTGATGGTATAATGTAACCCCAAGAAACAATAAACATCTTGACCTCTGCTCTATCAGCTGACCTTAATTTGATTGAGTAATAGAGCAGAAAATGGCTTGTGTCCTGCAAGACTGTAAGTGTCCAAGTGTTTACTTGAATTGCTTAGCCTTCACATGCTGCTTCTCTGTGGGACAGTTTCGCTTGAACTAACCCAGTACAGATGACTACCCGCTTTTATGTCAGTTAGTGGAGTCATTATACAATTGTCAATCTCAAATTGTCAATCTCATGAGAATCACGCAGTTCATGCTAGTCGACTCCCCCAGACACAGGTGACTCCAATACGGAAACCTGTTGGCTGTGGGTGGCAACCTGTGATGCTTAAGGATGGAACTCTGATAGCTGAGCAGTCCATGACATGCAACATTCCACTCTGGGCCTTACTTAGGCTAGCACCTATATGATTTTCCCAACCCTATTGCCTTTATGGCAACCCTGAACCCTTTTTATCATACATATGCTAGAAGGCAGTGGCTGAGGGTCTTAATGTCCTGGGTATGACATTAAACTACATCTAATCATGAAGTTGCAATTTTGGAGCTCTGAGGAGTGTGGAGTACCCCTTCATCGCCATTACTCCCAGGTCCACTCTGTTTCGGAGTGGTAGTACCTATTAGGGTCCCATCTAAACGAGTTTTAAAAAATGTGTTTTTAAAAATTGAGTTTAAAAAAATTTTTTGAATACTCATCAAGTATGAATAGAACAAAATGTCTTCACCATAAATAACCCAACAAGGGTTGACATGCCATAAAATCCAACAAACCAAACAGTACAGGTGATCTTATGTTGCTTAGGTCGAGAAGATAGACTGTGTCCACTACACTCTCCCCTGATCTTATCATCATACATGTACCTGCTGTGAGGTGACCTTTTATGTCTGCTGCACTTCTTTGAAGATGTGATAGCCCAGTAGACGTAAAAGGCCACCCCCATGGCTACTACATGTAGGATGATGAGATCAGGGGTTAGTGTAGTGAATACAGCCTATCCTCCCTCCCTGACCTAAGTGACAGAAGATCACCTGTGCTGTACCTGCATGAACCCACATGATTCTTTTTATCTTTCCATTATTTGTGTCTATTTATCTTTTATTTATTTTTATTTTTTATTTATTTAAAAAAATTTTTTTTTTTTTTTTTTTCAGATAAAATATTCAAGAAAATACATCTGTGGACTCAAACCTAATATTTGAAGTATGAGTAGCACAGGTAAAGTAAGGCGCTGATGGTAGGTGTGGTGCTCCACCCGAAACGCAAAAACAATCTCCTTGGTCTAGCGCTAGTGAAAAGGGGATAGACTCCCTCGCTGATTGGCTTATACCGACTTTAGGCCACCCCCAACGATCTCTTATTTAATTATTTTTTTTATTTATCTTTTTTTTTCTTTTTTTTTTTTTTTTCAGATAAAATATTCAAGAAAATACATCTGTGGACTCTAACCTAATAATTGAAATCCAAACAATCATTCTTTCTTCTTGTAAAACAAAATGGAAATTATCAGTAAATTGAAATATTCGCACAAAGGTCAATTGAATTATGAAAGAAACACTAATTTTGTTCATCTTTACGATGACCTCCAGAAGTGTGCCTTCCCTCCACTCAGAAACTTTAATAATTTTTATCATCACTCCAATTCAACTGATAAAGAAAAAATTGGAAGCACAGATAACTCCAGAAATAATTCTCATGATCATTCAGTAATTAAGAATGAGTCGGTGAGCCGCAGCAGCAGTAGCAGCAAAGGATTTTGTACAATGCCTGCATTATCAGAAGAATATTTGCAAAGAAAAGTGGCTATTTTGGAATATGAAGCTCTCTGGGATAAGAAGGTCAAGCGGGCTCTCAAAAAGAAAATGTGGGAGTTTTATGAAAATGATAGAAAACTGCATCAAAAGATGAAATTGGCATTGAAAGATTTGTCTAAACAGGGCGCTTTCAGAGAAAACTGTAGAGACGAAGAACTCAGGGCCCAACAAAAAGAATTGGCTCATAGATGTGAACAACACCGGGAGGAAACTGCGTATTTTAAGCTTCAAGGTGAAGTGGGAAAAGAAACAAAGTCTTCTAGAAAAGAAAAAGAGATGCAGCCCTTTGTTTGCCTACAGAACAGGAGAAAAAACTTTTATTCAAAGACAAACCATTTTCAGAAAAAGTTAACATAATGCCAATTCAGAAAAATGTCTATGAAAATTGGTAATTCTGCTGGATTAGTCAGCAAACTGAACAACATGTTCTTCTTGGATGTGCTAAATACTTGCAGAGATTACCACTACTGCCAGTAAAGAACAGGCGTATGAAGTGTCTAGTATAGTTGGACCGTTGTCAGCTGTCAGTACTAACAGGAGACCAATTAGTGATGTCAATAAAAAAGAAAAAAAAAAAGAAAAGATTAGCAGAGGGGAGGGAATATACAATGTCCTGATAGCAATCTGCCGCACTGCCTCCCAAAATACAAATATTTCCAGACATCCACTGACCTCCTCTTAAAAGTACATCTGAAAAAGAGAGAATAATTTTTCTCGCTTAATCCTCAAGATTAAAGTAACATACAGCCTGGTTGGCAGGGTATAGAATATGCTGACTGCATCCTCTGCAGCGAGGTAAGACCTGACCCACCCTCCGCTCCGCAAAATGTCCTGGCTATAATACAAAACCACATCTGGTGATGAGGCTACAATTCTATATCTCTGGGGAGTATGGAGTACCCCTTCAGACCTGAAGTGGTGCTACCTGTTGAGATCCCAACTATAGGTCAAATAGATCTGTTTGAAAATTATTCATATTTGACAGAATACTTGAAACTATTACTCACAGGTCCACTCTGATCTAGAATGGTAGTACCTGTTAGGGTTCTGTTTGAAAATTATTCATATTTCATAAGAATTATATGAAACCATATAACTGTGTACAAACAAATAGTTATTGATTAATGAAAAAAGTTCAAATTTTAAAATTATGCGATGGGACCATGAAAATATAGATATGATTGCAATCAAACATTTACAAATGAATCAAATTTTGGCATTAAATAACCCATAAGGAGTTGATAGATCATTTTCAAGACATTTCTAATGCTAAATTACTAATTTTTAAAATATTTGGGACCCCCACCTCAAAAATTAAAAAAAACAAAACAAACTGAAGTACCTTGTCATAATTAGTGATCAGGCGAACTTTCTGGGCTTAAGAAAAATACCTAAATTTTCAGCTTGCTCTCTTGTAAATTTTATATTATAAACTACAAAAAGATTTTTAAAATTATTTAGGTATAACTATGAAAGAAAAATAAGAAGCAGGTCTTTTTATATCATCACAAATAAACTAATCAATTAAACAAATGAGTCTCATTAGAATTGGGGGTTTTGTTTTGGGTTTGTTTGTTTTTTTTTTTTTCTTTTTTTTTCTATCTCTTTAAACTGGCACCAAAGTTACAAATTATTCACAATTTTTTTAAGGGTCACTGTTTGGTAAATATCCATTTCAGAAATTATTGTACATTTTAAAAAGAAAGTTTTGTGCCAGAAATTAAAACTGTCAGCAGTTCTTTTGACTCTGTATAAGACTGGAATTGTTTCTTGAGACTAATATTCAAAACGGAACATCAAAAACTAAAACGGGTTCATAGAGCAGTTTTCTGACAACCCTGACATCATATCATTGTATACATTTAATGAATTATGTAGTGATATAAAATGGTACCAAATACAATGATTTCTAAGAATTATGAATTCTTGATTTAAATATATATATAGGGCCAGTTTAGCTTGATCGGTAGAGCATTTGACTAGGAACTACAGGGTTTCGGGTACGATACTGGCCCTTGCCAACTCTGTATATGAGTAGCACAGGGATCTCAGTAGTAAAGTGATGATCTGATGGCAGGAGTGGCGCTCCACCTCAAATGCAAACACAATCTCCTTGGTCTAGCGCTAATAAAAAGGGGATAGACTCCCTCGCTGTCTGGCTAATGCCAACTTTCGGCCACCCCGACAACCTTTCTTATATATATATATATATATATATATATATATATATATATATATATATATGATTTTTTTTCTTTCATTCACTAAACTAAAATTTTTAATTTTTATTCAAAGCTATTTTCTTTCTTAAATTAATTGATACTTACTAACCAAAAATATCAAGATATATTTTTAAAGTGATAGGTTTTCTGTTAAGCCAGAAAAAAAATAATAAGTAGATAGAATCTCAAAAGAAAACTTATTCTGATTCTTTGGCTATATAGTTAGTTTTTAGTGTATATAATCTTCTGCAATCTGTTTATACTGATATACTTGACTTGAATGGAGGCACTTGTGGTGTAATGTTTATCATCATAGTAGGAAATCAATGAGACTGTTTGCCTTTCACATAGTGCTAATACCTTTGGGACAGGTATGCATCCAACTATTCTCCCTCCAGCTATGAGTGAATACTAGGGTAGAATGGGTTCTTTAACCTTGGTATGGCAACCTGTTAAATTTTGTTTGGAAATTGACCTTTTGTTGCATTGCATCTATAGTGTAAGGATTGGGTAAATACATACTCAACTTGAATGACATCAAATCATGTTGAAATCTACTATTAAGACTGGTATGTCTAGTAAAGAAAAAGGCTTAAAAATCGGCCATTTTCTTTACCAATTATATTGCTCTATTCAACAACATTGAACACTGATCTCTCAATTTGTACCAGAACAACTCTAACATTCTGCTGTTGAAAGAAAGGTCCAACTTAGAATCATCCTAATACCAACTTACTGGGTAACCCATCTTTTATATATATATATATATATATATATATATATATATATATATATAATCATCCACAGACATGTTTCGACTTATCAAGTTTCTTCAGTGTGGCTAGACATTTTTGTGAGCTACCTACAGCCGGAATAGAACTCCGATCGATTCAGCAGCAGTCAAACAGCTTAACCGCTTGGCCATATATATGTATATCTATATTTCTCAATAATCACAATTCTGGTATGATTATATATTTTCTGACCATGTACATATAACAGTGGTCCATGATATGCAATTTTATGTGGCGCAGGACATCAAGAGTTTTAAAGCTTATCAGAATCTAAAAAAACAAAGTTTTTTTTTGTTTTTTTTTTTCTGACAATGTAAATATGTCTGATCCTTGATGCTACTGATGTTTTCATTTAGAAAAGAGTGAAAAATTCTTATTAGCATTTCACAATCCTCATTTTATTAATCGGCTAATAAGTTTTATATCTCTTCCTTTTACTTTCAAAAATTCTAATACAATATACAGCAATTTACAGTCCTGACTTTGAGATGTTAAAATATCCCCAATATGAAATACAAGGTAATTTTCACCTTTTTAGTTGTCAAAATTCCTAGCAAATAAGGCAATTAGAGTAACCTCCCTTGACTTTCACTTTGAACCAAGCCGGTAGCTAGTTTTAAAGACTCCGTGCGAAATAAACAAATCTTAGAAACTTTTTTCGAAAACAATACAACTGCATGCTTTAACACAAAAATATCATAAAATGTGTTCTTAATAACAATTAAGTTCATTTCATATAATGCACACACACAATTTTATGCTAAGAATTTTGACAACTAAAGGTGAAAATTACCAAAGACAATACTAAATATAGTATAGTAACAAAAAATTAATTCTCTCTCTCACTCACTGTCATTCATTCATTATCTCCCTTTATTCACTTTGCCCTGTCAGAAGGGCTTAGAATACACTTACTGCAAAGGGATAAGGCCCTGTAAGTATAATACTAAACTGCTTCTGATGATGAAGCCCCAGTTCTGGGGAGTGGGGAGTATCCCTTCATTACCATTATACACTGGTCCACTCTGACTCAGAGTGGTAGTAAATGTTAAGGTCCCATCTATGGGTCAAATAGATTTGTTTAAAAATTATTTGTATAAAATATAAAAAATTAAAAAATCGCTTATGAAACACCTACACAAAAATGTAAATATTAATTTTATAAGGAATATGATTCCCTAACCTCTAGGCATAAAATAACCCTGATGGGTTGACATGGTGTTTAAATCAATCAAACAATTTTTACTCAATCTTGTACAAAATAATAGATTTCAAATTTTTATCTTATTGCCCCAAGCCCTAGAATTTTTATTGTGCATATCTTATTTTGTGTTCTTGTTTCATTCCCTTCCTGTATGATCATACTTTACTGGAGTAAGGGCGTCCGCTCGTGGTGTAATGATTAGCAAACTAATCTTGTAGATCCATTACTACTGAATAGTGAGTTCAATCCTCACTAGATGCCCTGTACTTGCGATGTGGTGTCACACCCCACCCATTTTAGTTTTGTGCACTGTTTACAACGTGTTACTAAAGCACTACTGAAGAAGTATTTTTAGAAAGCTTTAATTACTTTCAGTAGAAAAGAGATATATATATATATATATATATATATATATATATAATGAGGAAGAATGAATAAAGAAAAGAAAGTACAGAATGGATAATAAAAGATGAATTTAATCAATCACTTACACATGTGTTTCGGTCAGTTTATCTTTGTGTACACGATTCAAACTATTATTATCATGAAATGAAATAATAATAATAATAGAAAAATGTTAAAATATTACGTACACAGAGAAAATTCGACTTTCATCAGAGTGAAATTTTTTCTCTGTGTACAGAATATTTTAACATTTTTCTATTATTATTATTTCATTTCATTTGTTTATTTAATGATAATAATAGTTTGAATCGTGTTGATTAAATTCATCTTTTATTATCCATTCTCTACTTTCTTTTCTTTATTCATTTTTCCTCATATTGTCGTATTCAATTGCAATTCCATTTTTTACATATATATATATATATATATATATATAGTAATGGAATGAAAGTCTTGTCTGATACAAAATAGTATTTATTTAACCAATAAAGACATGTATATTGAGAAATATCAACAAAACACTATAACATCAGACACTGTTTTGTTTATATTTCTCAATTTAGATGTTGTCTTTATTGGTTAAACAAATACTATTTTGTATCCGACAATACTTTCGTTCCAATCCTATATTTAAATTCTTGTGTAGGTGGTCATGGTGTAACAGCTATCGGAAAAAGTAAACTCGGCAACCAGAATTCAAATCCTGGAGGAGTCTGCATTTCACATAGTGCTAATACCCTTGGAAAAGGTATGAATCCATATCTTCTCCCCCACTACACCAGCTATGGGTAAATAGTAGAATAGACTGGACTCTTTAGCCTTGGTATGGCAACCATTCTAGAAGGAAAACTCTGAAATCAACCTGCTTTACTCTGCTTAGAAATTGACCTTGTGTCACATCATGCTCATGGTGGAAGGGATGGGTAAATATATACATTTAAATTTTTGAAATACAAAAATCACATGTTAGGTAACAGAAACATAACTGAATTAAATTAAAATGGATTATCACTTATATGAATCCCTTTCTTATTAATATTTTTATTATTGCCATATAAAATATGAAGTACTTGGAAATAATTTTTTTTTCTCCTAGCATTCCATTCCTAAGTAAAGAACAGTAGATGAGAACTTCAGTTTAACAACATAAAAATCTTCCTTTTACTTTCACAAATTTTTAAAGCGAACAATTATATTTAATACAATATACAGCAATTTAGAGTTCTGATTTTTAGATGTCAAAATATCACCATATGAAAGACAAAATAATGAACAATTCAAAATTTAATGTTATAGGGCTGGTTTAGCTCAGTTAGTAGAGCATATGCCTAAGGAACATAAGGTCCTGAGTTCAATACCAACCCTCACAAACTCAATGCATGAGTAGAACAGCTTGGGTCCGTGCAGTAAAGTGGGGAGTTGATCGTAGGTGTATCCTTGGTCTAGCACTAGTGAAAAAGGGATAGACTCCCTTGTTGTTTGGCTGATACCGACAATAGGCCACTCTGTTGACTTTATATACTTGGGTTCTCATTGTAATATTGGTTAATGATAATATTGACGTTTTTTTTATTTAGAAACGGTTGAAGAATTATCATTTAATAATCATCTAATTTTTATTGAGAATTTGGATTATAAAAAAAGTGTGGTTCAGTGTGAACACAGACCCCAAAAAAATTATAATTCAGTTCCAAATTGTACTGAAAATTGCTTTGTTCTGTATTGTGCTAATAAAAATCTATGTTCTGTTTTTTTTTTTTTTTTTTTTTTTACTAAGTTAAAGTTACACATATATAAACATAATGAGAATTTTATTAATACATTGGGCTTGCATCTAGTCAATTGGTTTCCCAAACCTTTCTCTTCCAATAAATATCATCATCATCTCTCTCTCTCTCTGCATTTTTTCTCCTCACTCTTCTCTCACACTCTCTCTCTCTCTCTCTCTCTCTCCCTCTCTTTTTCTATTTCTGTCCCTCTATATTGCTCTTTGTCTATCTCTTTTTCTCTTTATAAATCTGTATCAATCTATTGATGTCAGTCTGTTTCTATCTATCTATCTATCTCTATCTCTCTCTCTATATATATATATATCTGTTCATATCTATCTATCTATCTATCTATCTATCTATCTATCTCTCTCTCTGTTCATATCTATCTATCTATCTATCTATCTATTTCTTTCTATGTCTACACTTTTATCTATCTATGTTTTGTTTTTTTTCACTTTATTCATTCAAAAACCATATATGTTCAAGATTCTTATATAGAAGTGTCTATTTACTTTGTGATTAACCTAGATGCTGCACTGTAAAATTAATGTAAAGAAATATATATATATATATATATATATATATATATATATATATATATACATACATACATACAATAATAAATACAGTATAGTAACAAATACAAAAAATAATACAGTAACAAACAATTCTCTCACTCACTGTATCTCATTTATTCTCACTTCCATCTACACGCATTCATTCATTCTCTCTCTTTATTCACTGTTAACACTTTATCATTAACCTGAGACACCATTTTTGCTTGCAGATATTACTCATTTTTCTCCTCATTTCGGCCATTGACATTGTTTTCGACTGATCTAACACTTGCCATTTTTTTGTTGGAGATATATATATTTACCAACCCCTCCGCACAAGCAGGATGCGACACAAGGTCAATTTCTTAAGCGGAGTTTAACAGGTTTGAATTCAGAGTTTTCCTTCTCCTAGACCAGTTGCCTAACCAAGGTTAAAGAGCCCAGACTGCCCTACTATTTACCCATAGCTGGAGGAAGAGTAGGATTCATACCTTTCCCAAGGGTATTAGCGCTAAGTGAAATGCAATTACCATGTCCAGGATTTGAACTCGGGGCGACGAGTCCATTTCCCATGACTTTAACCATTACACCAATTTGTTGGAGATATAGCATTTCTGTAGATTTCTTAGGCATTTCATCACTGCCCTTAGTGATTTTGCAAACTAGCTTTTTTTTTTCTTTTTAAGTCATTTTTCAATAACACAGATAAACATGTTTAGCAAGGAAGTTAGGAACTCATTAATGTAATGGTAAAAAGCTAAGGAAAGCATTATAGTGAAAAGGGTTAGTGACAGTCATCTCTAGACTGCAGGTTCAATCCTGGTCAAGGGCGACAGTAACAGAATAACACAGCTTAACACTTGTACCCAGCTATGGCTAGCAGAATGAGAACAGTATACCCTGTGGATTGAATAAAGGGTTGGGTTCAAGTTCCATCATGGCTCCTGAGTTCGCAAAGGCTCCTGAGTCCAACAAGAAATACCTGAAGAAGGTTGGAGGTCACATCGGCCAAAACATTGTACAGATAACAATAAAGATGAGGACAATAGTCCGAATAATCCAAATTATCAAGCCTCATCTCAAAAATTCAGAGAAATAGTGAAAAAAAAAATTCCTTTTTCTCATTTCATAACAATAATTAAAACTGTAATACGTTCACCTACCATTTTTAAAAATCTGTCAAACAAAGACTGCTCAAGGCCATTTTCATGTTCTGCTTCACTGCCCTGAATAGTTGGGTCCAGTTGCTGTTCATATAAAAAAGCATTGTTTATATTAGAAAAAAATAAAGAATTTATCATATTTAGTTAGATCTTTTAAACTGATAAAACACTCAAAAAATTAATTTTAACAATAGGAAGAGAAAAATTTTCAAAATTTTAAATAAGAAGACTGACATAGGTTATCTATTTGTTTTTTTTATATTGAGCACACTACTGGTATTGAGATTACATCTCTCCACTAATAGGGGACATGAGAGGTAATTACCTCCTGTGTCTGCTAGTAGACACTAGGTGGTGTCATGAGCAGCCTTATAAGGGTGGAAGTGAAAAAGTCAAAACCAGCCTTGACAGAAGAACACGCATCAGTTGTCTCCTGTCTACAGACAAGAGGGTGTTTTGAGTTTGAGTTTTGTTTAACGGCATATCAACCTCTGTGGGTCATTTAATGCCAAAAAGGTTATTTTGGATTTCAGACTTTAAGGTAGTGGTTCTATGGAGATAATTGGTTATGTTCTGTTATATTTTGTTGAAAAGGTTGCTTTTTTTAATAAAATTTAAAATATTTTCAGTTGAAGATGTCTTTCAGGTTTCTAGCTTGATAGTAATTTGTGCGGATATGTTTAAGTCTGTTACAATTTAGAAGGATATGCTTGGTTGTAAGTTGTACTTTGCATGTTGGGCACACTGGGGCACCCTCCCCTTTTAACAGGTACGAATGGGTAATGTGGGTGTGCCCAATACGCAATCTGGCGAGTATTACTTCTTCTCTTCTAATACTTCTGTGGCCCGTCGGCCACTCTCCAATAACTTCTTGTATTTCATGGAGCTTGTTTTGAGTCAGATTGTCCCATGATTTCTGCCATTTGTCTAATATAAATTTGTTTATGGTTGGTTTCAGATCTGTATATGGGATTTTAGATTTGCTCATATGTGTCTGAAGTGCCTTTCTTGCGGCTTTGTCTGCCTTTTCATTTCCTTGGATACCAATGTGACTTGGTATCCAGAAGAATATAATGTTATTATTTTCAGAGAGGGTGTTTAGTTTGTTTAGGAGCTTTGTGATCAGAGGAGATGATGTGTTTTTGTTATGTAGTGCTAATAGGACTGATTTAGAGTCCGTGCATATAATAAATTTGGAAGCTTTGTGATTTGCTATGATATTCATAGCTAGATCAATGGCTGTAGTTTCTGCACTGTAGATTGAGGCTTCATTTGGTAGGCGTTTTAAGGATTCTTGTTTTTGAGAAATAGCGGCACAACCAACTTTTTTCCTTGTTTGGATCCATCTGTATAGATGTGATAATGATCTGGGTACTTATTTTGTATTTTAATGAATTTCTCTTGGTAAGTGATAGGGTGTGTTTTTGTTTTAGGTAATTTAGTCAGTTCTAAGTTTATAGTTGGTTGCTTTATGGTCCATGGTGCCGTGTTGGAGAGTATGGTATGGTGTACTATATTGGTGTTGATTTTGATTTCATTGAGGAGATCACTTATTCTTAAGTTAAAGGGTCTGATTTTTTTTTAGTTATTTTGGTACAAGTCTTTGTATTTTGTTTTGGTGGTGCAGTCATAAGCAGGATTTTGGGGACAGGAGATGAGTTTGATGTAGTATTGTAGTGCTAATTTTTGTCTTCTTAAATAGAGAGGGGGTTCATTTGCTTCAGTGTACAGACTTTCCTTTGGAGAAGTAGTAAAGGCTCCTAATGTGAGGCAGAGTCCTTGATGGTGTATGGTTTCCAGTCGCTGTAGGTAGGATTTTCTGGCTGCTCCATATATGAAGCAGCCATAATCAAGTTTTGATCTTATTAAGGTTCTATATATTTTGATGAGGGTCTTTCTATCAGCACCCCAGTCTGTGTGGGCTATGGCTCTCAATAGTTGGATGGCTTGATTGCATTTTATTCTTAACTTTTTTATATGTGGGATGAAGGATAATTTGGGGTCAAAGATAAGACCAAGGAATTTATGTTCATCTGTTATTGGTATTTCAGTGTTATTCAATGTTAGGTTAGGGTGGTTGTGCATTTTGTGGATTTGACAGAAGTGCATGCATTTTGTTTTATTATTTGAAATTGTGAATCCATTTTCTGTTGTCCATTTTTGTATCCTATTGATGCATTGTTGCATTTTTCTTTCAATGGTGATCATATTTTTTGAGCTGTAGCAGATGAGGAAGTCATCTACATATAATGACCCTTTGATTTCTGGAGGAAGACAGGATGTTATGCTATTTATTTTTATCATGAAAAGGGTTACCGACAAGATACTGCCCTGGGGGACTCCTACCTCTTGTGATCTCGGATCAGAGTATGTGTTATTTATTTTTGTTTTGAAGGTCCGACCTTCCAGGAAATGTTTGATAAAACCGGGAAGTCTGCTCCGTAATCCAAAGTCCCTGGGGTCTTTTAGTATTCCATATGGCCATGTTGTGTCGTAGACCTTTTCTAAGTCAAAAAAGACTGCCACTAGGTGTTCCTTTTTTAGAAATGCTTCTCGGATAAGGGTTTCTATATGGATTAGTTGGTCTATAGTGCTTCTTTTGGTTCTAAAGCCTGTTTGTAGGTTTGAAAGCAGTTGGTTTGATTCAAGGAACCATATCAGTCTTTGATTGATTATCCTTTCCAAAGTTTTACATGTACAGCTAGTTAGGGCTATAGGTCTATAACTGGTGGGATTTGTGGGGTCCTTTTGTTTTTTGAGGATGGGAATTATTGTGGCTTGCTTCCATAAAGTAGGGATGTTGCCGGAGATCCAGATATTATTATATATGTTTAAGAGGTATTTTAAGGAAATAGTGGGTAATTCTTTTAGAAGTTTGTAATGGATTTCATCTGGTCCGGTGGCTGAGTTATTAGATTTGGATAAAGAATTTTGGAGTTCATCTAGGGTGAAGGGTTGGTTATAGCATTCAGTGTTGTCAGAGGTGAATTTTATTTTGTTCTTTTCTTCTTTGATTCTGATCGAGTTAAATTTGTAGGAATATTTTTTTGTAGATGATGCTTGAGCAAAGTTTTCTGCCATCAAATTGGCTATTTGCTTTTCACTCAAGGCTTTTGTGTTTCCTTGGGAGAGATGATTTATCGGAGTGTGGATAGTTTCATTAGATATTTTTTTTATAAAGTTCCAAATTGTTTTGGGGTTAGTATTGGAGTTCATTTTTGTGGTGAAGTTTCTCCATGAAGACCTTTTTGCTTCTTTGATTGTGCGTCTAGTTTTAGCTCTTTGTTGTCTATACTTGTCTAAATTTTCTGATGTCGGGTTGATTTTGAATTTTTTGAGGATTGCTTGGCGTTTTCTTATCATTGTTTTGCATTCCTCTGAAAACCAGGGTTTGTTATGTTTTAGGGATGTTACAGTTTTAGGTATGGTTTTGTTTGCTATAGTTATGAGGGAGTTTGTAAAATGTATAATAGGTTCTTCTTGGTTTGTATTTGTTTCTGGGATTAGTGTGTCAAGGCATAGTTTTTGGTAGGCTTGCCAGTTTGCTTTTTTGAAGTTCCATCGTGGGGTTTTTGAGATTTTTTGTGGTTCCGATTTTCCTAGTTTAGTATTTTCTATTATGATTGGGAAGTGGTCGCTGCCGCAGGGGTTTTTATGTACCCTCCAGTTATATTCTAGGAAGGTTGCTGGGTCGCTTAGGGTCAGATCTATAGCAGAGAATGTACCTGAAGATGAGCTTAGGTGGGTCTGAGTTTTCTGATTGTGGAGGCATAGATTGTTGTTGTTAATGATTTTTTCAAGGGTCTGGCCTCTTCTGTTTGTTGTCCTGCTTCCCCACAAAATGTTGTGGCTATTGAAATCTCCCATCAATATGTATGGTTTAGGGAGTTGATTTATTAAGTTATTTAGCTCTTCTTCATTTATAGGGTCTTGAGGTGGGATGTATATTGAGCAGATGGTGGTGGTTTTGTGTAAAGTTGCTGAAATTGCAATTGCTTGTAAGGGGGTGTTGATGTTGATTTTGCTTTGGGGGATGTTTTTCCTTATTAGGATTGATACTCCACCCGAAGCTCTTAGTCCTGTGTTGTGTATGTAATCGTATTGCTCATAGTTTTTCATGTTTGTTTTATCACTGCTTTTTTTGAATGTTTCTTGGAGACATATAATGGTAGGGTTTTGTTCAGCTATTAATAGCTGGAGTTCATTGTAGTTTGCCTTGTAGCCCCGACAGTTCCATTGGATAATCTTGTGGGTATTTTGGTATTTAGTCATAAATGTTTACTTTTGGGTTTGGGGTATTTTATTTGATTTTCGTATTTTCAATTTTTGGTGTAAAGTCCATTTCTGTTTCCATACTTTCTATGTTTCTGGACTTGTTTTTAGTTTTTGTAGGGGTGTGTTGAGTTGGTTTTTGTTTTTCTTCTTTTTCTCTGGTTCTTGAGATTGATCGATTTCTGCTTTTGATCGTTAGTGTTTCATTTTTTTGGTTAGTGGTTGAAGGGATATTTTTTGTTTTGTCAGTTGGATTTAGTTCTATATTGGGTATAATAATTTTAAGGGTTTTGATTAGTTCTTGCAGGTCATTTATTAAGTTTGTTAGTTCTTCTTCTATTTTTTTTGTTTTCATTTGGGTTTTTGCTTCATTTTCTATTTTGATTTGAGGGGTCCTGGTGACCTGTGAGAAGGTTGGTTTGTTGAAAGGATTTTCTATAAGCCTTCTTGCTTCAGGGAAGGTGATGTTTTGGTGATTTTCATTTTGATAATTTCCTTTTCCCTTTTCCAGATTTTGCAATATTTTGAGTCCGCTCTGTGATTCTCTTTGCAATTGTTACAGTTTAGGTTGTTTTTACAGGATTCCTGTGTGGTCTGGTTCCTGCTCTCCACATTTAACACACACTTGTTTTCTTGTGCAGTGCTCCTTCAGGTGTCCATATCTTTGGCAATTATGACATCTTCTAGGGTTAGGAATATATGTTTCCACTTTAGTCACAGTATAGCCTATTTTTATTTCTAAGGGGGGTTTGGGGTTATCAAAGGTCAAAATATAAGTATTGGTTTCAATTGTTTCATTTGTTTTTTTTTGTTATCCTTTTAACATCTATTACGTTTTGTTTTTTTAGTTCATTTTTAATTTCCATTATAGAGCATGATGATAGTTCTCCATTTCATATCACCCCTCTAGAGGTGTTTAACCTTTTGTGGGGGTAGGCTTTTATGTTTATATGGGATTTTTTTTTGTTTTAATATTTTCAGCTTGCTTCTTTGCTGCCACCTCTATGAGGATGGTTCCATCTTTTTTTTTTTGATTTTGGTGTAATTATTGCTGAATACTCTTTTGTTGTGGCCTCCTTTGATTCCAAAATGATGAACTTGGATATGGTTCATCATTATCCGAATCCTCATAATGAGGTCTTTTTACTTGGGTTTTTATTTTTCAGAAGCCATATAGATATTTGATGAGTTTCACTGACTATGCTCCCCACCCACCTCGGAGCCCCATTTGGGGGTATTTCTAGGGGGAAAACCCATTCGCCTAGAAATACCAAGGCTACATAGTCAGTATACTCATGCTGATGATGGACAAAAATTTGTTTTTTTCTCTTCCTGGGTTTTCGTTACCAAGATAAAACTAGTCACCCAGAGACAGAAAGGGATCATACGTCTTTCCTCAGCATGATTGACCCTACAGCCATCGCCCTCCAATTCAGATTTTTTAAAAAAATCTGATAGAGGACTGATATGACCAGCCGAGTTGATCGGATCGGGCCTCTCCGACCGCCCGTCTAGCCCAGTAAGGGCCAAAGTGGAGTGTTGCAGGGTTGCTCAGCCACCAGGTTCCCGTCCTCAAGCATCACGGGTCGCCACCCACGGCAAACAGGTAGCCTCATTGGGGGGGTCTTACCCCTCTGCAGAGGTGCAGTCAGCGTATTCTACAGCCCCAGCCGACAGGGCGAGAGGGTGTTTTGAACCCCCAGCATTTAGTGATGCCTGGCATGAGAATATGTTCTATATGTAAGTGTTTATCCTTTCCCTTTTTTACCAGCAGCCTCAAGGCTTTTATCTACTAAAATACTGTTTTCCAATTAGGACATTTCTCTTATACAACTATGTATAAGCACTTTCTTGTATCTCCTGTCATGTCTGTATTCTCTTCTGTTAAGTTTGCTCATGCAATAAAATATCCTTGTTATCACTTTGTCGTGAATTGTTCTATCATTTTTCAACACTGGGCTTGCAAATTGTTGATAATAAATTCTGTTTTGGATGAACTAACATAAGGAAAAAGGACCCTCTTATATATTTTCTGTATATAAATTTTACCCTATCTGTTGATTCTATTATTTCTTTCACCCCTGCTATCTATCATCATTCCTGGTTCAGTCATTTACTCCTTTTCTCCTCTCTTGTAATTCCATACACAAATATAACCCTTGTATTGGATCTCACCTGCTAAATTATGTTGGTCAGGTATGTATACTAGAAGATTCCCTACTTCCAAGAACTAAGTGCGTCCATATATGTCTGGCCTGCACAAGGTGAGCAGGTGACTGCAGATATTGAACTCACAACCTCCTCATCATGAGGAGTGGCTCATTGTCCGACTACTGTCACCCCTGTTGAATATGCAAATTTCGCACAGGTCAGGTAGCGCTGAGTGTGATTAGCCTGGATGTAAGATCTTGGGGAAAGCAGTTACTTATTATTTAAGGCCTACCTTCCCTCACCATGGGGAGTTGTTTTGATCTTCTTAACATGCATTGAACGAGTGGACAGATTGAGCAAGGACTACTGTGATATCATTGTGTCAGGGGACTTTTGCAGTTGGGGAAATTGATTACAGTGGTTGCTTTCGGCCATCACTTCACACAAACAATTTCAAAGTATTTGAAAGACTAACCTTGTTTGATTCTTAGTTTCTCATCACTATGGCCACCGATGTTTGTAAGTTTGACATATTAAATTTCAATACAGAGAATAAACTTTGTAAACTTACAAATTGTTCTTCAATGTCCTGAGTCAATATCCAGTGTTCATCATTTACAAACAGTCACAAGATGTTGTCAAAACTTCACAAATCTAAAATGGCTGCTACTCATCTGACATTTTATAATTGCTATGAAGTGAATCAATCTCGGCAACATACATTGTATTCAGACAAATATAGTAGCCATTTGCCTTGCTACTGAGGCAGGCTGCTTTTATAGTATTATCTCATTTGCATACTATACTACAATGGTAAATAGAAAATTTATTTTTTCCAGAATGCAATGTCAAATTGCTATATATGTTAGACTGGAAACTGTTTATGGCTTATACCAATAAATAATCCAACATGTAACCAAAATAAAACTGCAGAATAATTTTTAAAGGAATGATAAGAACTGAATACAAACCATTGGATCTCCAACAAGCAGAAGATTTTCACAGCCAAATCTTGCTAATGGGAGCAGGGATGCTGGTTCTGTCATTTGGCTACATTCATCAAGGAGAACAATCTACAACAATCAATTAGCCATTTTAGTTTCTTCAATTTTTGTATAATTATGGCATTTTATAAACAGAAGATTAGAAAGAAAAAGTGTGTTTTTTTTTGTTTTTTTTGTTCAGTAACATTCTGTGTGAGTTTCATATTTTAAAAATACAACTGAAGAAAATACGCATTTGTCTGTTTATAAAGGATTGGGTTATAAGAGCCAGTTTAGCTGAGTCCGTAGAATATCCAGCACGGAAACACAAGGTTTTGGTGGTTTGTTACTAGCCCTCATCAAATCAGTGCATAAGTAGCACAGCTTGGATCTATGCAGTGAGTAAGTGGGGATCTGACAGTAGGTGTGATGCTCCACCTCTGACATAAAAACAATCTCCCTGATCTAGCACTAGCAAAAACGGGATAGACTCCCTCACTGTTCAGCTGATACTGGCAATAGGTCAATATGCCAATTTTACTTTTAGTACTATTTATAAAAAAATGGTAATAATTAATCTCTGGGTAAAATCTAAGGAAAAAAAATTAGCATAGGAAAAAATAATTCTTATAAATTGGACTATTAATCTTGTCTGAATTTGCTTGGATTAAATTAAATTCTAGACAATATTAAGTTTTAATAACAGTGCTTCAACTTTTTTTTTTTTTTTTTCCCCCAAACAACATACTCATTTTGGAAATCATTTTGATTGGCTAAAATTATTAATGCTGAATCTGATTGGTTAAAGACTGCATAAACCTGGCCAGTATAGATTTCAATGCTTTCTGGACATCTATGTTTAGTAAAGGAATATATAATACTTTAGGATGAGGTTCAAATAATAGATAAGGAGAGTGGTTTGAGTGAAGGAAGTTGCTTATATGAATCTGACAACTGCATAAACTAAGCCAGATTAGAGCTTAATGAAATGTTGCTATCTATACTCTGTAAAGAAAAAAAAACAATACAAGAATGTCTTAAAAGTGTACAAAAGATTATTGTGCCAATCTACTTGCTAAATGCAGTTGGATATTTTTGTCTACCTACAGAAAAAATATGGACAGTGTAAGAGTTGTTGACACCTAGGCTACTGAATAAAACATATGAGGGTTGTTTAAAAAGTTCTAAGCCTCACACAGAAAGAAGAGCCATAGCTGAACATTTCTATTGTGACAACACACTACCACTTGTTATAACCTCTTAACACAATGCCCAATGATGCTAACCATTAAGTACAAAAGTGTAAATATAGATATACCACATATATTATTTCCTAATCCCTAGGCATGAAATAACCTTAAATGGGTTGATATGCCATTAAAATCTATCAAACAACCAATTCTTATGAAACTAGAAAAACTAATTCAGATTTCTGTGCAGTAACTAAAGATGAGACCCGGGTTCTCCACACTGAAGAAGTTCAAACAGGCAGTATATATATATATTTAACAACACCTCCACACGAACAGAATGTGACACAAGGTCAAGTTCTTAAGCGGAGTTTAAGAGATTTAAATTCAGAGTTTTCCTTCTTCTAGACTGGTTTCCTAGCCAAAGTTAAAGAGCCCAGTCTGCCTTCAAACAGGCAGTATATGTTAGCAAGGTGATGGCCTCTCTTTTTTGTTCTTTTTCAATCTGATGGTGTAATCATGATTAACTACATGGAAAATGGAAACAATATTAATGGACAGTACTATGCATCAGAATTAAGACAATTGAAGGAAGCAATCAAGTTGAAACGCAGAGGGAAATTGAGGGCAGGTGTGCTCTTGCTCCAAAATAACACATCTGTTCACACTGCTCAGGTTCCAATGGTTAAAGCAGCCAACTGTTGATTTGAATTGCTACCACCCCCACCCCCCTTACCCATCAGACTTAGCTACCTCTGATTTCTTCCTGTTTCCCAAACTCAAATCCCACCTGCGTGGTTGCCCTTTTGGAAACAATGATGAGGTCATATATACCGTGGAGGAATTTTTGGAGGACGAGGATGCCACTTTCTTCCATGATGGGATTGCAATGCTTGAGCATCGATGGACCAAGTGCATTGATGTCAAAGGGGACAATGTTGAAAAATAGTTAAAAACTGTCTTGTTTCTTTGACTCCTTCTGGGTTAGGCTTATAACTTTTGGAACGACCCTCATACATGAGAGTTAGGCTGAAAAAGTACATCAGCTGAAACATAGTGATAAAGGTTATTTCCTATAAGTCTAACATAAACAAAGGGGAACCACTCTTGACTGATAAATTATTTATTTATTTTCCCATTAAACTAACCCTAACTTCTTTTTTTCCTAGTAGATCAATAAATAAATAAATAATCAGTCAAGAGTGGTTCTCCTTAGTTTATGTTAGACTTATAGGAAATAACCTTGATAAGACTAATGAAGAAGAGGATGTTATTGGCTTGCATTTCATAATTTATGAAATAAAGAAAATTACAAAGTAGTTTTTACAGTTACATCCAGACAAAATGATGACTATATACATTGATTAATTTATATTGAACTGATACTATGCATCATTAAATGCAGTTTCGTTTTGTGAATTTTTAAAGTCTTTTAAAGCAGTGCTATTCAAAGTAGTGATACATGTACTGATGCTGATATATGGCGAGTTCCCAGTTTCACATTATCATAATATATATAACATGTAATTTATTTTAAATATGTTTTAATAATGTGGATCCATTAATCAAAACACTGAGTGTTGGAACATTTTACCAAATATCAATAAATCATCCTCATTTTCTTATTTTTCACTCTTACTCATTTTTTAACACAACATGTAATGTAAAAAAATGGGGCAACTTTTATTAAATTCATTATATTTTTCCGGCATAAATCAACATCACTACAGGTATTAATAATTTCTAGGATAATCTATTGATATAAAACAAAGAATCTGTATGTCTGTCTGTATATTTGTACAATGACCGAGTGCATGTTCTTTTATAAAGGGAAATTGTTGGAGACCAGAAAAGACAAAAGTTCAATAAAATCTACACCCTATTTTTGTCTGAGAATGGATTGAAAAACTTTTTACTCATAATTTTCCATAAGAAGAGCTAATTAAGAATATAATAAGGGTATAAATCAATGATATATTAAAAATCCATTTAAATATGATAAAAGAATAAACAAATTAATAAAGGATAAAACATAATAAAAAGTAAGTAAAAGAAAAAATGAAAATAATAATAATAATAATAATAATAAAAATAAACAACTTAAAAACAAGAATATATAAGAGGTAAAAGATAATAAAACAAAAAAGGATTTTTATTAATCTATATATAAACATAGATAAGAAATTTATTTTTAAATCCTGGTCAAAGCTGGGGTAACTCAGCTAATGATAAATAACAAAAGCAAATAATAATATGACAGAAATATGGTACCAGTCAGTTTAGCTCAGTCAGTAGAGTATTCACCTAGGAATTGCAAGGTTCCAGGTTCAATACCAGTTCTCTCCTAATACTTGATTGGGTGAACACTTAAGCACCAGTAGGTACTGTTATATTATTTGGGGTTATCCACAAAGGATGTCTTCAGATTGAGAAGTCGGAAACAGGAGCTCGTTTTCATATGTGTTTATTCATGGCTGACGGGGCAGGAAGTACAAAGATTAAAGGGGCGGACAATTAGGGTTTAGTTAAGGGTTTGTCCAAGGGACTTAACTAATACAACAGGTACTGTAAGCAATTTGAGTCCTTTGTTTATCAAGATAACTTCATCTAGCAATAAATGACCTGAAAAGAGGTTGATATGTCATAAAACAAAACAACCAACCAGTCTTCTCCAACTCATCGCATAGTAGCATAGCTTGGATAATCTGATCTGTGCAGTAAATTGGGGAGCTGATGGTAGTTGTTGCACCCCACCTCAGCAAAAACAATCTCCCTGGTCTAGTGCTAGCACTAGCAAAAAGGGGATAGACTCCCTTGCTGTTCTGTTGATACAGATAATAGGCTACTCTGCTGATTTTACTTTACATGAAAAATATCCTGCCAATAGGCCACATCAGGTAGTTTGAGAAACACTGTTTTAAAGTATAGACTAATTTTAAGAGCCAAATAAAGGAAATAAATCAATCCTCAAAAGACTTTCTCCTTCATCCAGATGGTTTAATAAGATTAAAAAAAAAACTTACTTTAAAAAAATGATTTGATATTAATATAGGTGTGTACTCTATGATGTATGATAATACATACTCAGTTATTATATACATTAGAAAGAAAGAAAAAACTCTTATAACTTACAGGAAATTTAATTTTTTCCAGGCAGCTGAATGAACAGGAAGCACAAGTCACTCCAACTACTTTGACAGCACATAATTTCTGAGATGATAAAAGGAAAACAAAAATGTGAACTATGTTTTCTATTATATTTTTATAAATACAAAATTGAATTACAGTGTTACCTTAACTTATGGGTCTTACAAGTTGTCACTCAGTCGATTTTTGCTCTTTGTTGAGAGCTAAAACTTGAGGTATGAGTGAGCTTCACATACGCTTATGTTTATAAGTTCACTAAAAACATTAAGGTTTCCAAATTTATTATGCAAAAGAAAAATATTATCTATAAAAAAAAAAAAAATAAACATTAAAACATATTACAGTACATAATTCATTACATTCTATTTTATCATGTTTTTATCAAATGCATTGTTATTTTTTTTATTTAAAAAAACAACAAAAAAACAACATTAAAGAGTTTTGATGGAGGCTGGATCAGATTAATAGCATTTCAGTTTATTCTAATGGTGAAAATTGATTTGATATACAAGGAAATTGAATTATAGTGAAATGAATTAAACTCATAAGTCAAGGTACTATTGTATTAATTTTGCATTTATTGAAAATTATTATTATTATTATAATACCAACTCAAAGTGTAAAGACGTTGATTTTCGCGACTTTAATGAGGAAAATATTCTATCAACGAAATTAACGAAATCTATTTTGAATAATTCAAACTAGACCGACCGAACAAACGAGAATTTTCTTGCTAAAAATTGTTGACCAAAGCATTACAATTATTTTCTACGGCGACGAGTATACAGACCGAAAGATAGCCAAAAGTATGAAATAACAAGCCAAAATGTCAGTAAAAAGGAAGCCATGGGTAGCAGCGTGGTGGATGTGAGAAACGGCAGATGATCCCATACTGGGACAATGGCGGGGCTCATACGATGCTGGGCAGAGGAACCCTAAACGGGTCAACGGCCAGGATCAAACAGTTCAGTTAGGAAACTACTGCTCCTCATCTCTAAGACTAGCGCCTATTGATGAGTCAACAGCCACCGATAGATATCCATGGCATATCATGGATATCCGCGCTGAAAACGCGACGTGATGATGATAATAATACCAACAGCTTTCTCTATGTTAAGTCAAATTTTTGTACCACAAGGATATTTATAAAGGTCTTTTCTCATGAATTTGAGAAATATTCAATGAATAGATATTGTTCAATATTGATTATTAAGTCTATATCAAAATAAAAACAAAGATATCATCATCATCATCATCAGGTCGCGCCAACATCACAGATTCTCATTACCCTCTCTCTCTCGCCACCTATTCTTATCAGCCATCACTCATGGCAGGTCTTCTGTATGGCATCCAGAATCCGCACAGAGCTGATTGATGTAGGCCTACACTGGTGTGTCCATGTGTAGGTGTCCACAGGAGGACATCACTTATGAATTCGCCCTTACTTCTCCAGCAATGTCTGACATTTCTTGTTTGTCTTACTTGGATGGCTTATGTGACAGGAGATAAGTTTATTTACAGACATACCACCATTTCAGTTCAACACAAGTATCCTTATAGTAGGGGAGCCATGCACAAACTGGAGCTCATGCAAGGCCAGTGCTAAAAATTGCCTGAATCCCTTTGGCATTCCTCCTTTAAGGCACCTCAGGCACTGGGCAATAAAACCAGCCCTGCCCCTTTAAATCAAGGGGCAGGTGTTACCTGGGGGATAGCACCCTGGGACAACACTAATATTATATTCCTTACTGGTCAAATGGCCGAAGCCACCGGACACAGGTTTCCAAAGAAACAAGGTAAGTGAGACAGGAGGTAAGTAACCTGCTGCTTTTTTTGTGGGGTGCTGCTCCCAAAATTCATTCAGGACAACCCACAGCATCCTTGTGTAGTTCCCATCTAGCTTTACAGCTATAAATTATTTGTACTAAGAATAGTTACTTGAAGTTATAATTGTTTACTAAGGATTATTATTGGTTACTTAAAACCATAAAACTGTGTGCAAACAAATGACTATTAGATAAAAATAAATAGCTTCATGAAATTATTTCATCAAAAGATTAAAAAATTGATAATTACCTTCTTGTTTAAGCCCAGTTTATGCATTTCAATTGATTTCCTCACATATCTACAAAAATAGAGAAATTCAAATTATTTAAAAAAAGAAGACAAAATTAAGGAAGTTATCAAAACCCAAGTTTATTGGTTATTCACTGTTGAATATGACGAATAAAAAAAAAAACAGTTGGAAAAATAAAACAAATTAAGATTTTAGAGATAAAATTTGATCTTTTATTTTGATAAGTTGTTCAGTATAACTGCTTGAACATTTGAATAAAGTAATGAATTAGTAATTAAAAACAATCCCATTCCCAATGAATTAACAATCCCAAGGATTAGATGGGTTTCCATTACCCTGGCAGGATAGGGTTGATCTTTGTGTTAATGACAAACTGAACTTTGATGCCCTTTTAAATTATAGTATAATTTATTTAATTATGTTTTACAGTGAGAAAAATAAACATAGGAATAATAAGTTTATCAGATAAAATAAAACAGTTCAGACACAGCATCAGAGTTTCAGACTATCATTTGATGAATTCAATTATTATTATATATACTAGCAAATATATGCACCCTCCGGGTGCAAGTATTTAAGTTTTAATGTAATAAAATATCACATTAAATTAGAAAGGCTAATGAAACTGAATAAGAATACAGAAAAAAATTGGAACAGAGGGGGTATGATTGAAAAATAGAACAACTTTGAAACTAACTCTTCCATCATTTTCCGTTACTCCCTTCTTTCATTGGTAAATTTTCCTAATTTAACTATTTAGTTAAAATGGGAAATAAAGAATAAAATTGTAGTTATTTCTTCTTGCTAATGGATTTCTTTTAAGATTTATCCCCGAGATTTTTGCTCATATTCAATAAGGTAAAAGCAAACAATTAGAAATCAATAATACTAAGCATATATTTATTAAAATCAAATTTTTAATATCAATATGCAAATTAGCCTTCCCATTCACACTGTAAACCGCTATTTTGTTGTATATATAAATACAATTGCATGTTGTTAGTATGTAGATATGGTCAACAGTCTTAATGATGAAAAACAATTTTATTAATAATTAAGGTTTAAATTTAAATAGAAATAAAGTCATGGAGAATGTGATGTAAATAACAAAGGGAATTGTGACTTGTATAGTAATATAGTTTCGGTTACAGACAGACAAACCCACAGTCTCCATTATAATAAAATTATGGATAACAAATGTTTTGGTTTCTTTGTTTAATAGCATATCAACCTTTGTAGATTATTCAATGCCAAAGTCATCCTTGTAGAGTTATGGTCAAGTTCCTGCTATATGACTGAAGTTAAGCAGTGAGGAGCCTGTCAAATGGTTAGTTGGATGACCACTTAAGCAATAGAAGGTACTATAAGCAACCTGAGGCTTGTGTGCCATAAGAAAATACACACAAAGTTAAAAAAAATCATTTATTAAAATGACTTGATTCAGCATTAAATGACCTGAAAAAGGTTGATATGCTTTAAAATAAAAGCACCAAACAAAAAACATCCTTTGTTCTTGTAGAAGAACAGTAGTGGTACTATTTAACCCATAGCTTGGGGGATGAGGGTTTCATATCTTTCCCAAAGGTACAAGTCTAAAAATGACTGGAGTTTGAACTCGCTTACTACGATGTTGCAGTCCAGCACATTAGCCACTATGCCACAGGGACTCCTCCCTCATTATTATAACAATGAGAGTGTCCATTTACATGACTGATTAATGGGCTATAATTACATCAGGAAACTAATAGATTGTCTAGTATCTATAGTAAAAAGTAAAGTCTGCAGAGTGGTCTATTATTGATATCAGCCTAGACAGCAAGGAAGTCTATCTCCTTTTCTCTAGCAATAGACCAGGGAGATTGTTTTAGCTGAGGTGGGGTGCCACACCTACCGTCAGCTCCCAAATACTTTACCGCACAAATCAGATATCTCAAGCTGTGCTATTCATGTGCTAAATTGGCAAGGACAGGTATTAAACCTGGAACTTTGCAATTCTTAGGTGGATACTCTACCAACTGAGCTAAATCAGCCCCCTAAACAAACTTGTATTTTAAAACCTTTTTGCAATGCATTTATGTTTATTGTCAATAGGATAAAATATTTTAAAAAACAAAAACTGAACAGTTAAACTTGCAAATCATCGTCAAAATTAAAACGGAAAATTTTGACGAAGATTTGCAACACATCAAACTAAATTTTGAAATTAAAATTAATTTTACAAAACAGGTTCAAAAATGATAAAAAAAATTTTTTTAAATCTCTCAAACTTTTCTTTTTAAATTAAAAAAAATCTTTCTCTTTTTTTAATTTATTTATTTACTTGTTTTATTTTATTTATTTATTCATTTTTTTTCCTACTTGACTTTATTTTGGTAAGTCAGGTTAGGAATTGTTTTATTTCATTTATTTAACAAATCTTGAAATATTTTCTAAACTGTACATAAATATTTTAGTTTAAAAATATTTAAAAAAACTGTACATAAATATTTTAGTTTTGAAAATATTTCAAGATTCGTTAAATAAATGAAATAAAACAATTACTAACCTGACTTACCAAAAAAAAGTCAAGTATTTTGAATTGGATATTAAAATTAATTTCAATTTCAAAATTTAGTTTGATGTGTTGTAAATCGTCGTCAAAATTTTCAGTTTTAATTTTGACAATGATTTGCAAGTTTAGCCAACTGAACTTACTGTTTCTCCATTTTGGAGAGATTTTCTTCTTTCAGCATATCTTGCAGTTCTTTCAAATCATGGTTTTCATTACTTGTGGCATGAACACTATAAATAACAATAAAATTATTTGTAATTGTGGTATGAAGTTTCTTCAGGTAGAAATTCAACAGAACTCAACTGATGCAAAAGAACAATATATCTTTATTGTAACTCATTTACAAATCCTTTAATTTGTTTAAAGACTTTCTCACAACACTTTTACAATTCCAGTTCAAGGGTCTACTAAGACAAAATTCTTCTCGGACGATTTTTCCCTCCCTGCTTCTGATCTGGGTAGAAGTTGCGTTACATCTTGGGAAATTTAATAGATCTCAAATTATGGTGTCAACCTACCAGTCTTGCATAGTTATTTACCTTATACTGTCTACATAAAAAGGGTGAATTTGTGGGTCTATCAAAAAAGGGATCGAAATATACCCAACCAACTGGTGCATCCTAAGCAACAACTACAATATATATATATTTACCAACCCCTCCACACAAGTAAAGTTTATTTTTTATAAATTATATTTTTCTTTGGTGTTATAAATTTGGAAACTTAAATGTTTTATAAGAACTTATTGACATAAGCATATCTGAAGCTTACTCTAGCCCTCAACACAAAACAAAAAATTAACTGAGTGACAGTTCATAACTTGGAAAATTCGTAAATTGCGACACTCGTAAGTCAAGGTATCTATCTATCTATATAAATATATATCTCACATGTCACTACAATCTTATATTTTAGGCAGAGAAAAGAGTAGCCACCTTACAGATTTTGGTATATAGATAGATGGTATGAATATTCATAAATTATCGCACAAGGCCACATTCGAGGAGTGTGAAATGGTTATAAAGAAACCATGCCAATTACTCGGAGAGGCTTGTCTAAGTTGGAAATAAATATTCAATTAATACCACTGATAGTGACACAAATAGAAACTTAAAACCCAATATCAATGCTTTGAAGTTCAATAGAGTAGCCTCCCTTAGCTTGTTCATACCTCAAATTTTACCTAGTGACACACAAAGCAAAAAATCAACTGATTGACACCTCGTAAGTCAAGATGCTACTGTATTTACCATGTTTCCCACGTGTATGGGTTAGGCACAAGGCTCTATCAATGTGGGACCACCCACGAACCGAAGCTCATGGGAGGCGGGTGCAAAAAATATGTTCATTCCAGGGGGGGGCCTCAGGCACCAGGCAATAAACCCAGTCCTGCCCCTTTAAATCAAGGGGGCAGGTGTTGCCTTGAGGGATGGCCCCCAGGGATTAGCATTGTTAACTTCTGCGGTCCATGGCCGAAGCTACTGGACCCCACCCTAGGGCAGAAGTGGAGTTTATTTCCTATAAGTCTAACATGATCAAAGGGGAACCACTCTTGACTGATAAATTATTTATTCATTTTCCCATTAAACTAAACCTAAACCTAAACCCTAACCCCGTCTTCTTTTTTCCTAGTAGATCAATAAATAAATAAATAATTTATCAGTCAAGAGTGGTTCCCCTTTGGTCATGTTAGACTTATAGGAAATAACCGAGGAAGAACAATAGAAAAAGCAACAAATAACATCAATGATTACCTGAATGGTAAGATTGGTTTTGCAATTTTCCTTACACTGCCAACACGGATGAATTCACTACAACCAAATTCCAATAAACTGCAATGAAAAAAGAAGAAACACACAACGTTGAGAATATCCTTGTCATCTAATTTATGAGGAAGAGATTAGAAATATTTGAAAAAAAAAAAAAAATAAAGCTCATATAAGATTAAAGTTGTTTCCAGGAACAAAAATAAAATAAATGTAATCACTTACAAACATATAGTCTCACTTTTTCTAAAACTCCAGTCAGATGTTGACTCTCACAAGAGAGTCCTGGTAGGACTCTCTCTTATTGGCAAATAAAAATGGTGGAACCTGTATTTCCATTTTCTTTACACAATGGCAAAACTGGTACTTTCTTAAAACTCAAGAACCAAATTTCAACAGTAATTTATATCTTGGATCTTTCTTTCAAATTATCAAGTAAAATCTGTAATATTTTTTCATCAGTAAATTTCAATTTATTCATCAATATATATATATATATATATATATATATATATATATATATTATATATATAAGAAAGATTCTGTCTGTCTATATGTATGTTTGTTTGTGCAATGACAGCGCACACATTCTTTTATAAAAGAAAATTGGTAGGGATCCGCAAAGTCCAAAGTTTAATAAAATCCATACCCTATTTTTGTCTGAGAGGGGGGGGGGTTAAAAAGGTTTATACCCTTCATTTTCCATAAGAAAAGCTAAATAAAAATATAATAATTCTATAAATCAATGATATATTAAAAATCAATTTAACAAAAATGATTAAAAAATAAAACATAATAAAAAGCAAATGAAAGATAAATAAGAGAAAAAATACAAACGGGAATAATAATAAAAATAAACAACTTAAAAACAAGAATATATAAAAAATAAAAGATAATAAAACAAATATATAGAAAAAGAATTTTTATTAATCTATTTATAAATATGGATGAGATTTATTTTTAACTTTTGAAATCTCAAGCAATTCTGAGTAGCTCAGTCGGCAGAGCATCCGACAAAGAACCACAAGGTTTCTGGTTCGGTACTGGCCCTCAGCAACTCAGTGTATGAGTAGCACAGGGATCTGTGCGGTAAAGTGAGGATCTGATGCTAGGTGTGGTGCTCTGCCTCAGATGCCAAAACAATCTCCTTGGTCTAGTGCTAGTGAAAAAGGGATAGACTCCCTCGTTGTCTGGCTGATACTGACTTTAGGCCACCCCATCAACCTTACTTACTACTTATAACTAATAAACCAATTGTATCTGTTCTTCATAAATTTTGTCAATCCTTTGCACAGATACGGTATCATATTATTTACCCAACCCCTCCACATGAGCAGGATGCAACATAAGGTCAATTTTTTAAGTGGAATATAAAAAGTTTAAATTCAAAGTTTTTCTTCTTGAAAGTTAAAAGATAGACAAATACTTGGACCTTGTCAGAGAGCTGAAAAACTGTGAAATCTGAAGGTGACGGTGAGACTTGTAGCAATGGTAGTTTACGGTTTCATAAAAGAGATTGGGGGAATTGGAAATCAGAGGAAGGACCAAGACTATATAAACAACAATATTGTTAGGATCAGCTAGAATACTCAGAATGGTCTTGGAACGGCCAAATCAAAGGAATAAATCAATGAGAGAGGAATAGATTAAAATTATTTTTAATAGATTTTATATTCTTTTGTGGCCTTGTGGTATTTAATGTTGATGCAACATGGTTTTAAATCATCATCATCATCTACGTGTGTTGACAGTCTGGATTCCTTTGATTCTTTCTCACCATTTGTCCCTATTGGCCATCAATCTTGATAGGTTCTTTCGACAGCATCCAGTGTCTGCACAGAACTGGTTAATGTAAGTTTTAGCTGGTCAGCTAACACTGGTGTGTCCATGTGTAGGAGTTCATAGGAGAATGATGCTTAGGAGTTAGTCCATATTTCTCCAGCAGTACTCAAGCATGTCTTGTTCATCTTACTTGGATGGTTTGTGTGATGTGCGTTAAGTGGCTGTACAGCTGCTGTTTTGTAGGGTTCTGCTTCCGGGATTTGTTTAAAACACCACCCAGCATACTTGTGTAGTCCCCATCTAGCTATTTCTCCAATTATTTTGTTAGTCCAAATGGTTCAACCATACAGTAGTACGGACATGGCTACAGCTTGGAAGAATTCTCATTCTATTTTATCAGAGCGATAATGATTTCCATATTGTCATTAACCTGTCAATAGCAGTCCATGCCTTACCTATGCGTATGTTGACATTGCTTTCAGTAGATGAGATATTGTTACCAAAGTATATGAATTAGTCAACTAATTTCAGAGGCTTGCCATTTAATGAGGCAATGGCACCAGCTGGATTAAAGCACATGAACTCTGAGTTCACATACAAACTGATGCCTCTTCCTGCCTGCTCCAGAAATTCGACTTGAGCAGATGTATTTGCAAGAAGCACTAGATCATCTGTGTAGTCTACATCAGTAATAGATTCTGCTGGATATAGTCTGCTTCTTGTCTTTTTTTTAGTGTGAAACCATTTTCTTACATTAGTTCTATTGACATTTGTAGTACATAATCAAACATCAACTACTGACTCTAGTGGTAAATACACATAGTAGTGCTGATAACTTTTTGATTTAGTGTGTCCTGGGACGCACATATTTACTTTGAATGAGTCCCCAGGAAAATTTATGGGTTCCAACTAAAGCCGTCTAACTCCTACCTTGTAACCTATCCTGTGTAATTCATTTCTAAGAAACTATTGAAATGTATTTACAGTTAACTTGAAATGGTGAGGGAAGAAAAAAGAAAAACACTAGGATGCATGGACATGATTTTACTGCATCCTTTTAGATTTTTGTGTGTCAGCATCTCTGTATACAAATAGCATTCTGAGAGTTTTTCTAAATTTGTTTATTCTTTAATACATATATAATTGTAAATGAGTTAAAATTTTTTTTAAAAACCCCAAAAAAACCCCTTAAGGTTTTGAAATTTTCTTACTAGAGTAGGATCCGGTCGACAGCAACATTTGTTGTTGAAGATATCAGAATTTTCTGATCTTTCATGCGGTCAGCTGATGATTTCATTGCTTCGTGGGTTTCAATAACATCCAATAAATAAAGCACAATGATTGCCAATAAGAAACTCTTGCCAGAACCAAATACTCCTGAAAATAAAGCAACAACAAAAAAAAGCCATTAAATGTATAACAGATTTTAAAAATGAAACTTTTTAAGTAACTTTTTTTTTTCTATTTGCTTGTAACTTTCTGTTTTACTGTTTGCAAGATGTCTTGCAATATTTGGTACTAATGCAGAATAGCGTGCAGGAGATAATATCATTAGAATCGCATTTTACGTATAATTAGTATTGGATTACGGAAACTTCTGAAGTAGCCTGACACTAACCCTATCCGTAATCCTAGTGTCTCAAAGGATTTGGATATTTCCGTGAAATCTAATGAACTGTAATGCTTTTTATACATATTCTAATGATATTATCTCTTGCCCACTATTCTGCATTAATACCAAATATTTTTCTATGTGCTAGTTTGCAGTGCATACATCACATGACCAAAGCAGTTCAAGTCGTGAAAGGTAGTTGGTAGGTATTATCATGGTAGTTGGTGCACTGACATGTTGTGCATTGCTTCACTCCATGTGAAACTACTACTCATCTCTAAGGATGATGTTTATTGATGAGTTAACAAAACAGCTACAGATAGAGTACCATGACAGTAAACCAACCAATTCATCTATACATATATAAAGGGCAGTTATGTGTATGTTTGGGTGTATGTCCAGAGGAAACTATGAAAATAAAACAATTAATCACAAAGTATATATATATATATATATATATATATATATATACACACATTCACTATCACCAGAGTTTGATTTTGTGTAAAAATAATGAAGATTTTATTTATATCTGAGAAGATATTTAAAAATTAGGATTTGAATAGTAAGAGAAGAAAAAGTCAGTTATTTCCTATAACTCCAACATAAACAAAGGGGAACCACTCTTGACTGATAAATTATTTATTTATGTATTGATCTACTAGGAAAAAAAGAAGACGGGGTTAGGGTTAGGGTTGAGGGTTAGTTTAATGGGAAAATAAATAAATAATTTATCAGTCAAGAGTGGTTCCCCTTTGTTTATGTTGGAGTTATAGAAAATAACCGGAAAGTCACTGGTTGTAACCTTAGTGGCCCTAAGGTTTCAAACATTGATCACTCTGAAGCCAGTTTTACATTTATTTAAACTATTACTTATTTTGGAAATATAGCATCAGAAATTTGCTGTATATTGTAAATTGGGAAAATCAATTCTATTCACCTTTTAAAGAATATCCTATGAACACCTACAGATCAAAGGACAGAATTATTGTGGGCATAATAACTGTAGACAGTCAAGAAGTTAACTGAAACAAAAGTTAATAATACTGACATCCATTTTATATGTTTTGAAAAAATACGTCATGGATTTTGCTTCTTAGAATAGTAAAAAAAAGTAAGTCAATGGACACATCAGAGTAGGCCAACCAGCAAAAGCTTATACTGATCAACACTGTACGGATACTGGATGCCGTGATGATTATTAGTCTCTCTCTCATTGTTACGGGCAAATCGCCCGTAACAATGAGAGAGAGACTAATAGAAATCAGTGCTGTCACCACATAACTTATTTTAAAAGGACGCAATGAGACTAAAGGGAGATAACTTTAAAATTAATCTATAGAGTTAGTTCCCTTTGAATTTTTCCGTAATCGTTCTGATTATCTGTATATTTTTTTTTAATATGATTAAATAAAAAAGAAATTAAAAGCATAATATTAGATATTTATAAAACTGTATGACTTGTTACTTTGGGTTAGGTTAAACATTACATTTACCATCTTTTTCTGGTTTGCTTTACTTTTAAAAAAAAAAGAAAGAAAGAAATCTATAATTTTCTAAATAAATTGTACATCTAAAGGAATCTATAGAATGACTGAAATGCTGTGGTTGGATGAAAAGTGGTGAATAAGAGAGGAAAGAAACCGCCACAGAAGAGAGAGCCAAAAGGAAGGAGAGACAACAGCAACTCCAGCAAGCATCACTGTTTGTTTGCAGTCACTGCACCAGAGATTGCCATTCAAAAATTGGCCTATTCAGCCACTCACACAGATGCAGTTAAAAAAAAATTGGACAACACACCATCATCTTTAGCAGACGGAAGTATGCCAATACATAGAAGAAACATAAAGAATCAGATTAATATTAGTTATATGCAAAAGTTACCAGCAGAAATAACAATAAAAAACATTTTTCAAGTGTGTATTGAATCTTTGGTTTTCAAAACAAAAGAGTAATAGGAACTTTTTCAGCACATCTAATAAATTCAAAATGAAACATTTGAAAATTACAGAAATTATATTTAAATAACAAAGTAATTCAGTAAATGTTATAAATGTGGACAGATTTATAGATATTTCACACAAGACTACAAATATGGGGTACAGAAAAAGGATTGGATTTATCAGTTATGATTTTAATGATAATCTTGCTATTCATTACACCATTATGAGGTACACTACTAAAAAATTTAAAAAAAATAAAAAACTAAGCCAAGTTTAGATTTGGCAACCTTTCTCTAAGCTTTTATTCTGGAACCAAAATTGCAACAAATATTTTTTTTTTAAATGATCTAAATGTAGTTGATTTTCTTCCAATAATATCAAAAATTGTCCATTATTTAATATCTAAAAAAAGTGAAATTATTCATTTCAGTGTGAATGTTGGTTTTTCTTCTTGTGTTACCCCTGTGAAAAATCATATTTGAAAAAAATGTTTTTATTTATTTATTTCAAATCTTTAAAGCCTTACCATGGATTAAGATTACTGGTAGTTTGTCTGACTGTTGAGAATCCAGCATTGAGGCAACATTATTCAAGGCTTGAGCCTGACCAGAGTTTAGTTTCCAAAAAGTTGCATACTTCTCTGCTAAACTGGCCTGTAGAAAAAAATAGACCATTGAAAAGTTACACTTTAAGGAACTTTAAGATGAGTCAGTGGGATTAACGAAGAAAAATAATTATTTTATAATAAAAAATGAAAAAGGAATTATTTCATGTGTTGATATGCATAAAACAACTATTAATAAAAGACAGAGGAAAAATTTAAATCCATATAAAGAAACAAAAAAAGCTAATACATTTCATCTTACTTTATATTTAATTGATACTTTTTTTTAAAGTGAAAGTGAAAGTAAAGTAGGTGGATTGTCCTATTGTTGGTATCAGCCAGACAGCAATGGAGTCTATCCTCTCTTCACTAGCATTAGACTAGGAAGATTGTTTTGCATCTGAGATGGAGTGCCACGCCTACCATCAGCTCCCCACTACTGCACAGATCCAAGCTGTGCTACTCATAGGCTGAGTTGGCGAGGGCTGGTATTAATCCAAGAACTTTGTGGTTCCAAGGTGAATGCTCTACTGGCTATCAACCAAATATTGACATCTATAGAATTGTAACTACATATATTCATTACTTATAATCGAAATTGGATGATTTGTTCTGTTAACTCTTATGTATGCATTCCATACATTTTTAGATTTTAAAATACTAGAATTAACCCTTCTGGGGCGAAGAGTAACAAGAGAACTTTAGATAAATCAATATGATAAGAAAAATTATTATTCTGTAATAAAAAAAAATTAAAAGGAATTGTAATTGTTAAACTCCAATAATTTTTTTTTTATTTGCTAGCTTTTTTTTGTATTTTATATCCAAAAGTGAATTAAGCAATCAAATGTGTGGCCAAATTTGCTGCACAAAAAGGGTTGATAAGAATTAATAATAAAAAATTAAGCAAATAATAGAATTAATAAAAACTGTCAATAAACATTATACTAATTGTTTTGTTTTTTTTCAAAACTTATTGAACCAATAATTAACAAAAACAACTAAAAAACAACAAAAAGAAATAACTATGTACAGATTTATTGGTTGTTTAATGGCATATCAACCCTTTTCAGGTCATTTAATGCTGAATCAAGTCATTTTGATAAACAAAGCACTCAGGTTGCTTATAGTAGAAGGTACTGTAATTAACCTGAGTCCTTTTTTTTATCTTGCTTAAGTAGTCACCCAATTACATATTCAATAGGCTCATTAGTGTTTACCTTCAGTGATCTAGTGGGAACTGGTGCTTTCAGCGTAACTTGATTGTATATATTTTAACTTCCAATATTATAATAATTCACATAATTAACACTTCTGTTCTTATCATGATTAGATTCAACTGATTTGAAAAACATGTTTTTATAAAATGTTCCTCCTGTTTTTACAAGTCTTTAATAGTATTAATAAAAGCTTTCAAACCAACTGATTATTTTTTAAATCTAAGAATCAAAACAAAAAAAAATCATCTAAAAAAATAGATTGACATAATTTTAGCCAAAAAAAAAAAAGAAAAAAAAAGAAACAAATTTCTCAAGGTAAGTTTTTGCATTGTATTATCAAATTAGATAATTTATATTTACCTTGAAAATAATTTTGAATTGTAATATGAGGATGAGTCAAAAGTTTTGCAATATTTTGGTAACTTATATGTTAATAGGGCCAGTTTAGCTTGATTGGAAAAGCATCCACCTAGGAATCACAAGGTTACGGGTTCGATACCGGTCATCGTCAACTCAGCATATGAGTAACTCAGCTTGGGTAATTTGATCTGAGTGGTAAAGAATCTGGAAGCTGACAGTAAGTATGGCACGACACCTCAGCAAAACAATCTCCCTGATCTAGTACTAGAGAAAAGGGGATAGACTCCCTCATTGTTCTGCTGATGCCAACAATAGGCCACTCAGCAGACTTTACTCTTATTCTTCAAGTTACAATAAAAGCAGTCTAGCATTCAGAGTAGAAACCATCGTGTTGTACTGTCTGAAGCCACATTTCTCCCAGTTCTTTGATCCCACACATACTAGTTCTTTCCTTTGGGGTAAAGAACTCCTTCACTGAAGCTTCCACCTCCTTTTAGTTGTTGATTGGTTGGTTTGTTTTTATGGCATGTTAACCCTTAGGTTATTTTATGCTGAATGTGTTTTATTTTATTCCTTCTTGTAAGATATTCAATTTTTTTAAACACATTTTTTTTTAAATTCATTTTTTTATTTATTTAACCCATTTATTTATTTAACCCATAGATGGAACCCTAACAGGTACTACCACTCTGGGTCAGAGTGGACCTGGGAATAATGGTGATGAAGGTGTACAGATCTCCGGAATTGGAACTTCACCAATAGATATAGTTTAACGACATACCCAGGACACTAAGACCTTCAACCACCACCTACTAGCACATATTTTATAAAAAGGGTTGGGGGTTTTCCATAAAAGCAATAAGGTGAGGATAATCATATAGGTGCTAGAGACCAGCCGAATGATCAGAGGGATCCTCTCTGATCGCCTGTCTAGCCTAAGTAAGGGCCAAAGTGGAGTGTTTCATGTCATGGACTGCTCAGCCACCAAGATTCTGTCCTTATGAATCACAGATTGCCACCCACTGCAAACAGGTAGTCTCATTGGAGGGATTTTATCCCTCTGCAGTGGTGCAGACAGAGAATTCTACAGCCCAAGCTGACAGGGCGCCTTGGTTGTTGAAGTGCAAATATTGCAAAACTTTTGACTCACTCTAGTATTATTAGAACTTACCAATTCATGACTGGAATATTTTGATTGTTTTGAAATGGAGTCTTAAATCCGGGCATCATTTGAGTCCATTGTGTTGTCAGATGTTTTCTTTGAATTCAAATCTGTTATACTCCGCTTGGAGTGGTCGCTACTAGAATAGGCTCATTCCTAATTAGTGATCTATTTCACTATTTTATACATAAGTATACCAAAGACTTTTCTACATACGTATTAATACATTTCTTAACGTACACTCTCTATGTACAACTCCGTGACTCTATTTCATGATCTATTCTATTTCAATTAAAAAAAACAACATTTATTTAGATTTAAATTTCACCCTAGTATTGATAGAACTTACCAATTCATGACTGGAATATTTTGATTGTTTTTGGTGACATTGAAATGGAGTCTTAAATCCGGGCATCATTTGAGTCCATTGTGTTGTCAGATGTTTTCTTGGAAGATAAAGCAAAAAAAAAAAAAAAATTTAAATGAAACATTAAAACAATATTTGTAAATATGTTTTTTTCTACATCTGAACACTTTGGTAATTTTCACCTTTAGTTGTCAAAATTCCTAGCAAATAAGGCAATTAGAGTAACCTCCCTTGACTTTCACTTTAAACTAAGCAGGTAGCTATTTTGAAAGTCTCCGTGCAAAATAAACAAAGCTTAGAAACTTTTTCGAAAACAGTACAACTGCATGCTTTAACACAAAAATATCTTCTTAATAACAATTAAGTTCATTTCAGATAATTTTATGCTAGGAATTTAGCCAACTGACTTTCACTTTGAAACAAGTCGGTAGCCATTTTGAAAGTGTCCGAGCGAAATACACAAATCTTAGAAACTTTTCGAAAACAATACAACTGCATGCTTTAACACAAAAATATCATAAAATGTCTTCTTAATAACAATTAAGTTCATTTCAGATAATGCGCACGCACAATTTTATGCTAGGAATTTTAACAACTAATGGTGAAAATTACCAACACTTTTTACTTTCATAAAAACAACATTACATTACAATAAAATTAATCAATTGTTCATTTATTCTATAAACAATTAGTGAAAATGAATTGAAGGTAGAAAAAAGGATACCTGTGAAGTAGGGTTGATATTATCGGGGAAGAAGATATAGACACATGATTTTGTAAATTCATCATACAACTGAGCTCTGAAGACACATTACCAGCCAAGATAGCATGACACACAGCTAAAAAGAAAAGAAATGAAATAAAATAAAATAAAATAAAAACAAGAATTAGAAAATATCCTAAAACAAATCAAACAGGATTAGTGTTTCTTTTTTTCATTGCAACTACTTTGACCATCATTCTATGGTTGTTATTAAATCAACTTACGATGGTTGAAATTTCGACCCAGACATCCATAATGCCAACCATCGTCACATAGAAGAAGACGAAATCAACCACGACTCGAAAGAGACTCATCTCGCTTTAATGGAGGAATTACTATTGGTTGGTTTAAAAGATAGAGAAGTAATTAAATACCAACAAAAAAAGAGACCCAGTCTCTACTGTATATTTAAAATTAATAACCTTGGTTCTTCTTTAAAGAATTACTTATATCTGTTAAAATATTTTAAATCTATTTAAACCTGAAAAACTATGAAATAGCAGAGGTGGTCACTATGTGATGATAGATAGACAAAAAATTATATTCAGTAAATTATAGTAAGTTACTCACTGTCAGTGTTCCAATTTGATGGGGAGTATCCAGCCAAGGGTTCTATCTGAAGTTCTGAACTTGAATTGGGTCCGTAGAATGCACTTTTGGCAATAAAGGTAACTGATGGCTCAAAATTCAAATTCTTTGATATAATCCACAAATCATCTACAAACAAAAGTAAGAGATTCATCAGGAAGAATGAAAAAATGAAAGAAAGCAGAGATGAATAAGATAAAATATAATTACGAGGGTGGGCTTAAAAAGTTCCTATGATAACATCGATAAAGTCGAGTAAAGTAAAGTCGACGGGGTGGCCTAATGTCGGTATCAACCAGAACAGCGAGGGAGTCTATCCCCTTTTTGCTAGTGCTAGACCAAGGAGATTGTTTTTGCATCTGAGATGGAGCACCACACCTACCATCAGCTGTTCACTTTACCCCAGTGGAGTAAGTGGAGTAAAGCTGGTCTGAATTCAGAGATTTCCTTCTCTTACACTGGTTAGCTAACCAAGGCTAAAGAACCCAATCTGCCCTACTATTTACCAATAACTGGGGGGGGGGCAGAAGAGATGGATTATTGCCTTTCCCAAGGGCATTAGAGGGAAGTGAAATACAAACAGCCTCATCCAGGATTTTAACTAGGGTCCCAAAAACATCAACTTCATGAGATAATATATAATTATAAATCTCTTTTTTATGTGTATTTATCTTTTATATTTATTTACCAACCTCTCCACATGAGTAGGATGTGATACAAGGTCAATTTCTTAAATAGTGTTTAACAGGCTTGAATTCAGAGTTTTCCTTCTCCTAGACTGGTTGCCTAAACAAGGTTAAAGAGCCCAGTCCGACTTACTATTTACTCATAGCTGGGGGGGAGAATAGCTGAATGCAAACCTTTCCCAAGGGTATGTGAAATGGAAATAGCTTTGTCCAGGATTTGAACTCAGGTAGACAAATCCATTTCCTATGACAGTAACAATTACACTATGCACCTCCTATTTATAGTAGCAATTATTGATTTTAATTGTTATATATATATATATATATATATATATATATATATATATATATATGTATATTAATGGCATATGAACCTTCATGGGTTATTTAATGCCAAAGCCATCCTTGTAAAAGAACAGTAGCGGTACTATTTAACCCATACTTGAGAGGATGAGGGAGTTCATACCTTTCCCAAGGTATAAAAAAGAATTTCATAGTATGACTGAAGTTTGAACTCACTATGATGTTGTGAGTCCAGCACATGTGTATATTTTTTAACAGACAACAAAATAACCAACTGTGGTCTTAGTCTGACTCTCTTACATTGCAAAGATAAGAACTTCAGCAAGTTAGAAATAATAAACAGTAATAGCTACATATCTTTACTTAGCTGAAAAGCACTTTTTTATTTATTTACTTGAATATACCTTGGTTTATCATTCTTTTATGTCTGTATAGATGATAGCTTAGATTCTTGTTACAGTTCAGTAAAAGAAAGTAATGATAATTTGATTTGTATTCAAGTGTAAATTAGCATGTATACACATATCTTCTTTTGATGATTATAAGAAGTTTGGGACCAAGACACTAATAAGCACCCCAGGTGAGACCTAGATTCAAAAGGACATGTTTGACTTTTCACCATCAAAATCCGGTTGTTTTGTTAACAGACGATTTTTAGACGCACTTTTTTATTATTTATATCATGTTGAAGTTGTTACTGAATAGTAGCAATTTTTTTTAAATTATAAAACTCTAAATGAAAGACACATTTTTATATTAAAGACACTTTTTTTTTTTTACTTATTTCATGTTGTTGTTGTTAATTCAATGGCAATTCTTTTTTAATTATAAAACTTTTAACGTTAGACACGTTCAACACAGGAATGGTTAAAGCTATAAAAAGTATATTATAAGGTTATAATAATAACTGCTAACCCTAACCCTAAACCCTTACCCTAGCAAAATCTTTTTTTAAATAAATACTTTTTAATTTTAAATTAATATTGTTATTGTTGTTTTTGTTTTGTTTTTGTTTTAATTATAAAACTTTAAACGAAAGACATGTTTTTATATTAAAATAGTTTTAATATGTTTATTTAGATAGAAATTGTTTTTACAAAGTATTTTTAGGTTTATTTAAATAAAAGGATGTTGTTCAGAAATGGTATTACACTATTCATAAAATTTATTTTTCCTGTGTCTCTACATAGATTCCTATCTGAAATAATATTGTTAATGTCAATAACAATATGAGTTAATTGTTGGTTGAAAATTATTTTTTAACATATACTAACAACAAGAAGAAATAATTCATTTTTTTAATTAACTATTATATAATAATAACTGCTAACCCTAACCCCTAACCCTAGCAAAATCTTTTTTTAAATAAATACTTTTTAATATTAACTATCCGTAGAGGTACATGGAAAATAAATAAACATGTCTTTTGTTTTAAGTTTTATTTTTTTTAAATAACAATATTAGTTTATCTTTAGTGCAAATTTTTTTTTTCACATATGCTAACAACAACAACATGAAATAACTATTTTTTTTAAAAATTAAAATCAAAAACTATTTTAGTATAAAAATATTACTGGTTTTTATCGGCTGTCTGTTTTGTTTACTAACAACTGGTGAAAAGCAAAATTCAGTTCCTTTCAAAACGGATCGGGGCTGGGGTGCCTATTGGTGTCTAGGTCCGAAGTTTTACCTTTGGAGTAACAACTAGAAGACTCTTTGAAAGATAATCTAATATAGAGTCGATCTTTCAGGTTTTCACATTCATATTGTTTCTGAAAGACAAAACAAAAAAGAAACATTAACTGAAATATATCTTATTATAATGGAGATTGTGTGTTGTTCTGTCTGTAACCGAAACTATATCACTACTCAAGTCACAATTCCCTTAGTTATATATGTCACATTCTCCATGATTTTATTTTTATTTAAAGACAAATTATTAATAATATTGGCCTTATTTACATACTAATAACATGCAATTGTATTTATATATTCAACAAAATAGGGGTTTACAGTGTAAATGGGAAGGCTAATTTGTATATTGATATTCAAAATTTGATTTTGATAAATATGTGCTTAGTATTATTGATTTCTAATTGTTTGGTTTTATCTTAATGAATATGAGCAAAAATCTTGTGGATAAATCTTAAAAGAACTCTATTAACAAGAAGAAATAGCTGTAATTTTATTCTTTACTTCCTATTTTAACTAAATAGTTAAATTAGGAAAATTTAGCAATGAAAGACAGGAGCGATGGAAGAGTTTCAGTTGTTCTATTTTTCGATTTTACTCCCCTGTTTCAAATCTTTTTATCTGCATTCTTATTTAGTTTCATTAGCCTTTCTAATTTAATATGATATTTTATTACATTAAAACTTAAATACTTGCACCCAGAGGGTGCATATATCTGCTAGTCTATATAATAACTTGCATATATAAAAGAGAATGTGTGTCAATCTTTTTGAGTTAATATCTTTTCTACAAGTGCAGACTCTTAAAGAATCCAGAACAAAATTTATCATTCTATCTTTTTACAAATCTTAAACCTGTGTATCACTATTTTTAACATTAAGGCTATTTCTTGTTTTTTGGGGTTTTTTTTAAAAATAATATTCTTTATACAAAATTTCTTTCACACTTTTCTTTAGAGATTAAGTTACTTTTTGGTAATAATGAATGAAATTAATTTATGGGTTCTATAATGACCTAATAGAAATATGATATTTTGATTCAAGGATTTCCTATTTAAACCAAAATTGTAAAAAGTGTATTACAGTCTTTTAATTATAATGCAGAGCCAGGGTCACCAAACTTTTTTCACGGTAGGCCGGATAATTGAAAAAATAACGAGCATGAGCCACATTATTATTGTGTCAAATACTCGCTAACCAGAACGAAAGCTCTCCCATATGTTTTAACAAACAAAATCAAGTACCATCGGTGGGCTTGATAAAATGCCTTCATAGGCCAGATCCAGCCTGCAGGCCGTAGTTTGGTGACCCCTAGTGTAGAGAGACAAACATAATGGTCTTCCCTTGGATTGTGGGAGTGGCTTCTGAAGTCATGTGTCCGTTGGTCACATAATAATTTAGCCCTTTCAGATTCTCTTTTTCAACTCCTTTTTTTGAAAGGACAACACCTAACCTGTTTCAGTCCTTGTTCATTGAGTGAAAAGGACATATTTCCCAGTCCTTCTCGTAGAGCAGAATAGTGATAATTAGTCTCCAACTTTCTCACCATTTATTACACCTTGCCATGGAAGACACCGTAAGTCTTTTATGATTAATTCCTGTTGTTTGTTCATGGAACATATTGTGCATTTAACTTGTTTGGGACATATGTATTCTGCCATTTGTTATTATATGTTATGCTTATTAAACATTCATATGTGCATTGTTCATGTGAGTTAGTTGTCTGTGTTTCCATACCAAATGTTCAGTGTTAGTGTATCTATGGATGCACTAATGCATTATAAGGATTTAGTGTTGGTTATGAACTAAAAGCATTATGAACTAAAAGATGAGGAAGCGCGGTGGTGTACTGGTTAGAGTTGTAGGAAATGGACTCATCAAACCGAGTTCAATTCCTGGATGAAGCCACAGTTCATATGGTGCTAATAGCCTTGGGAAAGGTATGAATCCAGATATTCTCCCTCCAGCTATAGGTAAATAGTAGGGCAGACTGGTCTCTTTAACCTTGGTTAGGCAATCAGTCTAGGAGAAAAACTCTGAATTCAAACCTGGTCACTACTAGAATAGGCTTAGGCCTACTTAGTGATCTATTTCAATTTTAAAATGTTTTTTATTTATTTCAATTTTTAATGCCCACTAATTCTTATAATAGTAATTGACAGTGACCCTCAAAATTAAGATACTTTTTACAGAAAATCAATGTACTAAAAGTTCTTCTTATACTTTATCTTAATGATAATAAGAACAATACAATACTAATGATTCTTATGGGATTTAATTGAAGAAGGTAAAGATACTCAGTTCATTTGATGTAATTTTTGGATAACGAGGGAGTCTATCCCCTTTTTGCTAGTGCTAGACCAAGAAGATTGTTTTTGCATCTGAGATGGAGCACCACACCTACCATCAGCTGTTCACTTTACCCCAGTGGAGTAAGTGGAGTAAAGCTGGTCTGAATTCAGAGATTTCCTTCTCTTACACTGGTTAGCTAACCAAGGCTAAAGAACCCAATCTGTCCTACTATTTACCAATAACTGGGGGGGGGGACAGAAGAGATGGATTCTTGCCTTTCCCAAGGGCATTAGTGGGAAGTGAAATACAAACAGCCTCATCCAGGATTTTAACTAGGGTCCCCAAAACATCAACTTCATAAGATAATATATAATTATAATTGTAAATCTCTTTTTTATGTGTATTTATCTTTTATATTTATTTACCAACCTCTCCACATGAGTAGAATGTGACACAAGGTCAATTTCTTAAATAGTGTTTAACAGGTTTGAATTCAGATTTAATTGAAGAAGGTAAAGATACTCAGTTCATTTGATGTAATTTTTGGATACAAAATATTATCTTTCTGTTTTTAATCAAAGAAAAAAAAAACAGAAAATAAACTAAAATTAATTCAAGGGCACTTAGTAAAAAAAAACAACTAAGAAAAACTGGAGTGGCTACTTTTACTAAATGACCTGCACTGGCCACTTTTACTAACTAATCAGCACTGGCTACTTTTACTAACTGACCCGCACTGGCTACTTTTACTAACTGACCTCCACTAGCTACTTTTACTAACTGATCTGCAGAAGCTACTTTTACTAACTGACCCCACACTAGCTACTTTTACTAACTGACCCACACTAGCTACTTTTACTAACTGATCCGCAGAAGCTACTTTTACTGACTGACCCGCACTGGCTACTTTTACTAACTGACCTGCACTGGCTACTTTTACTAACTGACCTACACTAGCTACTTTTACTAACTGATCTGCAGAAGCTACTTTTACTAACTGATCCATGGTGACTACTTTTATTAACTCACAGTAACTACTTTTACTAACTGACCTTTGTGTATATAAATTTTGGTTTAAATCAGTTTCTCTAAAAAGAGAAAGAGACACATGGATTTTTAGGCATTGCAAAATTGCAGTAAAAACAAAATATCTTCTTTCTAAAAACTTGTCTTTAATATTAGAAAATTGTAATATCTTCTAATTGTCTCAAGGGTGGCTTCAGATCAACTCTTAAGACTCACCAATAACAACATATATAAACCACAAGATGGCAGATCAAATAATCCTATTCATTCAAACAATCATACAATAGGCAGTGTTCACTTCCGTATTGAAATGTCCCTTATCAATATCATACCTAGACATTACACACATTAACTCAATATTTACTGGAATTAATCGAAGGGAAATTTTTTAACTTTTAAAAAATATCTAACATAGTAGTCTTCCAAAAAATTAATGCATACACAATTTAAGATTGGTATTTAAAAAGTTCTATAATTTATGGAATATTGGTAAAATCTAAAAATGTAAATATAGCAATTTTTATAAATCCTCTATAATGAAATCACGGTACTTATTGGGTTAAAAAATTATTTTATTCTTTCTTGTTAGTCAATGATTGATTGATTTTAATGGTATGCCAAATTGTGTAGGGTTATATAATGTCAAGAGGTTAGGAAATTATGTTCATTGTATGCTCATAATTACAAGGGTAATCTCAAAGTGAGGTCTCCAAAATATTTAGAAATCACAGAAATGTTTATAGTTTATTGTCAATGATGTTTACATCATTTTAAAGTTTCAACATGTGTCTATTTTTCAACATATCTTCATTTCATTTGATGCATTTTGGTAGGCACTGTGGCAGTTTTTCTATGCTCATGTTATACCAGCTCAATGCCATGTTGTTGAGGAAACGTTGAACCTCATCGTCATTGTAAACTCCCTACACCACTTGCGGACGTTTATGACATTCATGCATAACTTGCCATACACTTCTATTAATTAGCGACAAATTTCAATTGGTTTAATGCCTTTTGCGTTCAAAAACCAAACAACTGTACAAACTTCACACTTAGTCGTAGCGTCAATTGGGAACTCCATTAGAAATGACTGCCAACTGTGCATGGCAGTGAGGTGCATGCAAGGGCACACACAGATGCATGCACAGCAAACACTACAGCCTGGCCAATAGCAACACAGTTCCCCTGTGTCCCCAGTGCTTTGGAGACCTTATTTTGGGGATTACCCTCGTACATTTTCGTGTAGTTGTTTATAGCCTTATAAAAGAAGAAGCAGCAAAGTCAAAACTCTCTTTCACTCTTTCAGCCTTAAGAGAATTAATAATGCACCAGTTGTGTTCCTGTCCATGGACAAGGGGCTTTGTGCCCCTAACAACCTTATAGCACATGAACATGCTTAACATGTAAGTCTTTACACTTTCCTTTGCTACCAGCTACATATCAAAGACTCAAGACTTTCCCTACTAAAGGTTTTCTTTTTGAACACTACCATCACAATTAACCAAAAACTGTTGAATTAAAGGAAACCTACTCTGTACTTCTTGCTTTTCATCTCCCAGGGGCTTTGTCGCACAAAGACTGATTCACAATAAAACATGATGTGATGACGTCTAAGGTAGATATTAATACTGTTTCCATCATACAATCTAGGTGACTGCGATTTTAAGAGAGTCAATGGTGAAGATGATGTTCTGGGTGCCTGCTGATCAAAGTTATCTGCCCACTGGAAAAACTGTGAAATAAAAACACAGACAATTAGTTAGAAAAGTTGTTTTCAAAGGCTATAAATAATACAAACAAATAAGACATACAAATATAAGTAAAACCAGGCTCAAGTCTTTAGTTGTAATGTAATTGCATTACAACTAAAGACTTGAGCCTGGTTTTATCTGTACGCTAAACAATTCCATTACAACTAAAGACTTGAGACGGGTTTTATCTGTACGCTAAACAATTCCATTACAACTAAATACTTGAGACTGGTTTTATCTGTACGCTAAACAATTCCATTACAACTAAATACTTGAGACTGGTTTTATCCGTACGCTAAACAATTCTATTACAACTAAATACTTGAGACTGGTTTTATCTGTACGCTAAACAATTCCATTACAACTAAATACTTGAGCCTGGTTTTATCCGTACGCTAAAGAATTGCATTACAACTAAAGACTTGAGCCTGGTTTTGTTTGTACACTAAACAATTCCATTACAACTAAAGACTTGAGCCTGGTTTTATCTGTATGCTAAACAATTGCATTACAAATAGAAGTAAGTAAAGTCTGTGAAGTGGTCTAGTGTAGGTATCAGCCAGACAGTGATGGAATCTATCTATTTTTTGCTAGTGCTAGAGGCAGGAAGGTTGTTTTTGCTGAGGTGGAGTGCCACAACTATAGTCAGCTTCCAGATGCTTTATTACACAGATCAGATTATCCAAACTGTGCAACTCATGCACTGAGTTGGTGGAGACTGGTATTGAACCCAGAACCTTATGATTTCTAGGCAGGTGCTCTACCAACTGAGCTAAACTGAACCCTTTATTAAAAACACAGACAATTAGTTATAAAAGTTGTTTGCAAAGGCAACAAATAGTAGAAACTAATAAGACATATGAGTAATGAGCAATGATAAGACAAAATTGTTCATGTTTCGGATTCCATAGTTTTCAATAAGATCTGTTTTGCCACTGAAGTATTATTTTGACATTCTCTGTTGATTAAACATTTATTTTCCTATTCAAAATAAATAGATGAAGCATTCTTCTAACAAACATTGCAAATAGCTGACACTCAGCTTTCATTTAATTAACTTCTTAACCATAGGTACAGTGTACACTGAAGTAATATCCACCTCTATTGATAGATGTATTGGGATTACATCTCTCAACTATTAGGGGACACGATATCTCATAAAAGAAAGCAAACATTTTAGTTAAAAAAAAAATTTAGCTAAAAAAAAAAAGAATTTAGCTAAAAAAAAAAAATATATATACAAGGTGTGTCAAAAAAGTATCAAAGATTTTTTGTAATTTTTGATACACCATGTATTCTGAAAAAAAAAAAGTTCCATTCATCAATTCTTTCAGACTACAAGGCGTGTCAAAAAAGTACCAAGTTTAAAGCTGTATTTACCAAAATAGAAATGAAGAATGAATGGAATGTTATTTTTTACAGAATACAAGGTGTGTCAAAAAGTAGAAAAAATCTCAATATTTTTTTGACACAACTTGTACATGAACTCAAATACAGACCATGAAAAGAATTTAAAGAGTCTGAAACATGTGTCACAACCAATAAAATAATTCTTTAAAAACAAAATTCAAACCATTTTGTGGACTTTCTTTATTGTATATATATATATATATATATATATATATATATATATATATATATATATATATTATATTAGTATTTATAATATAGTTTGCTATATTTATAAGTAAAGAGTGCTCAATATCATTGATAGAGCATCTACAAGGTGTGTCAAAAAAATATCGAGATTTTTTAAACTTTTTGACACACCTTGTATTCCCAAAAAAATCTTGGTAAAAACAGCTTCAATCTTGATACTTTTATGACACACCTTGTATATCTGGGTTAGGGTAGCAAAGACATAAAGTCAACAGCGCTTGGTAACTGTCATTTTTACGTCTTTTAAAGTACGTTGTGTGTTGTAATCAAATACGTTCAAAAACTTTTGATTTCATATCAAAAGTGAGATGTTCTAAAACATTTGCCTCAACCTATTGTACCAGAAAATCAGAATGTTAAAAAATAGCTCAACTGATTTTTCTTTTCTTTTTTGTCAAGTGAAAATTAGTAAAACAAATTTGATTAGAAAAGTTTTTTTGTTTTTTTTACTTTGCACTGATGATTCTTGACTGCTGTGCATGTATAGAAAAACCTTCCCTGTAAATAGAAAGAAAAAGAGAAAAAAACAAAAGTTAATAGTTAATATCTATGGTGGATTGGTTTGATCATAAGCTGGACATTAAATATTTTCCATTAATAACTCTAGCAAAAATAAAAATTAAAAATCCTCCGGAAGGTGTAAAAATTTATTTTAAAAAGATATTGCCTGAGGGAGTTAAAAATTCAATGTCAGAGGGTTTGTATCATAAATAAATAAAATCATCAAATTTATTAAAGGACAAAAAAAATTAAAACAATTTGAAATGGAACCTTAGTTCTGTCACCTTCAAATAAAATGTTGCCTGCATCTATTAATTATTAATTAGGTAATTTTTTTAATATTTTACACAAAATCGTAGGTATTTATTCATTTATTTGCAAACTTTTTAGTTAACTTCTTGTTACTGAAAAAAGGGCAAGGATAAAAAATAATTTTTTAAATTGATTACAAATTTCACAAATAATTTTTTCCATTTCAAGTAATAATACAATTTTTTAATCAAGTTCATAGATTATATAGATTATTCATTTAAATAATATATAATTTATTTATTTAAGTTGTCATTATTACAATTCAAATGTTGAATTATAAGAAATAGCTTTTATTTATTGTAATAATATTAATTGTACTTTATTCTATGTATTGACAATTTTGTGTATTGTGACGTAACCAGTAATGTAGTTTTGGTTAAAGACAAATACAGATTGAATCTCAATTATTAATAGAAATGAAGACATTAAAACAAGTACCTATCATTATCTATTCCATAAGTGTCAATTTTTATCTCTAAAATTTAAAAAAAAACAAAAAAAAACAATAAAAACTTAGGAAATTATCTTTTATGAGATTTTATGTATACGGTGGTACCTAGACTTACAAGTGCCTCAACGTACAAGTTTTCTGAGTTACAAGGTCTCACTTGGTTGATTTTTTACTTTGTCTTAAGAGTTAATATTTGAGGTACAAGCAAGCTTTAGATATGCTTATGTCAATAAGTTCAATAAAACATGTAATTTTCCAAATTCATTATGCCAAAGAAAATTATTATTTATATAAAAAAATAAACATTAAAACATTTTATAGCACATAATTCATTACATTCTATTTTATTATGTTTTAATAAAATACAGATCTATTTTTCTTATCAAAAAAAAAAAAAAAAAAACAAGGGAAAAAAATGATGTGGGGATGTGGATTAATAGCATTTCAGTTTATTTCAATGAGGAAAATTGATTTGATATACAAGGAAATTGAGTTACAAGTGGAACTTTTAAATTCATAAGTCAAGGTACCACTGTATTGAGATATTTTTTAAAAATTGGCTTCCTTCACATAATTTAAGGATAATTGGTATGATAAAGTTCAATTAAATATTAAAATCAAATTTAACAAAGTTTACTTTCAACTTCCCAGTAGGAATAGCCCATCCTTCACTTTAGCCATAGACAGTTACAATGCTAAAAGAAAGGGATTTGTACAACACAGTTAAAACTTTTTTTTAAAAAAGGGTTTTCTTTCTCAGTTTTTCAATTACATTTGGGTAATTCCATGTCAAATCATCCAGGCCATGTCACCCATCTGCTTCAATTTTTCTGAAATTTTGTCCAAGTGTGGATTATGATAAAGTTAGCCAATCCCCAAAATTTGAGTTTCCAATTTCAAAAATTGGCGGAGTTATGTTGATTCTAAAAATCAACATAACTCTCCAAATTTGGTCGGGGTGTTGCAAAAAATGACAACTTTCTATTTTTGTCTGTAAAATAAAATCTAGAGCTTCCCTACTCCTAAAAATTGGTTCATAAAAGCATTTTAGCCCAAGGAATCCAAAAAATGCTGTCAAAAAAGTCTTAAACTTGACCAATTTTAAGTTATTAATGATTTCTGATTTGCAAAATTTTAACTGATGTTGTAGCTTCGGTTCTGAGCAAATATCAAACAATCTTTTTAGTACAAATAATGTTCAATATATGTGGAATAATAATAGAAAAAAAAATTGTCATAGATGCAGTGCCACATCAAGATATTGATCTTGCTATGAAAAAATCAAAAATCATCAATAACTTAAAATTGGTTGACTTTAAGACTTTTTTGATAGCATTTTTGGATTCCTTGGGCAAAAATGATTTTATAAACCAATTTTTATGAGTAGGGAAGCTCTAGAACTCATTTTACAGACAAAAATAGATTACAAAAAGTCACCATTTTTCGCTAACCTCACCAAATTTGGAGAGCTAAAAATCAACATAACTCCGTCAATTTTTGGAATTGGAAGCTCAAATTTTGGTGATTGTCTAATGTTAACATAGTCCACACCTGGAAAAAAATTCAGAAAAATTGAAGGGGCTGGGTGACAATTTTACTTTTTTTGGATGATTTGATATGGAATTACCCATTTGTCTTTTCATAAGATGTTACATTTACAAACAATAAAGTATGTTTTTATTGATTTCATGGAATGAAGTTACTGTAGCAATTGTCTGCCCCAGCTGGGTTGGACCTGTGTCCAAAAGGGTTATCTTCCCTTACTGCAAGGGTTTCGCCAATAGATGACACTACTAGCTGGGTATTTAAACAGCAGCTCAGAAATCTCTCTCTCTTTCTCTTGGTCTAGCATCCACAGAAGATGGACTAGACATGTGGTGTCTTTGTCCATTAAGTGAGGGGGATTTGCCTCCCAACTATCAGTAAGTGACTCTTATATTCTTTATGAACTCTTTCATACTTCCAAAGGACTTTCGTACTATCTGTTTGTATAATGTCATGTATGTCATGTCCCACGTGCTCAGACAATAAAGTCTGTATTGTTGTTATGTTGTACTTCTTTGTTCGGATTTATTGATGTACATTATTCACCTATGTTGGAAGGTTACTCTGAGTCTTCTAACACATTATAAAAATCACACACTAAATCATATATTAGATCATAAACATTTAGTATTTAATTGGTACAAGTTGGCTAAGTAAAATGCATTAAGAAAAAAAAAGAAATGAAACATTTAATGCGGATCAATGTATCCAAGGATTCATGACCAAGTGTTAATCAAACACTTACTTTGTTTTTGCCTTCTTTTCGTACTTGTATCATTTTGGAGGGCAATCCACAGTTGCAATTAGGGTATTTATTTCCGGATCCTGCAGCTTGGGGATACCTGCCAGAAATGGCTAAAAAAAAAAAAAAAATGAGATGATTTGGACTAATTAAATTTTTACATATTTTTAAAATGACATAAAAATCTTTAAAATAGGATAAAGTTGAAAGCTGTATCCACCCCCCCCCAAAAAAAAATAAATGTAATATGCTTATAAATCTTCCTCTTTCCCTCTGTTGCTTGTGTGTATATATATATATATATATATATAATAAGAAAAAAACAGGTATTTAGAGTATGATTTTATTATAGTTTAAAATATTGTTTTTGGGGGGATTTTTATGGCCTATTGTCGGTATCAGCCGAATAGCGAGGGAGTCTATCCTCTTTTCACTAGCACTAGAACAGGGAGATTGTTTTTTCTTAGGTGGATATGATGATATGATGATATGAACACTTGCTGGAGTGGTATAGTATTGCAGGTTGACTGTACAAGATAGATGACACTTGACAAAGGTTTAATCTATATATATATAAAGAGCAGTTATGTGTGGGTGTATGTCTGGAGGAAACTACTAAAATAAAACAATTAATAACAAAGTAAATATATATCCACATTCACTATCACTAGAGTTTGCTTTCTGTGCAAAAAATAATGAAGATTTGATTTATATTCATAAAAAATAAAATTCAAATAGTAACAGTATGGATTTTTTCTACATTTAATATTTTAAATAGGAGACACTGATTTTTCTTTTCAGACTGTCTGTGCATTTTTTTCTGACGTTCCACCAGGCTGAATCAACATAAAGTCTTTTTTATGAAGAGATTTTAATTGGGCATCTTGCGAGGATCCAATTCACAATTCAGTAATAATGAATCTGCAAGACTAACTTTTTACCCCCCCCCCTTTCTACTGAGGTGATGCCGGGTAGCTGATTCTAGTAAAAAAAATTTAAAAATTTCTGTCTTCAAAACAAGGAAAAATACTTAATTTTGAGCAATAAGTCAAATAAAAATAAAATCAATATTGTGTTAGTATAACATTCAGTTCTAAGACTAACAACAAGAAGAAAGGAATTAATATTTCCTTTCTTTCAAACAATTTATTTGCTAGGCATAAAACACAAACAACAATATAAAGTCCTTCCTGTATATAAAGTTGAGTTTAAAGGACTTACCGAGCGTTGGAGAAGGTATCTTAGGGTGGTTTCCTGGAGCCCCTGAATTCGTTGCCTCGTGGCACCGCGGGTGGATTCTGTCTGACTACCTTTTTGGATATTGCGCCAAAACTCTGGGCTATCACGTGATTGGTAAATCCAATCACAGAGCCTCTCCCTCACTCATTCTATATACAGGAATAACCATTTTACTGACCCAACATCAATAATTTTATCCCTCAAAGTGATTCCCAATCCATTTTGCAACAAACAACTGCAAACAACTTACTGTCAAAATCAATAAAAAATCCTTTGGAACAAAACATAACAATAAATCTGACTATTCCTCACAATATACTATTTGGCATAATCTATGGTAGCATAGATTATTGACAACACTGTGTAGCAGGAATACAAAGAACCCAAATGGAAAGTTACAGACCGTTTGGGAACTTTTGACCCCAGAGGCGGGAAAACCGCAAATCACGTGAAGTCACGTGAGAGCTAGTTAGCTCCCCAGTTCCAGGCAGGATATTGGTGGAAAGAGATGTCTCTTGCCTTAGCTGGAACTCAACTGCGCGCGTTGTGTTAGATAGTAAAGAAACTTAGTTAAGAATAAAGTTGTAAAAAGTAACATGGCGTTGTTGGTTGATGCATGCATTAGTTAGAAGACCGGCCAAGAGATGAAGAACCAACAACAAGATAGAATCCAACATGGCGAGAAGAAATAGAAAGAAGCAACAAGCAAGAAAACTAGGCGATCACGAATGGCCAAAGAAAAGAAGAAAAGTATTATGCATCTCATCTCTCTGATACTCTGTCTACCTCTCTCACTCTCCCTATCGCATAAGAACATTGTTTATATACCCACAACATGTGTGAGTATATAACAATAAGATAACCATGGGCAGGTTGACATTCTGGTAAAATCAATCAATCAATAAAATCCATAATATCAATGAGTCATAAATAGAAAATAGCAGACACATGGTGTAATGGTTACCGTCGAAGGAAATGGACATGGTGAGATGAGTTCAAATTATTAACAAGGCTGTTTGTAGTTCACATAGTGCTAATACACTTGGGAAAGGTATGAAATCCACAACTATTCTCCTTCCAGCAATGAGTAAATAGTAGGGCAGACTGAGCTCTTTAAACTTGGTACATGTTGTAACCTAACAAAGGTAACTAAATGAGAAATAATCAAACAGAGGTTGGAAATGAAATGGAATCTTTATAACATTAACAAAATACAATACTCGCCAGCAGCATGAAGAAAGGTAAACCACTGCTAGTGGTATAAGACTACTCAGTCAGCATAATACTTCCGTATTTATGAGGATTGGGATATACCCCTTAATGTTCATAGCTAGGGTATATAACAGTACAGCAACTAGTCTAGGAGAAAGAAAACTCTGAATTCAAACCTGTTAAACTTTGTTTAAGAAATTGACCTTGTGTCACATCCTACTTGTGTGGAAGAGTTGGTAAAGATATATATATGTAGATAGAAAATTAAAATTAAAAAAAGTAAACAAGACATCATCTAAGAGGTACTATTTAAACCCTAGCTGGGGGATGAGGGGGTTCATACCTTTCCCAATGGTATTAGCCTGAAAGTGAATATCATAATAGTGTGACTGGAGTTTGAACTTGCTTACTATGATGTCACAGTCCAACACGTTAGCCACTATACCATACACACTTTCTTTGGACTTTAACATACAAAAGTACTGTGTAAAAGATACAATGATTTCACTAAAATTGTTTGTTTCTTTATTTGAGGGTGCTTGATCAAACTTATATAAATATATGTTAACAAATCAAAGTTATATTTTTATTTCATTTTAATCATACTGGTTTGGTTTGGTTTGTTTTACAGCATATCAACCTCAGTGGGTCATTTAATGCTGATAAAATTTTGAAATAAATCAATTGATACACAATTTTTTTTTATAAATACATTTTTCTATTTAACCCATAGACGGGACCCTAACAGGTAATAGTACTCCAGGTCAGAGTGGACCAGGGAGCAATGGTGATGAAGGGGTGCTCCACATTCTCCAAAACTGGAACCTCACCATCCGATAGAGTTTAACGTCATTCCCAGGATATGTAGACCCTCAGCCACCGCCTTCTAGCACCCTAATGATAAGAAGGGTTGGGGCTTGCCATAAGGGCAATAGGGTTGGGGCAATCATATAGGTGCTAGGGCTTGACATGACCAGCTGATTGATCGGAGGGGGCCTCTCCGACCGCCCGTCTAGCCTAAGTAAGGGTCTAAGTGGAGTGTTGCAGGTCATGGACTGCTCATCCACCAAGACTCCATCCTTAAGTATCACGGGTCACCACCCATGGCTAACACCATTAAGGGGTGTCTTACCCCTCTGCAGAGGTGCAGTTGGTGAATTCTAACGTCCCATCCGACAGGGCGGTTAAACATACTGGAAATCCTGATTCTAGGATACCAACAAAATATTAAACTAAAATTAGAATGTTGTTTACTATTTAACCTTGACTTCAATTAGTTGGTTACAAATTTGCATATTTTAAACGTGATACAAATTTCTAAATAACCTAATTCATTCAATCAACCATGGAAATTTTGGTTACTGCTTTTAGTTTTTACTGTGCCATATTATATGTAATCATCAGAGTGAATCCACCTCTGACATATTTGTTAAATTAAACCCAACCCATTATATCACAGGTTAGACAAACATCTATTGTATACACCACATACAAAGTGTCCTAGGTATAATGTACTTTTCTATGTATTTCCTAACTTTATGCTCACATTCTGAAATCAATTTTTTATGCTTCCTACATATTCTATTAAAATATATGAAAAATATATCTATTAATTTTTCAAAGTATGAAAAAAATTAAACAAGAAACTGACTTGATTATCCACTTAATACACAGTAATATGATTTAATTAATAGCAAAGGAAATATCTCTAATTTTTATCTCTCAGTAATATACAAAGTGTGTCAAAAAAGTATCGAGATTGAAGCTGTATTTACCAAGATAGGAATGAACAATAAATGTATCGTTAATCTTTTTTTAGAATACAAGGTGTGTCAAAAAGTATAGATTTTAAAGCTGTATTTACGAAGATAGAAATGAAGAATGAATGGTAGTATTTGAATTATTCAGAGTATTGTCCTCATCTTTATAAATAAAGATGAGGACAATAGTATGAATAATCCAAATAATACTAATTATCAAGCCTCATCTTAAAAATTCAGAGAAAAAGAATGAATGGAACTTTTTTTTTCAGAATACAAGGTGTGTCAAAAAGTACAAAAAATCTCAATACTTTTTTGACACACCTTGTCTTTCTTTACAACCTTGATAATGAAATATCTCTTAATCATCTCTATCTCAATAATGTGATATCTCTTAATTATCTCTCAGTAATATATATATATTTTATTTATTACTACCTCAGTAATAAAATATCTCTTAATTATCTCTCAGTAATATATATTTTATTTATTACTACCTCAGTAATAAAATATCTCTTAATTATCTCTATTTCAGTCAGAAGATATCTATTATTTATCACTATCTCAGTAACAAAATTATACATCCTTATCTCAGTAATGAGATATCTTTTATTTATCTAAAAAAAGAAAGAAAAAAAAATTTTTTTTAAAAGGAGTGCCAATGAGACATTCTAATGTGATTGCAAATAAAATCTTGAGTAGCAGTAAACTTGGCCTTTTGTGGATAAAAAAAAACAAACTGAATCAGATGTTGGTTAGTACTGAACTTTATGTGCTTGAATGAATGTAATCGTCCGGGTCGAAGGGCACTAATTCCCCCTCAAAGGCCGCTACGCCCGCGCAATGGGGGGGGGAGATGAAGAATAGTTAAGGTTCCAATTACCGTCGAATTGGGAAGACAAGGCAACAAACGATTGTAACTTAAATACAAACCTGAATGCTACAAAGTCCACTGCAAAATGACAAAGTATATATAAGACTCCACAATGTCATTCAAATCGAGCAGTCAAGCAGCCAATCAGAACTCAAGGAATGGAATCACCCAGATTCATGGATGGATCATTCTTGATTCCTATTTATACCAACTGTCTTGGACACTGCTTGAGTTGTACTTAGTTAACTGCTGTTATTAAAACCAACAGTAGACTAACTGACTTCAATACTTGTCTTTTTTTGTTTCATTCCTTTTAATTTATTTATTTCTTTTTTTCTTTTTACAAAACTCAACAACTGAAAAGCAAGTTGTCCCCAAAGCTGAAATACAATGGAAGTGTTTGTTGTGTAATGGCTATCATCAAAGGAAATGGACACTGTGAGACGAGTTCAAATCTTGGATTTTCGGGTCTCATCTAAAGGCCAAACAGAACGCTTTGAAAAATATTTTCATTAGAAAATAATTCTTGATATCATATAACTGTTCAATTTATTTGCATCTCTTACAATATAAATAAAGTAAAGTAAAGTAAAGTCGACGGGGCGGCCTAAAGTCGGTATCAGCCAATCAGCGAGGGAATCTATCCCCTTTTCAATAGCGCTAGAGCAAGGAGATTGTTTTTTTAGCATCTGAGGTGGAGTGCCACACCTACCATCAACTCCTTACTTTACCGCACAGATCCCTGTGCTACTCATATGCTGAGTTGGCGAGGGCCGGTATCGAACTAGGAACCTTGTGGTTTCTAGTCGAACGCTCTACCGACTGAGCTAAACCGGGCCCTCTACAATATAAATAGTTACTTATAATTGTTTACTAAGGATTATTATCATTATCTAGGGCCGGGTTAGCTCAGTCGGTCGAGCGTTCGGCTAGAAACCACAGGGTTCCTAGTTCGATACCGGCCCTCGCCAACTCAGCGTATGAGTAGCACAGGGATCTGTGCGGTAAAGTAAGGAGCTGATGGTAGGTGTGGCGCTCCACCTCAGACGCTAAAATAATCTCCTTGGTCTAGTGCTAGTGAAAAGGAGACAGACTCCCTTGCTGTACCAACTTGCTCAACTGTACCCTTGCTCATACCAACATTAGACCGCCCCGACGACGACTTTATTATTATTATTAGTTACCTGACACCATATACTCATGTGCAAACAAATTTAAATAGAAATAATTACTTGAAACCATATAACTGTGTGCAAACAAATGGTTATTATTAAATAGAAATAATTACTTATTGTGTATAAATTATTTGTATTAGATAGGAATATAGTGCTTCTTTTTCTTTTTTTTTTTTTCTTTTTTCATTTTTAATGAATTTCCCCTTGTTATGCCTCTGGTTGCAACAATTATCCATATATCCTAATTTTTGAATACATTTTCTTATTATTCACTTTTAAGTGTTAGAAACATGTTTGAGTGCTAGAATTTCATTACAACAAATAAAATTATTGACTGCCTACAGCTTGAAAAATTACAAAAAGACTTTAAAAATAACAGATAAATATTCCATGCTATTTCTCTGAATTTTTGAGATGAGATTTGATCATTTGGATTATTTGGATTATTCAGACTATTGTCCTCATCTTTATTGTTATCTACACAACGTTTTGGCCGATGTGACACATGGCATAGTGGATATAGGCATTGAGTTAATACAGTTCTAAGTGACAGTTATCTCTGGACACCAGGTTCAATCCTGGTCAAGGGTGACAGTAACATAGAATAATTAACACAGCTTAACACTTGTACCCAGTCATGGTTAACAGAATGAGAACAGTCTACCCCGTGGACTGAATAAAGGGTTGGGTTCAAAGTCCCATGAAGGCTCCCAAGTTCAACAAGAAGGTCCTTGAGTTTGAAGAGAAGGTTCCCAAGTTCAAGAAGGGGGTTTCCGATTTTGAGAAGGTTCCCGAGTCAGACAAAAAATACCTGAAGAAGTCCAGAGGGCATATTGGCTGAAACGTTGTGTAGATAACAATAAACATGAGGACAATAAATAGTCCAAATATTCCATGCTTATTTTATTTTCAAGATCCATCTTTATATAAATATGAAATGAAAGAAAAACTCACCAGGATTCTTTTCTGAGTGCTGATAGGATGACAAATCAGCTTTTGCCAAGGAACTGTGGTAGTTGCTGGATATCTCAAATAAAATTATATTCAAATGTTCTGAAAATATAAAAATAATATTATTCATTTTTTTTTTAACTTTTAGTTTAGCTGCATACCTTTAAATGAAGAGGAATGTTTGAGCCAAATTTAAAGGAAAAGTTTTTTTGTGTTTCACTTTGAACTAATGACTTTATTAAAGGTATCTATCTGTTTTCTCCACAGCTACAGATAAAATAGTTGGACAAATTGGATTATTTAGCCTTAATAGAGCAACTGGTCTAGGAGAAGGAAAGACTCTGAATTCAAAACCATGGAAGTGTTGTTCAGAGAGTCCGTGACACACTAGTGCACTATTCTTCTTTCATCAGCTTATTCAAAAAGTGTGGCTAGTCATGCACAAAACCTTTGCCCCTATAAACAAATCACCTGTGCAGTTCATTTACTAAGCTTCGACTTAGTTAATGGTCATCATCAATACTGATGGACAAACATTATTATACCTTAAAATATTCTCCAGGTGTGCAGTTGTTTTTTTTCAAATTTCTATAATTTTTATTCATGGCGTAGTGGTTAACATGCTGGACTGCAACACTGTCTTAAGCGAGTTCATACTCCAATCATGCTTTTATATTCACTTTTAGACTTGGGAAAGGTATGAACCCCCTCATACCCCCCATAGGTTAAATAGCACCACTACTGTTCTTCTACAAAAATGGCTTTGGCATAAAATAACCCATGAAGGTTGATATACCATTAAGCAAAAAAACCAAAACAATATACAAAAATACATATGGATAAAAGAAAAATTCTGGTTTTAACCAAAAGTAACCTAATATTACTAGGGTGAGTAATAAAATATATATGGATAAAAGAAAAATTCTGGTTTTAACCAAAAGTAACCTAATATTACTAGGGTGAGTAATAAAATATATATGGATAAAAAAAATTCTGGTTTTAACCAAAAGTAACCTAATATTACTAGGGTGAGTAATAAAAATATATATGGATAAAAAAAAATCTGGTTTTAACCAAAAGTAACCTAATATTACTAGGGTGAGTTAAAAGTTTTACAATAGTTGCATATGTGCTAGTTTGCAGTGTATATATCATATGACCCAAGTAGTTCAAGCCATTTAAGGTATCTGCTATTGTTGGTTGTATCATGGTAGTTTAACATAATAAGGTGGGAAAAAAAAAGTAAAAATCCAAGAATTTACATGTAGTTAATAGTGGAAAAATTTTGGGGATGAGTCAGCACAAGGCTATCTATCAGTTTCTGATTGGTCGACAGGTGCCACGTGGCGAAGTGTGGAAGAGAGAGAGAATGAGAGTGAGTCTGGAAGGAAGCAGTTAGAGGGAGCAGACACAAGATGCATGTATGTTCCCCCAAAGTAATTTTGACTTGGGAATATAATAAATGAACTCATGAGAAAAAAAAACAAAAAACAAGATTGTCTTGTATTGTGATTTAAAAACTATGAACGGTACAAGGCAAGATATCTTCAAGCAAATCCCAAATTGTTCCAGACTCAAACAGCAAAGAATGACATCCAGCCTAACCTCAGATCCAACAATCAGATTCCAGCCTTGAGTAGTAAAACAGAACAAGATTAGAAGATAAGTATATAACGATTACTATTAACATGTCATCACTCATTTCAAATAGACCCACTACACTACAGTAATTGATACACTGACACGTTGTGCATTGCTTCACTCTATGTGACCGGCACCGACTGAGCAATGCCATTGGACATATCTGTTGGTCACAGTGAGAAAATGTTGCGATTAGTGGTTTTTTTCCTTTCTTCTTTCTTTTTCTGTCTCTACTGAATTCATTACCTCTTTATTGAAGAGCTACACTTTCAATTGAATTTTTCGGACAGAAAGAAAGAAAGAAATAAAGAATAGATTTGAAAAGAAAGAAAGACTGAAAGAAACAAAGAAGCTAATTTGACAGAAAAAAGGAAGAAAGAAGAAATTTGAAAGGAAAGAAAGTGAAAGAAAGAAAGAGACGAAGAGCTGATTTTTTAGACAGACAGAAAGAAAGAAAGAAAGAAGGTAAAATATATATAGCACTGTGGAAGTGACCAAAAATATTTGTTGTGCAAAAGGTGAATGTACAGTTGATCACAGTACAGTAACCAAATGGTTAACGTAAGTCAAGGTACCACTGTATATGTATTTGTATCTTGTCTTTAGTTCAGCTTGTGTATGTACATTCATATGTGTGGTTTGTTTTTATTTATATTAAACTCATTTCTTTTATTTGAATCTCTAAAGCAGTATAATCAGCTATGGTCATTATTACTACTAGCAAAAAAAAAAAAAGGAATAAAAAAAGAAGCCCTCTGGCAGTGTAAAAAAGATTTTTGAAAGATATGGCCTGAAGGAGGTAGGAAAATTAGATAAATAAAATAAAATGTTTGATTTTTTTTTTTAATTAATCAATTACTTACTTAAAAAGCATCATATTTACTCCACTCCACTGAGATATTTGTTTTGTTTTATGACAGTAATTAAATCAGAATTTTTTAGAAATGTTTTGGAGGTCCTCTCCAAAACATTTCTAAAAATTTCTGATTTAATTATTCAGCCCTTGTAGAGAAAAATTAAAAAATCGTATGAGTAAAATATATTTTGTTCGGATTTCATAAAATTAGATAAGGGTCGACCTAATAAAAAAATATTTCCCCCATATATATTTTAGGAAAAAACTATCTCCAACATAAATTCATCCAAATGTGAATAAGTATTAAAATTTTCATGAAAATTTGACAGTTGACTTTTCATAGAATCTTAATGTTTTTATGTAGTAATGATACTGACTATACATCAAATTTATTGATAAACTTACTTAATTCTTGAAATGACTGTGATGTAAGCAGTGACATACTTTCAGTTATAAACAAATAGAGACCAAATCTCTATTATTGAAATATTTCATGACATCATTTTAAGTTTAGAATGTAAATCTATTTCAAAGATCTAATGACAGAAAAACTAAACCTTCAAATTTTGGCTTACAAGGATTCTATTAATTGTAGAATAATCAAACTAAGTTCCAATTACTGTCGATTGGTAAGACAATGCAACAAGCAATTGTAACTGAATACAAATCTATCTTGCTGCAATACTACTCTAGAATGCCAGGGTATTTATGAAGCCCCACAACATCATAGAAACCAAGCAGCCAATCAAGACTCAAGGAATGGAATCACCCAAATACATGAATGGACTATTCTTGATTTCCATAAATACAAACTGTCTTGAGCACTGCTTGAGTTGTGCTTAGCCAGTTGCTGTTGTTCAAACCAACAGTATATTGATTGACTTCAATATTCATATAAACAGTAACTTACCTTTTAGCACAGAAGTCAGAATATTCTTGTATTCTGTGACATTTTGGAAATTAACAGGAATTACCATTCTTCTCTTTGGAATCATATTACCTGCAACATCTTGTTGACTTGGAAATTTTAGTTCATTATGATTATATACCTGAAATAGAATTGATGTTGGGTTTAGTGTTCATGAGAAAAATAGCATTAAAAACATTTAGAAATTCACTTTATCATTTCATACATTAATTGGACAAAGATTAACTCTTAACATCCTGTTGATAATTTTCCAAGTCCAGAGCCTCATTCCTCTAAGGATTTATCAAAAAAATGGCTAAAAACGGCCTTTTCATTTCAAGTTACCTGTTATTTCCCTTAAATCAAAGACATCTAAATATGTTTAATGTTACATTTAAACAAAGGCTATCGTTTGGGGTAGATCAGGAAAATGAATGTGACTTCTAGCCAGGCAGAATGAGGCGGTATAGGATGTTAAGAGTTAAGGGAGTCAGTTTTATTAAGGGAGAATCCACATGGCCTAGTAGTTAACGTGCTGGACTGCGACATCATAGTAAGCAAGTTTGAACTCTAGTCACGCTATTACGTTCACTTTTAGACTAATACCCTAGCAAAAAGTATCAAGTCACTTATTTGATATAGCTTTTATGGAAATTTACCAATGCTCATATACATTTAGCCTGAGATTAGCTACTAAGTTCAATTACACTTCCATAATCATACACCAAAAAACTACAAGGACGAGTCAAAAAGTAATGCCATTTTCTTTATTTCATGTGAATGTGTGGCGACCCGTGATGCTTAAGGACAGAGCCCAGGTGGATGAGCAGTTCATGACCTGCAATACTCCACTTTGACCCTATCTTGGGCTAGACGGGCGGTCGGACAGGCCCCCTCCGATCAATCGGCTGGTCACATCAAGCCCTAGCACCTATATGATTGCTCCAACCCTATTGCCCTTATGGCAAGCCCCAACCCCTTTTTATCATATGGGTGCTAGAAGGCGGTGGCTGCGGGTCTACATATCCTGGGAATGACATTAAACTCTATCTGATGGTGAGGTTCCAGTTTTGGAGGTCTGGGGAATGTGGAGCACCCCTTCATCACCATTGCTCCCTGGTCCACTCTGACCCAGAGTGGTAGTACCTGTTAGGGTCCCATCTATGGATTAAATAGAAAAATGTGTTAATAAAAAAAATTCTATTATCCATTAAGAATTGATTTATTTCAAAACTTTATCGGCATTAAATGACCCACTGAGGTTGATATGCCGTAAAAAAAACAAACCAAACAAACCATCATGTGAATGTTTTTATAAAACTAAGGCCTACATTGAGACCCCAACGAGACTCAGAGCAAGAATCCGACGAGCAAGACCCAACTTGCTAATCGACAATGTCCCCCTTCTTGCATGACAATGCTCAACCACACACAAGCATCAAGACAAGGGAAAAAATTGCCTCATTCAGGTGGACAACTTTACTGCATCCTCCATACTCACCAGATTTAGTGCCTTCGGACTATTATCTCTTCAGCCCCATGAAAGAGGGTTTGAGAAGCAAACATTATTTCAGTGACAAGCAAGTGAAATCTGTAGTGAAGAAGTGTCTCAAAGAACAGTCAACATAATTTTACGGGGGAGGGATACATGCTCTGATTTGAAGGTGGAACATTGCTATTGAGAGAACCGGTGACTATGTGGAGAAGTAGGGATGATTCACAGAGGACCAGCTTCATTTTGATGTATTTTACATATTCCTGTGTTAGTAATTATACCTGTCCTAAACAAAATGGCATTACTTTTTGACACACCCTTGTATTTTGTCCCTATTTTATCATAAGGGTAATTCCATGTCAAATCATCCAGAAAAAACTAAAATTGTTACCCACTCCCTTCAATTTTTCGTAAATTTTTTCCAGGTGTGGACTATGTTAACAAATTTTGAGCATCCAATTTCAAGAATATATACTCGCCAACCCCACCAAATTTGGATAGCTAAAAATCGACATAACGCAGCCAATTTTTAGAATTGGAATCTCAAACTTTGGGAATTGACTGACTTTATCATAATCCACACCTGGACAAAATTTCAGAAAAATTGAAGTGGGTGGGTGACATGGCCTGGATGAGTTGACAAAGAATTACCCATATCTTATTTCTCTTGTAGGATGTCCTCCAAAAATATATACTCACTTATCAGTATATAATTCTATAACATTTTGTTATTTTCAGGTATACATTATCTTGTAATAAACATTTAATCATTATTGTCATATTGTGAATTTTTTCTCTATCCAATAATAGTTGTTACATATGAATATACAAGGTGTGTTAAAAAAGTATCGAGATTTTTTGTACTTTTTGACACACCTTGTATTCTAAAAAAACAAAAACAAACAACGTTCCATTTATTAATTTTTTTCAGAATACAAGATGTGTCAAAAAGTACAAAAAATCTTGATACTTTTTTGACACACATTGTATATTTCACACATTAAATGTAACAGCTCTTGCTCCATTGAGGGCATTTAAATTATGCTGACTGTATCCCTGCAGAGGGGTAATAGCCCCCACCCCCAAAAATGATGTGACCTGGGTATGACACTAAACTGCATCAGATGGCTAGCCTTCTGTTCTGGCAATATGGAAAGTAGGGAATCCTTTCATTGCCATTACTCCCAAGTCCACTCTGACCCAAAGTGCTAGTACCTGTTAAGGCCCCATCTATGGGTCAACTAGATCTGTTTTAAAATTAATCGAATTCAATAGGACTGTGTGCAAAAAAAACCCTCTTAAGAAACAACAACACAAAAAATGTAAAGATAAACATACAACCTCTTGGCATTAAATAACCCTAGATGGGTTGACATACCATTAAAATCAATCAATCAATCACTGTAACAACTATTATGAGATAGTTACTATAAAATTTAGTTCAAAGCAACACAGTAATTACCAAAATGTGTATATAGTCACATATATGTGTATATGTATGCATACAAAAATGTGTACTTATTTTTTCTTTTGCTATTTCTTACATTCAAAACTTAATTCAAAATCTTTTTTGATTTAATAATTTTAGAAGTAAATACAGTAGTACCTTGACTTATGAGTTTAATTTGTTCTACTTGTAACTCAATTTCTCAAAATATCAAATCAATTTTCCCCATTGAAATAAACTGAAATGCCATTAATCCATTCCAGCTCCTACAAAAACACCCTCATTTTTTTGTAACTTTTTTTTATAATAAGAAAAATAGCACTGTATTCTATAATAACTTAATAAAATAGAATGTAATGAATTATGCACTGTAATATGTTTTTAATGTTTATTTTTTATAAATTATATTTTTCTTTGACATAATAGATTTAGAAACAGTTGTTTTTAGTGAACATTAACATAAGTGTATCTGAAGCTTGCTCGTACGTTAAATTTTAGCTCATAACACAAAGCAAAAAATTGGTCAAGTGACAGTTAATAAATTGAAAAACTAGTAAGTTGGGGCAATTGTAAGTCAAGTTACCACTGTATTACACTTAATGATTAAATGCAAAAGAATTATTTTTTCATGTTTAAATGATGTATTTTATAAGAAAATGATGTATTTTATAACATCATGGTCTAATAAGGTGCATATAAATTTGGTGAGGGGCAACTGAAATAGATTTTTTTTTTGTTTACCTTTGGGTTTTTAATTGGACAGATAAAATCTGACAATATTTCAGATTGATTCTTTGAAAGTTGTGATGTAGAACTGTTAGTTGTGGTTATACTAGGACTTTGGCTCTCCATAGACTGTGGGGTTAATAATGGTGATCTGAATGGCTGTGCCAATGGGAATGAATAATCATGCAAAGACATTTTTAGATTTGTAGATGAAGAATGAGAACGGTAAGAGTTTGGTGTTAGCAAATTTAAAGAATTGTTATTTTCAGTGCTCAGCAGTGGATATCTTGGAGTGAAAACCTCCAGTTGTTTCCGATTCTGGGAAAGGTCATCTCCAAATGAGGGAACTTTTGTTTTCTTGTAAATTTGATCCAAGATTAAGTTCCGTTTATCATACAACTGCCTATCATCATTGTCTTGGATTCTTGGTTCATTAAATTGGTCTTCTAATTGAAGCTGAAGACCAAAGGATTGAGAGAAAGAATTGGAACAGAAAGTAGAACCATCTTTGTCTTTGGAATCACCATCATAATCATCAGATGTGAATTTCTCATTAGAACTGTAAGTAGTTTCTAGAAATTCATTTTCAGGAAACTGTTCAAGATCATCTTGGTCTGTATCAGCAAATGGAATTGATCCAATCTCTTGTTGGGAATAAGTAACTCCATTATTTTCTTTTATAAAATTCAAATCATTTTTTTTCCCAATCTGGCTAGATATTTCGTTTTTTAACTGGATATTACTATTTATCAACATTTCCCTCTCAAGATTCAGAGAATCGTAAGCTTCTTTCTCTAGACATATTGATTCCTCAGACAATTCTAACTGTTGGTCATTACAAAAATCAGTTTCTGAATTAACTTCTATGTTTTCTGACTGTTTATTTTCTCTGGAACATGATTCTCGGGAATAGTAACATAGATTGTAGTTTTCATGAGTAACACTATCTTCAAATGGCTTACTCTTCAGTGGTTCTGTTTTTCTTTTTAATGACAACAATTTCATATCAGTGTGAATTTCTTTATGTTTATATTTAAGGTTTTCTGAAGAAGAAGAAGAAGAAGAAGAAGAAATTAACTGACAATCTAATAAATCATAGTCTTCATCATCATTATCATCATCATCATCATCATCAGAAACAAGAATATGTTGGATTTCAAGGTCGTTCGGTTCAGTTGAGTTAACAAACTCCTCAAGACAATTGTTCTTATCTGAAGACATTTTTGAAGGGATATCAATATCTATGTCTTTCATAAGTGTTTTATTCAGTTCACTATTTGGGGATGTGATAATTTTGTTTATTTCATGAAGTCGATCATCACAGTTTTCACTTGGTGAATCAAAATTGAGAGTCAAACTTTGTTGAGAATCAGAAGGAATTTTGGTTTGATTAGAATGTTCTTTCAAAGCAAATGTTTTTTCAGCATCCTTTGAATGGAGGTCGAAATTTAGTTGGGAGCACTCTTGTGTTTTTTCATAGTGCTCATCCTCATATGCATACTCAAAGTTTGATTTCCCAAAGTTTTTCATATAGATCTGTCTTTTCAAACCGAAATTGTGATTAGAAAATGCACGATACGGTGATAGAGGAAAGGTATCTTCAAATTCTTGAAAAAAGACAGATTTATTTGTACTTTCTGGAAAGTCATTTTCAAATTCTTGCAGAGATAGGTCAGAAGGAGACAGACAAGGACTAATCGGCTGTTCATAAGCAAGACTGTTAGTAAATGATGGTACTGCGATACCAATTTCATTATTTCGACTGCACATAATATCTGAAATGTCAAATATAAATTTCTTTATTGAGTTTGTTGTAACTCGAGTATCATAGTTAACAGAAATAATAGGAAGAAACACGAGTATTAAGGATAAGGAAAAAGGTTTACTAAGCGAAGATACATGGTGAATAGCAATGAGTAATTAGCAATTGTCAGGTTGAATTAACAAGTCCTGTGAGATATTGTTGTTTCTCGCTATTATTTCTCTGTTAACTCTGATACTTGAGTTAAAACAGAGTTAAATTCCTCTTTTCTCAAAACTATAATTGTATTTTGTGGTAATTATAGTAAAGTGTTCTTATAGTTTATTATTAGACTATAAATAAGTACTAAAAAAGATGTATTAATAATTTATGGTTGTATGATAAATGGGTATTTTTACAATTCCTTGACCTTATAGAAAAATATATAGAATTATTGATAAACTAAAAATATATAGAATTATTGATAATCTAAAAATATATAGATTTATGATAAAATAAAAATTTATAGAATTATTGATAAAATAAAAATATATAGAATAATAAACTTATCAGTGTTTTTTTTAACAAGTTTTATTAATGATCAGACAAGGTTTGTTTTAATAACTTTTTACTAATTTACTTGTCTTCACAGAAGACTATAAATGTTTTCTTAGATTTGAAATTCATGATATAAAAAAAAATGGCATTGAAAATAGCATCAAATTTTCCCTGAATTCAAAAAGATATTTGGTTTAGAAGAAAATTAAGTTTTTATAAAACATTGTTATTTTATATTTTTATGTGTGATACTGTATACAGTATTGGACAAAAAATAGACATTGAAAAAACTGAACCATTTTTTATTAATTGCCACAAATTTTGATAAAACTTCAATGGCTTAGGCACACATAGGAACTGATTATTTTCCTTGATTATTGTTGTCAAAGTTCCCTTAATTGTATTGAAAGGACATAATTTTCTAAAAAGAAAATTCTCAGAAATACAAAAAGATAGAAAATTTTTTTGGTTTGATAACTTAAATTTGTGATTAGTCCTTTGCTAATGGCTATTAAGCAGTTGTCTGAATTTGCAAAAGGTCAAAGTGTGGCATACAATGATTGCGGACTTTTAGTGACTTCACAATATTGCAAAGGAATTGAATGGCCATCATTAATCATGATCTTTGTCAATCAGGTGTTGAAAGTTTTCCTAAAAAAATTATAAGAAAATTGGATATTATCATCAGAAAGAAACTTGTGGTCACAAGAGAAAAATCACTGCATCTGAAGATATAAAAATTGTTAGAACAGCAAAGTGGCAGCACACTACAGCATAATAACAACTCAAATAGCCCTGTTGGCTGGGGCTTTAGAATATCCCGACTGCACCTCTGCAGAGGGTTGAGACTTCCCCCAATGGGGCCACATGTTGGCTGTGGGCCAAATCCTGGAGGCTGAGCAATCCATGACTTGCAACACTCCACTTTGGCCCTTAGTTAGGCTAGACAGGTGGTCGGAGAGACCCCCCTTTGATAAATTGGCTGGTCACATCAACCCCTAGCACCTATATAATTGTCCAACCCTATTAAATTTGATGTATCCCTCAAAAATGAAAACAAAATGTCTTCAGCATAAAATGACCCAATGGGTTAACATGCCGTAAAACCCAACAACCAACAACTCAAAAATAAGTTGAAATCAAAAGTTTCATCAAAAAGTATTAAGTCAACTGTCTGTTTATTTTTGGCCAATACTGTATATGAAGAAAGAGCATTCTTGAACTTTCTTGACCATTTCACTTTCATTTTTTTTTTAGCAGTGTTCAGTAAATTCTCAGGACCATATGACCTTTAGGCACCCCTTTTGCGATCTCATTTCATAAGGACATTTTTTTCATTTACACCGTCAAAATCCGGTTGTTTGTTAACAGACAATTTTTAGAGTTTTTTTTTTAAATTATAAAACTAACCCTAACCCCTAACAAACAACTGGATTTTGATGGTGTAAATGAAAAAAATGTCCTTAAGAAACGAGATTGCAAAAGGGGTGCCTAAAGGTCATATGGTCCAATTCTTATACCTTAAAAAATACCATTAACCAATAGATGGGTTTGAAAAATGCTATATGATTAAGAATTTCATTGAAAGTGTTAATTTCTTTGTTGTTCTCTCACCACAAGAATTCACTAAGATATGAATCTAGCATATCTGCTTGAATGCCATACTGCTTTTTCTTTTTTCTTGTCTTGAAGCAAATACCTCTGAAAACCCACTGTTTATCAGTCAATCTACCCCTATTATACTTTCACCTTACAAAAAGGCTTTCATCAATCTCTACAGTCATACCATGCCCACCAATTACAGTATTTTTCTTTAAAAAAGCATCAGCACAAATTTCCCCTCATAAGTTTTTCCAATGTATAGAATTTTTCAAACCCATCTATCATACAATTTTAGAGAAGGTTGTCATGGATATCCATGCTAATGGTGCAACATGATGATGATGATGATGAACAAAACAACAAAAAAAAACAAAAGTGAAACAGTCAAGAAAGTTAAAAAGTAAAGTGCTGAAGAAAGTTGCAGTTATTTCTAAAAGTTTTCATTATAACATAAGAAGTGGCTATTACCATTGTGGCTTGGTACAATTTGATCAAAATCATAGAATGTTGTATTGTTCTGGGGATTAAAAAGATCATTACCCTGTGAGAAGAAGAAGAGAAAATTATATAAAAAGGTATCTTTATTTTAATTGTAATTTTCCCAGATTATACAAATTTTCCTGTACTATGATTCTGTGTGTATAGATAGAATACACTTTTCTTATATACCTGTACCTACAGACATATTGAGTTGGCTCAAAAAGTTGTTCAGTTTCTTAAGTAAATATATATATATTATATAATATATAATATTTTTGACATTAATATTATTGAACAACCAATTCATGATTTTGATTTTAGCTCTTACAGGCTTCCATACATCAAGAATGGGGGTAACAGAAAAAGTTTGCAAGTTTATTAAGGAAAAATAAAAGAAATATTTAATTTTCAGCATCAAAATCATTAAACAACTTATGTATGATTTTGTTTCACTTTCTTCTGTCATCTTTTATGCAACTTCATAATTTAATTCACTCAGAACTTTATATCTTTCTTGGTAAAAGACTGTTGTAGTTACCCGTTACAATCTTCCAAGGAAATTAAATTTGTTCATTAAGAAAATTCTGTAATGATTAGAATAGATGGTAATCCAAAGGGACAATATCTGCTGAATATGATGGATGAATTAAAACGTCTGAACCAAGTTGTAACAATTTTGGCCTGGTCAACAAAAAACAAAAAAATGTAGTCTAGCATTTAATAAAATATTTTGCCTTTTAACTCTTAATGTCCTGTACCACCTCATTCCACCCAACTGGAAGTCACATTCATTTTCCTAATTGACTCAATATTATAGCCTTTGTTTAAATATAATATTGAACATATTTAGAAGTCTTTAATTTAAGGGAAATAACATGTAACTTTTAATGAAACAGCAATTTTTACCCATTTTTAATAAATGGTTATAGGAATTGGCCTCTGGACTTAGAACATTTTCAACAGAATGTTAAGAGTTAAGTGAATTAATTCCAGATGCAGTTCATTGATTGATGCCTTCAAATAATCGAATTGAGAACAATGCTTTTTTTTTGTAGTAACCATTTAATTTCCCAAAAAGAAGACTCCCTTTCCAGTCTCACCATCTTCACGGCATGACAGGGATAGAATAAATTATTATCTCCCTTAGATAATTTGCATGTCTGATCGGGGGGTCCCATAACAGTTAAGACTCCTTTTAGGTATATACACAGCATCTCTTTCTTTGGATAAAGACACATCTTTGGTACAGTTAATATCACCATTCACTTCATTTCACTTGCCCCATGAACTCTTGTATTCTACATTGTAAAATATCTACTTTTCATCATTGTGTTTAACACCACCACCACCACCCGACCAAAAAAAGAAAACAGAACATTTTCAATACATTTAAGTCACACATGAAAATCAGAGTTCAGTAAGTATTTTGATTAACACATGTGGAAGCCATACACCAAAGTGACTAACATAATCAAACTGGTACAAATTATTTTTAAGCTTTGATTTGGATATATTGAGTATATTTTTTTATCTCTTATACCATGCAATGTTGATTATTCTCAGGTAATATCTTCCTTTGTTGCTTATCAATCTCAACAGGTTAACCCTGATCATTGAGCACTGTTCAGCAAGAGGTGTCCAGTGCCAGTATTCTGTTTAGTTATCTATGAACTTTTACTGAAACTCTCTGATTTATTTCCCTTGTCAGAACTCTTGTGGACTTCCTGTTTATGTACATATTCATTCATTTTCTATCAACCAGCAAGTTTACCTACGTTTGAATAAAAAGTCGTCAGGGTGGCCTAAAGTCGGTATCAGCCAGACAGTAAGGGAATCTATCCCCTTTTCACTAGTGTTAGACCAAGGAGATTGTTCTTGCATCTGAGGTGGATCGCCACACCTACCACCAGCTCCTTACTTTACCACACAGATACATGTGCTACTCACATGCTGAGTTGGTCTAGTATGAAAAAGAAAATAGAGTGGAAAAATAAATTCGACTTGTTGAAGAGAAGGGGGGGGGTCAACAATGTCGTCGTCGTCGTCGTAACAAAATCTGCCGCCGTCGCAAAACCACCAACTCAAACATCTCCAGCAGCTGAAAATCGCAACTCCTGCTGTCGTCACCCCACTTCTACTTATACTAATTTTCTTTCAACATCCAGGTGTCTGCACCTCACGCACGAGATTCTCGAGCCAAACCCGACCGCTGGAATCATCATAGCCATCATCCGGGCACCTGGCGCTTATATCCGGTATTGTAGCTTCTAGACTTCGATGACAATGTTTGCATTCTGAAGGAAGCGGGTTCGATTCTACAGTCCGACATGTCAGGCAAAGCCTAGCCCGCTTCCTTCGAGAATACGGCAGGCCCTGACGCTCGCCACTCACCTCGTGTTCTCTGTCACAGTTGGCAAGGGCCGGTATCAAACCAGAAACCTTGTGGCTCCTAGGCTTACACTCAACCAACTGAGCTGAACTGGCCCCTCTACATTTGAATAAAGTGGGATATAATCCAGTCTAACAGGAGTGTTGTTGTTCTGAATGAATATCTGTTATTATTGAAGTATTACTATTTCAATATTAGTACAACACAAATGTCACAGTAACTTCTCTATAAACAGTGCAAATCATTTTTGAATTTGAGCCATTTTTTTTTTACCTTTCTTAAAATAGAAAAGGAGCTTAATCTCTCCAAAATGTGCTGTAATTTGGTTCTTGGGTTTTAAGGAACCAGAAATACCAGTTCTACCATTGTGTAAGGAAAATGGAAGTACTGGTACTGCTATAGTTATTTGTCAGGTGGTAGGAGTCTCTCTTAGTAGCAAGCATCTGACGAGAATCTTATGTCAAATTTATTACAGTTACCTTCTCAATCATTTGTGACATTGCTGATTATTTTCTTCCACATTAGAACCAATAAATAAAAATACACCAATTTTACAAACAAACACAAACACATACACATGCATGCTAATATGCTAATATAAAGCACCAGTTCCTGCTAGATCACCAAAGTTATGCAGCGATGAGCCTGTTTAATAATTAACTGGGGGACCACTTAAACAACAGTGGGTATTGTAAACAACCAGAGTCCTTTGTTTATCAAAATGACTTGATTCAGCATTAAATGTCCCGAAAAGGGTTTATATGCCATAAACCAACCAACCAACAATATAAGTAAAAGCAATTCTTTTAAATTGAGTCAATGAAATAGACCATATTATAACCAAAAAGAACAAACTTTTTGATCAACTCAATATGTAGCCTGTCTGTCTGTCTATAACATTAAAACTTAAGAAACGGAAATAATTTTCTTTTAAAGTTTGCCTAAGATGAGGCTGTTTTCTTTTTCTTTTGAACATTCACATTTTCAAAATAGAAATGATATTTGTCTCTAATGAAATTAGGCAGAACTTTTTAATGATGAAGAAGTTAAGACAAACATCTTTCTTTTCTTATCTCTACACTTAAATTATAGTAGTAAAGTCTGCAGACTGGCCTACTGTTGGTATCAGCTGAACAGTGAGGGAGTCTATCCTCTTTTAGTTAGCTCTACACCAGGCTGTTTGTTTTTGCTAAGGTGTAGCACCACACCTACCGTCAGCTCCCAGATGCATTACCCCATAGAACAGATTACTCAAGCAATGCTATTTATGTGCTGAGTTGGCAAGGACTGGTATTGAACCCGGAACCTTGTGATATCTAAGTAAATGCTCTACCAACTGAGCTAACTGGACCAAATCATAATCCCATGTAAATGACATAACAAATTATTTTCTCTGACACTAAGACACATTTTCCCACCTGGTTTATAATTTTACTGTATCTGTTAGCTTTGATTTTGAAAGACTGGATATTAAAATATTTTTGCGGTGATTGCTGGCTCTATTGAGCATGAATAATTTGCATGAAGTGTCCTTTTCAAAGGCAGTTTTAGTCTGACAAGCAAATATGAACATGCATCTTACAGAAATCCTCAATGCTTTCATTTCTTTTAGGCAACCTGTTTTGTCATTTTATAAATGTCTATATTAGCTATACCAAAAATGGGCCTAAAATGTGTTTTTGACAAAATGACTTTAGCCCCACCTACAGAAAATAATTTACCAAAAATCAGGCAATTATCGGATTTTAATGAAATTTTCAGTGTTTATTTATCAATGAATGATCTTTATAATGCTTTATTTATTTTATTTCAAAACTTTCTCATTTTTTTCAGGTCACTTAATTTTGACCCCCCCCCCTATGTTGGGGGCGTAACATTTTTTTCAAGTTGGTCTTATAGTTTTCTAATTACAGTATAAATAAAGAGATAAAAGACCAAAGTTATAAAAAAAAAAAATTTAACGGTGGCTTTTCTATGAGAAAATAAGTACCAAAAATCGAAAAATAACATGTAAAAAAATAATAGATAATTAATTTTTTGGAGATTTCTTTTTTACTCATTTTGATAATTATTTAATTGGTTATTATCTCATAAAAGAAAAAATTATACATCAACATTTTTTCTGCTTAAAAAACTACATTTTCAATCGAGTTTTTCTTCAAAAAGTATACTTTGATGTAATAAAATAAGGTTTGCATTAAATAGATATTTATTTTTAGAATCTAAAAATATAACATTTTAAACTTAACATCAGGCTTTTCATATTTTAAATGAATTTTATATATTAATTTTTCATAGCAAAAATACTAAATTAAAGTTTTGAAATAAAATAACTAATGCATTATAAAATTCATTAATTGATAAATCAATACTGAAAATTTCATTAAAATCGGATAATTACCTGATTTTTGGTAAAAAAATTTTTTGCAATCGCGAATGTTACATTAAAATTGTAAACAAGCGCCTAAAACCATTGAAAAAGAGACAGAATGGCGGATCGCGTTGAAATTGACCAAAACAAATCGTTTTAAATCTATTAAAAATAAACTGCATATGTAATGATATTTTTCTTTTTTAAATGATGGTCATTATGTTACTACTTATCATTTTAGACAAAAGTTTGACCTTAAATAATAGATTTAATTAATTTTAATTTGTTTTTAAAAACCTAGCAGCCGACAAAATTGGGTATGCCTAGTCAATATATTTTTTCCAAATGCCAAGATAAATGCATTATGGTCAAGTCACACTGAAATCACCAGTTCCTTCTAAAGATTTCAAAAGTTATTTTAATCTATACAATGCTTGACAACAGGATCTTGTCTGACAATTGTGACAATACTTGTTTTTACCACATGAAACTTAAAGAAACAATAATAGTAATCACTTTTTAGTTATTATCTATACATATATAAAGGGCAGTTGTGTGTATGTATGTCCAGATGAAATCTATCTATTCTATACATATATAAAGGGCAGTTGTGTGTATGTATGTCCAGATGAAATCTATCTATTCTATACATATATAAAGGGCAGTTGTGTGTATGTGTGTCCAGATGAAATCTATCTATTCTATACATATATAAAGGGCAGTTGTGTGTATATGTATGTCCAGAGGAAATTTCGAAAATAAAACAATTAACAACAAAGTAAATATATATACACATTAAATATCACCAGGGCTTGGTTTTTTAGCAAAAATAATAGATTTGATTTATATTCGTGAAGATAATTAAAAAATAAAATTTAAATGATAACAGCATGGATTTTTTTTTTTCATTTAATACTTTAGATAATAAACATTAACATTTCTTTTCAGAGTAGCTGGGTCTATTTTTTTTTTACATAGGGATTTAAATGGGGCATCCCCCGAGGATTCAACTCACGATTCAGTAATAATGGATCTGCGGGAATAACTTTAAAAATCCCCCTCTACCCAGGCAATGCCGGGTAGCCGCTGCTAGTACTTATATATATTTAGAATAGGGAATGCGAATTATGCTATCAAAAGCTGGATATGTTAACCATATTGAATCACATAATAATTTACAAACTGTTTTTATACATATATATGAGGGTCATTCAATAAATAAGGTGAATTTTCTATAAGGAGTTGGCAATAGGAAGCACTATTTACAGTTGCATTTTTTTTCCATGAAATCAATAGTGATAAGTCCTTTCATACTCCAAGAGACTTTAAGCAAGACCTTCTTTATTGATTGCAGTGCCTGGAATTTTTTCTATACCCATTTGCTAACAGTTTCTTTTTAAAGTAAAACATACATCTCTGTGCACATCACACATTCTTCTGCAAATTTCCACATAGTTTGTACTTTTCAGTCACTAGAAATTTGATAACAGACCCCTGTTGAAGCCTGGAGCACTCTGATTTGCCAACATATTGAGTAGCCTCAAAACAAATCTTTCTGCGAGATTAGAATGATTTTTGCTAAAAACTAATTTCAAAGAATGCAGAGTTTACATTGAGGGTAAAAAAAAACTATTTTGCTTTAAAAAAAACCCAACTATCTATTCATTGAATGATCTTCGTACTTACATACATATATGCATGCATGCAAATAAATATATATGTATGTATCTCTCTATATATATAATTCTAGGCGAACAATAAGCAATGGACTAATCCTTGAATAAAGTTAGATAAAAAAATAATAAAAGATCCATATGAATAGCATTAAAAACAGAGAGTTCAAAATGAAAACAAAATACTCAGTAAAAACAAGAAAGAAAAATAACAGAAAAAGAAAAATATATTGGTCAACTCACCATATGACAAAAATATAGAAAAAACATTCTTAAAACAAATAGGTAAACATATCCCAAATTCAAACAAACTAAATGAAATATTCAACAGAAACACTAAAAGATCAGATCGGATGCAGTTGTAACACAAAACAAAGCAATAAAATACTAAAAAACTAAAACACTAACAAAACATGCAACTGCAGAGATAAAAAGACCTGTCCATTAAATGGAAACATTAAGGAAATAAAATTATATATCAAGCAAAAGTCTCAAGAAAACAACCAAGAATAGAAATATATATATATTGGTGCTACAGAAAACAAATAGAATGCAGGATACAATAACCACCTCACATCATTAAAAAATATTGAAAATATGAAAACAACATGATCCTTTCAAAGTAGGTTTTGAAAATAAAGAAATAAAACAAAAAAAACATAAAATGTAGTATAATAGAAAAGAAAACATCAAAAACAGGAGAAAAAATTGTAACCTGGAATAAAAACTTGGTATAACTGAATATAAAAATAAAAATGAATTGCTGAACAAAAAAAAACAAAAAAACATTCATTTCAAAATGCAGACAAGAGAACAAATTCTTATTAACCCTTTATCTACGAGAGCACCCCAAACCACCCAATGATCAAAATGCCAGATCCCTGAAAATGCCTGAGATCATCAGTTCTTAGAAAATGGTTTAGAGTAAAAATATGAATTAAATAAATACATTTCTATTCAGTAGTAAAAGATCAGCAATATGATACTAGCTTGTCAACCATTTCACCATGCTATTATGGATGGCAGTGGTAGATAAAGGGTTAAGAAACATGAAAAAAAAAAAAAAAAAAAAAAAAACAATGCAAAGAAAGAAAATGAACCAACCTAATTGAAAAGACATGTGATATGAAAAAAAGGTTCAAAGGGTTTGGTATGAGGAGAAAATAAATATTGCTTATTTGAAAATTGTAAATCGTGTAAAGCAGACTGACAAATGTAATATATTATAAAATACAATAAGTAAAGAAAGGAAGATTATAATATATATATATATACATATATATACACACACACATACATACGTATATATACACACACATACATACATACATATATATATATATATATAGATAAAAGGATATGAAAACTACACAATATGCTGTTAAAATGAAAATATTTTATATCATATTCATAGCTAATATTGAACAATATTTCGATTTATAAAAAATCATCTTCAGTTCCAAAAAGTCATGCAAGAACATCAATGTTTTCATTTTGAATTCAAATTATTTTCAGCTTCTCTCTCGATGAGTCCGGAGTAAAAACAAGCTCTGAAGATGATTTTTATAAATCGAAATATTGTTCAATATTAGCTATGAATATGATATAGAATATTTTCATTTTAACAGCATATTGTGTGTTTTCATATCCTTTTATCTATACTTATACCCTTAGGATTCATTTCCTTTCTCTTAACTTATATATATATATATATATATATATATATATATATAACTTTCAAAGAAAGAAAATCTTAACAAACCGTCATTTGACTATGATAAAAATGACCTTCATAGTCAAATGATGGTTTGTTAAGTTTTTCTTTCTTTGAAAGTTAAATATTGGTCTGTATATAATTGATTTATTAGTTATACATTGAGCTCTCTTAGGGATTTATAAAAATCCTTGTATGAATCTATAAGTTAGCACCTACATGAGCATACGGTATAGATGTACAGTGAGATTTTAATGATCCCAAATAGAATCATCCCTTACTTATCAGTCAATTGGATTATTTTACACACACACAAACATATATATATATATATATATATATATATACTAGCTAAAGTACCCGGTCCATGACCGGACTAAAATGAAATTTGGATCACCAGGGAGTTGTTTTGTTTTATCAACTTTTCGGGTAATTTACTAACGAATCATGTCATTTTGATAAACAAAGCGCTTACAATTTTTCGTAATTACATATAATTTTTTAAAAAATGTTCCAATAACTGGATATTGTCAGATAAACTTGAAATAAATTTCGTCTTACAAATAATTGACTACTTATCTCCAGTCGGGCCTTCGACTAAAGATAAAACACCGGATTTTGTCCATATTAGTAACCTTGTTTTTGTTTTTTTATTATCGTGGTTTGAGAAAATAATTAGTTAACGAACCAAAAGAAAAACAGTTTCTAAGGAAATTCGTCAATCTTATTGTTATTTTTAACCCTTTAAAACTCTAACAATAAAAATTAAATAAATAAAATTAAAGAATTAAAAGTCATTTTATTCGAATGAAAATCTTAGTTTAATTTATACAAATATGTAACCGTACTTACGACGTAAACTGATTTTCATGATACTGTTATTTACGGATTAAAATATTTTTTAATCATGTAACCGTAAAGCGTGCATTTTGATTTTCTACAATTTTTATGCATTACAAAAATTAAAATTAAAATGAGTGTACTGTACAATTTAAGAATATGGACAAACTCGCTGTAAAAAATAAATTAATCTATAAAAACACATACAAATTACATATTCAGAAAGACTAAGAGATTCCGAACTGCCGTATTCGTATTATCGCCTATACGTAGTATTTTTTTTTTTTTTTTAACTCGCTGTAAAAAAAAAAAAAAAATCTATAAAAACACATACAAATTACATATTCAGAAAGACTATTTCATCTTATTACTAAAGATATAAATATTTTAAATATTAGATCCTAAATAGGTAAGAGATTCCAATCTGACTGGTATAGACTGCACTGCTTGTATCGCAATAATCATAGGCAGCGTGGCTATCCGAAGCCATTTTTAATTTTTTAACTCGCTGTAAAAAATGATTCAATTAATAAAAACTCACACAAATTACATATTTTGAAAGAGTATTTTCTTATCTTTCTAACGATATAAAAATTATTAAAGACTGGACCATAAATAGGCCATAAATTTGGAGCTGAACGGCTTAGACTGCAAAATTAATTCATTAAAATCAAAACTTCGCTGCTGTTATCGCTTTAACAATAAGCAGGCAGAGACAATATTTTATTATCAGGAGGGGCTGATATATGGACAGTTCCGCAAATTGGGTGATTTTGGATTAATTAATCGATTAAATCCCTTAATCAATAAAAATCAATAACCAAATTTGGAATTTTTCTTAGTTAGAACGATATCAATGTGTATGCAAGATTTTGAATCTGAGTGACCTCCCGTTTTTTTGTTATACGTTGACACGTACATACCAAAATCTCTGTTTTATATATTAGATATATATATATATATATATATATATTATTGTCTTTAAGCTTTTAAATATGCATTAGCTTATAGAAATGAGTGTACAAAATTAAGTAGATACATTCAGATATAACTTCTAGATTATTTACAATATGTACATTTCAGTTGCAAAGTAATTTGAAAAAGATTCAATGTGTTTTATTATCTGATTTGCTATGCAAATTGTTGGCTATAATGAAAATCTATAATAAACATGTAATATCTTTTCTTCTAAAGCTTCCAAAGTATTACTACTATGTGAAATGCAAACAGCCTTGTCCAGGATTTGAACTTGGGTCGCTGTATCCATTTCCTATGATGATAATCATTATACCATGAGCAGTAAGTAGCTGTGAGAATAGTATTTATTAGAACTAGCAAATATATGCACCCTCTGGGTGCAAGTATTTAAGTTTTAATGTAATAAAATATCGTATTAAATTAGAAAGGCTAATGAAACTAAATAAGAATGCAGATAAAAAGATTTGAAACAGAGGGAGTATAATAAAAGATTTGAAACAGAGGGAGTATAATCGACAAATAGAGTAACTGAAACTTACTCTTCCATCACTCCCGTCTTTCATTGTTATTTTTTCTAATTTAAGTATTTAGTTAAAAGAGGAAGTAAAGAATAAAATGACAGTTATTTTTCTTGTTAATGGATTTCTTTTAAGATTAATAGAAGAGGCTTTTGTTTATATTCATTAAAATAAAACCAAACAGTTAGAAATCAATAATACTAAGCACATATTTATTAAAATCACATTTTAAATATCAATATGCAAATTAGCCTTCCCGTTCACACTGTAAACTGCTATTTTTAGTATATATAAATATAATTGCATGTTGTTAGTATGTAGACATGGTTAACAGTAAAATGTAAAACAATTTTATTAACAATTGAAGTTTAAATAAAAAAAATAAATTAATGGTGAATGTGATGTCAATAACTAAGGGAATTGTGACTTGAGTAGTGATTTAGTTTCGGTTACAGACAGAAAAACACACAATCTCCATTATAATAAGATATCATTAACGGTTTGTTACTAGTACTTCTCTCTATGTATTTTTCTATATCATCCATGTCTAAAGATAATTAAAAAACAAGTAAAACTGTTGGTATCGGCCAAAGAGCAAGGGTGTCTATCCCCTTTCACTTGCTCTAGACCAGGGAGATTTGTTTTTTGCTGAGGTGGAGCACCACACCTACCATCAATTCACAGATGCTTTACTACACAGATCAGATTGCCCAAGCTGTGCTGAGTTGGCGAGGACAAGTATCGAACCTGAAACCTTGTGATTCCTAGGTGGATGCTCTACCAACTGAGCAAAACCAGATATAATAAAAAATAACAATTATATATAATTGTAAACGTCATCTGTGATTATTTGGATTATTTGGACTATTGTCCTCATCTTTATTGTTATTTACACAACCTTTTGGCCAATATGCCCTCCAGCCTTCTTCAGGTGTTTCTGGTCAGACTCAGGAACCTCCTCGAACTTGGGAACTTTCTCTTCGAACTCGGGTTAGGTTCAAAGTTCTGTAAAGGCCCCCGATTACAACAAGAAGGTTCCCGAATTCAAAGAGGTTCTCAAGTCCGACAAGAAATACCTGAAGATGGCCGGAGGACACATTGGCTGAAACATTGTGCAGATAACAATAGAGATGAGGACAATAGTCTGAATAAGCCAAATAATCCAAATTATCAAGCCTCATCTCAAAAATTCAGAGAAATCTGTAATTATATTTGAAAATGACAACAGAATTTTTTTTTTAAATCAGGTTAGAATTAATAATCATGTCAATATAAAGAAATTCACCTGGTTCCTTTTTCTTGAAGAATAAGCATCCATCTTTGTCCGCTTAATCATCTTTGGTGTTATGGAATTAAAATCAGTTCCAAATTCTTCTTTATTTAAAGCATTTTTCTTTACTTGAGGAGAAACTGAAAAGAAAAGAAAATTTATCATATTACTAGAAGCAGCTACGCAGTGTCGCATGGGTAGAGGGGGGGGAAACCTGGTGTACTGATTTGTTTACTTTGGAGATTTACAATTGCTGGACATTTTTAAGTAGAATTTTAATGCTATTTCTATGTATATTTTAATTTTTTAAATATCTTTGAACATAAATCAAATCTTCATAGTTTTTACACAAAAAGCAAGAACCAGCAATATCTAATGTGTATATATATTTACTTTGTTGGTAATTATTTTTTTGGATCAAGTCACCAATAGGCACCCCAATTGCGAGCATTTACCAAAAGAACGGAATTTTGCTTTTCACCGAAAACTTCTGATGAAAACAACAGACGATTTTTTTACATTAAAACTTCATACAAACCAAAGACACATTTTTATACTAAAATAGTTTTTGATTTAAAAAAAAAAGAAATAGTTATTTCATGTTGTTGTTGTTAGCATATGTGAAAAAATTAATTTTGCATTCAAGACAAACTAATATTGTTATCTTTTTTAATTATAAAACTTTAAACAAAATACATGTTTTTATATTAAAAATGGATGAAGGAGTACTCCACACTCCACAGAGTTCCATGGGTAAGAAAAAAGGAAAATAAAATCAATTTCTTACATGAGCCTGTAAAATTGTGAAAACTTTCAGGATTCCACTTTTCTTCCTTGAATATTAAACTATTAACTTTTGTGTTCCTTGATTCCTTGGCACGTTTGACCATATCACTGAATACACTGCCGTGCATTCGATATCCATTTAAATCAGCTGCCCGAGACAACTAAAAAACATAAACAATAAAAACATTATTTTTTTAATTTGATTTTTGGGACTCATCTTTATTGTGGTATGTAAAAAAAACAACATTTCAGACACTGTCTCCTCCGGTCTTCTTCAGGTGTTCCTTGTCTGTTTGAGTATAGCAATTATCCAACCTGGGAAATTATTTTGAATAGTTTGACTGTTGATCAAACAAGGCATCCAATAACTTTTGAAGATCCCATTTAAATAATGACATCATTGTTGGTTTCAAAATTGAAAATTATTTCCCAGGTTGGGTCATTGCTATGCTCAGATAGACAGGGAACACCTGAAGAAGGCTGGAGGATACAGTAGCTGAAACATTGTGTTTTTACATACCACAATATAGATGAGGACAACAGTCCAAAAAATCAAAATAATACACATCAATCCTCATCTAAAAAATTCAGGCAAATAACATTATTTTTATGTTAAATCAAAATTAAGATTAAACAATGTGGTAACATTTCTCTTTGAAATTGTAACCTGCCTGTATAAGATTATTCGGACCATATCACCTTAAGGCACCCCTTTTCGATTTTGTGTCATTAGGCCATTTTTTTCATTTACACTGTCAATATCCGGTTGTTTGTTAGGAGTTAGGGTTAGGGTTACAACCCCTAACCCTAACTCCTAACAAACAACCGGATATTGATGGTGTAAATGTAAAAAATGACTTAATGACACGAAATTGAAAACGGGTGCCTTAAGGTAATATGGTCCGATTATTCTATTACTAGTCGAAGTACTCATCTACACAGGGTAAAAGGTCAAGACCTGAATTGAAATCATCATTATAGGATGCTTTGTAGTAGGGAAGATATTTAGTTATGCTCCCACTCTCCAAGGACCAATATTATCATTAGCATATCCATAATATACTAACACTGAACAAAATGGAAGAAAAGACAAATAAACTCATTTGTACATACAAAAACATTTAACCTTTTACCTAAATAATATACATACAAGTAGTATTAAAAGAAAGAATATAAAAATGTGTCCCATCATAGAATTATATACATATTTGATGTAATGAATATGCAAATACCTAGGTACCCCCCTCACTGTAATCTGATTGGATAGTGTCCACCATAAATACTCAATACTGTAGTAGTACAGACGCCTACTACAAAGACTACCAATATTACTACGCCGACTACTACTCTTATTACTTCTACTTGACGCACCGCTTTATATTTGCCTGCGAGAATATACCTTACTACAACTTAATAATATATCCCTTACCCCGGATATATCAATATTGTTCCATGTTGGTATTTAAAAGGGGTGTAAAATGGAAAAAAGTCTAACTTGATGAGTGTAGATAATATAACCATATGGCTTTACTGTTTACTGGCAGGATCAGAGACAATACCTCTAAGAGGCAAAGAGAGGTAGAGAATAGTTTCCTGGGAGTGTCGTGTGAGTCCTTACAGGAGCCCCTAACAGATATGCCCATTCTCTAAGGAAATAATTATTTATTGTAGAAAACAGCATAATACTGAAGTGTAAAAATTATAAAAATTTTTGTTGTAAAATAATAGATATATTGTAACTGTGTATGCAAACAGATGAAAAAATCTTTAAAAAAGTTCCTAATACCAAAACATTAATTATCAAATGAACTGATGTCTAAATAATTTCACCTTTTAAAAATATCAATTTGTCCATCTATGCAAAAGTTGTGTGTAAGTATACTGAATACTGATACTAAAAATTAGAAATTTGCAATTTGAATTCTATTTATAATATTTAATTCGTTTCATTTTAATAAAATAAAATAACATTTTCTACTTTAAGTATTGAAAACGGTAAATTTTCTAACCAATTTCTAGACCAAATGTTGTAAAAACAAGGATTTTTTGTGAATTTTAGCAAAGGATCTTTGATGCTATTTCCTCAAACACTGGTACGAGTAAAAGGTCTAATTTTTGGTATCAGTATTCAGTATACTAACACACAACTTTCCCATAGACAGAAAATTTGATATTTTTTTTAAGTGAAAAATCGACCTCCCCTAATGTACAATCAGTTGTGCTAAATCAAATTAAATCTGAAATATTTGGTTAATAAATCCTGTGCACTACTGCTTATATAAACAGCAAGTTAATATACACTACCATCCAAAGCCAGGGTCAGTAGAGCATCTGCCTAGAAATTGCAAGGTTCCGGGTTCAATACTCATCAACTCGGCGCATGAGGAGCACAGCTTAGGTAATCTGATCTGTGTGGTAAAGTGCGGAACTGACAGTAGGTGTGTCAAGCCACCTCAGCAAAAATAATCTCCCTGATCTAGCATAAGCAAAAAGGGGATAAACTCCTTCGTTGTCCAGCTGATAGCGACAATAGGCCACTCAGCTAACTTTTTTACTTTGTGGACCAGAATTTTGGGACCACCCAGAAATGTTTCTCTAAGTTCATAATAAAGGTTAATTTTGCATATTTGGATAAATAAATTCACCTATTGTTTACATGCAAACCTTTATATAAAATTCAAACAAAATAATGATCCAAAATGAAAGCTCAAAACTGTGGTCAAGTTATCTAGAATCAAAGGAATATAGGGTAAATTTGTAAATCATGACTTGACCCCTCTAGTTTCCAGTTCTTTCACCAATTGAACTAGTCTGGAAAAAAATTTATCCAAAAATTTGAAGTAAACTGCCTAAGAAAACGCAGAATCATTCCTCAAGATGAAAGAAATAATTGGTACTGTGACAAAGGAAAGATCAGGACTCGATCTTCACCCACAGTGTTGGTGGTCTAAAGAATCCATGTTAAATAAAAGGATTATGATTTTGGAGGAAATTCATCAACTTGAGGAAGTCAAGCGTATTGCTACAGTTGTAGGACAAAGTAAACAGGGTGCATTGATCAGGTGGGAGAGTGCAAAAGAGAGAGCTGTCACATGGAGCGACATCAGACATATGGAGCCTAAAAAATTAAGTTTCCTGATAAAGGCAGTCTACAACAGATTACCAACACCAGTCAACCTACACGTCTGGGGGTTAGCTACATCAGACCTATGCAAAGCATGTGGGAAAACTGCTAGCCTGAAACATATTCTCATAGGATGTGAGTATGCTCTAAGAAGCTACACGTGGAGGCACAATGAAGTCCTCAAGATTGTTGCGGAGGCGTTGAAGATATGTTGTGAGACTGCAAATAAAGCTGTTAATAACATCAACAAAGCATTACATTTCATTAAAGAAGGAAACATTTCGAAATTTTCGCATAAAATAGGCACATTTCGTCACTGTTTAATGGCTCCACAGACTGGCGTATTGCATGTGACTTGGAACATCAACTCATTTTTCCAACTGAAATAACGTTAATGACCCAGCGTCCTGATATTATTATTTGGTCTGTTAATCAAAAGAAAGTTTTTATCGTTGAACTAACAGTTCCATTTGAGGAAAATCTTGACTGGGCACATCAGCGTAAGTTGTAAAAATATGAAGATCTACGAGAACAATGTGTCAGAAACGAATGGATAACGGATGTATTTCCTATCGAAGTCGGATGCCAGGGATTTATTACCAACTCAACCATGGCATTTTTGTCTAAACTTGGACTTTCTCCACCAGGCAAGAGGAAATACATCAAAAAGATCCAGGATAAAGCTTTAACCGCATCAGCATGGATATGGCAATCCTACAATGTGACATCAAACTGACAAAGTCTGGTGGTATCTTGAGATACTGCTGGGGTGCTCTGGGTTAGTGGTAATGATGCTTCGGCCCCGAAACCATGCCTGAACCCAGAGTCATCATCGATGAAGGCTTTGTTGGTTGCAATGCTACTGTGTAAATAGCAGTCATTGTATGAAGATTATTAGAGTTGTTTACACATTTACACACCACTTTGGAGTCACTTACACCAACATACTTTTACAAGTTACTAGAAAGGATGCTAAAAATTTGCTCTGCTGTAATGTGTGTGATGAATTCTTTGATGAAAATAAAATAAATTTGTTTTAAATGAAATTATAATTATTTTATATTTATTTTGATTCAAATTATTACATAATTAAATGAAATCCTAGAAAGTACATGAAACTTGATTCATTTTTTAAGTATAGAGGAAAAAAATCAAACTTTTAATCAGTACTGATTAAAGTTTGATTTTTTCCTCTATACTTAAAAAATGAATCAAGTTTCATGTACTTTCTAGGTTTTCATTTAATTATGTATCACATTTCTCATAATAGCTGAAACAGGACTGAAAAATAATAAAAAAGATTTTCATGCAAACAAATTTTCAATAAATATTTTAAAACTTTTAATTGAAATTCGTAAGCAAAATTATGATATTCTAAAAATATCTATATACATTTCTTTTATTTTTAATTAACATAAAATAATAATTTTTGTAAAGAGGTAATTTATTACTTAAATAATTATATGTAGAAAATAAGAAAAAACAAAGTATTCCGAAAAGATCTCTCATTTCATTTTGAAAATATTTCCATCGCTGTTTAGACAACCCTTTTTTCATCCTAATGTCCTGATGAAGGTTTAAAAAACTGAAACGTTTTAATGTCAACATCACCATCTAAAGTAAATTATCTTTTTGGAATACATTGTTTTTTCTTATTTTCTACATACCATCACATTTATTTCCATATTTTAGCACCCAAAGTAATTATATATAAAAACAGGGAAGATAGCTCATTTTAATTTAAAGAAATATAGCAAATTATCAAAGAAAAGTGCAGAAATATCTAAGATATTTCTTTTAATTAAAAGAAAAACAAAAAAAGATATCTTGCCAAACTCTTTTTTGGAGGATCCATTTTTGGCATACTGTTACCAAAATTTCCTTTAACTCTGGAAGGGCGAGGAAGTTCTTCACTTGCAAGTCTTACTGCTATAAAAATTAAAGAAATATACAACACTGAATAAACTTGATTTAAATGTAAAACATCAAAATATTACTTAATTAAAATCTGAATCTTTTAATGAATGAAAATGAAATTTCCATAAATGTATTTTTCTTTATCACTAATAAGGACTGAGCCTATTCTAGTAGTGACTACCCCAAGAGGAGTTGAACAGGTTTGAATTCAGAGTTTTCCTTCTCCTAGACTGGTTGCCTAACCACAGTTAAAGAGCCCAGTCTGCCCTACTATTTGCCCATAGCTGGAGGGAGAGTAGTTGGATTCATACCTTTCCCAGGGGTATTAGCGCTATGTGAACAGTAGCTTCGTCCAGGATTTGAACTCGGGTCGACGAGTCCATTTCCTACAACTCTAACCATTAGACCATACGCCTCCAACTTATGCTTGATGCTAAGGAATATATTTAGTTGAGTTCTCACTCACTAAGGACTAATATTAACATTAGTATATCTGTGATATACTTACACTGAACACAATAGAAGGAAAGACAAGATAGGCACATTTGTACATACAAGAACATTCAAATTTTATATACATGATATACATACCAATGGTATTAAAAGAAAGAATAAACAAATGTGTTCCAACACCAAGAACTATACATATACTGTTCCATGAACAAACAGTATGTGGAAGGGGTACAAAATGGAGAAAAGTAAAATGGCTTTATTGTTCCCTGGCAGGTTCCAAAACTTGTCTCTACTGTTCAAAGAACAGATGCAAAAGAGGTTGAGAATGAGTTTTTCTGAGACTGTCATGTGATATCCCATCAGGCACCAGATGTTGGTTAGTTGGTTGGCTGGTTGGTTGGATTTTAACCCTTGGGTCATTTTATGCTGAAGATGTTTGTTATATTCATTTTTCTTGGGTATTTAAAAAAATTCTTTAAACTTATTTTTTTAAACACATTTTTATAAAATTCATTTTTTAATATATTTAACCCATATAGGGAACTTTAACAGGTACTACCACTCTGTGGACCTGGGAATAATGGCAATGAAAGGGTACTCCATACTCCCCCTGAAACCTTACCACTATATGCAGTTTGTCATACCAAGACACTAAGACCTTCAGTCACCACCTTCTAGCACATATATGATAAAAAGTGATAGGGGTTTGCTATAAGAGCAATATGATTGGCACCTAACGGACATGAGGGAGATAATTATTTATTGTCTCCCTACATATGTATTAAAAAAAATAAAGTTTTCTTAAAAATTACTTAATAGATGAATATATTCTAAACATGAGATTTCAATTTTTGTTGCCTTAATACTATGATCCTTGTTAACATTGAGCCCAGGAGAAGAATCCCCATGTCATAGTGGCTAACATACTGGACTGCAATATCATACTAAGTGAGTTCAAACTCCAGTCATGTTAGTACGTTTACTTTCAAACTAGAAGGAAAAGGTATGAACCTCCTCATACCCCTCAGCTATGGGTTAAATAGTACCACTACTGTGTTTCTACAAGGATGACTTTGGCATTAAATAACCCCTGAAGGTTGATATTCCATTAAACAAATAAACTAAACAAAAGTGTAAAGCATATTCAAACTTCACTCCAGAGTACAGACATATTTGTTTAATGATATCTTGTATTTTATTAAAAGAAACAGTGAATGATTTCTTTATAATTAGTATCTGATGTGGTCTACTTGAACCTGAAATATCAAGCTTAGTGCTCCACTGGAAAAATGGGTTGAATAATTGAAATTGCAATATAGGAAGCAGTAAAAAATGTTTTAATGTAATTAGATAATTCAATGCAATTTTTCTAAATTCATGGTCACTGTAACTCAGCTTCTAAAAATCTATATACATCTTATTATAATGGAGATTGCGTGTTTTTCTGTCTGTAACCAAAACTATATTCCTTCTCAAGTCACAATTCCCTTAGTTATTTACATCACATTCTCCATGATTTTATTTTTATCTAAATCTCAATTATTAATAAAATTGTCTTACATTATTAATACTGTTAACTATGTCTACATACTAACAACATGCAATTATATTTATATATACAACAAAATAGCGGTTTACAGTGTGAACGGGAAGGCTAATTTGCATATTAATATTAAAAAATCGAATTTAATAAATATGTGCTTAGTATTATTGATTTCTAACTGTTTGGTTTTATTTTAATGAATATAAGCAAAAATCTCTTCAATGAATCTTAAATGAAATCCATTAACAAGATAAAATAACTGTCATTTTATTCTTTACTTCCTCTTATAACTAAATACTTAAATTAGAAAAAATAACAATGAAAGACGAGAGTGATGGAAGAGTAAGTTTCTGTTGTTCCATTTTTTATTATACTTCCTCTGTTTCAAATCTTTTATTATACTCCCTCTGTTTCAAATCTTTTTTATCTGTATTCTTATTTAGTTTCATTAGCCTTTCTAATTTAATACAATATTTTATTACATTAAAACTTAAATACTTGCACCCGGAGGGTGCATATATTTGCTAGTCCCTAATAATAAATGCAAATGTTAGCGAGTCGCATTTTTCACTTTTTACTCCTAGAGGCTGTAGCCCAACATTATATCATTTTGAAATCAGGTTGACTCTATGAGCAAATTAAAAACATTCCAGGCCGATTCAAGACCTGAAATTTTGGATCTCCAAGTTTTAATTACTACGATTGTTTTCCATTCGTTTTTTTCCCGCCAGTTTCTTTCCCATTTTTTTTCTTTGGTTTTCTTATAGCTTTACTTTCTTTCTTTATTTTACTTCAATATTTTTTTCTTATTTGCATTAATATTTCCCTTCGCATACGTTTCTCTTCATCGTCAATCTATCCTTCCATCTTTAATTTTTCATTTTTTTTTTTTTCGCTAAAATATCATTTGTTTGTTTATATTTTTTTTACGCTTCGTGGCGATTATCGTCATAACACTGTGGACTCTGTGAGCCGAGTTCAAATCATGGACGTGGTATAATTTGCGTTTCCCTTCGTGCTAATAACCTTCGCAAAGGTATGAATCCATCTCTTTCCCCCCTCAAGCTATTAGTAAATAGTAGGGCAGATTTTACAACAAATTTTTTCATTATTATTATTTTTATTTTTATTTTTTATAACCTGGAAAGGAATTTGGGAATAATTGAAATTAATTCCAAAATCCAGTGAAAGTCACCCATGAAATAGAAATAATTGTTTGTACAGAAAGTAAGGACCTATGTACATCAAATTGTCTTTAAATTAAGTGACAGCAGAAGAATTATCATTGAACTTTTAAAAAGTAAGCTTAAATCGTCGTCGTCGTCGGGGTGGCCTAAAGTTGGTATCAACCAGTCAGCGAGGGAGTCTATCCCCTTTTCAATAGTGCTAGACCAAGGAGATTATTTTTGCATCTGAGGTGGAGCGCCACACCTACCATCAGCTCCTTACTTTACCGCACAGATCCCTGTGCTACTCATAACGCTGAGTTGGCGAGGGCCGGTTTCGAACAAGGAACCTTGTGGTTTCTAGCCGAATGCTCTACCGACTGAGCTAACCCGGCCCTCAAGCTTAAATACTAATGCAATACTTAAATGCAGTGATTGACATTATCAATTTCAAGTTTAATAAGATTTGATATGTACTCAATGCATGAAGTGTCATTGTTGGGCTGAAGGTTTAATCAAGAGCCCTCTGCAGTAGCTAGCTTAATTGCTACCTTGTAAGTCATCTTTTAAGCTAATTTTAACATAAACATTATATATCAAAACATTTTTAAAAAATCTATCATTAAATGATGAAATATTTACTATGGAACCAATATCAGAAACATATTTTTCAATGTTTTGTATTCACATATAGATTTGTATACATTATACATATACATTTGTATAGACATAGATGTTAATTATTTTAACAAAATTATCTAGACAACAAAATGTTATCCAAGTATGATCACTGATCAATAACAACTATCAAAACTACATTGGGGTCAACACCCTTTTTAGAGGGATTAATTGTATTAAAAATAAATAATTACTATACACATTCCTTACTAATTAGCAAAGGATAATTAACATACTAATTGATCTTACACATCTATACAAGAGCTTATTCTTTAAACAATCGGATGATTTTTTTATCAAGTCAAAATATGACCAACTGTGTCACCTTCTCTGCATAATGTTTACAGATCTGAAGATAGAAAGAGAATGATATATATCCCAATAATGATAACCAATCTATTATTAATTTTGGAGATTCGGTCTCAATTTGTTTGTAATCAAAACTATGTCACTGTGTACGTCACATTACCCAAAATCATCAAATATAGAATAAAGAACAACCTTGTTTGAATTAATTTGAATTTAACTGTGAGAAACTTGATTTTGTTAGAAAGAAAACATTTATTTGAATTTTGACTGAAAACTATTTTGATGTCTATTATTAAAAAGATATAAGGTTTCAAAGATCTGTTTTTATTTCTTTACGAAGGAGCGTGGCAAAAAATCCATTTACATACTTTTGGACGTTGATATTATTAAACAACCCCAGTCCGAGAAGCAACATCTCGAAAGAACATCATCTCTCGACAAATAACTGGTTGCAACTCATGTAAAAACTAAAACCTCTGTCTCACGCCTCTACTGGGGTGTTCCTAGAAGGGGTTAAGCAAAGGTCATTACCTGCCAATAACGGTTGACAGTAATTTTCCACTTAACTCCCTCTGATTTTGAATTTTCTAACAAACTCTGATTCAAAATTTTTCTAGCTACAGTACTTACATAATTCATAGGCTATCCATGAATTATGTAACATAAACACAACCAATTGGAAATAATGCAAATTTACTTGCTCCTCTCAATATCAATTTCTGAAAAGAAATTAGTTTAAATGGGGTTATACTTTTTTGGTACTGCCAAACTGCCACTCGCTTGATGTAAAGATTTGTGCATATTAAAATAATTGTTAATAAAAATTTATATAAAAATATAGAATAGTTTTATTTATAAATAAAAATGTAAATAAAATAAAATTTGTAACTAAAGAAAAAATATTTGTAGAACCAGAAATTTACGTGATTCAAAGTTGTTGTTTTTTTATTATTTAAAACTTTCAATTTTCTAAGCTAAAAAATATTACGTTTTAAAAGTAAAATAATTGTTTCATTTCTATGTAGGTCTTGGCTGTACTCGTGTAAGCGAAGAGAATTTTGTTTTCATAAAAATTTGTGGGCGTGTCTAAAGCTGATGTCATTGGCAGAACTTGAGCAAGTGGCAGTTTGGCAGTACCAAAAAAGTATTACCGGTTTAAATGGTTACTCACATTTTGTTTGTGGAATGAGTCTTTTCTGGTGTTTGAAATCTTGGCGTTTTGCTAAGTGTTGACTTCTTTCTTCAGGAATATTTTGAGCACTGGCCAATGGGTAAATCTGACCAATTCTGTAAACTTCAGATTTTTCTGATAGTGCCACTGAATTTTGTGTGCAGTCTGAAATTGACTCCATAGAATCAAATTCTAAATTTGTATCTACCTTTTTAGCATGTGACACTTGAGAAAAAATTACATCATCATCGTCAGTTTTACTTGGGGTATTCATTTTGTCCCATGAAATCAGACTCATCTCTAAATCGTTAACTGAAGAATCTAGAATATTTGAAAAATCCAAAGATTTAGAAGTTCCTGGATCTGATGATGGAATTATATCTTTTTGACATGTTAAAACTTTAGCTGAGGAATCTAGAATGTTTTCAAAATCCAAAGATTTAGAAGTTCCCAAATCTAAAGACGGAACTATCTCTTTTTGATTTGTTAAATTTTTAGCCAAAGAATCTTGAATATTTGCAAAATCCAAAGATTTAGAAGTTCCTGAATTCAAAGATAAAACTATTTCTTTTTGACGTGTTAAATTTCTAGCTGGTGAATCTTGAATACTTGGAAAATCCAAAGATTTACCATTTCCTGAATCTAATGAGGGAACTATCTCCTTTTGATGGGTTAAATCATTAACTGAAGAATCTTGAATATTTGAAAAATCCAAAGATTTATCAATTCCTGGATCTAATGATGGAACTATCTCCTTTTGACTTGGTATCTCATCAAGGCCAGATTCAAATCTATCAAATGGATCAGGGCTGAAAGATAATTCATCCAGAGTAGAGTAGGTAATACTACTCTTATGAGCTTCAGGATTCATGTTTTTTTCATTGTTTTCATTTGGTGTGTGACCATCACGTATCTCATCAACAGAATTGATTTTTGATCCACTGAAATCAAGATGTTCAATTTGAGATTCAGACAAACTATCTTCAAAGGTTTTGCAAGGATTAACCGAAACTGATTCATCTTTTTTAATATTTGATAAAGATTCCTTTTCATTAGATTCTTGAATAGTCTCTATCTGATTTGACAATGGTCTGTCACTAGTCATATAACTTGATCCTTGTTTTCTAAAGATTCTTATCAGAAATCTCATTTTCAGTTTTCCAATAACTACAGGAAGATAATGAAACAATTTTAGCTATATCTCTAGTTGCCGAAATTGAATGATTGATAAAATCAGAATGGTCATTTTTCTCTTTTAATTGAGGGTTCAAGTTGTCTAAAAGAGATCTCTTAATCTCTGATGGATCAGAAATGTTTTGTCTAGTTAAAATTACATTTGAATCAATGTAAGACTCATCTACTGAAATTGACTTGGGAATCTCCACTGTTTCAGTTTTCTTCCCTGTCTCAATTAAAGCTTTCTCTTCATCTTGATTTTGAGGATCAAGAGAATAGGAAACAGATTTTACATGTCTAATAAGTAAGTTATCTGACCCAGAATTTTGAGCTGTATCTATCTGTTTATCATTCACCTGGTGAGAGTTATCCTCAAAGTCAAAGCTGAGATCAAAATTTAATCCATCATCAGATAATGAATTGTCCCAACAGGCTACACTTGAATCAGTTATGGGTTGAACTACAGTATTGGATAATGGTGACTTGCTGAAAGTATTGGATAGAGTGTGCGTGATTTCTGGTTCATTTATTTTAAGAACATTATCATTTAGAGATTTGTTCTCTTGAATAATGTTATCCTCAGCTTGAGAACAGTTTGACTCTTTATTCTTATTTTCACACAGTGACTTGAAAGAAAATTTTGATATTTTATCATTGGAAGCTTTAGGAAAATCAAAAGCATTCACATTAGGGAGTTCACCATCATTGTTTTTTGTTAGGCTAAAATTTTGGTTTAATATATGATCGGAGCTAGAAATACTGGATGTTTGACAATTATCTTCTGATTGCACTAGTCCAGACATTTTTTTAATGAGGATATTTTCTGACACTTCCTCAGCAAGGAAATTTCCTAACAGTTCTTCAGCAAGAGTATTTTCTGGCACTTCATCAGCAAGGAAATTTCCTGACAGTTCTTCAGCATGAACATTTTCTGACAGTTCTTCAGTGAGGGTATTTTCTGGAACTTTGTCAGCAAGGACATTTTCTGACAATTCTTCATCATGAACATTTTTAGATAGTTCTTTAGCAAGAGTATTTTCTGGCACTTCATCAGCAAGGAATTTTTCTGACAGTTCTTCAGCATAAACATTTTCAGATAGTTCTTCAACTTGAACATTTTTTGACACTTCTTCAGTAAGGGAATTTTCTGAGAGTTCTTTAGCATGAAATTTTTCTGACAGTTCTTCAGCAAGGGCATTTTCTGGCACTTCTTTAGCAAGGAAATTTTCTGACAGTTCTTCAGCATGAACATTTTCTGATACTTTTTCAGCATGAATATTTTCTGACGCTTTTTCATCTGGGACATCTTCTGACAGTTCTTCAGCAAGGAAATTTTCTGACAGTTCTTCAGCAAGGAAATTTTCTGACATTTCTTCAACAAGGGCATTTTCTGACACTTCTTCAACAAGGGCATTTTCTGACACTTCTTCAAGATGAACACTTTTTGACACTTCTCCAGCAAGGAAATTTTCTGACACTTCAAGAATATTTTCTGTCTGGTTAAGGTTTTCACTTGGTAGTAATTCAACATATTCACAACCTTTTGCTAAACAAGATACTTTAGGAGATAAATTTTCTGAGATATCATCTATCTTGTTTTCTATTCTGTACATATCATCTCTGGTTATGACTGAGTCAAAGTTAAATCCAGGTTCAATTCTAATCCGCTTTGATTGAGGTTCTTCAGTGGTAGCAAAAACAAGAGGGCGTTTACTTTGATTATCCTTGAAATTCTTATCAACTGTTCTATCTACCTGGATAGTGGAATTAGTGTTTACTGTTGGACACTCATTTTCTTCAGTTTTAGTGATAGGACTATTGCTTAGAGATGAAATAGCAGATTCATACAAAATTGAATCATTTTTAAATGTGTTTTTAGATTTAAGTTCCTGGAATTTTGTATAATCTTCTCTTTGTGAATATTTGATAATAGCGGATCGTATTTCTCAGTTGACGCGTGTCCGTTTGAAACAATATTCTTGTCTTTTGATTTATCGTCAAATTCTGAGAAAGAAAAATCTACTTCTTCATTTTCTTGCAATTTCGGAGCATGCAAAAATCTTTTAGTTATATTATCCGAAGAAACTTTATCTTGTGGTTTGTTCTGTGTAGGGTAAACAGTACCCGTCAAAGTCGTTGGTATAAATGAACTTTTCTCAGAAATGGTTTTATCGAAATTTTTATCATTTCTATCCCTAACAAGGGGTTCACTTGACTCTTCCATACTGATGGTCTTGTTAAAACCTTCGATTGGAAATAATATATTTTTTCCATTAATTCTTTCATCTGTTGATGTGAAATCAATTTCACATGTGTTGTCACTTTTCATATCAAAATCCAAATCAGGTGATATGCTGATATCTAGGAAATTTTCCTCTGAAAAATCACATTGACTTTTAATCTTTATCACATTAGAATCTTTTTCAGCATTAGGAGACGAATAGAGTTCATTATCTGTTTTTTTGGCTAAATCAGAAAAATGTTCAATATTTTCATTTGGTTCCAGTGACTCTTGGTCTATAGAATAAGTCTTCTCTTCGATTTCATTAGAATTCTTTGTATCATTAGAATGGTCTTTGAAAGGCTTTGGATCTCTACTTATAAATTCAGATGAGGATCTATCAATAGTGAATGGTAACTTTTTTGCACTACTCTCTCTTTCTGTATTTTTGGCAATTTCACTGGTGTTTGATTTAAGTAAAGCCAGAACTTGACTAGCTGTCCTTTTATTTTTGCCTTTAGGCAATGGATTTTCATGAGGAATATTTTCTCTTTTAGCACAGCTACTCATGGCTTCTGAAAAATTTGCATCAAATCCCTCATCTGCTTCTTGAACTGTCACTGTTTTTCTAGCAAAATTAGGTAAAGATTATTGCATTGCTGATACCTGAGTCAAAGGTAGAATTTTGTATATTGTTTTCTGTGTACATTCTTTCATAATTAGTTTGAATTCTGGGATCCGTAATCAAGTCTCTAGATTTTTCCCTGTTAAACTGGCTTCCTGGATCTATAGTCTTTGCAGTTCTGCTTTCATCTATACAAAATTGGTTGGCAGCTGGAAACTCAGCCGGAGATTCGTTTATTCCAGACATTATTTTCTGGAAGATTCCAGAATGCACTGGAGCCTTTCCGCCAATGCCCACATTACCATCTTCAAGAGACCAACTTTTTGAAGAATATGTTTCAGTTTGGTTGTTTCTGATATTTTCCGAATTTAAAGGAGCAGAAATGTTATTTGACATATTTTGATGGGTCGCAAAAGGACTCCATTCGGAAGGATTTGTGTAAGAAGTTTGGTTCATATTTTGATGGCCATCTGTTACTTTGTCAGAGATGAAAGGTGAGATTTCTTTCTGATTATCAATTTGCATTGATGTTCTTAAAAGTGGTGGTACAAATCCGCTCTGAAATTACAAAAACAATATAGATATATATATATATATAAATGACAATCAAATGGCCTATAAATTAAACAAAGGTAAATGAAAGAAAATTTTGAAAAAATTTTAATTTTTCAATAATTCACAATTTTAAAAAAATAAGATATAAATGAAGCTGTTGTCAGTACAGTAGAATTCAATGCTATTACTGCGTGAATTTTAATTTTGAAATATCTTCGAATATAAATCAAATCCTTATAATTTTTTGCACAAAAGCTAGTTTCAGTGATAGTGAATGTGTAAATATATTTACTTTGTTGTTAATTGTTTTATTTTCATAGTTTTAGCCAGACATACATACATACAATTACTTTTTATATATATATAGACTTAACTGAGATATCTTGCCTTGCCTGGTGGAACAATCACTTCATGTCTCATAATATTAATGGCACAAAGATTCTAGATAAAATTTATTTAGTATTTCATACTAGAATCGGCTACCCGGTGTTGCCTGGGAAGAGGGGTATAATAAAAAGTTAGTCTCACAGATCCATTCATAGTTTTGGTCTTACATAATTGATTTATGTTTTAATCATGAAGGCAACCAATGACTTCCACTTCTCTTACAATTCAAATCCTAATATTTAAATATCTTTCCAGATATAAAAAAAAAAAAATCTTCATTATTTTTGCACAAAAAGCAAGCTCTGGTGATAGTGAATGTATATATATTTACTTTGTTATTAATTGTTTTATTTTCGCAGTTTCCTCCGGACATACATACATATACACCAACTGCCCTTTATATATGTACTAGAAGCGGCTACCCAGCGTTGCCTGGGTAGAGGAGGGGATAATAAAATGTTAGTATCGCAGATCCATTGATAGTTTTGATCTTACATAATTGATTGTTTTAATCATGAATGTTACCAATGGCTTTCTCTTCTCTTACTATTCAAATCCTAATTCTTCCCAAATATGGATGAAATCTTCATTATTTTTGCACAAAAAGCAACCAACTGTCCTTTATATATGTACTAGAAGTGGCTACCCAACATCACCTGGGTAGGGAGGGACCAAAAAACATGATGTAATGGTTAGCAAGTTAGTCTCACAGATTCATTATTATTATGTATATTTAAATTTTTAGATATCTTCATAGATATAAATTAAATTTTCGTAATTTTTGCACAAAATGCAAGCTCTGGTGATGGTAAATGTGTATATATATTTACTTTGTCATTAATTATTTTCTTTTCATAATACATACATACATACACACCGACTACCCTTTATATATGTATAGATGACAATTTCTCCTTTGCTAGATGATATTTCAGATATCAAGGGGAAACCTGTATTAATTTAAGTCTTTCATCAAAGTGAAATGGTATAGAGTGAACTTTTAAAATTTAGGGATATTTGTATACTTATGTTGGATTAGTAAAAAGTTTACTCCTGTGTGTGGGGTTAAGTGAGGGAGAGGCTTTCTGTGATTGGATATACCAATCATGTGATGAGCCCAGAAGTTTTGGCACAAAATACCAAAATCCTCAGAGAGACTAGCTCCCGTGTGCACGTCGACCTGAAATTCTCTCTAAGAAATCACTAAGGTACCATATATCTTCTCCATCACATCGATAAGTCCCTCAAACTTAACTCTATACACAGGAAGGACTTTATATTGTTACTCATTGTTTTATTTGTTGTTTAATAAATTGTTAGAATTAAACTAAGTTTTAATTGATTTATTTGTTGCTGTTAAGTCTTAGAATTAAATACTATACTTAGCACAATACTTACATTTCTTTGTCGTTTCAAGCCAACTCTGTTCTGTCTCGGACAATTGCCTGCTACCTTCAGCTTCAGGTTACTCCTTCCTTGCATGAACAATGATTGCACACCGAGACTTGTCCTTTTAAGCGGTAATGTGGAAACCTGATCTGCATGGTCATTTGTTTTTTCTACACTTGCAGACAAAACTTCCTCAATGGTAATCAGGTAATGGTCACTTTCCAGCTGGTCACCAATCTGAATATCAGCTTTGACTAACACAGAATCGAGTTTACTGCCTTTGTCATCATATAAAATACCCTAAAAATATTTTAAAAATAGATTCTCATTAGATATCTCCAAGAAAGTTCATTTTCTATTAAATTTTATCTAAATCTAAAATCATTTTAAAAATGTATATACAAATATACTTAAATACAACCATGTATATGAGAGACATACTTGGCATAGGGGCTAACATCATAGGAATTGGAATCAGCGATCTGAGTTCAAATCCTTGACAAGGCTGTTTTCACTTTGCACTTAGAACTTTTTGAATGACCCTCATATATAAATAAAAACATGTATCTATAATCACAAATATTCACATACACAGATTATATATATATATATATATATATATATATATATATATATATATATATATATATATATGAGGAGTAACAGATTAGGTAAAATCCAACAAAATGTGATTAAAAATTGAGGGAAAAACGGTTTGACCCCTCCCCCCATCATAATTGTAAAAAACAGACACCAGCCACTATCTGGCACCTTCCTTCCACCCCTGACTTTCAGTTACTGCTTTGAACTCACAAGTCACCATATCCTTGTTGATGCTTCCCCTTCCTCTCTTTTGTTTTCTTCCTCACACCTTCTGACGCATCCCCCCTCCCCCACCTTTTCAATATATAAATATACTGTAGTTTTTGTCTCAAATAAATCTTCTGACTAAGCTTCAGATAGCAATTGAATGAAGTTGTTTATGCTTTCTCCGTTTTTCCTCAATTTTTAATCACACACACACACACACACATATATATATATATATATATATATATATATATATATATATATATATATATATATAAATATAAATATATATATATAAGGTAAATTCATATGCAGTTATTGTTATGTATTGTTTTGAAACAATAATTTATTATTTATGAAACATAGTAATAATTATAACATACCTTGTTATTGTTTATAAACTTCAGTGTACCATCATGCCATACTTTATTTTTCTTTTTAGTTTGTTTTGTGTACAGTATCTGAAATAAAGGTATTTAAAAAATCATGCAAATTAAAAAATATTTTGATAGTAATAAAATCAGTTTTTGATCCAGAGTTAAATTTGATTACTTATTCACTAAAAATTCTTTGATCAATGAAAACAATCATTTAAATTTAGTTATCAGGTTTTTAGGAACATTAACAGTGAAGTGAATGAAGTAAGTCTAAACAACTGAGTAAATTTTACCACTAACAAATATTCATTTTTGGAACTAGTAAATATATGCACCCTCCGAGTGCAAGTATTTATTTTTAATGTAATGAAATATTATATTAAATTAGAAAGACTAATGAAACTAAATAAGAATGCAGATGAAAAGATTTGAAACAGAGGTGGGTATAATCTAAAAATAGAACAACTGAAATTTACTCTTCCATCACTCCTGTCTTTCATTGCAAAATTTTCCTAATTTAGGAAGTAAAGAATAAAATTACAGTTATTTCTTCTTGTTAATGGATTTATTTTAAGATTTATCCCCAAGATTTTTGCTTATATTTATTAAAATAAAACCAATCAATAATACTAAGCACATATTTATTAAAATCAAATTTTTAAGATCAATATGCAAATTAGCCTTCCTATTTACACTGTAAACCGCTATTTTCTTGTATATATAAATACAATTGCATGTTATTAGTATGTAGATGAGATCAACAGTATTAATAATGTCAAACAATTTTATTGATAATTGAGGTTAGAATAAAAATAAAATCAAGGAGAATGTGACATAAATAACTAAGGGAATTGTGACTTGAGTAGTGATATAGTTTTGGTTACAGATATCTCCATTATAATACGAAAGATGAAAACATTATTTCTCATAGTTAGAACAGCAACATGTGGCCTCATTGGGGGTATTTTACCCCTCTGCAGAGGTGCAGTCAGTGTATTCTACAGCCCCAACTGATAGGATGAGCTGTTTTGTTTAGTGTATTCGTTTAAAGGTAAGTTTTTTTTTATTGATGGGTATTATTTCTAAGAAATTTATGATGCAGAAAAATTCACAAAAAAGGGAATGACCCAAAGCCACGAAACACATACTATTTTCAACACATCTGGCATATCATTTCTCAAGTTTCTTTACACCCTGTAAGCAGAGCTTAGAATACACTTGTTACATAATTGTTAGTACCCTAACAATTGTGTAGGGTTAGTGTAGAAATCAAAATGGCTGTTAGAAATTATGGCTAGCAGTTTTTTTGAGTGGGAGTATGTGACAATATCATGAAAGATTGATTGGCACATGTTGGCCTGGTGTTAACCCCTTTTCTGGTAGATACCATGAGAATTAGTAGAGAAATGAGAACAAAGGCTCTTTCCGGTTTTGATTTGAAAGAGTTAGTTAAGTCAGTACTGGGCAAGCCACAGAGGTAGTAAGTCACAAGCAGCGCGCTCCCAGTGGGGCTGTACTCACTCTGCGCAGTTAGTCTGGATGGGGATTTCTAAATAAAATATGATATAAAAAAAATCTAAGTCTTGGGTTATTTATTCAAAAACTACAAATGACCCAAGGCTTCTGATAGACAAGAAATCCCTAATGGAAGACCAGACACAAAATCCCCAAATGGAAAGTTCCAGACACTAGAAGAAGAACTCCCAGATACATAAGATAGTGAAAGATGAGCAGAAGAAAAAGAGAAAGAAGAAAACGGCACATATATAACACACTGACTGTATCCCTTGCAAAGGAGTAATACCCCCTCTCCCAAAAAAGGGTGTCTTGAGTATGACACTAAACTGCATTTGATGGTGAGGCTCCAGTTCTAGAGATCTATCACTTCACTGCCATTAATTCCAGGTTCACTCTGACCTGGAGTGGTAGTACATATTAGGATTCCATTTATGGCTCAAATAGATATGTTTAGAAATTATTTGTATATGATAAAACCTTGTGCAAAAAAAAAAAGAAGATCGCTTAAGAAACAGTTATACAAAGAATGTAAATATGAATGTTTAATGAATGCGATTCCCTAATCTCTCAGCCTAAAATAATCTTAGACAGGTTGATGTGCCGTTACAATCAATCAAGTTTGTTTTAAAAAAAAAAAGAAGTTATTTCCTTTCTTGGTTGTGCCAAGAACTTTTCAACACCTTCTCATCTACTATAAGTATTTGTTGCAATCATACACAGACATTTCAATCTGTTAATTTTGTTAAACCCTTCATTCAATATAAATACATACCACAAAACTTTTGGCACTCATATTGTTTCACTGCTCCTAACAATGATTGTTTCAACTCCAAATAATTCATTCACTGAAAATAAATAAAAATAAAAAAATAAATAAGGAAATATTAGTATTAACTAAAAAATGTACAAGACAAAGGAGGCATTAAAAATTGGATTCAATTTGGAATGATATGCAAAGTTCTTTCCTAAGACCAACAGAAATTTAAATTGTTAACAGAAAATGTACCATTTAATAAGTGGTGAAGAGGCCTAGTGTTGGAATAAACCGGACAACAAGGGAATTTATCCCCTTTTTGCTAGTGCTAGTGCTAGACCAGGGAGATTGTTTTTGCTGAGGTGGGGCACCACACCCACCGTCAACTCCCCACTTTACCGCACAAATCAGATTACCCAATCTGTGCTACAGCTTTTGCTGAAGTGGAGTGTCACACCTACTGTCAGCTCCCCACTTTACTGCACAGATCAGATTACCCAATCTGTGCTATTCATATACTGGGTTGGCGGGGACCGGTATTGAACCAGGAACCTTGTAATTCCTAGGCGGGTGCTCTACCGACTGAGCTAAACTGGTCTCTCCATCCATTTAATAATGTGATCAATTAGAGCTATATGTTCCAAGGAATCAGAATTCAACTTATGCCAACATGAAAAGTGGCCCTGATGTCTTTTTGTTATCTGTAATGAATCATTATACAGCCTAGCAACAAAAAAAAAAAAACACCCTCCGGTTGAAGTAAAAATTAATTTTTGAAAGAAAGTTTGTTTTGTTTTACAACAGACGACAATGTTTTTTTAAGAATACACTCATACATAATTCTACAAAATTTTATTAAAATTGAACAAATATTTTAATTCTAGTGTAAAAAAAAAAAAAATCTATTTTAAAATTTTATCTTGAATTTATCAACGTCCAAAAGTATGTATAAAGGAGTTTTCGCCACGCTCTTCCATAAAAAAATGTAAACAGATCTTTGAAATCTTATATTCTTTTAATGAAAGACATAAAAAATAGTTTTCCTGTCAAAATTCAAATAAATGTTTTCTTTCTAACAAAATCAAGTTTTTCAGTTAAATTCAAATTAATTCAAACAAGGTTGTTCTTTATTCCATGTATTGACGATTTTGGGTAATGTGATGTAAGCAGTGATGTAGTTTCAGTTACAAACAAATAGAGACTGAATCACCATTATTAATAGAAAAGATAAAAAGAAGAGTAATTTCGTCTCGTATGGATCGGCTTTTACAATCACCACAATGCTGCTTATTTTAGCGGATTTGTTTAAAGATAAGTTTTTCATTGATGGGTATCATTTCTTAGAAATTCATGAGGCAGAAAAATTCACAAAAAGGGAATGTATCTGTCCTGTCAGTGGGACTGTAGAATACACCGACTGCACCTCTGCAGAGGGGTAAGAAAAACAGCAATGAAAAATCAAAGAGAAATAGTTATAAATCTATGTATGTATTTACCCAACCCCTCTACAACAGGAAGGATGGGATACAAGGTCAGTTTTTAAGCAAATAAAATCTGGTTTGAATCCAGAGTTTTCCTTCTCCTGTACTGGTTGCTTTAACCAAGGCTAAAGAACCTACTCTAACCTACTATTTACCTATAGCTGGAGGGAGAGTAGTTGGATTCATACCTTTCCCAAGAGCATTAGCACAAAATGATGATTACCATTCCACTACGTGTGCCTCCTTTGTTGTATTGGTATGGTTGGTGCTAAGAAAGATATTTAGTCCAGTCCCCACTCACAAGGTACTAATATAAGCATTAGTAATGGAGGAAAGACAAGATAAACTCATAGACACATATAAGAACATCAAATATATACAATATGCACACCTAAGTTATATATGTATGTATGGGGACATTATTTTCATTAAACTTGGAATAGGAATTATTTAACAGCCTTAAAATGAATTTATAAAACTTGTTTTTTAAGTAGTATAATAAGAAATCAATATTTTCCTGTAGGTTGCCATACATAAATCATCAATATGGCAAACACATTTTATAGCAGATATCCAGCTCAAATATCAAATGTATAAATCAAATTTAAATTCCATATTTAAATCAATACACATTTTTCAAAACTATTTTTTTTATCCTTGCAAATGACATAAAAGTTTCTGTCTTTGTTGGTTTAGTCTAAATATGTCATCTAATAAAATTCAGAAAAGAACAGCTAAGATTATCTTGATTTTATTTTTATAAAATACGATAGTGAAGCATTTCCCAGGCAGGGTAAACAAGTTAGATTTGCCTCAAAACAGCCCATGTTATTAATGCATTTAAAATCCTGCAATGTGTCTTATAAATCACTAAGAAATAAAGGTTTACATAATTTATGGTGTGGTTAATTTGCATACTGGTCTTTCTAATTTAATATATTTCATTACATTAAAACTTAGATACTTATGCCCAGGGGGCGCATATTCTTGCTAGTAAAATAAAATCAAGATAATATTATTACTACTACTCTGACTAGTGTACATACAAAAATAGCAAATCAGTCCAGGTTAAAAGCATGGTAAGAGTAACCTGAAGACAAACGTTTTTAGGCTTCATTTTTCCAATGCAGGTATCATTGGGGAATATGAAAAGTTTTCTTGTTTCTCAATGATACCTGTATTGGAAAAATAAGGTCTAAAAAAGTTTGTCTTCAGGTTACTCTTATAGTGCTTTTAACCTGGTCTAAATATACCACTGATCAGAGAAGGTAAATGAGTTCAAGTGTAAGATTTGATCTTCTGTCATCAAAAGCTCTTGTAGCTCAATTAGTAGAGCAGCAGCTACACATCTGTAACCTTCTTGAATTAAGAAGAATACAAATTAAGTTCTGGCCAGGGACTTAATTTATTTTCCTGATTTGTAGGTTTTACTCACTGTACTAATGATGTGAATTGATGAAACCAACTAAAACTAAAAAGCAAAAAAAATACTATTAAAAAAATTAATAATGGAGGAATAAGTTTCTTATTTCATTGCTTTTATATTGATATATTTCACTAGAAAAAGTATTTTTCAACTAGGGTTTTTTAAAAATAATGTATAGTGGTATCTTGACTTAAAAGTGCCCAAACTTAGGAGTTTTCCGAGTTACAAGCTGTCACTCAGTTGGTTTTTTTGTTTTGTGCTGAGAACTAAAATTTGAGGTACGAGCAAGCTTCAGTTATGCTTATGTTAATAAGTTCACTAAAAACATTTAAGTTTCCAAATTTATTATGCCAAAGAAAAATATTTTTTATAAAAAAATAAATATTAAAACATATTACAGCACATAATTTATTACATTCTATTTTACTATGTTTTTATACAATACAGTGCTATTTTTCTTATATAAAAACATGTAACAAAATATTAGGGCCTTTAGTGGGGAGCTAGAACAGATTAATGGCATTTCAGTTTATTTCAATGGGGAAAATTGATTTGATATATGAGGAAATGGAGTTATGAGCAGACCAAATTAAACTCATAAATCAAGGTACCAGAGAACTTCTCCACCCCTCAAATAAACCCAATGTATTTATGAAATAAAGATTAAGTTTAATATTGAACTATGACAAATGAGAGATGATTTTTTTTTAAATCATCAGAAGATGTATACTTATGGGCTATTGTATACTGATAAAAATCACAAAACTTGGACTGGTGTGTGTGTGTGTGGGGGGGGGTACCTGTGGTGTAGTGGTTAACATGCTGGACTGCGAAATTCTAGCAAGAGATTTCAAACTAGTCGTGCTATTACATTCAATTTCAGAATAATACCCTTTGGAAAGGTATGAACCCCCTCATTCCCACAGCTATGGGTTAAATAGTACTACTACTGTTCTTCAGCATTTGGCTTTAGCATGAAATAACCCATAAAGGTTGATATGCCATTAAACAAAGAAACCAAACCTAGATCTCCCAGCTCAATGCTCCACTAATGAACTATACTCTCATCAGTAAAATCCCTGATGTAATATACTCCCAAATAGTATGTGATACAATATTTAGAAGTGTCTGTAGCATAGCATAGCAGTTATTATCATAGGAAATGGAATTGGTGACCCGAGTTCAAATCTTCAAAGAGCCTGTTTGAATTTCATATAGCGCTAATACTCTTGGAAAGGTACACATACACCTATTCTCCCTACATCTATTGGTAAATAGCAGGGCTGACTGGACTCTTTAACCGTGGTTAGGCAACCAGTCTAGGAGAAAGAAAACTCTGAATTCAAATCAGATGTATTCCACAAGGTTCCAGGTTCGATACCAGCCCTCACCTACTCAATGCATGAATAGCATAGCTTGGATCTGTGCAGTAAAGTGGGGAGCGGATGATAGGTTTGGCACTCAACCTCAAACACACAAAAAAATCTCACTAGTGCTAGTGAAAGGGGATGGACTCACTTGTTGTCTGGCTGATACCGACAATAGGCCACCCCACCAACTTTACTATACACCTTCCCAAGCTGAATCACTGCTGCATAGCCTATAGAAGGCAGCAAGAGGCATTTGCCTTTCTGTGTACTATGTGAGTTCATGTGTTTTAAGCAAGATGGAGACATCTCCATACTGGATGGCAAGACTCTGAAATTAGTAGACCAATTCACATACCTAGGTAGTAATATCTCATCTACAAAAAAATGATGTCAATATATGCATAGGAAAGTCATGGACTGCTATAGACAGATTATCGAGCATATAGAAATCTGATCATTCTGATAAGATAAAGTTAGAATTCTTCCAAGCTGTCGCCGTGTCAGTGCTACTGTATGGCTATACCATTTGGACTTTAACAAAATGATTGGGGAAAAAAATCTAATCAGAATTACACAAAGATGCTGCATGCTATCCTAAATGCATCTGTATGACCACTTGACTCATCACCCAAACCAGAAAAGTAAGACACACTGGACACTGCTGGAGAACTAAGGACATACTCATAAGTGACATTCTTCAGTGGACACCTACACATGGACACACCATTTTAGGCCGACTAGCAAAGACTTACAATGATCAGCTCTGTGCAGATACTGGATATTGTGATAGAGGACTTTCAAGGAGGATGATCGATAGGGACGGGTGGCAAGAGAGAGAGGGAGTCATCAGAATGATTATGATGATATCTGGAGAAAAAATAGCATATCCTGTAGTTCAAGAATAAATTGTTAAATAAAAGAAATGAATTAATTGCAAAGTACAAACATATAACAATTATTTCAATTTATACAAATACAATCTAATATCATATTTGTTATTGTTTTTTATGTACAGTATGTAGTATTAGCAGTAATATTATTTTTTTTTAAATCTTTATTAGATGAAGCATTATTAACCTGTTAAGTAATAAGCAAAATTAATTAAATTAAATACTTTAAGAATTGGATAACATAAGGACTAGCTGATGGTCAAGTCATGTTGAAAGCACTGGTTACCGCTAGATCACCAAAGTTAAGCAGCAATGCACCTGTTTAGTACTTAGATGGGTGACCCTTTAAGCCAGTGGTTCTCAAACAGTGCACCCCAGAGCTTTTTCAAGTGCGCTCCGTAGTATTCCTGAAAAATCTATCCAAATATGAAAAGCAAATGTATACTAAGTTACTATATTATACCATTTCTTTACGGACACTCTGCTTGTTTTGTTGCGACATTATTATGATAGTTATAAGTTACTTTTCTGCACAATATGACTGGATTAGAAACCCTTTTGTAGAAACTGCAATAGATTGTAGTTTAACTCTAACAGAAAAAGAAGAACTGGCAGCTATGTCCACTGATCGTGGATTAATGATTAAATACAAAGAATTGTCCCGTGAAGCTTTTTGGATTTCTATAAAAAAAAACAACCTGTGTCGATATCTAAAAAAGCGCTGGCTATTTTATTGCAATTTTCCAACTCATATTTATGTGAACTGAGATTTTTAACCCTCGCAACAATTAAGTGTAAAAAGAGAGGAACTCTTCAATGCATTGATGAGGAAATGAGAGTTTGTCTCTCAAACATAAGATCAAACATTGAAGAAATCGCAACGTCTCATCAAGCTCACGTTTCTCATTAACACAGGAATGAATAAACTTCATAGATGTATGTTAAGTTTGATTTTGTTAAATGTGTTATTTTTTATATATTTAACAGTTAACTTAATAACATATTAGTCCTATTTTGTATACAGTGCGCTATCAAGTATCTGTAGTACTGTAAGTGCGCCCAGACTTTATAAAGTTTGAGAACCACTGCTTTAAGCAATAGCAAGTACTGTAAGCAACTTGGTATCAAAATAACTTGATTTGGCTTAAATAACCCGAAAAGGGTTGATATGCCATAAAATAAAACAACCAACCATGACTAGAAATGAGAAAAAGTTTTGATTGCATCTAATATCAATAATGCAACAGAAACTCCTTTTCTAGTATTTAAACTCTGATCAAAACAGTTCTTTTAATTAGGGATTGATCTTTAAACATTTATTTCATCATCAAAAAGAAAGGTGTATGTAGGCTTTATCTATTATTTGTTAGCATTTTAGCAAAAGTATTGTATTTCTACTGTTTGTCATTTTGGTTCACATGCATTACTGTTTACAAATATAAATTCTAAAATATCATTAATAAACATTCTTCAACCAGTTTACATAAATAAAAATCTAATTTAAAATCAATATGATTTTTTTAAAAACTCATAAAACATTTTCTATGCAGAATAGAGGAATTTTTCTTAAGAATTTCATCTCATTAAAAGTAGCACTAAAATTTCCATAAATAATTCTAAAATTGATTTCCCTCACTGAAAAAAAGAATAAGATTTAATTTATTTTCACAGTACATAATTTAGTAAAATTAAATCTGGTACTAATTGCAACTTATAAAATTAAAGGAAACAAGAATTTAATGAACCTCATTAGAATTGAATATCATTTTTGTTTAAATACTCATTGTGCATAAAAATTTAATTCAAGTTTCAAAGATTATTATTATATGATTTGATTGTTGTTACTCAAAAGTTTACAAACTTACTATTTTTATAATTTTTTACATCTTTTTATTAAAGATATAAAAAAAATAAGTGTATATTTATTTAAACTACTTTTAAATAAATAATTCTGAATATTCCTCAGTGAATATACTTGTTTCCACGATTAGAAATTCCTGCATACCTTACTGGAGGAAGAATTGCTCAACTTGTCAAAACCAACAACAACAAAAACAATCAATGTCGTCTGTTGGCGTGAAGTTTTCAACGCCTTTATATAAAACCCATTTTGATTGGTTAATTTATTTTAAACTCCTTAAGAATAAGGGTACTCATTGATATAACGATAAATTTGATTTGTTGATGTAGGAAACAGTGTTAATAATAATGATAATAATAACGCGTTTTGCTGTAAGAAAGAATTTGATTGGTCAATATTAGTTCTGTACAACATGGCAGTACATTATGCAAGTATTCATCTTTGCCGATCATCGCCTACTTGAAAATAATGATACCAATTCATAGACGTAGCGAACATAAGCTACAATTTGTGTGTATTTAACTACCGGAGACATCCGTAATAATTTGACTGTAATTCATCAACGTTTATATATAGAGATATATTTGTTTTTCAGTTAAGTTTACTACGTGAAGTACAACGGTTTCATTCTGCGATTTTATTTACTTTATAACAAAACATTTTCCTGCGGATAAAATCATCATGTCAAATTACTTGTCTATATTATTCTTTACGTTAGCTATCATCTGGTTTAATAACTACGCAAATGGTGATAAAGTAATCAAGAAAGTTTTTAAAAACTTTGAAGGTAAGTGACTCGAGGGTGATTTTCTAATTTTTGTTTTTACTACGTCTCATATTGCGAGTTCTGATGAGTTGAAATTGTTATTTATTTATTTATAGATATATGAATACACTGATGGATTTTGATAGTCGTTTGTGAGAGTAGACACATCTTTAAAAATACGCAGAAGTCAAGGCTTTTCTTAAAAATACATTATTTCTTCTTTACCTTATTTTTTCCCGGTGTAGTTGGTCATATGACCACAACATTTAGGCATTTTATGCCGCCGTTACAGAGCATATGTCACTGACAATATCATAAAATGGTATTCTTTTTTTACATGTTTTCCTTGAAAATGAATGTTTTCCAGCATTTTTTGACAGACTTCTACGATGTTGAAGACGTAAATATAAAAAATAATCTAAATAGAAGAAATAAGACATGAGGAAGTAATTTTCTGTCTTTTCTTTTTAAAGAGTGTTCCCAAAAATGTAAAATTTGCCTTTTAAACCCTTAAATTAACTATAGAAAAGATACTTATTTTCTTTACAAGATAAAAAATAATAGCCATGTCTTTTTTTCTTTATTATGATTGAAGTTGTTTAAATTTGTATAGTGCCTTTTCTTGTATTGTAGGCTTTTTTAAAGGGGTCTTTTAGTCTCTCCTACATCTTCAACACTTGGTCTCTCCCTTCATCAATATATTCAACAATATTGTATGATGAAAATATGGTATTCAATATTCATTGAGTATGATAGCCGTTTATCATTTTAATCTTTTAAAATATCAGATTAAATTTCTGTAATATTGTGTCTAATTAAGTTCTGAAGGCAAAAAAAAAAAAAATTCCTCCGATCACTTTATAGTTGTTGTTTTTTTGTTTTTGTTTTTGTTTTTTCTACCGGGTGGATTTTACGGATAAAAAATTATTTCTATTTAAATTTCTATTGAATTCTTTTATCGAACTTGTAATTTAAAATATTTCGATCTATTTATTTTTTTATTTTTTTTATTGCTGTTTTTGATTTTGATTTCTCAGCTTTGCATCAAAACACACAAAGAAGAAATAAATAAAAACATAAAAACCATTCATTGAAGACTTAAACATTAATAACGTTGAGCAAAATCTTGTTTGTGTGGAAATATTGTTTTTCTTTAGAGCCTTGGGCTTGAAATCTGTGGAAAGCACATTTCAACACTAAAAAACAAGTTTAATTTCAGGAGATGCTTTCAAGTTAATGTACATTCCAGATTTCTTTGCCGAATATGTGAAAATATGATGTGAGATATGCGCGCAAAAATGTTAATCTTGAATTTTTATTCATTAAATTTTAAATATTTTGTTTGGCTATCTTCTGGTAAGACTGAGACACATTAAGAAACTGAAAAAGAAAAAAAAGAAAGAAATTAGAATATTAATTGAAAAAAAAAATCCTTATTTGATTATGCTTTGTAAAAGTAAATAAATAAAAATAAATGTAATAATATTAAAATAAGACTAGATTGAAAAATTCATATTCTACAAACTTTTGAAAACCTCTGCTTCTCAAACCGTTGTTGATGCTATCAAAAGTTTAGAAAAGTTATTGTTCTATCATTAAACATTTTATTTTGTATAATAGGCACTGCCAAAGTTGCCGCAAAATCCGTATTTTACAAAATAAATTTAACACCCCGATTTAATTAATTTTAATTGTTTTTTAAAATAAAAAGCAGACAGTGCCTTATGTATAAATTTTGATTTTAACAAACCTTCTCTAAACATATGACCACCCTGTTGGTGGGGCTTAGAATAGGCTGACTGTATCCCTGTGTCAAGTAAGACTACCAAACCTCGGGGGGGGGGGGTCCAGGGTATAACTAAACTGGTTCTGATGGTGAGGCTCCAGTTTAGGGTATCTGGAGAGTGTAGAAATCCCCTTCATTGCCATTATTCCCAGATCCAATTTGACCTGGAGTGGTAGTACCTGTTAGGGTCCCATTTATGAGTAAAATAGATCTGTTTGCAAATCATTTGTATTAGATAGGAGTATTCAATACCCTGTGTAAAAAAAAAAAAAAAAAAACTTTTTAAGAAACTACAAAAAATGTAAATATAAATTTACAGTGCCCTAACTTCTAGGCATAAAATAAGCCCAGACTTGTTGACATGTCATTTAAATCAACAATCTAAATTTTACTGTGTTCTACACAAATAAAAAAGAATATATTCCTCAACTTAAATCAAGTTTTATATTTTACACTAAATATAGACCCATACATTGCCTTTTTGCTAACACTAGACCAGGGGGATTGTTTTCGCTGGTCTGGAGTGGCAATCCTACCATCAGCTCCCAAGTGCTTTATTGTACAGATCAGATTACCCAAGCTGTGTTACTAATGTGCTGAGTTGCTGAGAACCGGTAACGAACTTGGAAACTTGCGATTCCTAGCTCTACCAACTGAGCTAAACGACTGAAAAGAGGGATAGACTCCCTTGGTGTCTGGTTAATACTGACAATAGGCCACTCCACCAACTTTTACTTAGCCCTGTACAGTTTGTAGATCTAATAAAAGGCTATCTTTTCACCAAGTTTCATTTAGATATGTTTTATAAGGTCAAAATATGAAGTAAAAAAACATTTTTTTAAATATTGTAAGCTACTGATAAATTTTGGTACAAAATAGGTTGCTTACATTTGTTTGAAAAGTAGAGAAAAGACAAATTTTCACTCACTCTTAGATTGGGCAGAGTGGAGTGCCATGTTTAAACGAATTCAGGTTAAAGAGCCCCGTCAGGCCTACTATTTACCCATAGCTGAAGGGAGAGTAGTTGGATTCATACCTTTCCCAAGGGTATTAGCACTATGTGAACTATAGCTTCGTCCAGGATTTGAACTCGTGTCGACAAGTCCATTTCCTACGACTCTAACCATTACACCATGCACCCCCAACTAAACCTACATCAATCGTCTCTGTGCGAATTTTAGATGCCGTGTGGAAGACATGTCAGGGGCAAGGACTGATAGGGATGGTTGGAGAGAGAGAGAGATTCATGGGTATCTGTGCTGTCAGTGCGACCTGATGATGATATGAGCACAACAAATACATAAGTCTCTGACAAACAAACAATTACAAAATGTACTGCAAAACCAGATTCATTGAATTTGGATCTTTTTTTTTTTTTTTTTTTTTTTTTTTGGTGCATATCACATAAATGCATCCTGGCCTCCTGCCCTAAAAAACGCTAAGTGGTGCCTGCTTAAAATCCGACTCGTGCTATTTATGTAGTGGTTTGAAGGTGTTTTTTTCAACAAATAACTTTTTTAGTGGTCTGAAGGCGTTAAAAGTAAGCTACCCCCAGTTTTTTATTGACAAGTAAATGTAAATATTTAAATACCACGCCTTTTAAAATAATTTTTTTTAAATGTCACATCATTTTTAATTGATAAACAAAAATTTTTTTCAGTATTTTCATTCTATTTTAATTTAAAAAAAAAACTGTCATGTATTTTTAAATAAATATGACCAAGTTTTGAAAATAAAAACAATCAATACATTCGAAAATAAAAACAATAAATACATTATTAAACAAATACAAATAAAAAATCAAAATATTTAGATATTCTTTTTTATTTTAATTCAAAACAAATGTCACAAAAACAATCAAGACATTAAACAAACAAGTAGCAAGGGTCGGATTTTGAGCAGGCACCACTTAGTGTTTTTTTAGGGCAGGAGGCCAGGACACATTTATGCGATAATACCCCTTTTTTTAATAATCAGAATAAAGATTGAAACTAAAGAAATCTATCCTATCAATGAGTCAAGTAGATTTGTTTGAAAATTAGTTGTATTAGATAAGAATGCTTGGTATATAACTGTGTGCAGAATTTCTTTAAGAAACTACACAAAAAATGTAAATATAAACATATTCAGTTCTTTAACCTCTAGCCATAAAATAAGCCCAGACTGGTTGACATAAAAGAAAAGATAACTACATAGTTTTCTTTTTTAAATACAAAAAACAAAATTTAACAATCTTAAGCAAAAAAATAACAATATGATTTTTTTTCTTTCTTAATACAATTTTTTGTTTTATGAAATACTGAGACTCAGTCTGACTAGAAATGAAAGAAATTATGTTTGTCTTTCTATATTTGAAGTAAAATACTTGGGAATCTAATACTATTTCTATCAGTAATAAGCATTTCATTTTTCAAGTGAACACACACACACACACACATATATATATACACACACACGCACACACAAAGTGTGTCATAAAAGTATTGAGATCGAAGCTGTATTTGCCAAGATAGAAATGAATAATAAATGGAACATTAATTTTTTCAGAATACAAGGTGTGTCAAATATACAAAAAACTCATTACTTTTTTGACACACCTCGTGTGTGTGTGTGTGTATATATATGTATATATATATATATATATAATATATATATATATATATAAAGGGATGAGCTTAGGTGCCTTAAAAAAAACAAGCCATATTAACTCATTGCAAAACTTTTCTAGGAATTCAAATAATGTTGTAATGTTTGATTTCTTTTTAGAAAATATTCCAATACAATGTATCATTGTTGTTAATAATTCTAATCATCATAAAAAAATCATTTGTCAATAAAAATATTTGATTTTAAAGCTTTATGGGTTTTTTTTTTGGGGGGGGTGGGGTCAATTTTTTTAAAACAAAAGATTTTACGTTAATATTACTTTTTACAAATAAAAAACATAAATTTTGCAAATTCTGAAAAAAATTGCTGTGGTGCCCTAATTTTTAAGGGATCTACTAAAGCAATTTTTGCCTGCCCCTCTCTTAGGCTAAATCCGTGTGTGTGTGTGTGTATATATGTATATATATATATATAATATAATCCAACCAGGTATGTCTCTCTATTTTGCATAATCTTCTGTGATAGGTATACAAATTGTTAACCTGTCTCCTAATTAATCATCTACCCTACATTTCTTTACATGAACAATCTATGATTTTTTTCACTGCTCTCTAGATTAAGCTAATCCTTCTATTTAAAATCCTAAACTGAATAGATTTTAAGTAACTTGATTGGACGTAATTACTTATCTAGGAAATATATTTGTGTTAAAATAATCAAAATATATAATTAAATAAGAAAAATAGTACTGTATTGTATAAAAACATAAAATGGAATATAATGAATTATGTACTGTAATATGTTTTAATGTTAATTTTTTTATAAATAATATTTCTCTTTGGCGTAATAAATTTGGAAACTTGTTTTTAGTGAACTTATTAACACAAGTGTATCCTACCTCAAATTTTAGCTCTCAATGCAAAGAATAAAAAATCGACTGAGTGACAGCTTGTAACTTGGAGAACTCCTAAGTTAAGGTACCACTTGCATATGTAACTGATCCATTGCAAAAATGAAACATTATAGTGAGATTTCTATTAGAGCAATACACTTAAAATTAGAGAATAAAGCAATTTACAATCCAATTTGTAACTGAATAATAATTTTATGGGGGTCTGCGAGGTTTGAACCAGACATTTTGTGATCATCCAATTTCTCAAATATGAGAATGGAGATAACCATGAAATGCCAACTAGAACCCTTCACTACTTCCTAGAAGCATCAATATCATCATGGACAGCTGTTGCAATGGGAACCCAATAGTTTAGTTATAAATATATTGCAATTTACATTTTCTATGGATTTTTAAAAGAAATTAATATATACTGCCATATTTGTTTTTTCGTTTTTTTTTTTAAATTTTCATCTTAGACGCATGTTTAGCATAATGGTTATCATCATAGGAAAATGGAATTAACAACCAGAGTTCAATTCTTGGACAAGGCTTAGAATATATTGACTATGTAAAATCTCTCCAAAAAGGGGTATCCTGGGTATGACTAGAACTGGAGACTCACCACCAAGACGACTAGACTGCCCAGCTGCTGCAAAGTGCTGTCTCGGGTAGTATTGAGTCACCTCATGAAAGGCATGCCTCCCCAGAAGCCCCAGCACTTTCATCCTAGCACCAGGTTGTATTGGGGGTTTATGTGAGTAGTAAGTACCCCAATCCTACTACTATACAATAGCATGTCCCAGGTATGACATTAAACTGCAGCTGCACTTCTGCAGAAGAGTGAGGCCACCTGTTGGCCATGGGTGGCAACATGTGATGCTTAGGGATGGAACCCTAGTAGCTGAGCAGTCCATGACATGTAACACTCCACTTTGGCTCTTACTTAGGCTAGACAGCTGGTCCTAGCACCTATATGATTGACCTGGCCCTATTGCCCTTATGGCAGGCCCCATGTTTTATCATATATGTGCTAGAAGGCGATGGCTGAGTCTTATCATCCTGGGTATGATGTTAAACTATCTGTTGGTGAAGTTCCAATTCTGGAACGTTGGGGAATGTGGAGTACCCCTTCATCACCATTACTCCCAGGTCCACTCTGACCCAGAGTGGTAGTAACTCTTAGGAGTCCCATATATGAGTTAGATAGATCAAAAAATGAGCTTGAAAAAAAAATGTGTTAAAAAAGAAGATTGAGTACCCAACAAGAATGAACTCCAGTTCTAGTGCTCTGATGGGTGTAGAATAGCCGTTCTTTACTTGGTACTCCCAAGTCTGACTGACTGGAGGCATATTCGGCTTAACAGTTAACATCGTAGGAAATAGAATTGGCAATCTGAGTTCAAATCCTGAACGAAGCTGTTTGCATTTCACTGTGTTAATGCTCTGGGGAAAGGCATGAATCCATCTCTTTTTTTCTCCCAACTGTGGGTAAATAGTAGGGTAGACTGTTCTTTAGCCTTGGTTGGGCAACTGGTCTAGGAGAAAGAAAATTTTGAATTCAAATCGGTTGCTACTTAAAAAATTGACTTTGTGTAACATCCTACCTATGGTGGAGGGGTTGGGTAAATACCTCAACAAAATAATGTTCTTGTTATTTGAATCAACATAAACATTATTCTAACAACTGTGGTGAATTTAAAAGGTAAGAATATGGCACACTCAGTGAGAATCAAATTTAAATGGTTTACTAGCCAACTTTGTTAAATATTACTTTATGTGAGTTGCCATAGAATTTAGAAAACAAACGTCTTTAACAATATTTATTTTAAATAACTGGTAACTGGTTTCTTTATAAGATAGTATGTTGTGTAATTATATATATATATATATATATATATATATATAATTTTTTTTTTTTTTTTTTTTTTTCTGCCCATCTCATTAACAAAACCTTTTATATACAGTAAAAATTCAGTCTTGGGTAAATAGTAGCTGAGACTGTACTTTGGTATGCAACTGATCCAGGAGAGAGGAAAACTGCATTCAAACCAGCTTTACTGCACTTAAAAATTGACTGTGTCAATCATTGGAGGGGTAGGGTACATACGATATATATATATATATATATATATATATATATATATATATATATCAACTTCTCTACACGAGTAGGATGTGACACATGGACAATTTTTTGAGCAGAGTTTAACAGGTTTGAATACACTTTTCCTTCTCGTAGACTAATTATCTAACAAAGGTTAAAGAGGCCTGGAGAGAGAATTTTCAACTCAAGTCGCTGAGTCCATTTACTACAACAATAACCATGTAAATGCTTACATATATTTTTCCAAATACATACAAATATTTTTTTTTTATTTATTTATTTTTTTTTTTTGACAATTTATTTCATTTGTTTCTTGTTTATTTTTATTTATTTATTTATTTTTTTTTTTTTTTACAGAAAATTTATTCCAGGAACTGGATCAATTTAGTTCCTTTCCTGATAAAGATAGTGAAGATATAAGTGTTCAACACAAACTGGAGCCAATACTTTTTAGTAGACGCAGAAGGAGTTTTCCAGACAATCCAGGTGAACAGCAAGCAGTGGAATTTCCAGACAAAACACATCTGGATGGAATTCCAAATAATCCCAAAGATGTATTTCCAGATCCAGCTAACATAGTAAGTAATAAACCTTTTTTTTCTTCTTCTATTGAATGAAGGTGTGTGGTGTAGTCATAGGAGATGGGCTCGTCGAGCCGAGTTCAAATCCTAGACGAGGCTGTCTACATTTAAAATGGCGCTAATACCCTTGAGAAAGGTATGCATCCACCTGCTCTCCCTTCAGCTATGGGTAAATAGTAGGGCAAAATGGGCTCTTTACTCTTGGTTAGGCCACCAGTCTAGGAGAAGGAAAACTCTGAATTCAAACCTGCTAAACTCCGCTTAAGAAAATGACCTGTCACATCCTACTCGTGTGGAGGGGTTGGGTAAATATATATATTGAGTCTTTTTGCTGAAAATCCTTTCGTCCAAACTGTTGAAAATTCCTTTGTTCAGATTGCCGGTTTAGCTCAGTCATCTGGCTGAGAACCTCAATACCAGCCCTTGCTAACTTGGCGTATGAGTATCACAGGGATCTATGCGATAAAGTGAGGAACTGATGGTGGCTGTGGCGCTCTGCCTCAGATGCTAAAAACAATCTCCTTGGCCTAGTGCTAGTGAAAAGGGGATAGACTCCATCACTGTCTGGCTGATACCGATCGCCTAGATAAATTTTTGAGTATATATTTATATTACAATTTGTCAGCCCTCATATTCTCCACAATTTAAAAGAATATACTATATTGATATACAGTGTTTTTAAAAGAAAAAAAATTGATATAATTTCAAAATCCTATAACTTGACTAATTCTCATTCAAATGATCTCAAATGTTAACAGCCGCCTGTGTAGAAAAAAACTCAAAATTCTGTGTTTAATGTTTTTTTTTTCTTTTCGAGTATAGAAATGCCATTTACTGGAAAACAAAAAGCATTTAAACATTACACAGAATTTTGAGTTTTTTCTACACATGTTGAATTTTTGAGATCATTTGAAGGACAAATGGTCAAAATATTAGATTACAAAATGATATCAATTTTCTTAAACACTCTGTACATCTCAAATGATACCAAATTTCTTTAAACACCCAGTATATTTCTTTTAGTATCTGATTTTGTTAAAATTATATTTGTATGTATTGTTCACTAGTCAAATATTAAAGAAGGTTCTACAATTATTTTATATAATCCCTATTGTCCCTATTAAACGTGAGAACCAAATTATCTTTAACGACCATATACAGTCTTTGAATATTTTAATTTACTATTTTTTTTAAATAACCTAACTACTTATCTTATTCTTGTTTATTTTCTTAAGCATTTTATTGGGGAATATGATCTACCAGTGTTACAATTTTACTTTTGTTTATATAAATAACAGCAGTGACATTAAATCCTTAATGGGGTGTACCTAAGAAATGCTTTAATACCCACCTTACTGTTGTGGTAGCTGTGATACTCAGTGCAAACTTAACTCAGTATTGTATCTAAATAACAATAAAACGACTTTTATCAATTAACAAATTTTAAACAATAAAACATTTGATTGAAACAGAATTCATAATTGTCCTGTCTTCATGAAATCTCAAAGGAAGTTGCTATCTTATAATAAGAATTTAGATTAAAAAAAAAAAATTTCAAAAACTACTTTACTTTCACTACTTTAATACATAACAGTTTACATTATTTGTCTGAATTTTTCAGATGAAGCTTGATAATTTGTATTATTTAGATTTTTCAGACTGTTGTCCTCATTTTTATTGTTATGTACATAACATTTTGGCTGATGTGCTCTCCAGCCTTCCTCATGTGTTTCATGTTGAACTCTGGAACCTTCTTGTTATTTTGAACCAAAAATTTATTTAATCCATTGGGGTAAATTCGACAAGAAGGTTCCCAAGTTTGACAAGAAACACCTGAAGAAGGCTTTAGGGCACATTGGCCGAAACATCATGTATATAACAAAAAAGATAAGGGCATCAATGTGAAAAATTTAAGTAATACAATTTATTGAACTATTAAATTGTTTTTCCTATTGTTGCTTTTTATGCAGTTTGACCAATCAATTCTTCTACTTTCATCAGGTGGGTGTTATATTTGGTAAACCTTTGCATTCTTTTAAGATAAAATGCTGTTACAACTTTTTCCAAACGCATCCTCAAAATTTTTCTTTTAAAATATAAAAATCAAAATGCACCACATTTTTGTTAATATCTCAATTGTCTATCAAATATAAATATTAATAAATTATTTGATTTAATAACTAATTTAAACCTGCATTTGTCCGCCCTGTTGGCTGGGGCGTTAGAATGCATAGACTGCACTTCTGCAGAGGGGTAAGACTTCCCCAACAGGGCCACCTGTTGGCCGTGGGTGGCGACCCATGATGCTTAAGGATAGAACCCAAGTGGTTGAGCAGTCCATGACTTGCAATACTTCACTTTGGCTCTTAGGCTAGATGGGCGGTCGGAGAGGCCCCCTCCGATCAATCGGCTGGTCACGTCAATCCCTAGCACCTATATGATTGCCCCGACCCTATTGCCCTTATGGCAAGCCCCAACACTTTTTATCATATGGGTGCTAGAAGGCGGTGGCTGAGGCTTTTCATGTCCTGGGAATGACGTTAAACTCTATCTGATGTTGAGGTTCCAGTTCTGTAGGTTTGGGGAATGTGGAGCACCCCTTCATCACCATTTCTCACTGGTCCACTCTGACCCGGAGTGGTAGTACCTGTTAGGGTCCCATCTATAGGTTAAATAGAAAAAAAAAATTTTTTTTAAATTGATTATCCATTAAGAATGAATTTATTTCAAAACTTTGTCGGCATTAAATGACCCACTGAGGTTGATATGCAAAACAAAACAAACCAAACCAAACCTGCATTTGTCCCCTGGGATGTTTTGGCACCCCACATTTTTTTAAATGCTCATAATTCCTAGCTGTCAACTTGATTATTTCTCTCCTTCCCACTACTCTTCTGATTAAGTGAGGGCTTTGAGTAAATGGAGTGACATAATCCTGGCTCAGCTGCAGAGAAATATAGTCCTCATTATTTCTTTCTTTTGCTGTGCATTACATAAGATATACTATATAGGTTTATGTAATAAATTTATAGTAATTATCATTTCAATTAAGAATTATAGCTTTACTTCAAGTATTGATTTATATCATATTGTAACAGAGATTGAATCTTAAATTATTTTTTCATATTGATTATTATATATATAATATATATATATATATATATATATAACAAAAATCATATAATGGAGTATCGTGTGGGTATTTTCCAAATAAATGTGATTTGAATCTACATATTTTCATTTCATTGTATTAAATGATATTGATGAATAGCAACCAGCTAGAAGACAATCATCAGTAACAACAGAGATATACTGTGATATATACAGCAATATGGGTGGGGTGGATTTTACAGCATATCAACTCTTGGTATATGGTATACTGAAGACATTTTTGTTTTACTCATTCTTGTTGAGTATTCAATTAAAATAAAAAAAAACTTTTCTTTTAAAACATATTTTTATAAACTCATTTTTGGATATATTTAACCCATAGATGGGACCCTAACAAGTACTACCACTCTAGATCAGAGTGGACCTGGGAGTAATGGCAGTGAAGGGGAATTCCACACTCCCTATAGCTCCAGAATTGGAACCGCACCACTAGATGCAGTTTAGCGGCATACTTAGGACACCATGACTCTCAGCCACTACCTTCTAGCACATATATAAGAAAAAGGGTTAGTGGGGTTGCCATAAGAGCAATACGGTTGGGACAATCATATAGTTGTTAGTACTTCATATGACCAACCAATTGATTGGATAGGGCCTCTCCAAATGCCTGTCTAGCTCAAGTAAGGGCTAAAGTGGAGTGTTGCATGTCATGAACTGCTCAGCCACCAGGAATCTGTGCTTAAGCATCGTGGATTACCACTCACGACCAACAGATGGCTCCATTGGGTGGGGTCTTACTCTTTACATAGGTGCAGTCGGTGAATTCCACACCTCTAGCCAACAAGTTGCAGTAGTACGGGTATATTTTACATAATAGTAACACTATATATATTTGGGTGTATAAATACCCTCACCAAACCAACTATGCTTGAATGACACAGCAGACTAAAACAGGGTTATGGTGTTATTTTTAAGCACTGAATTTGTTTATTTTTTTATTTAAAAAAAAAAAATTAAATATGGGGTTGGTTTTCTATTTGTTTTATGACACTTGCACTTTTTTTTGTTTGTTTTACACTACATTTTATTCATATTTTCAATTTCAAAACGTCTAAAAAATGTTTTGTTTTTGTTGTTGTTTTTTTGTTTTTAATTTTTACTAGTGGCTTAGTGGCACTAAATATTTTTACAAGAGCTAAAACAAAGAATTTAGAGATAAAAAAAATTCAAGCTTGTACTGACCAAAAAATTATAAAAACAATATTAGTATGTATTATTTTTATTTTTTTTTTGACTGTTGTCCTCATCTTTATTGTTAGATACACAACATTTCGGTCGATGTGTCCTCCGACCTTTTTCAAGTGTTTGAAGTTCTGTGAAGGCTCCCAATTCTGACATGAAGGTTCCCAAGATTGACAAGAAACACCTGATAAAGGCCGGAAAACACATCGGCCAAATGTGTGTATATAGCAATAAAGATGAGGACAGGTGCCTAAAAAATCTAAATATTACAAATCATCAAGCCTCATCTCAAAAATTCAGACCAACAATATTAATACGTTAATTTTTTTTTTTTTTTTTTTTTTTTTGTCTTCCATACTTTCATCATGAAGATAAAAAGACCAAATTGTACACTTTGATCCTCTAAAGTAAAATAATGACAGACAGCAATAAATAATTTTGTCATATCTTATTATAATGGAGATTCAATGTCTATCTGTCTGGAACCGAAACTAGGACACTGCTAATGTCACAGTACCCTCAGGAATTGCATAAGTTTATCAAGGAGTATTTGCTTTATAGTCAAAATCATTAATATATATAGAATAAATCTTATTTATTAATGATGTTTCTATGAAAATCTGAGTTAGATTTGCCTCAAAACAGCCCATGTTATTAGTGTGTTTTAAAATCCTACAGTGTCTTATATATGACTAAAAAATAAAGGTTTACATAATATATGGTGTGGTTAATTTGAATACTGGTTTTAACAAAACTGGGTTTAATAAATAATTACTTGGTGTTATTGATTTCTAATATTATTGTTTTATTCTCCAACATATTAAAATCAATCCTATGAATGGTTTTATATAGAAACCAATTTTTAACCAATTTTTAAAATAGGTGTAATCTTTTCATATGCGTTCTTATTTAATTTCATTGGTATTTCTAATTCAATATATTTCATTACATTAAAACTTAAATACTTATGTTCAGAGGGCACATATTCTTGCTAGTTTTGTTAATTCTTGAATAAGTAGGCTTTCTTACTTTTCACTTTCACTTTCGTCTATTTTTCTTATGTCTTCAACAGTGCTGAAAGTGTATTGAAAAAAAAAAAAAAAAAACGACAAAAAAACAAGCAAACCTGACAATAGTTAACACTTAAACTACATACTGGTACACATATGTACCATTATGTATATTAATGATATATATGTAGTGGTACATATATATGTACCATTGTGAATAATTCCCTTCTCTTTTTTTTAAAAACAATATTTAGAATATATACTTTCATAATAACAGCAGTATCTACATATCTTATTATAATGGAGATTGTGTATTTTTCTGTCTGTAACCGAAACTTATTACTAATCGATCACAGTTATTTACATCACATTCTCCATGATTTTATTTATATTTAAACCTGAATTATTAATAAAATTGCTTCACCTTTTTATTAGTGTTGTCCAATACGAATAACATGCAATTGTATTTATATAAAAAAATAGCGGTTAGTGTGAATGGGAAGGCTAATTTGCATATTGATATTAAAATGTGATTTTATTAAATGTGTGCTTATTATTGATTTCTAATTGTTTGGTTTTATTTTAATGAATATAACCAAAAATCTCTTCAATGAATCTTAAATGAAATCAATTAACAAGAAAAATAACTGTCATTTTAAATTTAACTAATAGTTAAATAAGTAAAATTCAGCAATGAAAGACGGAATGATGGAAGAGTAAGTTTCATTTCTATTTTTCCCCCACTCTGTTACATATCTTTTTATCTGCCTTCTTATTAGACTTTCTAATTTAATATGATATTTCATTACATTAAAACTTAAATACTTGCATGCATATATTTGCTAGTACTATTAAAGAAGGTGGAAACAATGAAAATTCTTATAACTAGAACTTTTATTAAAAAAAAAAAGTGATATAAAAATAAAACAAAAATAGGAATCCATTCACAGCCAAATGAATATATATATATATAGCAAGCAGAAACCAAATGGATTTTAAAACTATATGAGGGGACTGAACGCGGATATCGGAATACTCAGTTATTACAAATATTTTACAGACGCTGCCACTGTCAATAACAACAAAGACAAAGGATCCGTTGAACAGTAGCGACGTTCATTTGAAAAAGGGTATTTAACGATCCCGAAAATTTATGATAACAAATAATAAAAAATAAGTGAATACAGTACTCCATAACATCGAGTTCCTTCATTTATTTTTAAATGCTTCATAATAACGCCCAACTTCAACATAAAAAAAACATTATATATATATATATATATATATATATATATATATATATATATATATATACCTGTTATGATTCATATTTTTATATTACATATTGCTATTATATCATATTGTATGCAATAGGTACAGATGATAAATTAATCAGATAAATACGTGTGCCAAATTTGTACTAACACGTAACACAGTCAATTCACCATTACCGTACACGAGTTGGTATTATATTATACCACAGAGGTATGGTACATTATTGGCGTACTATGTGTACCAGCAATACTTTCAAAAAGAAAATGTGGCAACGTAAGTGAGGAGAAACTGATATTTGAACAAACACAGGCAACGTGTTAAGCAATTATGTGTTTCTTTCCTTGCTTAACAGCTTCAAAATTGAATTTTGAATGCAATGCTTTTATTAGCAACGCTAGTTTGCTGTGACATTACTTGACACGCTAAATGTAATTGCAATTTTTTTTCCTTTCTTCTTTTTAAATGTCCATAAAAGAAATCAATTACTTTATTCAAGTAGCAGACATTGTCACTGTAGCCATGACAACAAACTATTTTTTTTTTTTTTAGATATAAGATTGAATGTCTAATTAGAAATTTCCTTCCTGTTTAATACTTGCCTAGTAAAAATAATCTTTTTTTTTTTTTTTTTTAATTGGACGCTGGGAACTCTTCAATAACACTGACCCAATAGCCGAGGGGTTTATAGATAAATTAATAATAAAAAAATGATATATGAGAATTATATGTTAAGATAATATAATTGACTTGTATTAATTCCTGTCCATTTACAATCCTTTTTTTCTGATTTTTAATGCATTTCTGTATTAAAATTATTTGTAATGCTTTTCTCTTGTAAAATCATTGCCCATGTATGTGTGTGTGTGTGTGTATATATATATATATATATATATATATATATGAGAGAAGTATTAGGATGAAAGAAAATGTTAACTTTTTTAGTAAATCCTATTTGTGATGTTTCAAGTACTGTAAACAGCGTTTTACAAAAAAAGACAGACAAAATAAAAACTTGTTTTTAAACTGTTATCTTTTTATTTTTTTTATCTTACTTAGGAACCAGTAAAGCCTCCTGAAACTAATGCTTTGATATCAGAACAGAAGATAAATAAATCTGATTCAGACAAAATGACAGTTCATCAAAATGAATTAGTGCAAAAACCAGAAGAATCTCAAAATATTGTAGCTGGACAAAAGCCAGGAATGAATTTGCCTGTACAATCACAAGGTATTGCACTTGGACAACAACAGATGCAACCACTTGTCAAGGCTGAAAGTAATGTGGCTGTGCAGGGACCAGCCCAAGTACAAAATCATATTAATGAATTACAACAATCAGTCCAAGTACAAAGAATATAATAGGACAATCAGCCTAGCTCAAAATAATATCAATGGACTACAGCAACCAGCTCAGGCCAAAGTAATATCAATGGACTACAGCAACCAGCTCAGGCCCAAAGTAATATCAATGGACTACAGCAACCAGCTCAGGCCCAAAGTAATATCAATGGACTACAGCAACCAGCTCAGGCCCAAAATAATATCAATGGACTACAGCAACCAGCTCAGGCCCAAAGTAATATCAATGGACTACAGCAACCAGCTCAGGCCCAAAGTAATATCAATGGACTACAGCAGTCAAAGTAATATCAATGGACTACAGCAACCAGCCCAGGCCCAAGCCCCAAATAATATCATTGGACTACAGCAACCAGCCCAGGCCCAAGCCCAAATAATATCAATGGGCTACAACAACCAGCCCAGGCCCAAGCCCCAAATAATATCAATGGGCTACAACAACCAGCCCAAGCCCCAAATAATATCAATGGGCTACAGCAACCAGGACAGGCTCAAAATAATGTCAATGGACTACAACAACCAGCTCAGGCTCAAAATAATGTCAATGGACTACAACAACCAGCTCAGGCTCAAAGTATCAATGGACTACAACCAGTTCAGGTTCAAAATAATGCCAATGGTCTACAACAGCAAGCACAGGCTCAAAACAGTTTAACTGGACAGAAAATGCCCCTGATTTCTAAAATCTGGGAACAGCAACAGCTTTCTGATCATGCTCAGTCTAAAAACAGTTTAGCACATGTTTCAGAAGAAAATTCCCTAAATAAGCCTGTTTTGAGCCCAAATGGACAGTCTGCTAATGATTTGAACCAAGTTAAAAATGATGTGCCAATAAGCCAACAGGGTCAATCTCAAATTGATCAAAATTCTTTGCCTTTAGATCAACCAAACTATCCTGTTGTCAAACCAATTCAAGGTCAACAGTTGATTGACAATGGCGGTCTTTCTGCTGAAACACAAAATCATCCTATTGATAATGATGGCCTCTCTGTGAACGAGGAAAAACCTCGTTTAATCAATAATAATGATCAATACGTTGACCAACCAGTTGGTGATAAGCAGCATCTACCAACAAATAAAGTCAATTCTCCTTCAGAGTTTGACATGAATAATAATCTTCATCCAGACCATGATACTAGCAATGAACTAAATGTAAAACAACAAGGTTCGCAGCAGCAGCAGCAGCCAAATGTGTACATTACTTCCCAATCTGTTCAACTAGGACAAATCTCAGTGACACCGTCAAAAGTAGATTTAAGCAAAGCACCATTTTCCCCAAGTTCAACAATAAGGAATTCACAGAAAGAGTCGGAACAAAATCAAGAATTTGGAAAGCAAGGTAAGTTTTTCTTCTATTAAAACATTTGATTGAAATGAAATACAGATCCATAGTGATGATTGTTAGTGTAACAGAAAATGTGCACAGAGATGCTGATAGGTACACGTCCTGTGTCACTGACGCAGAAAAATCATATCCATGCATCCCAGTGTTTTTTTTTCTTCCTCCCACCATTTCCAGCTAACTGTAAATACATTTCAATATTTTCTTGGAAATGAATTACACTGTATGGAGTACAAGGTAGGGGTTAGATGGCTTTAATTGTTCATAGATAAAAACTCTACAATTTATTAAGAAACTTTAGTTGGAACCCATCAAATTTCCTGGGGACTCCTTCAAATCAAATCCGTGCGTCCCAGGAAGCACTAAATTAAAAAGTTATCAGCATCAGTGTGCATATTCTTAATCTTAAATTCTTTGGCAAACACGTTTTTTATTTTGTTTCTATCATCTTTTGTTGAAAAGCTATAGTATTTTGATGTTGACAGTTTTATTGAAAAGTTAATGGTAAAATTTATCATTGAAATTGTGTTGCAATCTTTGAAATGCCTGTCTAACTGGCATATGCTAATTTAAGACATGTTCTGACTTTTGGGGCTGAAAGGGTTAGTAATATGGATTATTTGGATTATTGTCATCATCTTTATTGTTATCTGTACAACGTTTCGACTGATGTGCCAATTGGACACATAGTGTAGTGTCCAATTGGACACATAACATATTGGATAAAGGCATTGGGTTAAGACATTCCTAAGTAACAGTTATCTCTGTCTGCAGGTTCAATCCTGGTCAGGGGCAGTAGTGACATAGAATAATGATTAACACAGCTTAACACCTGTACCCAGCTATGGTTAGTGGAATGAGAACAGGATATCCCCGTATATTGAATAAAGGGTTGGGTTCAAAGTTCTGTGATGGCTCCTGATTAGTACAAGAATGTTCCCGAGTTGAAAAGAAATACCTGAAGAAGGCCGGAGAGTACATTGGCCGAAACATTGTACAAATAACAATAAAGATGAGGATAATAGTCCGAATAATCCAAATAATACTAATTATCAAGCCTCATCTCAAAAATTCAGACAAATAGATTAATGATATATTTATTTATTTTTCCTTTTTATAATTGAGTCCACTTTCTGTGACAATAATCATTATACCATAAGCGCCTCCAACTTGACCTACAAACTATCAACTTTATATAATTGGTTTTAGTTTGTAGTTTCAGAAATAGTCTTTAGTTTCAAATTGTCAATGTGAGGTTTCATTCTACTTCACAGAAATCAATATGGAATATATCTGAACAACAGGATGGTCACTCAATATAACCACATTATTCTTGTCACTTTTCTATAAAATTGATATTTAAATATTCTGTAACTCTAATTCAACAGTGTAAACCACCATTCTATAGGGAAAATATTTTAAGTATTAAAAATGTGTTGGCTGGAACTTTTAGATCCTTTATTAAATAAATGTTAGACTTATTACAAATCTAGTTTATTCAGAACATAATTCTTGATCAGCTTTTAGTTTCTGTTAAGATCACTTTGGCCTTGGCCCGTTTATCAAAATTTTGCTCATTACCCAATGATACTTGCATCGGGGAAAATATGGTCTCAAAAATGTTGGCTTCAGGTTACCCTTACCGTGTTTTAAGATTGGTAGTCTAATCTAGCTTCTTTTGTTCTGGAAGCAATCCTACTTTTCACACAAAATTTTGAAATATTAAATGGATTTCATTGGTATAAATCTCTGAGACTTTTGTTTTTTTGGGGGGGGGGGGGGGTGTTTTTTAATTAACTGTTGTTGTTTTATTTTGTTTTTAATAAAGTATTAGTTTTAATTTATTTTAATGTTTAATTTACATCTGAATTATGTGGATGGTACAACAGAATAGATTCATTATCACTTTTTGTGCTTCAAACTTATCTTTTCTTAATTATGTTAACTATTAACAAATAATAAATTAGTTATGTTTTTAATTCAATAAAATCCTCAAAGCCTGGCTCATTTACCAAAACTTTTCTCATTCCCCAATGATACCTGCATTGGAAAAATTAAATCTAAAAAAGTTTGGCTTTGAGTTACCCTTATTGCACTTTTAACCTGGACTAATGTCATACTGCAGAAAGCCTTTGTTTTTACAACTTATATGATGGAGAAAATGTTACATTATTAGGAAGCCTTGGATAATTAAGGTTAGAAAAAGGATCAGTTTTGGTAAAAATAAAATATGGGTGAAGAAGGAAAGAAATATTTTTTTAAATATTTTGAAAGGAAGAATTTATCTGGAATGCGTTTTGTTTAAAATGTTAGTTGAAATTCCATCAGAGAATTGCTGGGGTTGAATATTTTTGGGAGAATTACAAACACTGGCAGATGAATGTTGGATTGTTTTGGTTAAAAATCCCAGTATAGTAATTTGACAATATACAATGGAATTAAAATATGACATAAAAAGTAATCAGCTGATTATCAGTACATAAGACAATAATCAGCTGATTATTTTGTAATTATAAAAGATGGGGTGAATAGTTGGGGACTGGCTGAGAACTAGAGGAGAGCTAACTCCAGACCACAAAGGGTCTATTAAGGCAGACACCACGACACAACCTAGAATTAGTCTATCAAAAATAGAACGGCCTTTCTTTCTGTCTGTCATCCTTTCCAAGCTGCCAGCTGACTGGTGAATGACAAGCTTAGCGTATCTAATTTAAGCAACTCTATTTTCTCACCATCTTTCTATCTTTCTCTGCATTGACAACTGCTAGAATTTATCACAGCCAAAAAAATAAACATTTGTTGAAAGAAAGTGCAGGCTTGTGTGTTAATCAAGACTGGGGTTACCGTGGAAGGAGTTGAAGGGATATTTCGTGCAGAAAGAAATGAGCCCACACATAAGACAAAAGACCCATAACATAACAAAAATATTAAATTTTCCTCAAATTAATGATTTATAATTTGACTACAAATCTTCTAAATTTGTATTGCAATTCATATGAATCAATCTTAATTTTGTGATTTCAGATGATGGCTGGTATTATAATCAAGAAATTGATGATTCTTTACATCAAGGTAATTAACAGAACATTTTTTTCTTCTTCTATACTTAGAAAACCTTTTAATATATTCTATTCACTATTTTGCTAACAAGAGAATTAACAGTTCCTTTACTCTATCTTTTACCTTGTGAATTAATTTGACCATCTGGATATTGGTTGTCCAGAATAAATAGGCATATGTAAGACCTTGTTCAGGGCTTCTCAAAGTGGTCTATGTAAACCCCTGGAGGTGAATAAAAATTTTGGCAGGTTGAATAAAAACTTAGGGGTATGCAGGGGATGAATTTGGGTATTTGTCGGGGGGGGGGTAAAATATTTACATTTACTTGTCGATAAAAAACCTTGGTGGTGGCTTACTTTTAACGCCTTCAAACCACTAAAAAAAAGTTATTTGTTGATGAAAATACCTTCAAACTGCTAAAAAAAAAATTTTAAAGAGGGGGCAGGGTTAAAATATTTACATTTACTTGTTGAGAAAAGACTGGGGGGGGGGGGGTAAATATAGCTTTCATATCACATTAACTTTTCAGGAAAAACGTCTTCAAACAGCTAGGGGGTTCAATCGTTGCACGGGTTGGTTTTTCAGCAGGCACCACTTAGCATTTTTTAGGGCAGGACGCATTTATGCAATATGCACTGTGAATTTAATAGCTTACATTTATGAATCCCTTTATAACTGGAGAATGAAAATTGCTGGATCATGTAGACTAGTTGCCAGATATTGTACACTCAGCAGAATGTTTGATTGCGTTTTATTACCACTACTGATTGTGTCATTTGCATACAACACATTCAAAATATATGGATCATTTGAATGAACAAAAATGGAAAGTTCAAAGGACCATATGACCTTTAGGCACACCTTTTTGATCTCGATTCAGAAGGACATGTTTTTCATTTACACCGTCAATATCCAGTTGTTTGTTAGGGGTTAGGGTTAGGGGTTAGTTTTATAATTTAAAAAAAAAACTCTAAAAATCATTTGTCAAAAACAACCGGATATTGACTATGTAAATGAAAAACAAGTCCTTCTGAATTGAGATCAAAAAGGGGTGCCTAAAGGTCATATGGTCCAGTTCAAATTTAGACACTTTTAGTAAAGAATTAATTGAAATTACTTTAGATATTTAAAGGAATTTAATATTACTGGATGAATGAAAAAAAAAAAACTATAACAAAATATATCAAGCTTTTTGTCAACTGTTGAGCCCATTTTACTAGCTTTTCCAAGTTTATATATAGTGGAATCTGGGTTTAGCCATGTGCATTATTCATTAAGCAAACAGAAAAGTACTTTGATCATAGTATGTGCTGATTTCCAGCTCAAACACACAAACCTGCCACCCAATATGTGATCTCCTCAGTGCCCACCAAACCCATCCTGCCTATCTATCTTTACATATATAAAGGACAGTTGTGTGTATGTATGTATGTCTGGGGGGAAACTACAAAAATAAAACAATTGGACCATATGACCTTAAGGCACCCCTTTTTGATCTCGATTAAGACAGGACGTTTTTCATTTACACCGTCAATATCCGGTTGTTTTAACAGATGATTTTTAGATTTTTTATTTTAAATTTTAAAACTAACCCCTAACCCTAACTCTAACCCCTAACAAACAACCAGATATTGACGGTGTAAATGAAAAACATGTCCTTTCTTAATCGAGATCAAAAAGGGGTGCCTTAAGGTCATATGGTCCAAACAATTAACAACAAAGTAAATAAATATTCACTATCACTAGAGCTTGTTTTTTGTGCAAAAATAATGAAGATTTTAATTATATTTGGGGAAAAAATTTCTGA
>CM042141.1:28850192-28912692 GCA_023376005.1 Doryteuthis pealeii | reverse complement strand
TAATATTTGACTCTGTCTCTTTCACCACTGCTTCCTTTCTCATCTCTCATCCTCATCAAGTTGTGCTGACAGCATGGATTCCCATGACTCTCTCTCTCTCTCTCACCACCCATCCCTATTGATCATTGCTCCTAGCAAGTCCTCCGCACCGGATCCAGTATCCATACAGATGATCAATGTAAGTTTTTGCTGCTCAGCCTACACTGATGTGGTCATATGTAGGTGTCCACAGGAGAACCTCCCTTATGAGTTCATCCATGCTTCTTCAGTGTCTTGCATATCTTGTTCATCTTTCTTGGATGGCTTGTATGATAGGAGGTAAGTGGCTGTATGGTGGGGGTGCTTCTTTCAGGATTTATTCAATACAGCATGCAGCATCCTTGTGTAGATGGGAATCTAGCCTTTTCTCAAAGTGTTTTGTTAAAAGTCCAAGTGGTGTCTTCTCTAAACTTTTATTTTCAACTATTCTACTTTTTCCTGATTTTTCTCTTACTCTCTCTCTATCCATCGTTATTTCTGGTCTGTTTACCCAAATTTGTCCCTCTTTCCTCATAAATTATCATATTTTTAGATTTATTCAGATTGAATTTCAATTTTTAATACTATATATATAATATATATATATATATATATATATATATATATATATAGAGAGAGAGAGGGGTGAAGGATTTGATAAAATCCGACAAAATGGTGTTGAGAATAGAGGAAAGTGTGGATATAACAACACAAACAGCATAAATTCAATTGATATTTTGCCTCATTATTGGATGAAGCTTCTTCAGAACTTTATTGACATACGTACTTGTACATTCTGCTTTTATAGTGAAAAGGTGAAGGAAAGTTGGGTGGAGTTGGTGTATATGGACTTTTATTTTTATATGGGGTCAGTCGGTTGACTGAGAAGAGAATTTGATATTTGGAGTGTGGGTCAAATGTGTATCAGAAGAAATTTGATAGTCGGGGTAGGTCATTGTAAGGAGAAGTGGGTCATTGAGTAGTGATGTAGGTAGGTTATCAGGATCTGTCTGCAGAGCATTTTTGGGAGATTCTGGGGCGGAATATTTCTGTTTGGATTTTTTTTCAAATCTCGAACATCCTGTATGTGTGTGTGTGTGTGTGTGTATATATATATATATATATATATATATATATTGTCGGCTGAAAATAGCCATATCACAAAGTTCGTGTAGAGGTCACTTAAGAGGAATATAAATACCTACTCCTTAACAAAACGAAGAAATCTGCTAAGTCCGTTTGGTGTGGTGGTAAGACGCTTGACATGTCAGCTTGACAATCAGGTTTCGAATCGCACACGGGGCGGTCTTTGTATCTATAGCTCTGCTGATGAGGCCTAATAGGCCGAAATGTACATACAGAGATTGATTTTTCTCGATTTGTTTAGCCTTAAAATTTAATAGGTAATCCCGCCTAATTAATTAATTATTAATTAATTAACTGTCATAAATTAGGTTCGACTTCATTTAAACACATATTCTCCCAAATATATATATATATATATATATATATATATATATTCCTCTTTTGGCAAAACTAAGTCTAACTTCATTTGAAACTGACATCAACTACTCTGGATATTTTAGTCTTTAGTTTTTTTTTTATACTTCAAAACAAGCTTTTACACTTCCCATTATATTTATAATAACTATAATCACTTTCAGCATTTGTCTGCCATTTTCTTATAAATTACTTTTTCTATGACAATTTATTGTTTATGATGGGCTTTTTTATTATAGGTTGTCTGTCTCCAAACCTTTCTTACTCCATTACTTTATTATTATTATAATAATAATAATATCTTTTCAGCTAGTATATTAGGTCTGCGACCTGTCAGCCGTTCCTTATAAACATTCATCTTAATTCCACAGAATATTTATAATCTTTCCACAGATTATCTAACATTGCCTTAAAGTAGTTTAGCGATGGGGCATTCACTATTGATAGATGGTAGTTTATTCCATGTATTCACCACTCTGTTACTAAAATAATTATGTAATTAATTTCAATTATACATTTTCTGTTACTAAAATAATTATGTGATTAATTTCAATTATACATTTTCTGTTACTAAAATAATTATGTGATTAATTTCAATTTTACATTTTCTGTTACTAAAATAATTATGTAATTAATTTCAATTATACATTTCAATTTTACCATTTATTACAAATCAAATCATAGATATTGTTTGTGAATAACACTTTGGATTGAACTGATGATTTAATCCTATAACATTCTAAAAATTGACTTAAAAAAAGCTAAAATAAATTTCTAAAACGTTTAATCTCCTATTTTAGATGCATTTTCAGAAATAAAAATTTCTCAATACTATTAACAAAGATTAACTCTTAATGTCCTATACCACCTCATTCCACCTGGCCAGAAGTCACATTTGTTTTTCTAATCCACCCCAAATGATAGCCTTTGTTTAAATGTAATATTCAACATATTTAGCAGTCTTTGATTTACAGGAAATAACAAGTAATTTTAAATAAAAAGGCCATTTTTAGCCATCTTTTGATGAATCCTTTGAGGAATTGGGGCTCTGGACTTAGAAAATTCTCAACAGGATGATAAGAGTTAAACAAAACTAAAACCAACTAAATTTCACCAGGTAGCTGAGCACTCCATGATATGCAAACTCTCCACTTTGGCCATTACTTAGGCTAGACGGGCGGTCGGAGAGACCCCTCCGATCAATCGGCTGGTCATGTCAAGCCCTAGCAGCTATGATTGTCCCAACCCTATTGCCCTTATGGCAAGCCTCAACTCTTTTTATTATATGGGTGCTAGAAAGTGGTGGCTGAGGGTCTTCATGTCCTGGGAATGACATTAAACTATAAGATGGTGAGGTTCCAGTTTTGGAGGTTTGGGGAATGTGGAGTACCCCTTTATCACCATTGCTCCCTGGTCCACTCTGACCCGGAGTGGAAGTATCTGTTAGGAAGTACCATCTATGGATTAAATAGAAAAATGTGTTCATAAAAAAGAAATTGAGTATCCATTAAGAATGAATTTATTTCAAAACTTTGTTGGCATTAAATGACCTACCAAGGTTGATATGCCATAAAACAAACCAAACCAAACCAACTAAATTTCACGAGTAAAAAAAAATTTTAAAAATTTAAAAATACTTTGATTAATGTAAAGACTTTAATCCTTACAATGATCACTTAACAGCTGAATGCATTAGTTAACTGTTTCACCTGGAGAATTTCCTTTTCTTTTGTTTATAACTATTTACCTATGCTTAGTTTTTATCATTCTAAAGTTATTGAGTTTATTCAGTAGACCTGAATTGTTAGATTTTTTTTTTTTTAATACAAAGTTGTTTATTTCAGTTTTACACGACAAAAATAATAATAGAAATACATCTACTCACCAATGATATTAAAGTGAAATTCAGATTTTTTTTTCATATGAAAAGTAAATATCTGAATTTAAGTTCTGTTTGATCCAAAAGGTCAAAGTTCAATTTTGGATCTTATCTGTTTTATTTATTCATTAATTTTATTTTGTATATCTTATTATAATGGAGATGGTGTTACTGTCTGTAACCGAAACTATCACCACCACTGTCACAATTCCCTTATGTTATATTGTTAATGGTTATTGAATAATCATTATTCAGTCTTAATTAGCATCTTATTTATTAACAATGTCTCTATTAAGGTCTAGCTGAGATATATTTGCCTCAAAACAACTCATATTATTAATGTTTAAAATCCTGCGATGTGTGTTATATATATCATTAAGAAATAAATGTTTACATAGTATATAGTGTGAATAATTTGCATACCGGTTTTGATAAAACCATGTTTAATGAATAATTACTTAGTGTTATGAATCTCTAATATTGTTTTATTCTCAAACATATTAAAAGAAATTCTATGTATAATTTCATATTGAAATCAATTAGAATAAAGTAAAAATAAGTGTAATCTCTTTTGTGTTCTTATTTAATTTCGTTAGTCTTTCTAATTCAATGTAATATTTAATTATATAAAAATTTAAATACTTGTGCCCAGACGGCGCATATTTTGCTAGTCTTTATAATTAACTAGAAATGGCTAACCGGCATTGCCTGGTTAGACAGGGGGTAGCCAAAAAAGTTGGTCTCTCAAAATATTACTGAATCACGAGTTGGATCCTCGCAGGATGCCCCATTAAAATCCCTATGTAAAAAATACCTTGTGTTGACCTGGCCTGGTGGGGCGTCGGAAAAAAAGGACACAGACACTCTGAAAAAAAGAATTAATGTCTCCTATTTAAAATATCAAATGCAAAAAAAAAAATCCATGCTGTTACTATTCAAATTTTATTGTTTAATTATCTTCGCGAATATAAATTGACCGGTCATTAGTTTTGCCCAAAAAGCAAGATCTGGTGAATGTGTATATATATTTACTTTATCATTAATTGTTTTCCTTTAGTAGCTTCCTCTGGACATACTATATACATACACACCAACTGCCCTTATAGAAGATTAACCAAGTTTGAGTTGTCAAAATTTTAATGTTCATACAATTGATTTCTAACTATTTTTCTGATTTGGAATTAGTTTTATCTACCTAAAGTGAACTTATAAAAAAAACAGCTGTCATCAACTTAATATGAAAATACAAAACAAAAAGTTATCTTAGATGCTATTACTGAATAGAAGCATCTGTGGTGCAATGGTTATCATTGTAGGAAATGGACACAGTGACACGAGTTCAAATCCTGGAGGAGGCTGGTTACATTTCACATAGCGCTAATACTCTTGGGAAAAGTATACATCCAACTATTCTCTCTCCAGCTATGAGTAAATAGTAGGTCAGTCTGGGCTCTTTAACCATGGCGGGCAACCAGTCTAGGAAAAGGAAGACTCTAAATTCCAACCTGTTAAACTCTGCTTAAAAATTTACCTTGTGTAACATCCTGCTTGTGTGGAGGGGTTGGTTAAATACATACATGCTTACTGAATTTAATTATCAAAAATATATTGAACATTTAGTTTATTCACCATACTAGAAAAAAAAACGCCCTCTGGGCAGTGTAAAAGTTAATTTTGTATCATAAGTAAGTAAAATCATCAAATTTATTAAAAGAGTAAAAAAAAATAATCTGAAATGGAAATGTAGTTTTGTCCCCCCTCAAATAAAATGTTGCATGCATCTATCAATTATCAATTAAATAATTATTTTGAATATTTTGCACATAAATTTTACACACAATTGTAGGTATTCATTTATTTGTAAACTTTTTAGTTAACTTCTTGTTTCTGCAAAAAAGGGGTGAGAGTAAAAGATAATTTTTAAAATTGATCAAAAATTTTGCAAATAATTTTTACCATTTAAAATAATAATAGAACTTTTTAATTAATTTCATTGTTTATTTATTCAAATTGTCATTATGGAAAGAATGGAACAGTTGTTATTTTTTCTTTAATATTAATATTAAATATTCAAAAACGAAAAATTAAAAAAAATTAATGACTTACTGAAAAAGCTTCATATTCAATGATTGTTTTGAAGAATTTTTTATTAAATACACCCATTTTTACATAAATCTACAAAATTTTATTAAAATTGAACAAATATTTTGATTTTAGTGTTAAAAAAAAAAAAATGTATACTTTTTTTTTTTTTTTTAAATTTTCATCTCGATTTTGTAAAAAAATAAACAAATCTTTGAAATCCTATATTTTTTTAGATAATATAATAGACATAAAAAGATAGTTTTGTTGTCAAAATTCAAATAAATATGTTTTTTTTCTAATAAAACCAAGTTTCTAACTGTTAAATTCAAATTAATTCAAATATTTAAGGCATTTCTTGGGCGGTGGTAGAGACAAATGAAAAAATGTTTGTTTTATGACCGATACTAACCAAAACAGAAGGTAATGAAAAGTGGACATGCATAAGCCCAAATTGGATGCAGTTAAATAAACACAAAATTTATTTAAAATCTATTGTGTAAGATAATATGACTATTTCTTGTTTTTCAAATAATTTTCTTGTAAAACTCTATACGTTAGATAACTTTAAATATATATTAAAATAAAACAAACTATATATAAATATACAATACCTGGCATGTATTTATTAAACCTGTTTTTAAAAATAATGTGGACTGTCTAAAATTGCATACTCAAATTTTGGATGTATATAACACAGGGTTGTTCTTTAAACTATGTATTAACGATTTGGACTATAAATTAAATACTCGTTAATAAACTTACGCAATCACTGAGAGTATTGTGTCATAAGCTGTAACAGACAGACACTGAATCTCCATTATTAATAGATATACAAAGTAGACCTGAATTTTAGATATACATTTTTTTTACAAATATGTTTATTTCAATTTTAAATCACAAAAATTCTAATGATAACGATTAAGGAAAAAAAAAAGAAGACATCTGCTTACCAAAAATATTAAAGAGAAATTAAGATTAATATATCAGAACTTTATTTTCATTGTCTCCCTTTAAAATTACACTAACCCATTTGATAAGATAAAAAGATTTTTTTTTTTTTTTTTTTTTTTTTTTAATTTAAATGTTCACTTTCTGATTTTATTTCATTTTTTAATTTTTTCTGTCAGTGTTCAACAGTGACCTGTGGCAAAAGAACCGTAAACAGTATTTGGTAAATAAAAAATCTGAAACTTTTGAGCCAATGAGCATGGCATTGTTTTACAGTTGGATTGCATTGGCAACACTTGCCGTCCTTGCAATTCTCACAATATTCAGGCACAGACATAAGGTAAGTTATTTGTTTGTTTACTTTCACTTCTTTTGTAGTGTTGTTACTAATTAATCTGAATTTATACGTGTTTAATTTCTTTGGTTAATACTAAATATGACAGTTGCCACGCAAAGCCAGTTTTAAGCCAATTAGATAGATTTGTTCTAATTGGGCCCCATGCACACATGAAACGATTAAAACATACCTGACAGGTAACAATTTTACAAGAGAGACAAAATAAGTTGGTGATGATATCTATAGAAAATGACATTGCAAAAAACATTGACTTTGAAAATAATTTTGTATGGTAGAAGGCCATCACTAACAATTTTCTAATTGAGCCCCACACTTCCAAGTGTTGGCTCTAAATACGCATATATATACTAGACTACCCATTAACCTATTGAATAGTAATAGTAGTCTATGATTATATTTAGTATCATATCAAATGTAATGATCAAATTATCATACTGTGGTATATCCGCAGGTCCTGCTAGTAAATAAAATAATGTTGAGTTATGCAGTTATGAATCTAATCTTTTCTATGTTTGTTTTGTCTATTTGCAGGTGACTGGCTATGTGTATGATCTTCGTTACTGGCATAATGGAGGTTACGTGGAAGAAGGTCGACGATTATTGCACAATGCCTATGCTTAAGTGAATACAAATTTTATGTGTGGCCTCCATGTTGTAGAGGGAGTGTGAGTGTCTTGGAAAGAAAGAAAAACAGAGAAAGAGAGAGAGGTGCCTTCAGTGTCTACATTCCTTGTCTATCATTTTCCTCAATTTCTTCCAAACATGAGAAGGAACTGTACACATATATCTGATGTGAACCCACTCAACTTGATACTATTATCTACTAACAATTCAGATGTGATTTTTATTGACTATTTTTTACTATGTAGACTTTCTTCCAGGTCCAATGTCCACACACTGGAAGGAGAGAGAGAGAAAAGATGGAAATCAGAGATATGCTAGTTATTTCTTGAATTCTGCCATATTGTGGAAATATCTAAAATACCTTTTTTTTTTCCCCTCTCTAATATCGAACACAAAGTAAAAGAACAAATTTTAAGTTAAAATGAATAATTATTAACCATTATGATTTTCAGTATTTTTTCTTTTCTTAAATAGACAATATGATGTTATCAAACAGAAACATTCTGCTATCACATGATTGTCCAATAATGTAAGATGATATTTTTATTTGCTGGGACTTTTTATAGCATTTGATTGATACTGAAATATTAATTCAAATCTCAGCTAAATTACAAAAAAAAAAAAATAAGTTGCAAAATATTGGATTTGATTCTTAAGTGTTAAATGGTATAAAACTGGTTAAGACTGACTGGTTTGTCTATTTCAGTTCAAATCCCATCTGTGGTTATTATCATATTTTATTACAAAAGTCTATGCAGCTATTAATATCAATCATTTGATAAACTTTAAACTAAAATCATCATTTGAATATCTCCCAGGTTTACTGACAATATCAAATTTTATTTTCAGTTTTTTAATTTTTATTATTAAATTATTGGTAGAAAGGATACAAAACCATATTGAAATATGGAGCTATAAGAACAAAACAAAAACTGTTTTTTTCTCTTTTTTTTTTTTTAATACATAAATTTAAAATCTCTGTGTTTACTAGAAAAACAATTTTCACAATACAGAAGAATCTTAAATAATAACTCAAAAATTTTAATATTTTCACTGTCTTTCATTTTAGTTCATATTAAAATTGCAGTAAGAGATAACCCAAAGCCAAACCTTTTTAGATCTTATTTTTTTCTGATACAGGTATCATTGGGGAATGAGAAAAGTTTGGTAAATGGGCCAAAGCTTGAAACATTTACCAAAATCTTTTTTGTTCCCCAATGATACCTGCATTGGAAAAATAAGGTCTAAAAGTTTGGCTTTGGGTTACCCTTACTGTGTTTTTTTAACCTAGACTACTTTACATCTAAATGCTAATTTAATGTTTTTCTTTTTATTCATTACTATCTGTCGTTAGATTTAAACACTGTTATAGTGTGGAGAAGAATTTAGTTAAGTTAAAGATTTTTTTTTCCTTTTTTTTTTTGTAGCATTATTTTTTCTTGGATATTATTTAGTACTAGTAAATATATGCTCCCTCTGGGTGCAAGTATTTATGTTTTAATGTAATAAAATATTTTGTTAAATTAGAAAGGCTAATGAAACTAAATAAGAATGCAGATAAAAAAAAATTTGAAAAATCGAAAAATAAAACTGTTCCATCACTCCCGTCTTTCATTGCCACATTTTTCTAATTTAACTATTTAGTTAAAATAGGAAGTAAAGAATAGAATTAGTTATTTTTTCATGTTAATAGATTTCTTATAAGATTTATCCCAGAGATTTTTGCTCATATTTATTAAGATAAAACCAAACAATTAGAAATCAATAATACTAAGGACATATTTATTAAAATAGAATTTTTAATATCAATATGCAAATTAGCCTTCCCGTTCACACTGTAAACCGCTATTTTGTTGTATATATAAATACAATTGCATGTTATTAGTATTAATATTATTAATAATTGAGGTTTAAATATAAATAAAATCAAAGATATACTAGTAGATTTTAATACTTAGTATGAGTTTTAGTTTCTTTTTATCCACACAATGAAGGATTTAAAAGGTCCTTAGATTTTGCTTCAAGAAGAAATATATTTATTTTCATACTTTACATTTTTTTACAAAAACACAACAAATGATTAATGTGTGGAGGATGATCACTATTTAGGACTGAGCCTATTCCAGTAGTGACCACCTCTGCTATTTCATAGGTTTTCAGGTTTAAAATATTTTAACAGATATAAGAAATTCTTTAGAGAAGAACAAAGGTTATTAATTTTAAATGTACAGTAGAGGCTGGGTCTCTTTTTTGTTGGTACTTGGTTACTTCTCTCTTTTAAACCAACCAATAGTAATTCCTTCATTAAATTACTTCATGTTTAGATGTTTTCATATTTAACTTTTTGCCTACTTTAAGTGGCTCTCCTATTTGTATGCATACCATACCCAAGCAAAGTACAAAAACTGATGGTTAATTCATTATAATTAACCAGAAGGACTTGGATTACAATAATAATAATAATATGACTTCATTTGGACAGAATGAGTTCTGAGTTGAATATATAGTGAAGTTTGAAATATCCCATTATACAGGTAAAAATACCAACAAAAAAAAATGGGGGGGAAATTTAGTAGGTAAAGAGTTAAAAGGTTTTCTTTTCTTTTTAACATTGTTAGGATCTGTATTGATACACAAGACATAGACATAGACATAGATATATATATATATATATATATATATATATATGAGTAAGAGTAGTGAATACCTAAAGTCATCACCACTTGGTAACTTAATTTCTCTTGGTTTGAAAATCACATAGGCAAGAAATTGACATTTACCAAGTGCTGTTGACTTTGTCTTTGCTACCTTAACTTATATATATATATATATATATATATATATATATATATATATATGCTGTATCAATGATTTTGAGCACTCTTTACCTATGAATATAGCAAACATATATATATATATATATATATATATATATATATATTTCTTAATTGTTTTACTTTTCTCACAGGAAGTAGTAGGTGTTTACTCAACCTGTTCGCTAAAGGTTGGATGTGACACAAGGCTGCAAGTTTAGGGTACCCAGCGAGGATGAAACTTGCTTTTCAGTAGTAATGGATCTGTGACATTAGCTTGCTAACCACTACACCGCGATGGAATGCCTTCCTCACAGGAAGTAGTATGATCTCAATTATCTAATTTTCTAAAAAGTTGTGATATTATTCTAGTAGAAATCTATTTTTAAAGTTTCATTTGTGCTTTTTGAATGAGTCAATTTATTTGTAACAAAATGAGTTGTGGTGTACCTGAGCACTACACAATAAATTACATTATTAAAATTTTTTATTACTCTGAAACACATAGGGACAAATAGATTTTTAAAGGGGAGAAAACATTTCAATATTGGCATTAGATTTTATTAAAATTTTAAAAAATTTCAATAAAAAAAAAAAATTTAACAAAAAACTAAGGAAAAAGAAAATGGATGATTTTTTTCTTTTCTGTGTTTTCCATTCATCTACAGTTGTGAAAACCTTTCCAGTTTTTTCCCCCACTCCCTAACAATATGCTGTGCTGTAAACTCTCTCTCCACACACACATATAATTATTCTACTTACAATACCAGGCTGTGATATTTTTTTCTCTCTGTATTGGTCCTTTTAGTTTCCATTTTTGCTTTTATCTAAACGATTCTTAAATCTCTATGAATTTTTCCTATCCTGGAGGAAAAAATAATATTTGAGATGAATTCTGAATTTTTTATTTATTTATATATATATATATATATATATATATATATATATATACACAGTGATGCTGATAGTTCTTTTATTTAGTGCATCCTGGGGCGCACATATATGCTTTTAATGAGTTCCGGGAAAATTTATAGGTCTCAACTAAAGTTTCTTGATGAATTGTAAGGTTTTTATTTATGATCTGGGGAAACCACTAAAGCTGTCTAACTCCTACCTAGTAACCTATCCTGTGTAATTCATTTCTAAGAAAATATTAAAATGTATTTACAGTTATCTTGAAATGATGAGGGAAGAAAAAAAAGAAAAACACAGGGACACATGGATACAATTTTACTGCGTCCTTTTAGATTTTTGTGTGTCAGGGATGCAGGACACCTACCTATCAGCATCTCTGTGTGTGTGTGTGTGTGTGTGTATATATATATATATATATATAATATATATATATATATATATATATATATATATATATATAATATTTATTAGGTGTTATATAATGGGTGGACACTGGACTTGTCCATTCAAATTTGAGTCTTTTCAACGGAACTTTTATACTCTTAAAAAAAGATTTTGCCTGGCAATTGTCTAATGAAATTTCTGATATTGTTTTCTTTATAATTTTGTAAAAAAAAATCATTTATTTATTTATTGTTGAATTAAGGGTGATTTTTGGATGCTGTTGTCCCGGCCTCCTGCCTTAAAATATGCTAGGTGGCACCTGCTGAAAAAGTGAACCGTGCTAGTTATGAAGCAACCCCCACCAAGTTTTTTTTTCTATAGTAATTGTAAATATTTTAACCCCCCACCTCTTTAAGATATTTTTTAGCAGTTTGAAGGCGTTCTTATTGAGAAATTTTTTTTTTTTTTTAATTTTTTTTTTAGTGGTTTGAAGGTGTTTTTATCGACAAGTTAATGCGATAATAAAGTAATATTTTTCAGCCCCTTCCCAGGTTTTTTTATTGACAAGTATATGTCAATATTTTACCTCCACCTTTAAAATATCTTTCTTTTTGTTTTCTTTTTTTTTTCTTTTTTTTTTTTTGGTATTTTCATTTAATTCAAAACAAATGTCATGTCTTTTTAAATAAATACGACCAAGTTTTGAAAATAAAAACAATCTTTTATATATATATATATATATACACAGTTCTCTTTTTCAGCAGGCACTGCCTAGCATATTTCAGGGCAGGAGGCCGGGACAAAAGAATCCGAAAATCACCAAATTAAGAAAACAAGAAAATGGTTTCTGTTTATTTCTATTTTGTATTCTCATGTTTTGGAAATAACCAAAAATAAATATTAAAAGAACTTTTACAAACTATGAATTTAGTGCAAGCTAAAAGGGCCGGTTTAGCTCAGTCGTTAAAGTACCCGCCTAGGAATCGCAAGGTTCTAGGTTTGATACTAGTCCCTGCCAACTCAGCACAGGAATAGCACAGATTGGGTAATCTGATCTGTGTGGTAAAGTGGGAAGCTGACGATAGGTGTGGCGCTCCACAACAGCAAAAACAATCTCCAGGGTCTAGTGCTAGTGAAAAGGGACTCTCACTGTTCCATTGATACCGACAATAGGCCTCTCTGCCAATTTTACTTTGATTTTTAAAACTTTTTTTCTTTTTTTTTTTCCTTCTCTCTTTTTAATCTACATAATTTTATAAGAATTAAAACCTCACAATATCCAAATGGAAATAACAAAAGCAAAATATATTGATTAGACGTTGTCCAGCAATATCGGTCATTATTTCAATGCTTGTGTATGTAAATATATAATCATTAAAAGAAATTACTGTTTTATTTTGTGGCTTAAAAACTTGAATTTTTCTATGTATCTATGCATATTGTATTTGTCAATTTGCAAACGTTTATGAGGGCAAACTTTTTTCTCGTTTTTATTTTTTCTTCATATTTTTCACATTTTAAAATTCAAAGGAAAATGTAATGATGTATTTTTTATTTTAATGTATTTTGAAATAAAGCTTCTTTGTATTTATTTGTAAGACAGAGAATCAGTATCTATTCATTACTGTTTTCAACATTTTTTTTTTTTTTTTTCTTCTAAATAAACAGTTTAATACAATTATTTTGAGGGGGAAAAAAAATGTTACAGTGATAGATTCAGTTCTTTATAGGTAAATCATTTTCCCTTTTTTTTTTTTTTTTTTTTTTTTTTTTTTTTTTTCTCATTACATTGTTATTTTCACTTATTTATTTATTATTTGCTTGACATCATTTCATAAGAATGAAAGTCAAATTTGAAAATTGCCCAGAAATATGAGAAAGGCAGCTTTATTTTTTAAACCCCACTCCCGTCTCTGTGTAACTCTTGCAAAGTGGTTGCATGACTTTTGTATTTCTCTCTCACTTACAAATAACGGGAAACAGCTATTCTGTAAATACAAACAGTTTGGGTTGTGATTATTGTCATTTTTTTTTTCTCTTCTACTGATACGTCCACAAAGAAACTGAATACTCTAAGTTTTTATGGTACACTAACCATATCTTATCAGTTACTTTAAAATAATTGTATTCACATTTGAAATAGTGTGTGCTATGAGTTGCCTCCCTTGGATTTGGTGTTCGATTTTGTATAAAAACAAGTCTTATGTGCTTGTCAATGCATATCTCAATAGTATAAATATGTAATGTATCCAATGATACTGGAAAATGAGAAGAAAAAAGTTTATTGAAAGCAGTGTGAAAAGTAATTCTCTATTTTAAATTTGTGCAACTTTCATTTATTCACTAGCAGAAATCCCCTTAAAAGTTTTGCTCATTGTTTTATTCTTAAATTCCTTTAAGAAATGTCATATAAGGAGTACCAAATATGGTTATTTCCTATAAGTCTAACATGATCAAAGGGGAACCACTCTTGTCGAAGTTTAGCTATACCATATGTAGAACGTAGCTAATGAAACGATAGACTACGGGTTTTTATAGTTGTAGTAGTAGTAGTAGTCATATCAGCAACAACTAGAATAAGAGTGTAGCATAATAAGTCACATGACAATTACAAAACTGGTTATTTCCTATAAGTCTAACATGATCAAAGGTGAATCAATCTTGACTGATAAATTATTTATTTATTGATCTACGAGGAAAAAAGAAGACAGGTTTAGGGTTAGTTTAATGGGAAAATAAATAAATAAATTTATCAGTCAAGAGTGGTTATCCTTTGATCATGTTAGACTTATAGGAAATAACAGAGTACCAAATATGTAATAGGTTAGAATTATTTAAGACGTAATGAGATAACAATTAAGATTTTCACTTTACAACAATAATAATAAAAATGTGGGTACAATAGGAGGCTTCTGTCTTCTTCTAACCAACTTATGTACCATTTATTTCTTGACTCAGAAAAGACAACTTCCACAGGTTATGTGGCCGTGACATATCTCAGCTTCAACCCCCATTTCAATTTGCAATTAAAAGTGTAGGGTCAGATTCAATTCTATGTGCCTGGGATGGTCCGAAAATGGGAATACTTATGTACCTACTCCTATGTAGAGAGTAAAGGACCTCATTTTGTTGTTGAGGAGGCAATTAAATACCTACCAGTTATTAGCAAACTGTATAAATTTGGGGTAAGGGAGATAACCTAAGTAAAAATGTCAAACTTCAATATTTATGAGCACATTTTAGTTAATCATAGATAAATTATGAAATACACGTAAAAAGTTTTTTTAAAAAAACAGAGCTACTTTTCCAATGCTACATATACACACCAGTTCAATTTTAAAGAAAATTATTTTAAAAGCAAATAACCCAGCCATTCATCTCCGAGAAAAACGATTTTTGCAACAGCTATTATGTTTCCACTTTTTTTTTTTTTTTTTTTTTTTTTTAATTTAAGATAATCATTTACTGTATTCCCTTAATTTTTCTTTGTTATATATACTCTTTTTTCTCAAGACAGTCACTGTTCAATTGGATAAGATATTAAAGTATAGATTTATTTTTTTATTTTATAAAGAATTCTTGTGAAATAGAACTGTTTAATAATATTCAGTAAAAGCCAAAGTAAATTTTTTTGAATTAACCATTCTCTGAACTTTTGTAATTTTAACATCAATCGCATTTCATTGCCTTAATATTTTAAGTATTGAGTCCATTTAATACAGAAATTATGTAAATGCATATATTTTATTTAGGGCTGGTTTAGCTTAGTCAGTAGAACGTCAGGCTAGGAACCACAAGGTTCCTGGATCGATACCAGCCCTCGCCAACTCAGCAAATGAGTAGCACAGGGATCTGTGCAGTAAAGTGAGGAGCTGATGGTAGGTGTGGCGATTCACCTCAGATGCCAAAACAATCTCCTTTGTCTAGTGCTAGTAAAAAGGGGATAGACTGGCTAATACTGACTTTAGGCCACCCTGACGACTTTACTTTTTTTAGCAATCTTATCAATTTGAGATATTTAGATCTTTTTGTGATTATGTAGAATGATTTTTTTTTTTTTAAATTGCTATTTCTATTTTGTTAAATATCAGACTATATTTCTCTACAAAGCCTAGCTTTCTCAATTATGTGCAATATATAAAAGTTATTTAACATGCATTTTTTTTTTTTTCTTTTTTGACTTAATCATTTATAAGAATTCTATGGTGCACAATATTAAAAAATATTGATGCTGCTAATGTGGTTAAATAACAAAAATAACTTTGTCTTATAAAATATGAGGAAGATTTTTTTTTTTTTTTTTTTTTTTATAATTTTTGGGGATTCTTATGTGGTAACATTGATTTATTTTAGACTGGGGTTTAAATTTCTGTCTTTATTAACATAACCTTGTCAGTGGATTTTTTTTTTTTTTTTTTTTTTTTTTTTTTTGAGTCATTGAATGTATATCAAGAAGAAAATAAATGTAAATAATTTCTTTCTTTCTTTTTGAGAAATGGAAAAAAAAAGATGTTGGTTTATTTGCTATTTGCTGTTGTTTTTCCTGGAGCTAACTGGTCATGAATTTTACAATAAAGGGATGTATTTCTGGACTTGTCTTATTTTGTTTTATTCTGTAGTAACATTTTTATATTGCTAACTTAAAAGATACAGTAACATTAAATAAAAAAAAAAAAATGACACATTTATAGGAAGAGTTATATTGCAGCAATACATTTAAAATGATCTAAGTTTCAGAATAAAGCAATTTACTGTTCAATTTACAAAAATAAATTTGTGGAGGTTTGTATTTGTATTTAACATATTTTTAATCCTCCAAATTCTTGAGGTTTTTACATACACACACACATATACCAACCCCTTCCACATTAGTAGGATGTTTAACAGGTTTAAATTCAGTTTTCCTTCTCCTAGACTGGTTGCCTAAGCAAAAGAAAGACCTTAGTCTGCCTTACTATTTACCTATAGTTGGATGCATACCTTTCCTAAAGGTACTAGTAGGGATGGGCAAATGAACACCTTTTTGGTAATTTTCACCTTTAGTTGTTAAAATTCCTAGCGTGTGCATTATCTGAAATGAACTTAATTGTTATTAAGAACACAGTTTAGGATATTTTTGTGTTAAAGCATTGTATTGTTTTCAAAACAATTCTAAGATTTGTATATTTCGCACGGACACATTCAAAATGTCTACCGTCTTGTTTCAAAGTGAAAGTAAGTTGGCTAAATTCCTATCATAAAATTATCTGAAATGAACTTAATTGTTATTAAGAACACATTTTTTTTTGTTGTAATGACTTTAAATAGCTTGTTGCACAATTGTTGTTGTCCACCGTTAACCAAATATCATATTGGCTACATTGGTAAATATTCTGCAAACCTCATTTGGAGAAGCTGTGAATTCTGACAAACACTGGACCAAACAACAAATTACAGGCTCATTAAATGGTCTGTGTCCATTCCTAACCTTCACATCCAGGGAATGCTTACTTAACAAATCTTCAAGCAAATTATCAAATACTATTATTATAGGATAGACTTAAGTTCAAGTCACTGAAAGTACAGACATCAGATCTTAAAAGTTAAGCAGCAATTAGCCTGGTCATTATTTAGATGGATGACCACAAGGGAACAGCAAGTACTGTGAGCAGTCTAAAGCTTATGTGCCATTCTGAGCAAATAAATGAATAACTATTACTATAAGAGTAGTAATTCATATTAGGAGAGCAAACTGGCTCCCTTGTAATAATTTAAATGGAAAATGAATAAACAAAAATAGTCTGGTCAAAACTTTAGAAAAAAATTTTTTTTTTAAATCAGCTGTGTCTAAAGAACACATACACACAAAACCTCTTACAGACCAAGTTAACAGAAGCTAACAGGTGAAAGTAATAAAAAAAAAATCAGCTGTGCCTGGAGAACACACACACAAAACCTCTTACAGACCAAGTTAACAGAAGCTAACAGGTGAAAGTAATAAAAAAAAATCAGCTGTGCCTGGAGAACACACAGACACAAATAAACAAACTATTAAAACCTGCTTAATAATAAAACAAAAAAGGTGTAGGCCAAACCTGGAATGATACTAAGACATTGTTGGACAGACACACATAAACACGCATATATACACACATGCAGAGAATTTGGAAGATTAAAGGCATAAAACAGAATGGACAATTCCTAGCAACAGCACCAGACTTTCAGAAATCTTCTGACGAAGATATCTTTATCTCGAAATATTAAGAATAAATCATAGTTACCTCATTTTTCTTTACACTTGCATTGTGATAGCCTTCAAAACCAACCACCAAACCAATATAAACACAATGCTTCAAGCAAATTAAAAAAGACTTTTAAACTAAAGGATAGTTTTTTCCTAAATTTAGTGTTTAACTCAGTCAGTAGAGTATCTGCCTAGGAACCATAAGATTCCAGGTTTGATCCCACCCCTCACCATCTCGGTACATGAGTAGCACAATTTCAATCTGTTCTGCAAAGTGGGCAGTTGATGGTAGGTATGGCGCTCCACCCCATACCCCCAAACAATCTCCCTGGTCTAACACTAGTGAAAAGTGGATAGACTCCCTTTCTGTCTGGTAATAGACCACTTTGCAGACTTTACTTACTTTACAAGGTCACAAGAGTGGAGCGTTCTCAGTATCTTGTTAAACACTATTCTATATAACATTACAGGAGAAGTTGAAAAGTTATCACTTGATGCTAGTTGACGAAAGAAGTAGTTAAACATGCATTTATAATTTTATTCCCATCTATATATTAATACGCTTGTTCCTAAATCTTCCGTTTGTTATCATCCTGCTATACTCTCTGGTTAAAAATGAGACTGTCCAAATTGTTGAAGATGCAATGCAAAAATGTGTTGCTTAATCGCAGATTTCTTATATGTTCCAATTTTAAATATGAAATATTCCAAATAGTCTTGCGTCGCTTAAATGCCCAACGTAAAATTAAAATGAATTGGAAAAAAAAAAAAAAAAAGGAAGTTACATGTTTGTTTTATTTATAATATTGAAATAGTAAATTATGGAATATATTTTGATAATTTTGATCTCATGTCGTCCCGGCCTCCTGCCCTAATTTACATTATGTTTTAACGAGCCAGCGTCAGGCAAATTTCCGGCCCAACTTAGATATTTTCCGAGTTGTTTGTGTCACTTTTTTGTTGGCAAATTAATGTAGATATTTTAAACGCTAACTCCATATTTTTATTGGTAAATCAATGTAAATATCTTACAACCCTCCTTTTAAGAAAGAGTGAGAGAGAGTTAAATCAAGATTATTATACTTTTTATATATTGAACTATTTTACAATAGCTCTTAAGTAAACATATCAAATATAATAATTAAATGATCATACTGTGGTATATCACAGGTCCTGTTGGTGTTTATTAATCTTTTAATAAATCAGTCTGGCCATCTCAATGGGTTTCCAAAACGTCTTTCATAGGAAGGAGAAAACTCTTTGCATCTTCTAAGGTTTCTGTTTCAGTTTCTTCTAAAACATTAACCCCCTGCCCCTTTGAAAAAAAATCTCTTCTGTATTTCTGTGGCACTGCAATTGACTAAAACTTAAAAGGTAGAATTTCTCAGGTTTGCTTCAATATAGGTATGGCCAACATTTTGGTACGACAGCACCTCCCCTGTTCTTTAAACATAAGATTAAATAAGAAAATTAAAATTGTAAATTGTCACTTATTTTAATTGCTTTCCTTCAGAACTTACATATAAACATTTTTTCTATGAATTTCATAATTAAAACAATGAAATTACATTAAAAAGAGCACATCTTCAAGAAAGAAAAAAAAAACGGTAAAAATGCGCCATTTTGACAGATACAGATCTAATTAATAAAATTTTCCCATTTTAAAGACTGTTAAATAATTTTTATATCTGATTTATTTTCAATCCTTCTTCTTCATAATACAGCACAAATTACATAGTTTCACTTTTTCCAAGTTTTGTCAAATTTTAAATCATGGGGGTTAAAAATATGTTAAATTTTGGCCATACCTACTTCAATAGAAGTGAACTGACCTGTCACCTGTCAATCATACCCCTACACTTCTGCTGGGTTGGTGGTGAGAGGGAATTAGATAATGTCTACAGCAAGCAACCAAGAAAAACACTAGGATGCCACAGAGATTTTTTTTAAAACCCCAAAAGACATGAAGAATGAAGTAGTTCAAAGTCTTCTTCAAGACTCATTCACCCAAGAAAATTTATTATCATATTTTAAAATGTCTCCTATGGACAACTATGGATGGACATACCAGTGTAGGCCGACCAGTAAAAACATATACCGATTAGCTCAGTGCAGAAAACCTGCAAGGAGCAATGGCTGAAAGGGACTGGTGGTGAGAGAAAGTCATGGAAATACGTGCTTTAAGCACAACCTGATGATGATTCTTATTTAAAGGGATTTCTTATGCCAATGATTGACTAGACCATGTCAAGGTTGACTATAGAAGTAACATCTTTGTACTGCTACTGTCTGGATATGGAAAACAGTTGTTCCAAATAATTTCTCATCTACTCTTCACCATCAACCATCATGGTATGTGTTGTATAGTAGCTGGCACCCCTCCAGCACTCTACCAGATGGCCTGGCTCATAGCCTTAAATATTCTACAATTAAGGACTTCAACAGTTGATTAATAAGCTGATTAATATTCAGACTGATCTTACATCGTTTGGCTATATCGCATTTGACCCTCCTCTTTTTCTTGTAAGTTGTCTTGTTATTGTATGTATCCATTAGCACCGGATACTGGTGCTGAATAAATATATTAAGCACTCAATTTCTTAAATAGTCTATGACTAAGGACTTCAACAGTTGATTAATGAGCTTTTAAAATAAAAAATTAAAAATTTAAAAAAATTTTTGTACAAAATGGTATATAATAGTTAAAATCTAAAAAAAAAAAAAAAAAAAGAAAAAAAGTAAAACAAATCAGTAAAATCATTCCTCTCCTAGCATTAGTAAAGAACTTAGCTAATCATCTAAGCCTCGTAATCCGCATGGAAAAAAGTGTTCCTGGATAATTATCCCATTTAAATATAGGGTACCGCGCGTCTGATTGGCTGTTACAAACAACCAATCGGATGCGCAGTGCTTTGTATTTGAATGGGTTAGTTCTACCGTCCAGAAAATTTCTCATAAGTCAAACGTCTTTTAGCAGTGATTGTTGATTGTTGGTGGTTGTGCCGGAGTTTGATCACCTCTGGTGAGGTCAGCGGGGCGAGGGAAGTCTGATGTTGGAAGACCCGAAACTTCCCAATGAACCCTGCAAATTACATCACTGACGACAACCAAATGTAGGAGCATATATTTGAAGTAGGAGGATTTGACCCTCCTCTATTTCTTGTAAGTTGTCTTGTTAATTGTTTTGTAACTTATTGTTCTATTCTTTTGTATGTATCCATTAGCACCGGATACTGGTGCTGGATAAATATATTAAGCACTCAATTTCTTCTGTGTATCATTTCACCTCAACAATACAATAGTATGCTAGCAACAAGACATTTTCTCAAGATGTCAGAAGACAAGTAGAGATGAGTTTATGCCTTTCATATATAAACAGTATCAGTAGTAATGTTATGATTCTCATGTCCTAATGGAGTGATGATGTGTCATATAGAAATAATAGTTATATACTTATCTCTGGACCGATACTACTTTGAGAGGCTCGAATCTGGTTGCTGAGCTGATGTTGAGTTGGCTGGCAATTTTGTAATGTGTGGAGTCAGGAAACCAACTTGGGACGCTGGGGGACATCTTGCCTTGTGCCATTTATAGATTTTAGTAATAACACAAGGTGAACTTATTTGTTCTCATGAGATTTTTATTTCCCCCCAAGCCAGACTGCACTGAGTAAGAGACCATGTCTTACTCTATCAATGCATTGTTCCAAACTCACCTAATATTCTCACTTTTCCTCTCTCCCACTTCACCACTTCTTGACCAGTAGAAAAAATGCTATCTGGCTTTGTGCTGATTCATCCTAAAAATTTTCCATGCTAATCTACTGGCTGTCTCTCTCTCTCTCTCTCTCACTCTCTCTCTCTATTATGTTACACAGTCAGAACTTGTTTCTTAGGTCTGTATATTTTGTATCAATAACTTATGCTACTCAGCATTTTTACCCTAAAGTATTAACCTTTAACCTCATGAGCCAGAAACATGCTGTACAATATCACCAGACTTTGTGGAAATGTCACAGTGTGAAAATGTCAGATAAAAAAAGCGAATACACTTAATCTTTAAACAGATCTATTTGACCCATAGATGAAATCCTAACAAGAATAATAGTCACTTATTTGGTTTCAAGTAACTAATAACAATCCTTAGTAAACAATTATTGCTTCAAGTAACTATTCTTAATACAAATAATTTACTGGGTTATTTCCTAGAAGTCTAACATAAACAAAGGGGAACCACTTTTGACTGATAAATTGTTTATTGATCTACTTGGAAAAAAGAAGACGGGTTTAGGGTTAGTTTAATGGGAAAATAAATGAATAATTTATCAGTCAAGAGTGGTTCCCCTTTGTTTATGTTAGACTTATAGGAAATAACTGCTTACTGTTATATGGCATCAAGTATTCCTATCGAATGAGAATAATTTTTAAACAGATCTATTTGACCTGTCTTGGGTTATTTTATGTCTAGAATTTAAGAAATCATGTTCATTGTACGTTTATATCTACATTTTTTGTGTACTTCTTTCGTTACAGATTTTTTTGCACATGGTACTATCAAATGGGCCGGGTTAGCTCAGTCGCTAGAGTGTTCGGCTAGAAACCACAAGGTTCCTAGTTCGATACCGGTCCTCGCCAACTCAGCGTTATGAGTAGCACAGGGATCTGTGCGGTAAAGTAAGGAGCTGATGGTAGGTGTGGCGCTCCACCTCAGATGCAAAAACAATCTCCTTGGTCTAGCGCTAGTGAAAAGGGGATAGACTCCCTCGCTGATTGGCTGATACCGATATTAGGCCGCCCCGACGGCTTTACTTTACTTTTACTTATTATCAAATACAAATAATTTTTAGACATCTCTATTTTACCAATAGATGGGACCCTAACAGATATTACCATTTTGGGTCAGTGGGGACCTAGAAATGATGGCAATGAAGGGATACTCCGCACTGCCCAGATTTCAGGAACTGGATATAGTTTATGTTGCATAGCCTTCTTTACCGGCACTAAATATCTATATGTTATATATTTCTCTTACTTCTTACTCTGTCGTCTACTCTTCTGGCCGGATCTGGTTCTTCTATCATCTATCTTGGTCTGGTCTTGTCGTGGTGTTTCTTGGGGACTCCGGGTCTGGTTTCTGTTGGGGATCACTCCTTATCAGAAGCCTTGTGTCATTGTTAGCTTTTAGTAATAACCACAAGCCTTCGATTTACGATGATGTTACTTTATTCGTAGACCCCCAGACCAGACAATCACGCAGTGAGACTTACATCTTGCTAGCTTCGCTTCTAAGTTCTAACTCTAACTAACTGAGTTGCTTACCCCTTAAACCGGAAGGGGCTTCTATTGCCTTCCGATTCTCACGATCATCCCCAGAACGTAAGGTCAGAGTGAGGTCAAACGCTGTCACTCACTCTCAAGGCCATCAGCTGCACTAATATGATTTCTACACTATTGTCATAATCATTAGGTTTCTAATGATTATGTAACATTTAGTGTCATACACAGGACACTTCTTTTTCTTGGGTGTGGGGGTACCCTTCTGCAGAGGATACAGACAGCATATTCTAACCCTCACCGACAGAGTGGGCTGCTTAACTTTAGGGATTTGGCTGAAACCAGTGTTTATAGCTTGACTTGACTGTAAATCAAGTTACTGTTTGAATACTTTTTCTCTAAATGGTTAACGGAATGAAAACAGTCTACCCCCGTGGATTGAATAAAGGGTTTGGTTTGAAGTTCTGTGAAGGCTCCTGGGTTCAACAAGGTTCCGGAGTTCTGGAATGGGTTAAACATTCAATAATAATAAAGACAAATAAGGTAAGTAGTTATTTTCCTGACCTCCCACCAGACAAGATTAGCATTTTTTTTACATATGGAACCACACACAAACCAAAGTTTGTGTCATGGCTGGTGAAAAAATGCACGGTCCAATTGGAATTCCCCTTAAGAGCTGCTTCAGGCACTGAGCAATAAACCTAGCCCTTGCTTCTTTTAGATGAGGGAGCAGGTGCTACCTTGGAGGATGGCCCCCAGGGAACAAGTGATTTATTTTACCTCACTCACCTGCTCTGAAGCTGAGGGCCTTGAACAGGGTAAGTATTTTCTATTAAAAATCAATGTGCTGTTTTTCGTTAGATTCTACTTATATCCAGGACTGTGGAGATGGAACAAAAAACCTTCAACTCCGACTCTGACTACAGACTCCTCTATTTTTAGTACCTCCAATTTGACTCTGACTCCTCTTAACATAATTAAGAGATTATAATTCATAATAAATATAAAACCATCATTTTTAAAAAAAATCTATTTATAAGCATTGTGTGCTGTATTGGAGGCGCGTGGTGTAATGGTTAGAGTCGTAGGAAATAGACACATCGACCCAAGTTCAAATCCTGGATGAAGCTACAGTTCACATAGCACTAATACCCTTAGGAAAGGTATGAATCCAACTACTCTCCCTCCAGCTATGGGTAAATAGTAGGGCCGACTGAGCTCTTTAACCTTGGTTAGGCAACTAGAAGGAAAATTCTGAATTCAAACCTGTTAAACTCCACTTGGGGTAGTCACTACTAGAATAGTTCAGTCCGAATTAGTGATCTATTTCACTAATGTACAAGTTTACAGACTAAACTAGGGTCATATAAAGTGTAAAGTCAACTGGTATAGTTTTACCAATTCCGACTCCAACTCCAGTGAAGAGACCCCCTCGGGTGTACGCGCCCGCCCCGGGTCAAAATCACGAACGTTGATCCCAGGGGACCACCTTCCCCCTCGATTTAAAGGGGTAGGGCTGGGTTTATTGCCCAGTGCCTGAGGCACCCCCTTTGAGGGGGAATGATGAGAGGATAGACGCAATTTTTAACCCCGCCACCAATGAGTCTCGGCTTGTAGGTGGTCTCACGTTAATAGGGCCTTGTGCCTAACCTAGTACAAGTGGGGTACAAGGATAATAACCCCCCCCCCCTTAATTGCTTCCAACAGACTCCCTGACTCCGACTCCACAGACCTGCTTAAAACTAATCATTGATAACTGAACTTGAACTCTAACTCTGACTCCTTTATGCAATTAAGTGATTACAATTCGTAATAAATATAAAACCATGATTTTTCAAAATCTATTTATAAGCAGTGTGTACTGTATAAGTTTGCACACTAAACTAGGGTCATGTAAAGTGTAAAGTCAACTGGAGTCAGTGACCCCTTAATTGTTCCCGACTCTGACTTCATGACTCTATAGTGGATGAGTCGGAGGTTACCAGTTTATGGTGTGTATGTATTTAGGTAATTTACTCATCACACTATAAGGACACATTAGTGTAAAGGCAGAAAAAACAAAGAACTCATACTTTTAACAAATAAAAAGTGTATTAATACAAAAATTACAATAATCAAGAATACTGATCAAAGTCCTGCAGAAATGCTTTTTTAAATGTTCATGTAATAAGATAAGTAGATTTGTTGAGTTGTCTCAAACTGAGAAAGAAAGAGTTTTGTGTTCAAATCAGCAGTCAGGTTATTTAGAGATATAGAAAGATATAGCTTATAATACCTTATGCAGCTTTAACATGAAGTGCTTGGAGTATTCAGACAAGTTGGTTCTTCATCTGCTGTTCTCTGAAAAACCTTCGTTTATATAGGGTTCAGATAGGCTCCAGAAAGGGGTCTTCTTGATAACTTCTTTTTAGGCGCGAACGCCTCTGATTGGTTGAAAATTATCATTTTTAATATTTCTATTTTTCTCTCTAATGCTGCTCCAATCCACATGCTCAAAGCATTTATTTTCGTCATTTTATTTTTGCTTTCAGAGCGATAACTTCCAGTTCACTACAACTCCAACTCCAGTGACCCCTTAATTGTTCCTGACTCTAACTCCATGAATCCGACTAAAGCCCTGATTATATCCCACGAGTGTGCCCAACATGCAAAGTACAACTTACAACCAAGCATATCCTTCTAAATTGTAACAGACTTAAACATATCCGCGCAAATTACTATCAAGCTAGAAACCTGAAAGACATCTTCAAGAATACAAACCCTGAAAACATTTTAAATTTTATTAAAAAAAGCAACCTTTTCAACAAAATATAATAGAACATAACCAATTATCTCCATAGAACCACTACCTTAAAGTCTGAAATCCAAAATAACCTTTTTGGCATTAAATGACCCACAGGGGTTGATATGCCGTTAAACAAAACTCAAACAAACAAACAAACAAACAAACGAGCTTATAGTTTCCTTGAAACACTCAAACTGTTTTGAAAATCAGCTTTTAAAATGTTAGAGCAGATGAATAAAGTAGAACAATGATGTCATAGATTGTCATTTACTAAGTTGAACCTAGTTTGACACAAGGTCAGAAGTATAGGTTGGTTGGTTGGTTGGTTGGTTGGTTGGATTTTACAGCATGTAAACCTCTGCTGGGTTATTTTATGCCGAAGACATTTTGTTTTAGCCTTTCTTGATGGTTATTGGAAATTCTTTTTTTAAACGCAATTTTCTTTTTTAAACACATTATTTATAACATTTTTTCTATTTAACCCATAGATGGGACCCTAACTGGTACTACCACTACAGGGTGGACCAGAGAGCAATGGCAATATATATATATATATATATATATATATATATATATATATATATATATATATATATTGCAATAGTGTATGGTTATTACTAGCTTACTTGGTGAGCCAGTGGTGGGGCAAGATTTTGCGGTATTACTAGAGGAGAGCTCAGTATCAGTGATAGAGCTATTATATATATAAGAATGAATATAAATTTATATTAGTGTATGTTGCATACATATTTATTGCATGGAAGTAATTCTGTGATCCTGGGTTTCATTTTATTTTTCGTTATATGTGTGTATGTGTGTGTGTATAATTTTGTCTTTATCATTAACATTGAGATAAAAATAATGATTTTTTTACACAAATTTCCTTAGAGAAGGGCCTCAAAGCTCATATTTCTCAGGGCCTCAGCTGGTGAAAGTCCGACACAGACAGTTTTAGTTTTAGCTTCCTGCCAAGCAAAAATAGACACAAAGTGTTGTTTTTTTAATGTGTGGTGCCACGCAGGAAGCAAGTCTCCCGTGCGATTTTTAAAAATAGCTTACATTCCGTCGGCATTCCCCTTGAGGGTCACCGGGCAATAAACCCACGTTTTAGACGGGGGGAGGGGCAGATGCTGCCAGGGGTGAAGGCCCCCTGAAATACAGCTATTATTATTTCTCACCTACCCGATGTGAACGCAACAACCTTTCAACTTGAAACAAAATAATTCTTTGGAATGTTTTTAAACAATTTCTTATACGTGGTTGTAATTTTAAATAATTCCTGACGCTAAACGCAACATATAAAATCTTTTCTGTCCGTATTCTTTATATGAAATCGCTTGAATTAATAATATACTGTCTGAGTGACTAGAATTATGGAAGCAAGCAAACACGTGGGTTTAATGAAGTCACTTACCACTGGGGTCACTTGGCGCAAATACGATTTGGAAAGGTATGAATCCATCTGTTCCTCTCACAGCTATGAGTAAAATAGTAAGGCATGTAGGGGTCTTGGTACGACAACTGGTCTAGGAGAAGGAAAACTCTGAATTCAAACCAACTGTACACTGCTTAAAATTCATCTTGTGTTGTATCCGATCCATGAGGCGGAAGTTTTGGATGAAAACTAATGAAAAGTACTTTTTTCTTTTCTCTCAAGTTTAAATTTTAAACTTTAAAATATGTGCATAATGTTTTTGTTTGGTTATGAATGTCACTAACACAAAAATTCAGATTTAAAAGTATATTTAAAAAATAACAAACATTCAAACACTTTTTAATAGAATCCGCCAAAAATTAAAAAAAGAAAAGAAAAAAAAAGCGACACCTTGGTGACAATATAAGAATTAAGTTCTCCTCACTCATTCACGTTTTGATATAAACATAACGCACATATACATTTAGTGTAATAAATAAATTTAATTCACATTGCTTTAAACAGAACAAAATTCTGTCTTTTTTACAAAATTCTGAAATGAAGAAAAAAATACATATAATAAATTCAATTGTTTATTAAATAAACAATTGAATTGTTATAAAACGATTTCCTTCTAATGAAGTTAACGAATTTACGGATGCACAAAAGGCCATTTTTTTTCTTACATTATCATAGTGCCGACAGATATAAATACATTTTTTTTAAATATTTAATGATGGGATATATATTTGTACGGTAACTTGTTCGTTATAGATTAATTCTTAGAATGTGTGACGAATCACTTTTAAAAGGAAAGACCCGAAAAATTACGTAATATGTTCATTGAACTTCCGCACATTAAATTAACCGAACAGAGTGTACGACGACTGTACGTACTGCTACTGTATCCAAATCTACAGAATTGATGGAATGTAAACATGGATTTTTTTTTTCTTTCTTTTCTTTCTTTTTTTTTTTTTTTTTTTTTTTTTTTTTACTTATAGACTTTAATCCCAGCATCTTAATCAGTGATGATCTTCTCTTTTTTTCTTTTTTGCATGTTTTAAATATCGAAATCTCATCACCCGTTTTTGTCTAAGCGTAGAATTCGTATTATGAGTTTTGAGTAGTAATCCTACGAAAACCGAATTGACGAACTTTTCAAGCAACATACAAAAGACAGAAAACCTGTATTCCGCAACTTAAACTTAAAAACACGACACCTAACAGACACTGTTAGATCTGGATTTAAAAAAAGGGTTTCAAGGGGGAAATATATAATTACAGGAAAACTACAGCCGTGTAAAAAATATTGTTTATAAAAGGCTTCCATACTTCCAAATATGGGCATCCGCGGGCAAGCACCTATCGTCCGTTCATATAACAGTAAAAGCTTCTTCAATTATTATTATTATTTACCGCTAAGAATTTACGATGAAAATTTCAAAGTAATGCCGAGTGTGAATTAGTAAAGAATAATTTCAATAAACATATTTTGAAAAAAAATAATATACATAGAACTTTAAATTTTGATACGATACTAAGTGTAGTTCAGTATAATTACTAAATTTTCGAATTTACGGGAATTGTACGCCTCCGTGGCCCAATGGATAAGGCACCGGCCTCCTAAGCCGGGGATTGCGGGTTCGAGTCCCGTCGGAGGTAAAGAAACATTTTTTTGTTTATTTTCAGATAAATTTAAATTTATTTGCATTTTTTGTTTGTCTTTGTTAAACGAAAATAAAATATAATTTTTTATTGTTTTTGCATTGTAAAGTAGGTCAGTACGGTACACATAATTGCATGTATCGAACATCGAAACACTTATCATTAATATCTCAACACTTTAGGGTCTTGACATTAATTAGGAAAGTTTTTAAAATAAAACTGTTAAAATGAGATAATTTTGAATTTAATTGGTAGGTTGCATTTTTCCTTGGAATTATGAAAGAAACTATATCAAATCAATAGAAAAAATGGACCATATGACCTTTAGGCACCCCGTTTTGATCTCGATTAAGAAAGGACGTTTTTCATTTACACTGTCAATATCCGGTTGTTTTAACAGACGGTTTTTAGATATTTAAAAAAATCATAAAACTAACCCCCTAAACCCTAACCCTAACCCCTAACAAACAACTGGATATTGACGGTGTAAATGAAAAACATGTCCTTTCTTAATCAAGATAAAAAAGGGTTGCCTAAAGGTAATATGGTCCAAAAAATTAACTAAACTGAACAACATCATTATCAACATCATCATCACCATTATTATCATTTATCTCCATGAGATTTGTTCACACCCGCCTAAGCTGGTGATTCACTGGAGGCTGAGTGACAGCAAGTCTCCTCAGATCTCCAGGACTCTTCAGAGTATTCTAGCCGATCCCAACAGTGCTGTAGTTTGGATGGTCTCGATTCTTCCTCTGATTTCCAATTCACCCAAATTCTTTTCCAGGGCTTTGGGGACCATTCCAAAGACACAAATTACAATTGGTACGACCTTCATGTTCCACAGTTTCCTCAGTTCTCTGGTAAGGTCTAAGTATTTGTGTTACACCAGAAATAGATATCTCTTGATTCACAAATTTTACTAACCCAATACATCCACTCACAAACAAAACAAATTAAAAAGAAAAAGAAAACACTTCGGAACAGAACCTAAGCTACTGAGAAATGTAACATCAAACGGATGTTGACCCGACAGTAGCTCTAAACGAAATGAACAAAACAAGTGTTCCAAAATGGCAGGCTTCCGGGTTAAAAACAAATTTTATAAACAATTAAAAAGATCCCCTTATTAACGTTTTTCAACCAATCATACCCCCCAAACCTTTCAAAGCGTTTCCCGAGCCTACTGACAATTATAAAAACTCACTTAAAGTCGATAAGGCGGTTGACTATCGGCGTTGGCACACATAACGTCGCTCCTACCGGGCCAAAATCAAGGGACTACCTACCTACGACCCACGTCACACAGAACCAAGTCGTCAGCCAAGAACAGACTTTCAACCCCACGTCTGCCCTCATTTCGCCGAGCGAAGGACTTATCTTCCCCACAATATCGCTTTTGTTTATTTTTTAAATAAACGAAATTAATCAAATTTTTCTTGTCCGTGTTCTTTTGCTACCATACGCTTGCTTGTGATATTTCATTTGTCTATCTTTTCGCTTTCTCTCATTTTTACTCGGTGGTCGTCCGGGACGGAAAAATCCACGAGATGACATGTTCTCTTCTTGTCAATCAATACTAGGTCTGGTCTCCTGGCCGGGATTAGGTGATCTGTCTGTACTTCGAAGTCCCTCGGAATTTTATGCGTCTCATTCTCCAGGACAGGTTCAGGCTTGTGCATATACCATTTAGTTGTATGGTAAAAATTGAATTTCTTGCACAATTGCCAGTGGATTACCTTTCCCACGGAGTCGTGCCTAGTCTTGTACTCTCTTTGTGCTAGTTTGCTGCATTCGCTTATTATATGATTTACCATTTCGTCTCTGTCTCCACACATTCTGCACTTGCTATTCTCGTTGCGTCTTATCTGTTTTTGCCGTTATATAGTTTGTTCTAATAACATTGTCTAATTATTATTATTTGCTCCTTTTGAGTTTTCACATCAGCATTAGCTGATGGTCTTTCACTGGAGTGAGTGACAGCAAGTCTCCTCAGGTCTCCAGGACTCTTCTGAGTATTCTGGCAGATTGCAGCAGTGTAGTGTTCTGAATGGTTTCAATCCTTCCTCTGATATCCAAACTTTCCAAGCCCTTTTTGGGACTGTTCCAAGTGCACCAACTACAATTGGTATAACTTTCACTTTCATATTCCACAACTTTTTCAGTTCTCTGGCAAGGTCCAGATATTTGTCTATTTTTTCATTTCCCTTTAGCTTCACCCTGTGATCTGCTGGCACTGCAAAATCCACCAGTTGACAAGTTCTTTCTTTTTTGTTTATCAACACTAGGTCCGGTCTTCTTGCTGGGATAAGGTGATCCGTTTTTATTTCAAGGTCGACCGGGGCTGTAGAATACACCGACTGCACCTCTGCAGAAGGGCAACATCACCCCAATGAGGCTACCTGTTAGCCGTGGGTCACGACCCATGATGTTCAAGGGCGGAATCCTGGTTGCTGAGCAGTCCATGACATACAACTCCACTTTTGCCCTGTGATATTACCCGGTCTGCACTCGCGCACCCTTGTTGCACAATATCGATGACCCCACGCTGCAATGTTCTGTGCTGGACGATTCGAAGGGCACGAATCAGAGACAGGTTCACAAGGATAAAAAAAGAAAAACACAACACAAAGTTTGATGACAGGACGCTAATGGAAGAGGAAGTTGTGACATTTTATGCAGTTTGTGGTGGAGCAGAGGATACTTTGGTCCATGGAATTGACCACCCAGATATTCGGTACTTAATTTTTTTCTCAGACTTTTTGTCTGTGATCTCTCTTTAAGCGATAACCATAACATTTTTCCAGTCTCAGTGTCCCCACTTTTCAGACCATTAACTTATTCAACACATTTTTTTCTCTTAAAACTAGACCCTAAAGATATTATCTCTAACTGGCTCAACTTCATGGTGGTCGTACACCCTTTTATGACTCTCTTGAACTTTATCTTACTGATCGCATTCTATTTTCCTTCTTTTTTTTTCAATTTTTATTTCTGACCGTATTCTCACTTAACCATAGTGTCACAGCCCTTACTAGGCTATACAGGCGGTCGCAGAGTCCCCTCCCTCGATCAATCAGCTTGTCTCGTCAAGCCCTAGAACCTATATGATTGTCCCAACCTTTTTAGGATATACAGGGTGTTCGGGATAAATTTGACATATTTATAATTGGTTATTTTTCTCCGTAGGTTGGAGGTATTGATGCACACTACGCATCATTTAAAAGCTTGAACCCTTCTTCATTCATATACGTAATGACAGATAGAATGTATGACTGGAACCCACCTGAATCATGGAAGAGAATAACTTTTATCATGATGATCTGCGCCGGCCATCAAAATTATGGTTACTGCCCAATGCTCCCTGAAAACTGTAAGACAATCAGGTATGATCTGGAGAATTGCAAGGGAGACGATGAGGCTGTGGGTAGAAGAAAGCGTTCGTACAGCAGAATTCCTCGAAAATCTGCAGAAAAAAGTGTTGGAGGACCCTGGCATTGGAATTCGGGCTTTGTCACGTGAATTGAATGTTTCAGCTTCTACAATGAAGACCTTCGCTACTACTCATACAAGCGTCGCATAGGTTAACTGCTCCCAGAAAAGGCCCGTGAAAATCGTCTAATAAAGGCGAAGTGACTTCTGAGCAAAGTGAAACATCCTGCTGAACCACAAACAATCTGGTTCTTTTCCGATGATAAAAACTTTTGCCAAGATCAAAAGCACAACACACAGAATAACAGATGGCTTGCATACTGTCTAAAGGACACTCCTCGTGTCATGCAGACTAAATCTCCCCAAATTGTGATGGTTTTCGGATGTGTGTCCTCTGAGGATGATGTGATGCCTCCGCATATTTTCAGAGAGGGTATCAGGTTGAATTCAGATGCCTACGTGGAGTTGCTAAACACCGTAGTCAAGCCTTCGATAACAAGGGTAGCCAATGGTGGGTCATATATATGACAGTAGGATTCGGCCCCCTGCCACACCTCTGGGAAAAGTCAAAAATTGTAGTCGGCGAATTTTTACGACTACACCAGTCTCAATGTTTGACCTCCGAACTCCCCAGATCTTAACTCCATGGATTATTATGTATGTGGAGCTGTTGAGAAAGACACCAATCACCGTGCAAGGACTACAAAAGCCCAGTTAATCGACAGAATTAAGGTAGTTTTTGAGACCCTTCCCAGTGAAACCGTAGCATCAGCTTGCTCCAGGTTCCGGGGTAGGATTGAGGCTGTGATCGACGCTAATGGCAGTTATTTTGAGTGAAACCTGTTATAGTAGTGTAATTTCCGTGCTTGTTGAATTTCTTTACCATCCATTAAATTTTGTAGTTACCAAGCACTTTTCTTTTTCCTTATGAAAATGTAAAATTTCTCCCCTGTATGGGCTGGAAGTCGGTGGTTTAGATTCTTAGTGTCCTAGATATTACATTAATCTGCATCTAATGGTGAGGTCCCAATTTTCGAGTTCTAGGGAGTGTGGAGTACCCCTTCATCGCCATTATTCCCTGGTCCACTTTGACCCGGAGTGGTCGTACCTGTTAGGATCCCATGGGTTAAATAGAAAAAAATAGTTTAAAAAAATGTGTTTTATAAAAGTTGAATTTTAAAAAATTGAATACCCATCAAGAATGAATAAAACAAAAGGTCTTCTGTATGAAATAACCTAACAACGGTTGATATGCCATAAAATCCAACTAACCAACCAACCAACCAACCAACCAACCAATATATTAAATCCAGTCCAGACACTGTGTTCTGTTCTTGTATATCTGTAGTCACGATAGTTTATTCTATTTTATTAAATATACGGTTATTAAATTGTTGGACCTTGACACCAATAAGCACCCCTGGTGAGACCTAGATTCAAAAGGACACGTCCGCTTTTCACCTTTAAAATCCGATTGTTTGTTAACAGATGATTTTTAGACGCACTTTTTTTTTAATTATAAAAGTATAAACGAAAGACACGTTTTTATATTAAAGACACTTTTTTTTTTACTTATTTCATGTTGCTGTTGTTAATTCAATAGCAATTATTTTTTTAAATTATAAAACATTTAACGTTAGACACGTTTAACACGGGAATAGTTAAAGCTATAAAAAATATATTATAAGGTTATAATAATAACAGCTAACCCTAACCCTAACCCTTGTAAAATCTTTTTTTAGATACTTTTTAATATTAACTATCCGTAGAGGCACATGGAAAATAAATAAACGTCTTTCGTTTTAAGTTGGGTTTTTTTTTAAATAACAATATTAGTTTATCTTTAGTGCAAAATTTTTTTTTCACATATGCTAACAACAACAACATGAAATAAATAATTAAAAAAAAAATTAAAATCAAAAACTATTTTAGTATAAAAATATTACTGGTTTTTATCGGCCGGCTGTTTTGTTTACTAACAACCGGTGAAAAGCAAATTTCAGTTCCTTCCAACTGGGGGTGCTTATTGGTGTCAGGGTCCAAATTGTTTATATTCAGTCAAATGGCATTGTTGTTCTTTTGGCAAAGGACCGACTTTCTGTTCAGTTCATCCGCCACCAAAAAAGATTAGCACGGCTTATCGATTGAAGAGACGACTGTTTTCTTTGATCGATGATAATCACAACACTTAAGAAGAACCAAGCTAGACGATCAACGACTGAGACTATTGCCAAACCTTGTGTGGAGTGATAAGAGGTTTTTAATGTTTAGGTTAAAAGGTCCGTGGTTATTCTTGGTGCGTGTTCACAGGGTTTACTTTTAACGCCATCACATTTGGGGGTCGCTCTAAAAAGGAATTCAAGGAAAGAAAAGGATGAGACAAAGACAAAAGGTAGTTTTAGGATTCAAGTTTTATTCACGGATCATAGCCACTACGTGGCAAGGAAATTCTTTCCTGCCCAGTAACAGTGTCTTGTCCTAGTTAAGGCCTAAGTCAGAATGGCCGAGAGATTATCTTGGGGTCGGAAGTGGGTCCTTTTTTTTTCTGCAATTGCTCGGAGGGTTCTTCCGGTCTGAAGGCTCATGGGAGTTTGTTATTTTTTATTTTAATTTTATTTTAATCCCCATTCCTATCAGTTTCGAATTATAGCAACGAACCTTTCCAACAGCTGTGTAGAAATTGGAATATCTGAATGTGTACAATTGAAGCTATACGTCGAGGAAAAGCAACTACATGACTGAAGTGAGAGGGTTATGTTATATTCAGGTCGCCCAAAGCGCTACGGGTACTATGTAATCCAGTACTACCTGTTTCATACTCGGATCATTGGCGACTAAACCGGTAGCCCCACCAAGCTTGCCTGGTGAGGAGGGTGGCTAGACTCCCAGCAGAAATACCCGGGTTTGGTATCCAGGCGCGTAGCAAGACCACTTGAGGTATCCTTGTCTTGCAGTTTTGTCGAATTTGTTTGTCACACTGCCTCTCTGACTCTGATTACCAAGAAGTGGAGCTAGTTCCGTGCACGCTTTATCCACTAAAATATTCTCTTCGGCACAGGTATTTCCTGATTTAAAAGATTTAAAAGATTTATTATGTTATATTGGCAGTGATCAGTATACGTGACCCCAGCTGGTTTCGAAGTTTTTTTTTCCCCATATGGGAAAGTACACACACATTTTTATTACCATATGTTTTTTTTTTCTTAGCAGTATGAGGGCATTCAGTGTAACGGTCACTGAATTGACCCGTTAGTTATAATTTATTCTTATATAGGTATTTTTATCTACTAATTTAACTACTATGGTGAGTGGTTAGTTGTTTGTTCTATTTGGTTTAAGCTCGTTCGTATTAGCGTATAATCCCCAATATAGTTTGGTTCTTACTTCTTGTGGGTTGGTGAGCTAAAAGGGAATTTAGGAAAAGAAGCGAAAGGAACAAAGATTAGGATGACTTAGGGTAAGACTTTTATTCGTTGATTCCCACTACTCTTTTTAGGGGAAATATTTCCGAGCAAGTCAATAGGTGTTTCTCCTTCAAAGTCTTGGAGTAAAAAGGCCGAAAGACCTTTTTTTTTTTTGGCGCCAAGAATTTGAGGGGTTTTGCGCATGCCCAGTGGCCTTCTGGGAAATTGTTACTTTTTGGGTCTTTTTATTTTTTTATATTTAATTTTTGCTTTACTTTTATTTTATTTATTTTCATTTAGTTTAATTTTATTTTTTATTAATCCCCACAATGCCACCACAATATCTAGCCCTTAGAATAATTTAGTTGATTTTCATAAATCCCCACCTTTATTGCTGATTCTTAAAATTTACTGCAGACTATCAGACTCAAAGAGGAAATTCGTAAGGGAATCAAAGCGCCCATATACCATTCATCCTCTTTTACTGCTGCTGGTCAACTCGGAAACACGGTAATTATACTGCTCCATTTTTAAGAACTTTTGGACCATATGACCTTAAGGCACCCCTTCCGCGATCTCGACTCGTGAGGACACTTTTCTCATTTACACCGTAAAAATCTGGTTGTTTGTTAGGGATTAGGGTTAGGGGTTAGGGGTTAGTTTTATAATTTTTTAAAAATCTAAAAATCATCTGTTAACAATTAACCGGGTTTTGACGGTGTAAATGGAAAAAATGTCTCCACGAATCGAAATCGCAAAAGGGGTGCCTTATGCTCCGAACTTTTGTATTAGACACATTGCATGTCCATTTCTTTCTTGTATTTCTATTTCTATTGAAATGTATTTTATTGTTATCTTTTATTGAATGTTATCTATTTCTTCCTTTGTACAGTTTTCACGGTATTTATTAAATAAAATTGATAACATCAGTTTGAGACGTCAGCCTTTTATTTTCCTGACCGGCGTGTAGCTACAAAGAGGTATCTGAGATTTTGCGAATTCTTTTGCTTATTAGGAAAATCCCTAGTTTTCGTCTATCAGCTGAAATGTGCTCTAAAAGCCGTTGAGCGTTTGGAAAGAGCCTTAGATTTTTAGCTTCATTACCACTAAGCCTAAAAGTCGTCGGTGTGGTCTAAAGTCGGTATCAGCCAATCAGCGAGGCAGTCTACCCCCTTTTCACTAGCGCTAGACCAAGGAGATTGTTTTTGCGTCTGAGGTGGAACGCCACACCTACCATTAGCTCCTTATTTTACTGCACAGATCCATATGCTACTCATACGCTGAGTTGGCGAGGGCCGGTATCGAACTAGGAACCTTGTGGTTTCTAGCCGAACGCTTTACCGACTGAGACTGCTACGTTAATGTACCGTTATTATAAACGAGGACGACAACGGAGTTGTGTATAAAAACATCTTTATTGCTGGGTCATGCTAATAGTAAGTGCCACTTTCCTTTATATATATTTACCAACCCCTCCGCACGAGCAGGATGTGACACAAGGTCAATTTCTTAAGCGGAGTTCAACAGGTTTGAATTCAGAGTTTTCCTTCTCCTAGACTGGTTACCTAACCAAGGTTAAAGAGCCCAATCTGCCCTACTATTTACCCATAGCTGGAGGGAGAGTAGAATTCATACCTTTCCCATGGGTATTAGCACTAAGTGAAATGCAATTACCACGTCCAGGTTTTGAACTCGGGGCGACGAGTCCATTTCCCATGACTCTAACCATTACACCACTTTCCTTTATAAGTGAGCTAAACAGTAGTGGGGCACAATAAGTGACATAAGTCAGGGGTAGCTTATATACACAACACCTACTTGACCGATTGTGTAATATGCTCTCAAAATTCACAGCTCTTGTGGCGTTGGGTCCGTACTTCACCAACTCCTGTGTTGAAGTTCAAGAACAAACACAAGAAAACAATCATATGCGGCGAACATCTTCATTTTCCATGTCTAACTTCTTTCATGAAGAAAGGAATTCAATCTGCGTGTTGTAAATCTTCGCATTCATGTTATTGTGTGTGTGTGTGTGTGTGTGTGTGTGTATGTGTGTGTGAAAGCGAGGAATTCCTTTTACTTTTCATCGCCCCCATACACACATACATGCATACATAAACATATAAACACGCATATATACGTACACAACTACCGCGTAGTGTAATGGTTAAAGTCATGGGAAATGAACTTGTCGCCCTGAGTTCGAATCCTGGATGTGGTAATTGCATTTCACTTAGCGCTAATACCCATGGGAAAGGTATGAATCCTACTCTCCTTTCGGCTATGGATAAATAGTAGGGCAGACTCGGCTCTTTAACCTTGGTTAGGCAACCGATCTAGGAGGAGGAAAACTCTGAATTCAAACCTGTTGAACTCCGCTTAAAAAATTGACCTTGTGTCAGATCCTGCACGTGCGGAGTGGTTGGTAAATATATATACATACGCACACAACTAAAATGCATATATACACACATATACACATACTTACACACACGTGCACATATATACTCTCATACATATGAAAGATCTATTTGAAAAAGCCAACAGAGATCACTGTTTGTCCTTTTTGAGCGAAACAAAATTATACCAAAAAATATAAACGTAAACCTGATCAATACCATTCAAAACTACACCTGTGTTGTAGTTCAAGAATGTTGCTAACATATCGATAAAACCGTTAACCTCAAAAGTGTAAATATCGATAGACATAAAGTAACTCTGTATAGTCGTCCAATCTAGCTACATATATGGAGAGAGTTCTATTATCTTCTTACTTGCTGGGGAGATGTGAAAATATGAGATATGGGCTAAACTTGCAAATTGGTCGGAAAATTAAAACGGAAAGTTTTTTGGTGGTACCCCATGACAGTTTAATTACAGTCTATGAATGAACTTTTTGCGAATTGGGTTACGGTTTACGGGTTTGAGGAGTAAGGTTGTTTTTAATTACGTATTGCTTAAACAAAAACAAAAAAAAACAAATTACTATACATTTAATTAACCATTGAAATTAATTATTGAACCCAACGGTAGACGCATTAGTCTCAGTTGTATTAGTATTGCAATGTATAATTTCAATTAAACTTGGTTTAAAAATATTTTTCAACATTAAATGTTAATTAGGGTTAATGTAAGGGTTAGGGCTAGGGTTAGGCTACATCGGAAGTTTCCGTAAACTAATGCTATTTATAAGTGAAATGATATTCTAACGATATTATTTATCTCTTGCGTGCTATTCTGTATGTGTACCAGAAATGCAATTAGTCTACAATAAATAAATCTTCTTTTATAGAACATTTTCTGTATAATTCCTTTATTTTATTATTACAAATAGCCGAAACATGATCAATGGAATTTATGCAAAGAGAATTCTGATATAAAACAAAATTGTTATTCATTTTATTAAATCTACAATGAAAGAAAAAACGAACAAACAAACAATTCAAATAAAACAACCTTACATATATTAAAGAACAAAGATTATAAAAATGCTTTACAAAGAAGAAAAAAATGTAACAACCTCCGACGGGACTCGAACCCGTAATCCCCGGCTTAGGAGGCCGGTGCCTTATCCATTGGGCCACGGAGGCGCCTTAAAACTAATTAATTAAATTTAGTATATAAATGACGTCAAATATTAAAATAATTACGTATTTCAGTTGTTTTACTTTTAAATTGAGAGAGAGACGCTATGCGACGAATATTTTCATTTCTCATGTTTAGCGTCTTACACGAAAAATAGAGTTTAATCTGCGTGTTGTAAATCTTCACGTTCGTGGTATTGTGTGTTTGTGTGTGTGTGTGTGTGTGTGTGTGTGTGTGTGAACTTAATGTTTTCAAGAGAAATTTCTTTCAATTGTCTATTCAATTCGATTTGCCCAGGAATTGTTTGAAAGCACAAATGCTTCGTCATCCTCACAATTTCACCAGCATCATGATTGAGAAAATATCTAAGATTTAACCTGTTGTGTTCTGTTTCTTCTACTTTTCAATTTACTTCTTTTTAAGTAATTTAAATCACTTTCTTAATTTAGAAATAACAAACCGGCCCAAGCCTTCATCCCCATTCTGACCCAGAGTTAGGTCCCATCTATGGGTTAAATAGAATCATATGTTGAAAAAAAATGATTACCACTCAAGAATGAATGAAACAAAAACGTCTTCGGCATAAAATGACCCAATGGGTTGATGTGCCGTAAAACTCAAATTCCAACCAACCAACCAACCAACCAGAATCCTGTTTTGGATCCTGCATGTGATTACGGGGATTCATAGAAGACGAATGCGGCTCGGACAGATCTAAGCAAAGTGGTTAATAGCGCCAGAGTTTCGGCATTCACTCCCTCCACCTTGTGTCCATATTGTTTCCATCGTTGTGCGTTGGCTCTCCACTGTTAGGACTGCACTGATCGTTGGGATTCTCTCTGATCATCAACCTGCTTTGCTTTTTGGATGGTGCTTCGGCCCTTTTTGTACATGGTTACCACATGACTGTGCCACCAAGAGATGCTTCGAATCTTTTGGCTTATTTTGCACCAACGAATCTCAGAGTGGCCTCTCGTATGAGGTCCTGGTTTTCGAGACTGGAGATGCCCCACTGTATTTCATGGCCTTCCAAGCCAGGTACGATTGTATCTCTGACCATTTGGTAGGTGGAGTCAGCGTTACGTCTAAACGGACACAAAAGGTAAATTTGAAAATATCTGCCCGGCAGCGAAGTTCCTGCTTCCTGATGCATCTAATGATATTTGCAATATTGTATAATATGCAATATACTGTCATAACATTATGATGGGATGTTGAAAAGTTCTCGGCTCAACCAAGGAGTGAATGATGTTTTTAAGAACAATCTTATTTCTTTTTCAATGATTAAATTACTTGAGAAACGAATCTGGAATAATACGCATATTTAATGGCTCCTCGTCATTTTTTTCTTGGTCGAACCGAGAACTTTTCAGCACATCTCATACAATATCAAATAGGAATGTAAGGATGTGGAGATTGAATAATTAAAAAAATCAGATTTAAAAAATACAAGAATAAACAAATACAAAAAAAATAGCAATCTACCACAGGAAAAACAATCTGGGGATACTCTGAAAAGTGGGGTTTCCTAGCGCAAAAAAAAAGAGAAAGAAATTCGGGGTAGATCTATCGAGACCCTTGACTGGGAACACAGCTATTACTGGCTCGGGAAGAAAATTCCCCACCTGTTAACCTGGAAATAAAAGTTGAATTTTGAAAATATCTCTCGTGTCTTTTCCCTTCTTCCATTTCTTTTCAGCCTGACGACCAACAAAAAGAAAGGTGACATGATACTTGCAAGATTTATTCAAGTATATATACAGCATCCTTGTGTAGCTCCCATCTAACTTTTTCTCTTTAAGTGGTTCCTTAGAGTCCAAGTGGTGCAGCCGTACAGTATCACTGATACGGCTACGGTTTGAATGACTAATACTCTTTTACTTTTCAGTTTTCAAGAATCGAATTTATCTAATCTGAAATCTTCTCTTGAGAAATGCAATTAGTCTACAATAAATGGATCTTCTTTCGTAGAACATTTTCTGAAGAATTCCTTTATTTTATGATTCCAAAGAGCCGAAATATGATCAATGAAATTCATGCCTGGAAAATTGCTGGTATATAGCAAAATTGTTGTTATTTATTACATAATCAAATCTACAATGAAAAAAAGAAGTAACACTCTAAAAACAAATAAAAACATTGCTATATATATATATATATATATATATATATATATTAAAAGAACAAGTAGTTAGTTTAATTTATTAAATGTAAGAAGAAAAAAGCAGTAACCTCCGACGGGACTCGAACCCGTAATCCCCGGCTTAGGAGGCCGGTGCCTTATCCATTGGGCCACGGAGGCTCTTAATTATTAGTACGTCTAATTCATTATATAAATGACGTCAAAATATTAAAAAATACACATTTCAATTGTTTTACGTTTGAATTGAGAAAGAGACGCTAAAACAATAACCATTTTCATTTCTCATATCCAACGTCTGCCATAAAGAATGGTGTTTAATCTGCGTGTTCTAAGTACTAATATTTGAAGTGAGCACACTCGTGCACTCACTCCAAAAACTTCACTTTTTTTGCGTGTTCTAAGTACTGTGTGTGTGTGTGTGTGTGTGTGTGTGTGTGTGTGTGTGAATTTAATGTTTTCAAGAAAAAATTCTTTCAATTGTCTATTCAATTCGAATCAGGATTTGTTTGAAAGCACAAACAATTCGTAGTAATCTTGATTAAAAAAAGACTGAAGCGTCGAGTAAGCCAAATGTTCTATAATTTTTTCTTTAAAGTCAATGATCAAGTAAATTGTGCTAACATAGACTTTAATTTGATTTATCCAATTTTCTACCGACCAACACCATCTGAATCTGATACCTACTTTGCCATTTCAACCAACAAATTTGACATTCGTTTTCAGGTTGTAAATACTAAAAACGTTATTGATTCATCCATTTTTTTCTACCGATCAACAACCCCGGAATAAATTTCTTTGTTGTTGTTAACCATGTACCTCTTTTGTTTGTTATTCCTCCATATTTTGTCTAACCTATGTCTATTTGTTTAATACATAATCCCATATATTGTTAACAGCATCCGTTCTTCACTAGTCGGAATTGCCCTTCACCGATCCCCTACACTTCTTATCTGAACTTTGTGGAAATATGTAGTCTTATTCATTGAGCAAATGACAAATAGAAATTTGTCTCGTAGGAACAAGGTTATGATAGCCAATGAAAAGAAATCTGAGGTAGGGGTTATCGTCCTTGTCTGCGAGCCTCTCTATCGAACCAACCAATCACGAGCCAGCATACTTTGGCGGCAAAGCCAAAGAGGCAAATTCTTTCTCCCTTTTTCTGATCGACCAGCACCGGAAACGGACCTCAAAAAAGGGTCTCTCTCATATCTTCCTGAACGACCAGAGTAGCCGTAGAAAGGGACTTCGATAATTCCCCTACCTCAGGATTTCAGCTAAGTGGTTTATATGTATAACATTCCGCAGACAAACCAAAGTTTGCAACAATTGTTATGTATGCCAGTAATATATGTCTATTCCCATTCTAAGTTTGTGTTCGTTTTATTCTTTTGACTTGTCTGTCACCATTCGTGGTCTAAATCTTCACACCAAAGAATCAAAGAGATTCGATATCACAACCAAAAGCCAGCAATATTCTTTACTTTTCAGAATCCGTAAAGTATTTTATCATTTTGCTTAAGTCTTATCTGAAATAAAGCATTAAAGATACAACGGAAAAATGTCGGGGTTTTCGAAAATTTCGACCCAGACGTCCAGAATGCCAACCATCGTCACAAAGAAGAAGACAAAATCGACAACGACTCGAAAGAGACCCGTCTCGCTTACTGGAGGAATTACTATTTAAGATAGAGAAGTAATCAAATACCAACAAAAAAGAGACCCAGTCTCTACAGTATATTTAAAATTAATAACCTTTGTTCTTTAAAAAAAAATACTTATATCTGTTAAAACATTCTAAAACTATTTAAACCTATGAAATAGCAGAGGTGGTCACCACTAGAATAGGCTCAGTCCTAATTAGGGATCATCCTCCACACATTAATCATTTGTTGTGTTTTTTGTAAAAAAAAAAGTGAAAATTCTTCTTCTTTGTTATATCAAATCTGGATAACTAAATGTTGCAAACTTCTTATTACATTCTAAAGTCTTCTATTCTACTATTGTCTTCTATCTTCCGCTGGGTAGTATCGGGTTCTCATTCTGGTCGGAGGTTCTTCATGGGGTTGTCTCTCTCATTGGTTCTGGGTTACATCTTTGTTATATTAAAATGGACAACTAAATATTGCATAATTCTTATATTCTAACGTGTTCTTCAATTTTTCTTAAGTCTTCTATTCTTCTAATCTTTTTCTATCTCCCACTGGGTCGTATCGGGTTCTCTTTCGAGTTGGAGGTTTTTCTTCATCAGGTGTCACTCTCCCTAGTTCTGGGTTCCATCTTTGTTATATTAAATCTGGAAAAAATAAATGATGCATACTTCTTATATTCTAACGTCTTATTCTATCTTCTGCTGGGCCGTATCGGGTTTTCATTCTGGTCGGAGGTTCTTCATGGGGTTGTCTCTCTCCTTGGTTTTGGACTACATCTTTATTATATTAAATCTGAACAAACAAATGTTGCATACTCCTTATTGCATTCTAATGTCTTCTTCAATTCTTCTAACGTCTTCTATCTTCTGCTGGGCCTTATCGTTGTTTGGTTGGGTTTTTTTTTCTATGGCATCTCTTTCGGGTCATTTAATGCCTAATCAAGTCTTGGCCGAATTGGCCGTATCGTGTTCTTTTTCGGGTTGGCGGTTCTTCTTCATTGGTTTGTCACTCTCCAAGGTTCTGTTGGAATTTGTAGCTGACAGTTATGTGAAAGGCATTAGCAAAAGAAATTAGCCAACCACAACGCTTCTGGTGGTCACGTGAGGTTGGCTATAAAAGAAGGGGCACCCGAGAATTCGGCCTCTTTTGCCACTACGTCCGGCTAGCGGTGCTAAGACCGCATCCTTAGAAGTCCCTGAAGGCGACGACCCGGTAGGAGTTCACCACGGCTTAGAGCCGTAAACGCACACCACTACGAATTTTTCAACAGGGCTCAACAAGTTACGGGTAACAAGACCTAATAAGGCTATCAGCTAAGTTCCTGCAGGCATTTTTATCTGCAACTTTAATCAACCAAATACTGTTGAACTCTTTGCTTGTTTTGTATTGTACATCCCTGTTTTATATTTTGCTTATATGTACAGTAAACATTTTGTAGTACAAAAATTCGTTTGTCTTTTCTCCAAAAGCGGCACCCTTCTCCTCACTGTGTTCTAAGTACGGTTTATTCTACTATAAAAGATGAGGGTATAAACAATGCTTTTTCCGTGGATAAAATTCTCCACAGTTCTGGGTTCCATCTTGGTTCTAATTAATCAAGCACACGGGTGCACATAATTTTATTTAATTCCTCGATACCATTATTAGTGTTAGTATAACATTTAATTCTAAGACTAACAGCAACAAATAAATGAATTAAAACTTAGTTTAATTCTAAAACAATGACTAACGTGTATAGAGTTAAGTTTGAGGGACTTACCGGTGTGATTGAGAGGATAGCTGGTATCTTAGTGATTTCTTGGAGAAAACTTCAGGTCAATGTCTCGTCGGATCTGTCAGGGTTTTTTTGGTATTTTGCGCCAAAAACGTCTGGGCTCATCACGTGATTGGTATATCCAATCGCAGAAAGCCTCTCCCTCACTCAACTCCACACACAGGAATAAACATTTAACTGACAACACCATTTTAATCCACGCGCGATGAGAATCCTCACAGAGACGGAATCATCGCCAGCCTAACAGGATGGTTGGCTTGACTCTGAACTTTCCCATGACTTATTTGATCACGTGACTACCAAAGCCAATCAGTCCTATTTCAGATGACCTGGGTTCAAGACTTGTCAATTTAAACTCTTGGTAATTTTCCATTAACTGTTAAATTTAGACACTGAACTATACTTCATTACAAAAATTATAGGCTATGCCTGTAATGTTATAAGGCTTGACGATATTGACGATATGGAATAAATACAATGGTAATGTAGAGATAGCTTTTAGCTTTGTTTATTCAGCAAGGTACATAAGTTAATGAGTAATGAATGAGTAAGTGATTTTCTAGGGACCGGGTGAAGGCCTTTTTGAATCTAGAGTTCATACTTTATTAGCCTATTGTCTAAGGGAGGTAACTTCAGGTTACACTACAATGCCTATCCATTAGGTAACAGTAAGACTAAATTCACTAATCGAGTCATATTCAACTTAATTCTGGTAGTTGCTAACATTGTATGGTCGAATAAATCGTCGGGGTGGTCTAAAGTCGGTATAAGCCAGACAGCGAGGGACTCTATACCCTTTTCACTAGCGCTAGAGCAAAGAGATTGTTTTTGCCTCTGAGGCACCACACATACCATCAGCTCCTTACTTTACCGCACAGATCTATGTGTTACTCATATGCTGAGTTGGCGATGGCCGATATCGAACCAGGAACCTTGTGGTTCCTAGTCGAACGCTCTACCGACTGAGCTACACCGACCCCATGATGGTCGAATAGTGTAGTGTAATGGTTAGTTAGTTTTATAGTTTCAAGTATTCCAATCGAATGACAATTATTTACTGAAAATATCTACTTGACCCATAGATACGACCCTAGCAAGTATTATCACTCCGATTCAGAGTGGACCTGGGAGTAATATCAATGAAGGGATACTCCACTGTAATAATACAGTACTACAAAATAAAAATAAAAAAAAACTTTTTGTAATGACAAACGAAAACACCGATAGACTTTGGAAAGCTTTATTCTACTTAGAATAATTGGTACACTTATTGAGAGTTTATATAGTCTAGTATTCACTAGAGAGTTCTCCAAAGGGGAGGTAATTATAAAATAGGGGAGGTAACTCTCAATTGCTTATTACACTTTTATTAACATAAAACTTCACTGGAATATTTTTCATTTCGGAATTCTTGAAGGTGGATGAAGGAAGTGTCACTTCTTTGGCAAGCGACAGCTTTCTCCCAACGCGTCCTCGGCACCTTGTAATCCGAGTGAATGTTTATTCTGTCAGTGAACGTTAGCGAATAGTTAATGAGGCGTGACGGGGATTAAGCTTATTCGTTAGGTCAACATAAGTGCCGTTAGCTGAAAACTTGGACAGCTGACTGTTCGCTAGTCGATGCGTTCCTTTATGTGAAAAAGGCGGGCTCCAACCGAGATGATTATTTTTTCTGTTTATTTCTGCTTTTTCATTGGCTAAAAAATGGGTACAAATGCAGAATAGTGCGCAAGAGATAATATCATTGGAATCTATTTTACGTATAAATAGCATTAGATTACGGAAACTCCCGAAGTAACCTAACCCTAACACTAACCCTAACTCTAAAACTAACCCTAACCCTTACTCTAAACCTAATACTAGCGTCTGAAATATTTCGGGTATTTCCGTGAAATATAATGAAATGTCATGCTTTTTATATGTGAGTCGTAAAGTAAGTAAAGTTGACAAAGTGGCATATTGCTGGTATCAGCCAGACAGCAGGGGTATATTCCATTTTTTACTAGCGCTAGACTAGGGAGATTGTTTTTGTATCTGAGGTGGAGCGCCACAACTTTAAAGCTTCTGAATCAAAAATCTTTACCGGCCACTTTCTTATTCACGAAACGCTGCCTTCTCGTTTCCCCAGTCACTCTTCAACGATATAGCAATCCTAACTAGGCTGGTGGTTTTCACTGGTCTGAATGACAACAAATCTCCTAAACTCTCCAGAACTCTTCCAATTATTCTAGCCGTACTTACAATTGAAGGTGCTGTATCGCGAGGTGGACAAATACACAGATGAATGGTGTGCTTAATACATTTATTAAGCATCAGTATCCGGTGTTGAACGGATACATACAAACACAGAACAAATACGTACAAACAATTAACAAGACAAACTCACACTAATAAAGGAGGGTCAGTTCGGTATAGCTATCGCAGCAAAGCCAGTCTGAATATTATTCATCTAGTTAATCTACTTTAATCGTAGGCTATTTTATCGCTATGAGCCAGTCCATCTGGTAGAGTGCTGAAGGGGTGTTAGCTACTCTACAACAGTATAGACTGAAGCATGAAATAAAATAAAAGTGAAAGTAAAATGTTATCTTTTATCTTCTTTTCTTTACCAGATGAAAGGATAAGGTGACTTGTAGAAATATCTGCACATGTTGACATGTTGTGCGCTTGTGCGACACGCACTACATGCTCTCCTTCCCCAAAGTTAGTATCAGTGACAAGCCGAAGCAGGATGACTGAGAGACTTTGGGGAACGCAGGTGGATGGTCTTACAAAATCTACGGGTCCACCACACCGGGAAAAAATTCCCTAATATTTTCTAAGTTTTAATTTAGTATAAGTCCACAGGTACAGTTTTCTATTAAATAGGTGACATACATACAATTTTATAATTTCACCATATATTACATTTAAAACAAAAAAAAACCCAAAACAAACAATAAGACCTATTCAAATATTAAAAAGAAAAATGAACAAGTAAATTAGATGATAAAATAATGGGGGGTGGGTTAATACTGTTTTTGCTTTGTGCTACCGTTGAAAGAGGCCCATATCATACCCAAAGTTGACTGGAGAATGTGTCGGTGGAAATGTCGCAGGAATAATAAAAACAAGGGAGATTTAAATTTAATTTTGATTTTAATGGATCAAATTTCGGCATTAAATAACCCACATGGAGTTGATATGCCGTCAAACAAGCAGACCAGACCAAACCAAACCAAACCAAAAGCCTCAATACATAAGCGCAAAATTACATTGTGTTTATTATGAATGTGAGTGAAGTAAATGAACTTATATTTTATCAGTTAAGTAGTCTGTCTAAAAATAGAAAACCCTTCATCTTGCTACTGCATCTAAGAACATCTCATCACTTCCTGTTCTATTATGATGTTAAGTATGTTATTGTGCACAGGTTAGTGTCTGCTTCGGTTTCTTTATTTAATGCATCAAGCAAGGTGTAAGCAGCAGCCTTCGTGGCCCAATGGATAAGGCACCGGCCTCCTAAGCCGGGGATTGCGGGTTCGAGTCCCGTCGAAGGTAAATGATATTTTTTCCAAATTTTGTTGCGTTTTTTTTTCTTTTTCTTCGATTTAGCAGTTAAAAAATTCGTATTGGTTCATGTTCACTAATTAACTATATAAAAATTATAAATCTATAACAAGTTTCTGTTTTATTCAAGTGCTCAATATAGACATTAATATATTCCTGATATATTATCACATTCGCATATTTATGAAGGAATACAAAACCTTTTATCTACAATGCACAGTGGTTGACAAATAATAATAATAATAATAATAATAATAATAATAAAGCGAAAAGATAGACAAATACCTAGACCATGCCAGAGAACTGAGGAAACTTTGGAACATGAAGGTGGAGGTTGTACCAACTGTGATTGGTGCCCTTGGCGCGAACCCCAAAGCCATAGAAAAGAATTTGGGTGAATTGGAAATATGAAGAAGAATCGAGACCATCTATCCAAACTACAGCACTGTTGGGATCGGCTAGAATACTCAGAAGAGTCCTGGAGACCTGAGACGACTTGCTGTCACTCAGCCTCCAGTGAACCACCAGCGACCGCAGGTGTGAAAAACTCAATAATAATAATAATAATAATAATAATAATAATATCAGAATCTGTTCTTGAGAAGTAAACACATAAAATTCCCAGTGACTTAGAGATTAAGACGGATCGCCTTGTCTTAAAAGTATTAAATAACCAGAAAAAGAGAACTTGTCAACTAGTAAATTTTGCAGTCTCAGTAGATCACAGGATGAAGATGAAAGAAAACGAAAAGATAGACAAATACCTGGACCTAGCTTGAAAAATACCATTGAATTGAAAAAGCTGTGGAATATGAGGATGAAAGTGATATCAATTGTTATTGGTGCACTTGGAATGGTCCCAAAAAGCGTAGAAAAAGACTAGAAGAACTGGAAATCAAAGGAAGAATTGAGACCATCCAGACAACAGCATTGTAGAGATCGGCTAGAATATTCAGAAGAGTCCTGAAGATCTGAGGGGACTTGTTGACACTATTGTCTCGACTGTCGATTAGTTGTTATACGGCTATTGTCTGCGATGGACGTTGCTCCAAGGAAGCGTACAAAAATTGCACGAACACATTGGCAAGCCTGACAGATCGCGGAATAATGGAATTATTCATTCTGTTTCAATTAATCTGCACAACAGTGTATATATCTGTAGCCAAATTCTCAGCGTCGAGCGTTAAAAGTTCGAGTCAAGTCAAATGTAAGATTTTAGTTTTTATACCGAGAATATCAGTTAAAAGAAAAAGTAAAAAAGTGTATTACAAACAACAAAGATAAAGATATTAGTGTGAAAACAATGAAAATATTCATTTGAATAAATTTCTTTTTTTATTTATTCATTTGCATTTGGTTTGTCTGGCTAGTAAAATATTTTCGACGGTTAAGTATTGATATCTGTTGATAATCATAAATCGTTTCTCTCGTTCCCAATGATACTAAAAATAGAGTCTAAAAATGTTCGGCTTGCCCATAGCACGTTTTTAACTTTAGCTCAGTCGGTAGAGCGTCCGACTAGGAACCACGAGGTTTCGGATTCGATACCGGCCCTCGCCAACTCAGTGTATGAGTAGCACATGGATCTGTGCGGTAAAGTGAGGAGCTGATAGTAGGTGTGGCGCTCCACCTCGGATGTAAAAACAATCTCCTTGGTCTAGCGCTAGTGAAAAAGGAATAGACTCCCTCGCTGTCTGGCTGATACCGACAATAGGCCACCTCGACGACTTTATTACTGATACTAACACACAAACATGGTCATTCGTTAATAGGTACTTATCCAACCCGTTCGTCACGGGCAGGATGTAATGCAAGTTCACAAGAATGGGGCATCCAGTGAGGATCGAACTCGCAATTCAGTAGTAATGGATCTGCGAGACTAGCTTGCTAACTATAACACCACGATGTGCATAAGTTAGAAAATAACCTTTTTTTATTTGCTTACCAAATGACTTAAAACACACACACACACAAACACACAAACACAAACAGAACAAAACCGAAGAAATAAATCCATATACGGCAATCTACTTTCGTAAATATTTTACGTCTGATTACGAATTAAGATTCTTTTTAAAATCGAAATCACAACGATTTGAATTACGAAAGGTCTTTGGGAGATCAAAAAATTCGCACTTTACCTCCGACGGGACTCGAACCCGCAATCCCCGGCTTAGGAGGCCGGTGCCTTATCCATTGGGCCACGGAGGCTGTATATGAACAGGCTTATTTATTAATATAAAATAAAGAAATTCAAGCGCATGAAATCGTTCTATTTTTAGACTGTCTGCCTTTCTTTTTTTTCTTTTTTTTTTTACTTGTTTCTGTCAGTGCATTGCTGGCTCGCTCATTTCGATTTACTTACAATTCACGGTTCATTTGCGCGCGAAACTAACAACACATTAATTAAAGATTGAATCCTTTACGACGGACCTGAACTTTCAACCCCCCACCCACCCATCTAAAAATTTTTTTTCTTTTTTTTTTTCTTCTTTCAATGGATTATTATCGATTGCACACCAATCTATCAGACTGTGAAAAAAAATTTTTTTAAAGTTATTTATTTTTCGAGTTTTCAGGGGTGCTCATTTCCCCGTATAAGTTTATCGTAAACCGACCCCCCTTATCGGAACCGCTCGAAAGGAAACTGGCGCAAAGTTAGGGTGGCCCAGAAAAAACAGAACCCAAATTATTTATTTATTTTCCCATTAAACTAACCTTAAACCCCAACACCAACCCCAACCCTAACCCCAACACCAACCCCAACCCTAACCCTACCCCAAAACCCTAACCCTAACCCCAAACCCTAACCCTAACCCCCTAGTTAAAATTAACAGTTTTATTACAAAATTTGTGGGTTCTGTTTTTTCTGTATCACCTTAATTTTGACACCTTAGTGCAAATTCAGCCCAACTGTTAAGATAGAGCGGTTCTGATATGGGGGATCGATTTACGGATAAACTTATACGGGGAAATGAGCACCCCTGAAAACTCGAAAAATAAAGAAGTTTTTAGAATATTTTTTTTACAATCTGATAGATTGGTGTGTAAATGATAATAATCCATTGAAGAAAAAGAAAAGAAATAACAAAGAAATTTTTTTTTCAGCGGTTCCGATATGGGGGATCGGTTTACGATAAACTTATACGGGGAACTGAGTACACATGAAAACTCGAAAAATAAATAACTTTTTATAGTTCAGGTCCGCCTCCTTTACAAATAAAATGTATGGTGAGAAGACGATGCTATGAAGTAGTACCTTTTTTGCCTGATTTTATTGTTATTTTTTTGTAAAGTACTCTCCGATCGTTAAAGTAGACAGGGTCGGTGCGTACTAGCCTCCAAACCTCCCGACCAGATGGCACCCAAACCTTCTTGGGATCTCTGCAAGGGCGGGTTTCATATATTTTCTATGAATACTACTTTACATCCTGGGAGTTCAAATCTCATCGGAGTTTACTTTTATCATGTTAGTATGGCATTTATTTTAAGACTAACAACAACAAATAAGTGAATTAAAACTTAGTTCAATTCGATCAGTTTATTTAACAACAGAACAATGACTAACAATAATCAACATCCTTCATATAAGATATAGAGTTAAGTTTGAGAGACTTGTCCGCCTGGTGGGGAGAGAAACTGAAAATATCTGGTATCTTCTATAAAGTCAATTTCTGGTCGACTACTCGTGGAACTGGTCCGAATGTATCATGTATTGCCCAATCGGGATTTAATTACCTTTTGTATAAAATTATTTTAATAACTCAACACTTCTTTGACGTATAATGAAGCAGAACAAAATAGGGGAATGATCAATATGTGCCTTAAACCACGACGCTTACTATCAAGGTGGATTTATTAATATGAAACATAGACAAATACGTATACAACAATTATAGAAGGCGCTGATGAGGCTATTCTATATTTAGACTTTTTAAAAACTTATTTTATATTTTCAGGGAAGTAGAAAAATATCATTTACCTCCGACGGGACTCGAACCCGCAATCCCCGGCTTAGGAGGCCGGTGCCTTATCCATTGGGCCACGGAGGCGTCTATTAGCAGCGGCTGTTTATCAACATCATACCGATACATTCAAGCAGGCATATGGTAAGGCTAGAAAGAGCTCGTGAAGTTGATCTATTTTTAGACTAGCTCCCTTCTTTTTCACTCTCTTGCTTTTATTGGATAAAACACATTGAAACTTGTCAGTGTAGCGTTCGTTCGTTCGTCTCAATTTGCTTTTGTTTATTGGCGCGTTATTATTCGAAACTATCAACGCGGCAATAGAATCCTTTACAAATGAGCTTCCCGGTCAGCGGTGATTAGAATACGCTAACTGTATCACCTACAGACTGGTAAGTCTCCCCCTCCCAAAGAAAGAGGTGGCCCGGGTATGACACTCAACTATATCGGATGGCCGGGCTCCAGTTATAAAGATCTGGAGAGTGGAGAGTGCTCCTTAATTACCATTACTAACAGGTTCCCCCTGATTGGAAGTACCTGACAGGATACCAGCTATTGGTCAAACATTATTTGTATTTGATATAACTAAATTATTTGTATGAAGAGTAGTTACTTAAAGCTATAATTGTTTACTGAGGATTATTATTAATTACTTGAAACCTATTGGAAAAATTAGGGATCAATGATCTGCCCTTGGCACCATGGGCCGAAATCGCCAATATACGATATTGGCGCCTAAACTGAATTCCATGACTAAGGCACTTATAGTGTTGATCCAATAGCAGTGAGACTCCTAAATTCGGTCGCTTCCAAAACTTAAAAGAACCTCAGCAGATAAGTCTTGTCGCAAACGCCATTAAGTTTGCAATTTTGTACCTTTCTGAATATATGTTTTTTTGTTTTTTTATCTTCAATTGTTGTTGTCTTCTTTATCCGAATTAAATTGCCTAAATTTTAACCTAGGAAATTATATGAGGCTCGGCAAAAAAGATCATAAACCATATAACTGTATAAAACAAGTAGCTATTATTAAATGCAAATAATTATTTGTAACCATATAATTATTAGTATTAGATACGAATACTTCAAACCGTATGACTGTGTGTAAATCATTTGTATAAGAATCATTAAATTATTTGTATTAAATTATTTGTATTCTCGAAATATTTATCTAATGGTGATATGTTTACCAAGAAAAGATTTTACTATAAAAATCACAATTATTTAAATTTGTTTATAAAAAAAAATTGGTTCTATGATTGTTTCAGGCAAACATATCTTTAATTTGTCCAATTCTAGTTTGTCTGAAACTGATAAATTAATTTTGTCCCTGGGTTTTGATGTTTGTATATCCAATAATAAAATTGATGATGATAAGGTACCTTGTGGGGATTAAAGTAAAATTAGAATGAAAATTAAAAAAAAAAAAAAAAAAAATAACAAACTCCCATGAGCCTTCACCGGAAGAACCCCCCCCCGGGCATGTACGGGGGAAAAGGACCCACTTCCAACCGTCAAGAGAATCTCTTTGCCATTCCAACTTAGACCTTAACTGTGTCTAGACACTACTACTGACCAGGGCGATATTTCCTTGCCACGTGGTGGCTATGACCCGTGAATAAAGCCTAAATCATAAAATCACCTTTTGTCTTACAACCTTTTTCGTTCCTTGAATTCGTTCCTTTTCAGCGCGACCACCAAATAAGATGGGATTGAAAAGCAAACCCTAGGAATACGTACCAAGAATAACAAGCTACTTTTTTTAAAAACCTAAAACATTAAACCTCTTGCCACCCCATAAACTTTCATCGAGTTTGAAATGTTGAATTGCTAATTAAAAAGAACGATGATTTGGCCTATTTGAAAACTCGCCGTAAGGAAATAAGTCACAAACATTCCTATTAACTCCAATGAATTCTTTTTCCGAAAAAATATTTGAAGGCAGCTAAACTTCTTAAGTATAAGACTAACGCTTGTATTATAAGAATTAGCGTTGCATTAGTTTAAAGCCAACACCCGTATCCTTATAATGCAGTAGGCTATCGAAATGATAACCTAACACTGACTGTATTGGTGATGAAAAGACAAAGTCAATTCATAAAGGATGTTAACATTATATTTACATAAAAAGACAAAACATTCTACCAGGCCCAAACCACAAAAAGGACACAATACTGTTTCAAAGAAGACAACGAAATGTGATAAGAAAAAAGTTGAATTCACGTATAGGTTTTTCTTTAGTAGGACTGCTCTGTTGACAGAGCGAGGACACGTTTATTTAGTAAAGCAACGAGAAATGTCCCACGTCTGCTTCGTTTAGGAGTCGAGTCATTAAAAGAGAAAATGATAAGAGCTTGAATTGTCCCGTGACCAACAGACACGTGATGTGGGAAGCTCCGCCTACAATCGTAAAATGAGACATATTTCGTGTCCCTACAGTATTACTAAATCTCGTAAAAAGGCTGCTGTTGTGATACTGGGACTGAAAACGATAGTTGGTTGAGTAAATCGTTTTCTCGCACTGTACGAATATAAAAACAATTCATGACGAAGTGATAACACGGATGAAGAACTTATACATAGTTGTATAAGAGAAATGTCCTAATAGGAAAATAGTCTTTTAGCAGATAAAAGTCTTGAGGCTGCTGGTAAAAGAAAAAAGTATAAGCATATGTTTGAGCAAATGCTCGTGTGCTATGTGACACAGAATTATGGGGACTTAAAGCTCCCTATATATGGACGGGTGTTGAATAATTAGGCACATAGCTAGTTGATGTGGTGTGGTTTAGTCGACTCATAGTGTCAGTAAAAATAAGAACACAAGACGTATTTTAACGGCGGTATTGGACAGACGTGCCTACACGTTGATTTACTTCACTGAACAAAATGATACAAGGAACAAAGACAAAGGGAAAACGAATTACGCGCCAATTCTTGGTGGCGCCGATAGGGGTCGCGTAGTAATTTACAACATAGTTCTGGAAACGCGACCTATAAGCAATAGCCTATGTTCAAGGGATTATTCTAGTTGGTAAAACTCAACAACGGGTAACGTAATTGTGTGTGTTCTCCCCAAGGGTAGGTAAAAAGAACCTTTGACATCGGCGCTTCCACTTTTATACTACTGTTTGTTATGCGAGCTGGCATCTATTGACACAAATTGGAGGTAATTACTTCTCGTGTTAGGTGTGCTATATCTAGCAACTAGTCTACACGATCCAGCGATTTTTTTCCCTTTTATAAAAGGATTTATAAATGCAAACAAATAAATTCACCACCAGCAAACCCCTAAATATTTATTCACCCAGTCAAAATTTTACTCACCCCAAGAGTTTATATGGATCACTTTGAGAAGCCCTGCTTTAGAGCAATAAATAATACTTAATATTACATGACTGCAAACGAGATCTCTTCTGATTTAGCCAACAAAAAATGTTTACATTTCCAACTAACAGGCCAGGAGAACACTCACTGGATGTTGCCTGAGCCGTGACTTTTGGAAATGAAAAAAAATCGTCTTTGCGCATGAGGCTCCGCGCATGCTGAAATGTTGAGAAGGAATTATCAAGATAAATTCAAAATTAACATTTTTCGGCTAATCCGTAAACTTCTTGGCAAAATGAAGGCGGCCATAAACCTGATCCAATTCCTGCCACCTGGAGTTATAAAGCGACGGTCCTCAACAACCAAATGTCAGTGGCAAGACAGCAGCCGAGAAGATAGGAGAGGACAGCGTTCGAATACCCGCTAACGCATCAAGACATCAGACATCATTCATCACCTTCTTACCTTCCTCCATCCTGATACCCAGTTAACAGTGGTCGTCCTTCCTTACCTTCTCCTTACAAGGACTAAGAGTATTTACGGGATTTCGAAGGAGCTCTTATTTCTCCGTAGTTGTAGGCAAATTGTTGGACAAAGAAGACAAACACACAATGTAAATTTAATATATGTATTGACAAATAATACAAGAACTTATTGCAAATTTTATTGGTATTTGCTACGAGACTTATCTGAGTTAAGTAATGTTCTTGGAGTAGTGGTGATAACAGGGGTATTCTGTTGCTTGTTGGAAAGTTGATAGGACGTTTCTTTGGACCTTTCTCGTTCTTCCTCGTAACCGGTTCAGTGATAAGTAAGGGGGGTGCTATTTTAGAAGCTTCTCGCCCGGGTTAACAGTTCTTTAAATGACGGTGAATGGGCCCTTTTCAAGTAGACTATTTGGTCTTCAGCCTTCTATAGTGTGCTTTTGTGCCTTCGAAAGTGTGCAGTAAAAAAATGCCTCCGTCCAGGTCAACGGTCCGTAGATAAGTAAGCCCAAAAACTGGGCTGATGAGTGAAGTTTAGGGACCGCTATTTACGCGACTACCCTCAATGGGTGCTCCGTGATAAGTCGGCCCTGTTTGGGCTTGGTGATGAGAGCTTTAGTTTTTACGTCTCTCCTCCAATAACTGTAATGCGATAAGTGAAGTTTTTGGTTTTGGCGCCAATATACGATGTTGGCGATTCGTCCCCTAGCGGCAGGGGGAGATAATTAACTATGGAATTTCCAATAGGACACGCCACCACACCATCTGAACTTGAACTACCACTCATTCTACCCACATCACTACCGGCGTCGACCATCATACTATCGAGACTTAAATATTCACACGTTCTACCAACATCACAACCAGCTTCGATCATCATACTATCAGGACTTTATCAGAATTACCAGGCATTAAACCAATATCATTAGCGACATCGCTTGAGTTTACGACCTTTTTCTTTTCCTCTTAATACAATTATTGAAACCTTCAACCTGTGTTTGTCTTTTCTTTAGCTTGATATAACAACTTGATAAAATCCATTCTGATTGTAATGTTTCACTAAAAATAATAAAATCCTGTTATCTTTGCTTTAGAACAGGGATCACCAAACTTTTTTCACGGTGGACCGGATAATTGAAAAAATAACGAACGCTAGCCAGAACTAAAGCTATGAGAAAAAGATGTAAAACAAAATTTATCTTTCCATGTTATATTCATGGATGAGTGGCGTAAGATGCACAAAAACAAATTTAACCAACATATTTATTTTCAAAACATTATCAAAGAACGCAACATTAGCAGAAAGGTTTAGAGATTTGTGAAACTGAAGTTTTCCTTTAAGGATATCGTCAATGTTTAGTTTGGAATTGCTACATCCAATCAAGAGAATTGCTTTCAAATGTTTATCAGTCAATTTCATTCGATTTAGTAAACTTAACATGATATCTAAATTTAAATGTGTTGAGTTTTAACCAACTAAAATAGTTTTTTTTTCAGAATATGATACTATTCCCTATGTCGCGTTACCAGAACTACATGGTGACATTACTACGCGACGACCACTGGCGCCATAATAATTGGCGCGTATTTCGTTTTGTCTTTGTTCCTTGTATCATTCTGATCATGAAGTAAACCAACATGTGAGCACGTGTTTATTGTACCTCCGTTAAAATACGTCTTGTGTTCTCATTCTACTAACACTATGAGTCGACTAACCCACACCACTGCAAATTGTCATAGATCTTGCAGTTCAACAAAATGGTATCAGAACGTCTCGCGTTCCGTACGTTTTAACAAACAAATTCAAGTACCGTCGGCGGGCTTGATCAAATGCCTTCGCAGGCCGGATCCAGTCCACGGGCCCCTGGCCCCTGCTTAAGAAGAAAAAAAAATAATTGTTAGTGTGTATTTAATTTAGGGCAATGGTGTATAAAAAATAACAAAAGAGGAAAGGGCTGGACATTTGTTTTTCAAAAACCGCAATGCTATATTCAGTTCATTAAGAAAGAGAGACATTTTTCTAATCTAATTAAATCTACAAAACTTTCAGCGATATGGAAACACTTCCTGATAGTGATTCAAGCATTTCCAATGCAGAAACAACGTCTCATTTATATCAAAATATGAACATTTCGCGTAAGTATTGATATGATTAATTTGCTTAAATAAGTTTGGAAAAGACAAAAGCGTCGCATGCAGTATATTTCCGATTTTGCATAACTATATACGTGCAAAATTAGCGGGAGAACTGCATTTTATTTTTACTTTCTAATTTGTATTGTATATATTATACAGAAGCGCCTCCGTGGCCCAATGGATAAGGCACCGGCCTCCTAAGCCGGGGATTGCGGGTTCGAGTCCCGTCGGAGGTACACTTTTTATATGAATAATATAATAGATAAAAGAAAGAAAGAACTTATATTTTCTTTGCATTATTTAGACTAGCAAATTTATGCACCCTCCGGGTGCAAGTTTTTAAGTTTTAATATAATAAAATATCATGTTAAATTAGAAAGGCTAATAACACTAAATAAGAATGCAGATAAAAATATTTGGAACAGAGGGGGTATGATTGAAAAATAGAACAACTTTGAAACTAACTCTTCCATCATTTTCCGTTACTCCCGTCTTTCATTGTAAATTTTCCTAATTTAACTATTTAGAAAGTAAAGAATAATATTACAGTTATTTCTTCTTGTTAAGGGATTTATTTTAAGATTTATTGAAGAGATTTTTGCTCATATTCAATAAGATAAAACCAAACAATTAGAAATCAATAATACTAAGCATATATTTATTAAAATCAATTTTTTAAGATCAATATGCAAATTAGTCTTCCCATTCACACTGTAAACCGCTATTTGGTTGTATGTATAAATACAATTGCATGTTATTAGTATGTAAATATGGTCAACAGTATAAGTAATGTAAAACAATTTTATTATTCATTGAGGTTTAAATAAAAATAAAATCATGGAGAATATGATGTAAATAACAAAGGGAATTGTGACTTGTATAATAATATAGTTTCGGTTACAGACAGACAAACACACAATCTCCATTATAATAAGATTATGTAATGTAAAACAGTCCGAAAAATCTAAATATTACTATAATAATAATAATAAATTCTATCAAACCTCATATAAAATAATTAAGACAAATAATATTTTGTTGATCATACGTTTTTAAACCATAGATACAATCGAATAAATTAATAAGTGAAAAATTGAATAAAAATATTAAGTAAATAAACACAACAAAAAGAAGAAAAAACAAACGTACATATATCGCTGTCATCCAAAGATAAAATTTGTTTTGGTCAATTAGACCGAATTAAACCATAATATTAATTACTTTTAAATGCTTTGAGAAATTAAAAGTACCATCTACCTCCGACGGGACTCGAACCCGCAATCCCCGGCTTAGGAGGCCGGTGCCTTATCCATTGGGCCACGGAGGCGCCTGACGATAGTGTTTACTTATAAATATGAAACAATTAGATACCAGCAGGCATATAGTAATATTAGATCAAGTTCATGCAGCCGTTCTATTTTTAGAGTGACTGCTTTTTATTTCCTTTTAAAATTCGACCTGTGAAGCGCTTACTCGCTCATGTCTATATACTTTTAATTCCCGATTCAGATGCGTTTGAAACTAACAACGCATATTTAAGAATGATAGCAAAATAAAAAAACGCTCTCCGGGCGATGTAAAAATGCATTTTTGAACGATATTGCATGAGGAGTTAAAAAATGAACGTCGGAGTTATTTGTACCATAAATCATCAAATTTATTAAAGGAGTAGAAAAATAAAACAATTTGAAATCGAAACTTAGTTCTAATAACTTTAAATATGTATTAAAATAAAACAAACTATATATAGATATATAATAACGGGGATGTATTTATTAAAACTTGTTTTAAAAAACAATGAGGACTCACGCTCAAATTTTGAGTGTATTTATTTATTCTGTGTTATGACGATTTTGGGTAATGTGACGTAAGCAGTGACGTAGTTTTTGTTACAGACAAATAGAGAGCGAATATCAATTATCAATAGATATGATCTTTTACGAATATAATCTACAATTTTCTTAATAGTGTTTTTTCCATAGTTGTATGATATCATACATTCCTATCTTATACAAATTCAAGTATTCCTATTTGATACTAATAAATACATGGCTTAAATTAATTATTTCTATTTGATATAAATAATAGTTATTTGTTTGCACACAGTTATATAGTTTCAAGTAGCTAATAATAATTCTTAGTAAACAATTATTGATTTGAGTAGCTATTCTTGATACAAATAATTTACAGTTATATGGCAACAAGTATTCCTATCGAATACGCATAATTTTCAAACAGATCTATTTAATCTGTGGGGATTGAAAAAAATTAAAAAAAAAAAAAAAACTCCCTTGGGGCCTTGACCGGACGAATCCCTCTGCGCAAAAAAGACTGACTCCCTACACCAAAAAGGATACCTCGGCCATTTGAATTTAGGCCGCAACTGAGTGCAGTCGTTTTCCTGGCCAGGGCATGTCCCCTTGCTACGGCCGACTATACCCCGTTCAATAAAGACTAAGTCGTAAAACTACCTCTTGCCTTGTCTCTTTCGTTTTCGTTCCTTAAGTTCCATTTCAGCTTACAGCCCACAAGAAGAAAGAACCAGCTTTTATTAGGGACAAGATACCAGTACAAACGAACATAACCTAGCCCCATAGATCGATCGATGGGACCTGTCATAACATAAGATATGAAGCGAAGAGCTAGGGGAAACAACCCACTTCAATTCCATGCTCTCCGGTACTAAGATAAAATAAAACATAAACACTTCCGGTTTTATCGCATACGTTTACGTCTTATTATCTTCCTATCTCTTACGAATCCGAAATGAATAAAATACGCCATGGTCTCAGATGTAGATTAGATTAAAACCCCACAAGTTGAACAGTGATTCCGTAGAACGGCCACCGAAGTAAACAACTCTGGATACAAATGAAAAAAAAAAAAAAAAAAAAAAAAGTAAGTAATTTAAACTTTATTGTCCGCCATTGTGTATAATATCCGATCCCGTACCCATGAACACACCTCGTTCCCTCACTTAGCAAACTATAAGGTGTGAGGATGGCTGACAGATTCATACCTCAAACGATGGGCAGGACAAGTCCAGGAGACGTTCACAAAAGATTTAAGTTGTTTTGTTCCGATTTTGTAGCCATTTTTAGGCTTCAAGTGAGTGCACTTTACAATGGAGACCCCTTGTGTTAAGCTGAGTGCGATCTTTGTTGGTTCCTTGGTGTCCCTTAGTGCTGAGTATGATCCTCTGATTGTTCCTTAGTTTTGGATAAAATCCTTGCGTTGGCAAAGTCCTTGCAGGTCTGCTCATCGATGTGGAATACGGTGAAAATAAACGGGTTTCAATATCGTCGATTAAATAGTTAAATACCCAAGTATTCGAGCTGTTGATTGGCTGGTTTTAAATCACGTGACCTCGCAGAGTCTATAAGTTTAAGTGGTGGACTACAGCACTCCTTGTATATAAAAAAATATTCCAACAAAACAAAAGTGTGAGCTGATATTCGAGTGCCCACTATACGATACAGCAGAGTCATTGGAAGTTAGGCTCCTTTGGATTGATGATAAGGGACTGGAAATTTACAACGCAGCCACCTTTGACAACGCCGAGGATAGGCTAAGGATCGAAATCGGTCTTTAAAAAAACCCCAAAAAACTCTTTATTTTAGGCGCGAACGCTTTTGATTGGTTGAAAATGATCATTTTTTAATATTTAATTTTTTTCTTTCTATACCTGCGCCGATCCCATGCGCAAACCATCCATTTTCGTTATTCCATTTCTGCTTTCAAAGCGTTAACTTCCGGCTCACCACAGTACCAAACCCCGAACGCACAATCCCACTCCAGACAAGATTAACAGACACATCGGACAGACAAGTCTCCCTGAAACAAGAGGTAGGGAATTCTATAGATGCAGGGGCTACCATCAATACAGGAACCAATGTCCTCCTAGGTCAGTACAGTGCAGATATAGTGGAAGAGTTGGACACTACAAAGTAGTTTCCCATGTATATAACCCCACCGATATTTTGCACCCCAAAAATAAGGGGTGGGGTCAAAGTTAAGTGATCTGAAAATAAATCAAGAAGTTTTGAAATAAAATAATTGATGCATTATAAAATTCATTGATTAATAAATCAACACTGAAAATTTCATTAAAATCGGATAATTCCCTGATTTTTTGGTATTTTTTTCAATTGGAGATTAAATTTA
>CM042141.1:28765192-28845192 GCA_023376005.1 Doryteuthis pealeii | reverse complement strand
GGGTTAAAAAGTAGGGTGAAAAAAAGAAAAAAAAAAAGCTTTCTAAAATTGTTTTAAGTAAACGATCTCCCAGATATGATCAAATATTACACACAAATATTTGCAGATGATACAAAAATATATTCTGCTGTTAATGATCAAAATGATACAGATAAAATCCAAACTGACATTAACAATCTTGTAGATTGGTCTGATAAATGACAAATAAGATTCAATACATCTAAATGTAAGGTACTTCATGTAGGAAGAAATAATTCAAAACATGTATACTCTATGAGAAAAAAAAACTCTAATGAAAGAGAAATAATACAAGATACAGAGTTAGAAAAAGACCTTGGTGTGAATGTGGACCCGGAATTAAAATTTTCCAAACATAGAAATAGAAGTAAATAAAGCAAACAAGATATTAGGATTAATACGGAGGTCATATTGTAGCGTTAGTTTGTATTCGCCTGGTGGAGTTGTCTGCCCTTTTTAGTTTGATGATGCCCACCAGGGGCACCATAGTATTTAAGCGCCGGTTTTAAATCCTTTCGGCCTCTTTATAGTTTCAGCAACTACGAGCCACATGGGGTAGATTCTATCTAAACCCTCTCGTGGGGCTCCGCCCCCCTTACATTACTGTAAGTCCTCACAGCATGGACTATTCCTAGTCTCATGTCTGTGCCTTTATTGTATATCTGTATCATTCATGAATGTGTCTTATCTTGATTTGTGTACCTCTTTTTATATGTACTCTTTACTATGAACGTTGTACCAACTGTTATCCATGTGCTGTGTTATTAAATGTTTGTCGTTTTTCCTAACCGAAGTGTTCAACATTGGGTATTTATCCTTCAGGTAACCCAATGTTTTATAAGAACCCGAGATAATACTCGGTGAACCTCTTATAATATGAATAAATGGATAAAAAATGCTGAAAAATTTATTCATTGCATTGGTAAGACCTCATTTGGAATTTGCTAATGTGGTTTTGAGTCAAAGACTAATCAAGGACATAAAACTCATTGAGGGAGCTCAAAGGAGAGCTACTAAAGTAATGAATGATTTAAAAAACCTTTCGTATGAAGAAAGACTTAGGAATATTGACTTACCAAGTTTGGTTTATCGACGTACAAGAGGGGGTATAATTGAAGTCTACAAATATACACATGGATTTTATTCAACCAACTTTGACCTACTAAACATTGTTCAAAATATCAATACCAGGGGTCATAAATTAAAACTCTTTAAAAGAATTTGCAAAGCAAATGCAAGACAAAATTATTTTAGTAACAGAGTGGTGAATACATGGAATAAATTATCATCATCAATAGTGAATGCCCCATCTCTAAACTCCTTTAAGAAAAAAAACGTTGCGTTAGAAATGACAAAGATACAACAAAAAAGTCTGGAAAAAAAATGAAATATTAGTTGAAAGAAATCTTCATTTATTTGTATTTGATTTTGTTACGATTTTTGTGGCCATCCTTAGGCTTCAAGCAAAGAGCACTCTCCAGCGGAGATCCCTTGTGTTAAGCAGAGCGCGATCCTTAGTGAAGAAACCTTTGGTTGCTCCTTGGTGTCCCTCAGTAGTGGGTATGATCATTTGGTTGTTCCTTGGTGTTGGGTAAAATCCTTGCGTTCAGCAATGTCGAATTACGTGCAAATTAAACGGCAATCCATATCGACGATTAGATAGTTAAGTAGCCATGTATTTGAGCTGTTGATTGGCTGTGGTTTCATCCACGTCACCATGCCGAGTCTATAAGTTTAAGTGGTATAATGGTTAGCAAGCTAGATTTGCAAACCATTGTTAGTGAGTTCGATTCTCACAGGTAAGAGTATTTACGGGGTTTCGTTGGAGCCCTTATTCTCCGTTAGTGGTTATTGTTCAGACGAAAGAAGGAAACAAACACGAATATAAAATACAGACACATGTATTATCAAAAAAGTACAGAAATGTTGTTGAAAATTTTGATGGCATTTGCTACAAGACTTAATCTATGAGGGGAAATAATGTTCGTTGGAGAAGTGGCACTAGCAAGGATATTCTGGTCGCTGTGGTTGTAGAGTTCTGTAGAGACGCGTCCGTTTTATCGGTTCTTTTCCAATAAGTAAAAGTAGGGGATGCTCTTTTAGAAGCTTCTCGCCTGGATAACTGTTCTTTTAAATGACAGTGGATGGGGCCCTTCTTAAATTGACTATTTAGGTCCCCAGCCTTCTGATAAGTATGCTGTCGAAACGGCCTTCAGTAGTAGGCTATGAGACAACCTTAGAAATTATGCTGGATAAAAAACGCCTCCGTCCATGTCGACGGCCTACAGACAAGTAAAGTGTAGGGAATGCTTATTTTTGCGACTTCCCTCGGTAACTGCACCCTGATGAGTGAAGCTTTTGATTCTGGCGCCAACATCGTATGTGGGCTATCCACCCTCTAACGCCAGGGGGAGATAATTCCCTATCGGATTTCCGATATTCTCCCAACGACGAAGAAAACATGCAATGAGCATCAGTGCATGTTACCTGGCTACTTCTACCTTAATTCTCAGTGATAAGAATGGTGGGTAACAAAAAAAGAAAAAAAAAAGAATAGGGACCCTTACCCATTCTAATATCTGCATTTAATTTTAATTTTAATTTTTTTTTAAATTATTTGATAATACAAAAAGTCTTTGTGTATCATGAACCTACATCTGGGGATTCATCTTCAGATGGTGTGGTCGATTTAATATGTAGTCGGTTGAAGTTTAACATCAATGCCCAGGACGAAGCATTTCATCCGTGCAGGTGGGGGGGGGGAGGCATTTCTCATTTAGTTTGATATCAAATTCCGCATCCAATAGTACAGGTAGAGGAAGTTGCCGCCCTTTCTCCGTCACAATATTCAGGGTGACTTGCAGATTTAATTCTTTCATAGAATTAGTAGTATTCTTTTTTTAATTCTGGTAGAATTGTTTTTTCATTCAGTTCAATAATAGAATTAGAATAATTTTTTTCTAATTCAGGTAGATTTGTTTTTTCCTTCAATTCAATAACTAAATTAGTATAATTTTTTCTAAATCAGGTACATTTGTTTTTTTTCATTCAGTTCCATAATAGAGTTAGTATATTTTTTTTCTAATTCAGGTTTAGTTCAATAATAGAATTAGAATAATGTTTTCCTATTTCAGGTAGAATTGTTTTTTTTAATAGAATTACCATTAACTTTTTCTAATTCGTTTAGGGACTTAATTTCAGCCACGCGTGGTGCTTTAATTTTCTTTTTTATGCCTGCTAACTGAGTCAAGATTTTTATCTCATACACACTATCTTCTTTTACACCCTCAGCTAATTTATTGATGTTTACGTCGCTATCCAGGCAAAGTCCCGTTATTTCATAATTAGCATCATTTATTTCAGCAAGTAAATTCTTTATACTATGCTCTATTTCAACATAGTTCACTAAATTTGAAATAGACTCCAACGATGCTTATTTTTTCCTTAGCCGCATTTATGGCATCTATTAAGGTCTTCGACGTCTTTATAATTATTTGTCATTCTTACGACCTTAATGGATGTTGTATAGCAAAAGTCGAAATCTCCCGATTCACTAATACAAGCTACATACACTCGCCAACGGGACGGACAAAGTCGGAAGTGTCCTCTATCGTTACCTAAAACGGAATGACCATTTTAACATATATCTGCGCATGGGCTCCGATCGGGAGTTCCGCTTTGATAGTCAATTCCCAAAATTAAATAAAAATAAAAAATTGGTAAATAAAATTCGCATTATCATCCAATGAAAGCGATTCCCGGGTGAAATGAAAATATCTTCATTTGATCCAACTTCGGCTACCAATCTCTATAAAACGAACAGCTTTGAAGGCACCGACAGTCAGAGGTTTAGACACCATCACGAACGCAGTCCGACGAGCGCTAGCAAAACGAAGGACACATCAAAGGCGGCGGATCACACCCCCAACTTACCCAAACCTGACCTCACCAGGCAGTCAAATCAACAAGTCACAAAACAAGCGAACATTTCTATATCACTCGACGATACAAAAAATTCTACTACTAAAACACCATATTCGGCCTTACATCACCACCCCACTACCACAGTCACGCTGGACATTTTACGGACTTAATATCCACCCACAACTATCACCAAATTTATCCTGTAATTCTCATTTCTATCCTTTCACCGTTCTCATGTTGTTTTCTTAATACAATTTTAAAACTTAAAATCTGTGTTTTGTTCATTTCCTCATCACCATACGCTTGCATGCTAATACGGTTTATAACATGGAGAACCTATTAAACTTTTCTTAGGATTTGAAAAAATTTATTCAATAAGTCCATGGCTATTTTCTGTGCAAATATTAATGACAAATAGTATCAAACAATACCAAAAAAAAAATGACATCAAAGGTCCAGTAAAACAAACAATATCATTCAAGGCACATAGTAACAATATTAAACAAATAATATTAAGCAAATATCATTAATGTTAAAAGCCCGTAAAAATGACAATGCGTTTTTTGAAGGTACAACAAGTTGCTTCATCTTTTCGGGTGTGAAGACTACTACTTGACCTCTGTGTGGGTACTTGCCTCATACTCCACTTGTATGGGCTGGGCACAAGGCCTCGTTTTAATGTGGGTCCACACACAAGCCGAAGCTCATGGGTGAGAAAGAACAAAAATTGCGTCGTTGCCTGGGGGGATAGCCCCCTGGGATCGACGCTATTATTAAACTCTCGGCAAGTCCAGCGGCCAAAGCTCGCTGGACCCCCGGTGTTAACCGGAAAACCGAATTTGCGATGAGTTTATAATAATAAAATAAAAAAAAATAAAATAAAAGATTTTTGACCTCTGTGTGACCCCTTCTTTTTTTGTGTGTCCGCGTGGTCTTAAATGTATTTTTCCCCTCCTCTTTTTTTTTTGCGGGTGAAGAACTACTGGGTTGACCTTTGTGTGACCCTTTCTTTTATTTTTTGGCCCGCGTGGTCTGGTCGTAAATGTATTTTTTCTAAATTTTTCTTTTAGGTCAGAAGAATTTTTTTTCCTGTTTTTTTTTCTTTATAAAGCTGAAAATAAAGGGTTGAATTTCTTGTGGGTACGAATTCTTTTTTTTTTTTTTTTTTTTATGAAATTAATTTCTGTTGTCAGTTCTGTGACGTTAGTGAAGATGTATAATTTCTATTATTATTATTCGAGTGGTGAATAAGAAAATTTATTTTCTTTTACAAAGAAATGAATTCCAAAGATTTTTTTCTTTCCACGTGGGAATTCTTTTATAGAATCTTAGCAAATTTGTTGTCAAGGTAGTGAAGAATTTTATTTTTGACAGATAGGTATAAATACACTCTCTTTCAAGGAAATGTATGCTGGTTAAAAAACGCCTCCGTCCAGGTCGACGGCCTACAGACAAGTAAAGTGTAGGGAATGCTTATTTTTGCGACTTCCCTCGGTAACTGCTCCCTAATAAGTGAAGCTTTTGATTCTGACGCCAACATTGTATGTTGGCTATCCGCCCTCTAGCGGCAGGGGGAGATAATTCACTATCGGATTTCCGATACAGGGCACCCCATACTTCTGGCCTTGTGCCACATCTAAGCTAAGCTTAGTAAATAACTATATAACAAAAACATAGGCACCCCACGTAGTGTAATGGTTAGCAAGCTAGATTTACAATGAGCTTGATTCTCATTGGGCGCTCAATAATTTGGTCTTGTGCCACATCTAAGCTAAGCTTAGTAAAAAGGTAACCTCGCGTGATGTAATGGTTAGCAAGCTAGACTCGCAGACCGTTGTTAGTGAGTTCGATTCTCATACTTCCGGTCTTGTGCCAACATCTAAGCTAAGCTTAGTAAATATAAGTACCACCAATTTTCCCTGCGAACCCCCCCCCCCATATATTTAACACAATGAAACTTGCATAAAGGTTAATATAATCTTGAAAATGTTTTCTCCATTCAAAAGAAGAAACATCAAACAAACTCCTGATGATTTTAAAATTTTTTTCAGCTTACGGAAATAATGAAAATTATGAACGAAAAACAATGTTTACATTTTTGCACTGTTAATTGAAATTTAACGTACCCAAAACAAGTTATGACTAGAGGCTTTTTTTAAAATTCTATGAAAAATCAATTAATGGTCCGATTTTCACGAAAATTTCCATAATAACTTATCTTTTGATGAAAATATGTTATTAGGGAAAATACTTTTTTACTATTTTATTTTATGAAATATGAAAAAATGAACCGTCAAAAAACAATTTTTACTTTTTTCTATAAAGATAAGTCCGAATAATTATATCAGAATATTTTTATAAGTTTCAATGCAAGAGCTTTTTAGTAAAAGAACCATGAATACAGAATTCTGCTAAAAAATATCAATAAAGAAATTGGACCTGTTGTAAAAAAACGGACTTTTTTACTTATTTTTCAAGATAACTGTGAATAATTTTTCCCCAATTGGATAATTTGATCTTTGAATTAACTGTTTTTCTTTGTAACAACTCTTTATGTTGGTTATTTCATTTTTGTGAGATATTTCTTTTTAAAAGTTCAAAAATATTTACGTTTCTTCCTTCAATATGGCCTAAACTGATCACGTGACGTATTTTGGCGCTACCTAGTAAATAACTATATAACAAAAAACAAAAAACAAAAAAACAGCAACAGATTTGTCTGTCTAGTAAAATATCTGTAACATATATATCTGTAACATATACATCGTAAACAAAAAATGCGCATCTAATTGCAGATACAATCTAACAAACATATACAAAGTTAATAAGTTTAAAGTTTATTGTCGTTAGCAAGGATCATCAGGTCACGCTTACTGCACGGATACCCATGACTATCTCACTCAACACCCGTCCTTATCAGTCATCTCCCTTGGCAGGTATTCCGCACGGCATCCAGAATTCGCGCTGAGCTGATTGATGTAAGTGGACCACCATACTCATTCGATATTTAAAAGCCCTATTGTACTTTTATAATTAAATGTTTTTTGCTTGCCTGGGCCCTAAAAAGTCTTATATGCTCCCCCGGTGGGGGCCATATGGCACCCGGTTAAGAACCACTGATCTAAAGGACCCTTCAGGAACGATTGCCCGATAGGTATGGGTGGCTAGATAGTCAAGGAAATCCGTGCACGGTTTGATGATGAACACGTAACATAACTAAAATAAAATAAAAATAGATAAATGAAGTTCATCTTTGTAAATATTTTACGTCACATGAAACTATCTTATTATAATGGAGATTGTGTGTTTTTCTGTCTGTAACCGAAACTATATTACTACTCAAGTCACAATTCCCTTACGTCACATTCTCCATGATTCTATTTCTATTTAAACCTACATTAATAATAAAACTGTTTGACATTATTAATACTGTTGGCCTTACCTAAATACTAATAACATGCAATTGTATTTATATATACAACAAAATACCAGTTTTCAGTGTAAACGTAAAGCTAATTTGCATATTGATATTAAAAAAACTGATTTTAATAAAAATGTGCTTGGTATTATTGATTTCTAATTGTTTGGTTTTATCTTAATGAATATGATTAAAAATCTCTTCAATAAATCCTAAAAGAAATTCATTAACAAGAAGAAATAACTGTAATTTTATTCTTTACTTCCTATTTTAACTAAATAGTTAAATTAGGAAAATTTAGCATTGAAAAACGGAAGTGATGAAAGAGTAAGTTTCAGTTGTTTCATTTTCCGATTATACCCCCTCCGTTTTAAATCTTTTTATCTGAATTCTTAATTAGTTTCATTAGCCTTTCTGATTTAATCTAATATTTTATTACATTAAAACTTAAATACTTGCACCCGGAGGGTGCATATATTTGCTAGTATAAATAATAGATTAAGTTTTGTGATCGATATTGCTGAGAATTTAACTCATTTTGTAATATTTTGAAAAGAAAAAAATTACATATACCTCCGACGGGACTCGAACCCGCAATCCCCGGCTTAGGAGGCCGGTGCCTTATCCATTGGGCCACGGAGGCGCCTGCCATTAACTCTTCTTTATGACTATGAAACAAATATCAACAAGAATGCATATAGTAGCATTGGAAGGAGTTAAGGTGTTCTATTTTTAGACTAGCGTCCCTTTTCTGTCCCCCTCCCTCTCCCTTCCCATTTCTCTCTCCCTCTTTCCCTCTCCCCCTTTCTCCCTCTCCCTCTTTCTTTCTCTCTCTCTCTCTCTTTGTTATTGAACAATGCATTGAATGTTGTTAGTGTCGAGCTTGTTCTCTCATTTCGATTTGTTTATTATTGGTTTGTTCATTTGTGTTTGAATAGAATCCTTTGAGACGGAACTGTCATCGTGAGATCTTCGAAACTTCCGTGAACGTACATAATTATTCATTATATTACGCGTGGATCGAATTCGTTGTTCAGTAGTAGTAATGGATCTTCGAGACTAGCTTGTTAACCATTACACCACGATGTGCATGTTAGAAAATAACATTTTTTACTTGCTTACGAAGTGACTTACAAATCACACTCACAAAAAAAAAAAAAAAAAAAAAAAAAAAAAAAAAAGAAGAAACAGAACAAAACCGACGAGATAAATCAATATACGGCAATCTACTTATTTAATTAATATCTTACGACTGATATCAATGAATTAAGATTTTTTTTTAAACTGAAATCACAACGCTTTGAATTATAAAAGGTCTTTTGGGAGATCAAAAAGTTCGCATTTTACCTCCGACGGGACTCGAACCCGCAATCCCCGGCTTAGGAGGCCGGTGCCTTATCCATTGGGCCACGGAGGCGACTGCCTAAAAGTGTATAATTATCAATATTTAGCAAATAAAAACATACAGGCATATTGGAAATTAAGAAGTAGTTCATGATGTTCTATTTTTAAAGGGGCTGTTTTTTCCCCAATGGACAAAGCTTTTGTGGTATTTGTCAGCTTAACTAGGTTTCCTTTTATTTCTTGTTTCTTTCTTTTTCGGAACTAATAAAGGATTAGGGTGGTAGATCTGGTTTGCATACTCCCTTAACCCCAATAAAAAATTCCCCAGATGGACAAAAAGAGGAGTTTTCAAATTTCAAAAGAGGATACCCTAAGCTTTCAAAAAATACCAAATTTAGCTTGGTAACAATGTTTTCCCGGTCCATCTTCTTATTTACCAGACTAGATCTGGTTTGCATACTCCCCACCCCCAATAAAAAAAATTCCCCAGATGGTCAAAAAGAGGAGTTTTCAAAGTACGTTTCATTTGGGGATTGATGTATGTCTTCTGGAAACATCTATATCGGCCGATCCTTGACAGACACTGCTTGCCAAACATTCGAGAGGCGAGGCCTGACTGGAGTGTCAGTGCAGGGTCTTTACTGGAAAGCTAGTCTCCCTCCAGCTATGGGTAAATAATAGGGCAGATTTGGCACGGTAACTGGTCTAGGAGATGGAAAACTCTGAATTCAAACCTGATAGACTCCGCTTAAAAATTGACCTTATGTAGTACCCGGTTCGTACGTGGGGTGGGGTTGATAAAGACATACTGCAGCACTTTCGTCTCTGATCTTGTATTCTTTGATGTCCACGCTCTTTCCTGTGTGGGTATTTGATTGTACACGGGGTAGCACCAGCATTTCTCATGTTGATGGGTCAGTGTCATTATTCACGCTGATGAAGGTACCCTGTTGAAGGCCACATGCTGAAGGAAATCCCTGCGGTGTTGTTATATCACGGATATACTAATGCTAATATTAGGCCCTTGTTGAGTGGGGACTCAACTGAATATCTTCCATACCATCAAGCATATCAATATTAGTAAATATCTAAACCTAATGATGAGGTTTTGGGGTGTTTTCAGAACATCTTTATATTTTTTTTTACTAAGCTTAAGCAATGCCAGAAGTATGGGGCGCCCAATGAGAATCAAACTCACTAATAATGATCTGCAAATCTAGCTTGCTAACTATTACACCACGTGGGGTACTCCTTATATCGTAACCAATGGCCTCCTCGTTTACAGACACCGCGAGACAGACATGATATCCTTGTGTTTTTTTTAATTACGTATTCTGACTATATTTTATATTTTATATTATATATTCTATATAGTATATTATATTATATTATATATATTACAATTATATTATCATATTATTATATATTTTATATTACATATTTCATATGTTTATCATATATATTTATGAGATTATATATAATTGGACAGATGGCCTAGTGGATAAGGTAGTTAGGTTAAGACAGTTCTAAGTGACAGTTATCTCTGGATTCCAGGTTCAATCCTGACCGGCGGCAGTAGAAAAATAATTAACAGAACTCCTACCCCAACTATGGTTAGCGGAATGAGAACAGGATACCCAATTGGACTGAATAAAGGGTTAGGTTCAAAGTTCCGTGATGGCTCCCGATTACGACAAGAAGGCTCCCCGACTACGACAAGAAAGTTCCCGGGTTCGAAAAGAAGGTTCCCGAGTCCAAGAAGGTTTCCGAGTTCGACAAGTCTGAAGAAGGCCGGGGGGCATATCGGCCGAAACGTCGTACAGATAACAATGAAGACGAGGACAATAGACCGATTAACACAGATAATACTAATCATCAAGCCTCATCTCAAGCATTCAGAGAAATAATATATATTTTATATATATATTTTATATTATATATTTTGTTCAGTATAATTGGGCAGATATTTCCAGGTGGTTCAATTAGCGTAAGTACTATGGACTCAGAAACGGCGCATACTATCCACAAATCCCCTGGCCCCGGAAGGACAGGTTTAATATATTTTATATGAATACTACTTTATGAAAATTGATTTGTTGTAGAGTAGGGGCTCAATATCATAAATTCAGAGGGGGCAATGAGACTATAGCACCGACCCAGAATGGGCCTCTTTTGTGTAATTTAACAATTAAAAAGAAAATATTATTATTATTATTATTATTATTATTATTATTATTATTATTAACAACATGAAATATGTATCTTTATAATGAAAAACGAACGAGGTAATAGCTTCACTTGAAGCTTTATTGAAATATAACACAACTGAGGTCAGTTAAGGTGGAGTTTCTTTTAAATATGTGTATGTGTTTGATCCAGGGGGAGACAATTATGTCTGACTTCACCACAATCACAAAAGTTGCAGAGTATGAAACTACTCACTTCGGAAGGTTGACACTCAATGCCAAATGTTGAATGCACGCTGATGAAGGTACCCTGTTGAACACCACATGTTGAAGGAAATCCCTGCGGTGTTGTTATATCACGGATATACTTATGCTAATATAGGTCCTTGTTGAGTGGGGACTCAACTGAATATCTTCCATACCATCAAGCATATCAATATTAGTAAATATCTAAACCTATGGGGTAGGATGAGGTTTAGGGCTGTTTTTAAGATTTAATGTCGCTGGATATTTTTTGGTTGCGTGTTCTTAGGTTTTTTTTTGCTTTTTACCCCATCGCATTTGGTGGTCACGCTGAAAAGAAGGAATTTAAGGAACGAAAAACAAAGGGACAAAGGCAGGAGGTAGTTTTATGACTTAGGCTTTATTGACCGGGTCATACTCGATCGTGGCAAGGGGATATCCCCCTGGCCGAGGAAGCGACTACACTCAGTTAAGGCCTGAACTCGAAATGGCCAAGATATTCTTTTGGGGGTCGGGGGACAGTCCTTTTTGTCGGACATGCGCGGTGGGTTCTTCCGGTGAAGGTTCATGGGAGTTTTCTTCTTTAAAAAAAAATCTTATTTTAGTTTTATTAAAACGCTTTTATCTATTGCGTCATGTTCCAGAAAATCGTGAGACTGAAAATTTGAAGAACCCCTTTTTGAAATTTATTTCGTTACCTTTTTTAGAAATGGGCTTCTGTGTAGAATGTCTTCTTATTTAAACTATGAAAAAATATCATAAAACCATGAAATAATATCATAGAAATTGTGTAGTATGCACTGCTCGTTTTGAGAGGTCAGAAAACGCACGGGTGTCCCGTGGATTGGCACCAAAAAAGGCAGAGTTCTCTTTTATGGCATTGAAAGTTAAACTTTTGGAATTTGTAGAATTGTGCGATATTTTTTATTAAAGACAAAAAGCTTAAAAATCGGGTATTAAATGATTATGGTCCATTTCCACCCATGGGTATCTAAAAACCCTATGAGTTTCGTCAGATCACATTTATTGAAAATGGTATACATATAAATTCAGCTTGCTTTTATACATTCTCTCCTGATCCCTGTGATGGTATCGGGTTTCAATTCTAATACTAATTAGTTTGCTCTGTTTATATGAATTAAACATTGAGCTCTCAAAACGGACATGAACTCTTCAACACCGTTCCATTAGAAGAAAGGAGCAGCTTAGAATAATCCTAATACCAAATGACCTGGTAACCCACCAGTGTATATATATATATATATATATACTATACCAAAATGCATATATATATATATATATATATATATATATATATATATATATACCAAATGTGGTATATATCAGTTTAAAAACAAACGAGAAATTTGGGAAAAAACAGCTAGTGTAATGGTTAGAATCCCCGCCTGTCAGCCTGGCAGTCAGGGTTCGAATCACACACAGAGCAGTCTCCTGTCTATAACTCTGCTGATGAGGCATAATATGCGGAAATGTACATACACAGATCGACTTTTTCTCGGTTTGTTTACGCCTTTATATTTGAACTGATATGCTCGCCTAATTTATTAATTATCAACTAATTAAATTTCAATTAGGTATGACTTCAATGAAGCACTTCAATTTCTCCCAAATTGTCGGCTATCGCCATCTCAAACAGACTATATAGCCTGTTTGTTTACTTTCATATATATATATATATATATATATATATATATATACATATATATAATCAAAATAATCAAATATGATTAAATATATTCAAATCAGATTTTTGATAGCAATAATACGGGGTCATACTGAAAAGTTATCGGCCTGACCAAAATGAAGATGAACTGGAGCTACGAAACCTACAAGGTAATTCATTAATATTCATCTCATATTTCAACAAACTTGGTACATGATTTCCTCAAGTTTCTTCAACTCTTAAGAAATGAATTGATAAATAAATTTTCTAAAAAAAAAAAGGGACATTTCTTTCTGGTTGGGCTAAGAATTTTGAACACCCTTTCTCTTCTTCTTGCTCTTCCTCCCCATCCTCCTCGTCATAGCTCAGTCGGTAGAGCGTTTGGCTAGAAACCACAAGGTTCCTAGTTCGATACCAGTCCCCGCCAACTCAGCGTATGAGTAGCACAGGGATCTGTGCGGTAAAGTAAGGAGCTGATGGTAGGTGTGGCGCTCCACCTCAGATGCTAAAACAATCTCCTTGGTCTAGCTCTATTGAAAAGGGGATAGACTCCCTCGCTGACTGGCTGATACCGACTTTAGGCCGCCCCGATGACTTTATTTTTTACTTATAAAGCGCCTAATGTCGTCAGGGGAAATATTATAATTTCTTTCTCCTAATGCCACAGAAATCTACAATGAATAGATAAAAAAAATTAAATGGTAAATTTAATTTTCTATGGCTAAAGATAATGCCGGTCCACATTTTGTGAGGAGGCAATGACACCGAGATTATATGACAATATTTCAAATACTGTAGTGATGTTGCGAGCCCAAAACGTCCAAAGGTGTGAGCGTAGTGAGCCTGTCACAAAGCGACTAAACTGCCTGCAGGACCAAGCACAAAGCCGTACTAAGCGCGGTAAATTCGATAATAATAATAATAATAATAATAATAATAATAATAATAATAATAATAAAACGAAGAGATAACCAAATATCTGGACCTTGCCAGAGAATTGAAAAGGCTGTGGAATATGAGGGTCAAAGTGATTCCAATTGTAGTTGGTGCACTTGGAACGGTCCCAAAAAGCTTGGAAAAAAGACTGGAAATCAGAGGAAGAATTGAGACCATCCAGACTACTGCATTGCTGCAATCGGCTAGAATACCCAGAAGAATCCTGGAGACCTGAGGATACTTATTGTCACTCAGCCTCCAGTGAAATACCATCAGCTAACGCTGATGTGAAAAACTCAAAAGGGGTAATAATAATAATAATAATAATAATAATAATAATAATAATAAATATCTCAGGAGAACTAGAAAACTTCTAGAGACCAAACTTAACAGCAGAAATCTGATCAAAGGAATTAATACCTGGTCTGTCCCCATTATAAGATACCCAGGACCATTCTTAAAATGGACAAAAGAAGAACTCAGACAGATTGACCAAAGAACGAGAAAGTTAATGACCATGCACAAGGCTCTTCACCCTAGAGACGATAGAGATAGATTATATGTGTCAAGAAAGGAAGGGGAAGAGGTATTGCCAACATAGAGGAATGCGTAGAGACCACAATCCAACATCTCGAAGACTACACAAAAAAGAGCATAGACAGATTACTTATGGCGGCCAACAATAGTAGATGTGACATAGGGACAAACAGAAAAACAACAAAGACTAGAAAACAAAAATGGGAAGAAAAACAATTATATGGACGCTTCAAACGACAAATCGGAGAGGTTGCACATGAAAAAACTTGGATATGGTTAAGAAAAGGAAACGTTAAAAGAGAAACTGAATCACTAATAACTGCTGCACAGAATAATGCCTTAAGGACAAATTATATCAAAGCAAAAATTGATAAGACCCAACAAAATAGTAAATGTAGACTATGTGGTAACAGAGATGAGACTGTAAACCATGTACTAAGCGAATGTAGCAAACTAGCACAACGGGAATACAAAACTAGGCATGACTGGGTTGGGAAGGTGATCCACTGGGAATTATGCAAAAAATTAAATTTTGACCATACAACAAAATGGTATATGCATAAACCAGAATCTGTTCTTGAGAATGAAACGCACAAAATTCTCTGGGACTTTGAGATAAAAACAGATCACTTTATCCCAGCAAGAAGACCGGAGCTAGTATTGATTAACAAAAAAGAACTTGTCAACTGGTGGATTTTGCAGTTCTAGCAGAACACAGGGTGAAGCTAAAGGAAAACAAAAAGATGGGCAAATATCTTGACCTTGCCAGAAAACTGAAAAAGTTATGGAATATGAAAGTCAAAGTAATACCAATTGTAGTTGGTGCACTTGGAACGGTCCCAAAAACCTTGGAAAAAAAAGCTTGGAAAATCTGGAAATCAGAAGAAGAATTGCGACTATCCAGAATACTGCACTGCTGCAATCTGCCAGTATACTCAGAAGAGTCCTGGACATCTGAGGGGACTTGTTGTCACTCAGACTCCAGTGAAATACCATCAGCTAACGCTAATGTGAAAAACTCAAAAGGAGTGAATAATAATAACACCGTTTTTGTTTTCTGAAACACTTTTATTAGTCGCATTTGCATATTCATACAAATAAATATTAGCCATTTGTAAATCTGAAATATATTCATTTAATAAGAAATCTGGTTGCTTTTGATGCAATTGAAAGATTTCTTTGATATTTTGGGAATTGAGCAAAGCAGAAGTTGTGTTCTAAAGAGGAATTTAAATCTTTTAATAATGGACATCTTTTTTGTACTTGTGTCGCATTGCAATTGTTTTCTTATGGGTTCATTAAGGAATATCATGTGTGAGTGCCCAAGCGTGTGTTTTGACTGTAAGGGGAACAAAACTAGAAAAAAACAAAAAAACAAAAACAAAACAAAAAACAACAACAACAAAGCTTTTTAAAAGTCGAAAGACAACCTGTTATATTATCTTAGATATACATCTACTACTTTGTCTAGTATCGTAAACCGGGGTAAAATTAAAATATATGTGTAATAATAATTGAACACACAAGGTCGGGCTTGAGAAAGCTTTATTCTACTTAGAATACTGTTACAGTTTCTTGGGTGTTTATATACTCTCAGAAATCTAAAGATTTACACAAAGGGGATGTAATAATAAAACAGGGGAAGTAACTCTCAATTACTTATTACAATATGTGAGCTTTTAATATAGTATTCCATAGGGCGAATTGTAATAATAGTTTTAAATAATCAACGTGAGACAAATAATCGCCAATTACGCGTATTTTGGATCTTTTAAATGTGTTACACTTTAAGTCAAATCTCGTTATCCTTCATAAATGCTTCATCGCGGGCAAAAAAGAAAAATAATAATATTAAAGCAAACAAAATAAAATACAATAAATGAAATAATTCGGATGGTCTGTAGGCGGACGTAGTGGTGAGGCAATAACGGGACACTAAATTAAAGCTTTTTTGGCCAATTGAAATTTACCATAAACTGATACTGTGGACGCCTTTTTTGATCCCATCATAAGCATATAAACGACACTGATGATAAATGATTATAAGTTTAAAGAATCGATCTGTGATTTAAATCTCTACGAAAGAGTGAGACTCAAGAAGACAGATTGTCCAAAGAAAGTACAGGATAGGTAAGCTCTACGCACTGGTCTGTTCTCATTTTCGCAGCCCCTCGCGTCTTCGACTGACAGTAGCTCTCTCGCTCGCCTCAATAGCCAGGTACGGATAACACACAGAAAGTATCATTTTGGGCCCCAGCCACCTTACACGCACCAAAGGATAGCTCAATGCAAGCTATTAATGAACTTGCCGAGAACTCAACAAAATCAAATTGTTATTTGTTACAAAAAACATTTGGCTTCGATTATGTATAAAACTTTTATAGCATTAGAGATTGGATGAGATAAGTAAATTATATTATGTGAAAAGCGAACAGGAAGAAAGGATAAAATAGACGCTTTTCACTCTAAAGCAACATTAAGATGAAAAATTAAGAACAAAAAAACAAACTCCGTTGAAATACGCATATGTGATGTGCATTCTTTAAATAATAACAGTTGAAATGAATAAGAAACCCCATTTAAGATATACAGCAAAATGTATCATAGCAAATTAAGTTGATAAACTCGTGTTATGTAATTAAGTTGTCATTTCTAAGCTTAGTTTAGCACAAGGCAAAATATGAGAAATAAGCATAGGAATATTGTGTACCCCACCACCCCCAATCTTAAAATGAGAGAGACCTGGATTCCTTGAAAAATCAGCATTCAAAATCCTGTTTTTTTTGTTGTTTGTTTTTTATTACCCAGATTTGAACACCAGCTATTGGTGTTAGAGAGAAATACGCAACTCGCCCATTAAGGTGTTGTTTATACTGTTACTTGAATGATTAACAAGAACAAAAGAAAAAATTAAATAACTTTATAATATTCAAAATAAGACAACAGTATAAAAATATTCAATCTTTCAAGAAATATCATTAGGTGAAAAATATGAGAAAATCTTACTTGATTTTATTTAGGATTAAAAAAAAAAACTTTTTTATTATCTTCTTGTGTATTTATTCGAAATAATAAAGTAAATGTTATCATTAACCATACAGCCTTTCTTTTCTTTCTAAATAACTACATATTGAAGATGACAGATGTTTTACATGCATGGATGTAGTTATGTACATGGGTATCGTAGATTTTGTATTATCTATTATTATAGAAACATCTAAAATTTTCATTTTCTATTATCTGAATGATTCTGGTAACGAGCCTAAAGAGAAAAGAAAGAAAACCGGACGACAAAAAAAAAAAAAAAAAAAAAATCGAACAAAAAGAAAAGAAGAAAAGAAAGTAAATTAAACGAGCAGAAGAAGGATTAAATAAAAAGAAAGAGCGAAATAGAAAGAAGGAAAGAAACTGAATGATAAAGTAAGAAGAAAAGAATGAAAGAAAGAACTAAACAACAGTGAAAAGAATTGAAAAAAGATTAAAAGAAAGAAATAACTTCACAGTGAAAAGAAGGAAAGAAGAAAGAAAGAACTGAACAACGGGGAAAAAGGAAAGAAGAAAGAAAGAACTTTCCTAAATAAGCCAGAGTCCCAGTTTCTCTGTCACAAACAGCAATGATTATTAGTTTAAAGAATCGATCTGTGGTTTAAATCCATTGAAAGAGTGAGACTCAAGAAGACAGGTTGTCCAAAGAAAGTACAGGATAAGTTAGGCTCGATATCACAAAATAATATAAAAGCAAATTTAAGATAAACCTTCATTGTATAAGCTGATTCTGATTATATATATATATATATATATATATATATATATATATTATATATATATATATATATATATATATATATGAGCTGGTTGAAAAGTTTATAGGCTGAGAAAGATACTGGAAGGTGATCAAATGAGATTTATTTTTCAATGTGGTTCCCTTGCAATCCACACACTTCTTCCATCGGTGTTGGATGTGGTGTCAGAATATATATATATATATATATATATATATATATATATATATAGTGTGTGTGTGTGTGTGTGTGTGTGTGTGTGTGTGTGTGTGTGTGTTGTATGTAGATAGGAAATGAAAATAAAGATAGACATATATGTATTGCAGGTACTTACTTTTCATCTATATATAATATATATATATATATATATATATATATATATATATATACTATTGGTGTATGTATGTATGTATATGGTATATATGATATATATATATGGTGTGTGTGTGTGTGTGTGTCGAATATATAAAGTGTGTCTTCTTTTTTGGATTTCATCAATTTAGAAGAATTTACTGTTGTTCTTTCTTCTTTCGCTTATTATTTTTCAATTTTCCGATTTAAAACAAAAAGAGAGAAAAATGTTTGTTTTTCAATGTTTCATAGTAAAATCTATTGACTTCCGACTTGACAAAGAATAAACAAAGCCAAGAATAGAAAACTCCAACTTCCATTCAAACCAACGGGCGCAGCGCTCGAATCTCCGATTATCGTAATATCAGCACAGCCGTAAAACTGTTCCTGGTTCCCGCAGCCAACGCAACCCTTATTTGTCACCGGGTCCACGCCCCAACTGTTTCCTTAATTGGAAAAGAAAAGAGAAAAAAAACAAACAACAGAAATTGATTAGAGTAAAAGAAATAAAATATTTTAATGACATTTTGTGTAAATAAAATGAATACAGGTTACCACCCCTCCCCCCCAAAAAAAACAGAACCCACAAATTTTGTTATAAAACTGTTAATTTTAATTCTATTTTCTTTCTTTCAGAATATACAGTTAACTTGGTGCTTAGAATATTGTAAAAATAATGATTGTACAAATACTGAAGTCCAACAAGTTTCTTGAAATTCTATATACGTCGGTAAGATTAAATAAAATTTATTTGGGTTCTGTTTTTTTTGGGGGGGGGGTCACCCTGTAAATGATATACACATCAAACGGGATACAATTACCTTTAATATAACTTAATATAATAACTTAATCAACAGAATAAGTCGGAGTTATAAACAATATAAGAGTGCTCAATACATTTGTAGAGCAGATTTAGTGAAATGGTATAGTCAGATAACCTATTTGAGTTTCCCCATGAGGATAAAAAAAGAAAGAAAAGAAAACGCTGTTTCTTTTTAGCAGCGGGACCGTTATAATTCCTTTGTTTACTTCCGCTAATGTTCTTAATAATAAATTAGATTCATCGCAGTTAATCCTGATGTTCCTCATGATGAAACTCGAGTAGGTTATCTGACTATACAATTTCACTATATATATATATATATATATATATATATATATATAGTATAAACACTATATCAGAGATGGAATTTGAAAAAACATACAGATGTTATTAATTAATGTTGTATTCATTGGCTGATATTGCAATATTTCAATTTGTATAAGACCATCATCAGAGCCGATCAGTTATGTAACGAAGAAAATAGTTGTTACAGTATAAACACTGTATTTCTCAGTGCATGTGTTACACAATATAAATATAATACTTATATATTTTCTGGAGCAGCACTCACCTCGAATTAATGTCACGAGCCGCTACTGGTTTTATGTCTAAGTATGGTACATGAAGGGTTTTATTCTTAATACAAATAATTTACACATAATTATTATATATAAAGCTTACCGGCGTTGTATTTCCATCGAAATACACAAAATTTGCAGGCAACATTTTTGGGCAAGTTCAGCCGGACCACAATTGATTTGGATCCCCATTCCCCTTTCACCGGTAGGTGGACATCATTTGTGCCGTCTATTTTGAGTGGGTGATTCTCAAAACACTCCTCCGTCTCTTTCTCGTCGTATCGATCCTTGGGACAAAGGCTGAACATGAACCAACCCTTGTGATTGGCCGTCAGATTCACGCGAGCCTCCATTACTTGACCCATCGTGTAGTTGCGCACGATAATTCCGTTAGCATATTTACCGCCAACCTCATTTTCGCGGGGTCCGTCGTACGGGTCACCACAGACGCCACACTTGCCGCCATTCTTTTCGTATTGTACCTGAAATATCAATTATAATTAGTTGTAAAATAAAAAGGATAGATTTGTAAAATAATGAATTATTTCCACTTAAGTTATACCCTGTCGATGGGAATTAAAATACGCTAACTGTATCCTCCGAAGAAGAGTAAGACCTCATCTCCATGTTTTGGGTATGTCACTAAACTGCATACGGTGGTGAGGCTCCAGTTCTGGAACCTTGGAGAGTGTGAAGTCATCCCTTCATTGTCATTACTCCCAGGTCAACTCTGGCTTGGAGTGGTGGTAATAGCTGTTAAGCTCCTATATATGGATCAAATATATTAGTTTTAAATAACGAAGTGTTTATCTTCTTGAAATGCTCTGGAAAAAGACTGTCTTCGGCAAATAATCCAACAAGGTCAAGGGTTTTTATCTAAAATATTAAAATCTTAGTGTTAAGCAGAAACATTATGCCCCTTAGTGTTAAGCAGAATCCTTATGCCCCTTAGTGCTAAGCAGAATATTTATGTCCCTTAGTGTTACACAGAATCTTTGTGTTCCTTAGTGTCAAGCAGAATCCTTGTGTTCATTTCATCCGTGTCAAATACGAGCAACTGAATGCCTCTCAAGATCGACAAATAAATAGTTAACCAACCACGTATTCGAGCGTGTTGATTGGCTGATTGAATACACACGGCCAGGAGAGGTTTATAAATTTAAGTGGTGGGCTCCAGCACATCTTATATATACCAAAATATGTCCTGGATATGATGCTAAACTCAATCTGATGATGAACTTATAGTTCGTCCTTGATTCTTGAACTCTCTTACTGTAATATCAATCCAGTTACAGCCTTGTCGAGGGGGGTGTCTTAGAATACGGTGACTGTATCCCTTGCAGATGTGTAAGTACCCCCAAAAATGAGTTTCCGAGATAGGACTCTAAAATGAACTTGATGATGTCACGGCCAATAATCTCGGACACAAATTGTATTTATATTTGCCCGGAATCTGAGATTCAGTTTTCCAGGGTATAACTACAAGGTTCCTGTAGAAGAGATGTCTTTACAGATGGGAACACATTATCACAATGATGATAAGGGTTTTTATCTAAAATAAATCGCAGAGTGTCTTATATCTCATTTTCGATGGGTGGTTTCTGGTCTTTGCATATAGCATTTTTCAGTATGGTGAAACTTTAGTCGCTTGCACAATTTCCAATGTATCACCTTGGCCACCCATTCGTGCCTACTGTTGTACTCTTTCCGTATGAATTTGCTGCATCCGCTTATAATGTAGCTGAATTTTACATATCTCCCCCCTTCTCTCTCTCTCTCTCTCTCTCTCTCTCTCTCTCTCTCTCTCTCTCTCTCTCTATGTGTGTGTGTGTGTGTGTGTAAAGTAAGGCCATATAGCTTCGTCAGGGTATTGATCATCTAATAGATCATACAGGTCGAGATTGAGAATTGTGCAAATGTAAACGTATCTCTGATGAAGAGAGACAGGTCAGGTTAGGTGATCATATATATATATATATATATATATATATATATATATATATATGTGTGTGTGTGTGTGTGTGTGTGTGTGTGTGTAAAGAGAGATACACTTGGGTAGAGACAGACTATAAAAAGTCAAGCGACTTGGATACAGACCAGTAGATTGACCATCCATACGAGCTCCATCCCCCGGGGGAGGTAGAGAATTAGCAGCTACCAGCAACCCCCTCCCCCACCCCCAGACAACTACTCTGAAAACCCGCAACCCGTACTCAAATTAACCTTCGAAAGTACTGAAAGTTATACAATTCTTTAGAAGACTTGAAATCTATGTTTCCTGCCACGGCGCGAACACCGATCACCCAAAGACGATTACTCCCCATCTATCCAGTACTTGAGTTCGGCAACGGACAACACAGCATCACCTTAAGGGATCACATCTAGCATTTGCTGAGATTTAAGCGAAAATTCTCCCACGGTGTAGCCGTATCAGTGCTACTGTACAACTTGTTCACCTACACATATACACACCAATGTAGGCCGAACAGCCAAAACCTACACCAATCAGCTCTGTGCGGATTCTGGATACTACGTGGAGGACCTCCCAAGGGCAATGACTGTTAGAAACGCTTTCAGAGAGAGAGAGAGAGAGAGAGAGAGAGAGAGAGAGAGAGAGAGAGAGAGAGAGAGAAAGAGGGAGGAGAGAAAGGGAAGAGGGAGAGGGAGAGATAGTCATAGATATCCGTGTCTGATTATTATTGTTGTTGTTGTTGCTGTATGATATATCAGTTGAAATGTTGTAGGTGAGATGAACTCTCCACGTGGTGTAATAGTTAGCAAGCAAACTAGTCTCGCAGATCTATTGCTACTGAAGAACGAGTTCGATCCTCGTTGGACGCCTCATGAAACAACAAATCCCCACGTTAAAAAGGACTAGTGTTAATCCGGTTTGGTGGGAGGTCAAGAAAATAGTTCTATTTCATTTGCAAACCCTTTCGTACCACCTTAATTGGGACCCGAGAGGGGACTTTTCAAATAGCCTTTTCCCTATCCGATTTCCTTTTCAACTACACCATCTTTTTCGGAGTTACTTTCATATTGCCTGTTTATGATTGATAAAATCATTATGTCCCTCGCGTTATTCCATATTGACTTTCTCTTCATCCTTTCTTTTCTCTTCTCTTCTTTTTCTTCTGTGAAGACAATTAGTTCGCAATATTAAAACTCCTTAGAAAGCACATCTTTGTCATGTCGAGTGGTAATTGGCATTCTGCATTTTGCAAATCTAATTCACAAGAGGTTCATTGTTGATACAGGTGTTCTGAGAGAGAGAGAGAGAGAGAGAGAGAGAGAGAGAGAGAGAGAGAGAGAGAGAGAGAGAGAGAGACAACTACCTACCTACACACATACACATGGACACACACAGAGGGGATTAAAGTCACAGAAAGATTTACTTTTATCATCATTGTTGTTGTTTTTCTCCTTTTTTTTTGGGGGGGGGGAAGGGGGTTATTACACCAAATTTAAAGTTTACAAAATTATAAAGCTTACAAAGAAGATTCATGCCGAAGAAATTTACAAATAAATAAATAAATAAAATAAAATGAAAAAATAAACAAAAAAACAAACAAATGTTTCTTCAGGCAAAAAGTTTCAACAATGTAATGAAATGTTTTGTTCTTTAAGTAGTTCGCCGTCGACAAATTAGAAAGGTGGACACTTTATTGTTTTTACATGTTCTAGATGTGGGTTGGTTGGTTGGTTGGTTGGTTGGTTGGTTGGATTTTTACGGCATGTTAACCCATTGGGTTATTTTATGCCGGAGAACTTTTATTCATTCTTGATGGGTACTCAATTAAAAAATTCATTTTGTTCTATTTAACCCATATTTGGGACCCTAACAGGTCACATGCACTAGATGAGGGTAGTTATCCAACACAATCGCCACGGGTAGGATATAACACAAGGCCACAAGCATTCAGCGAGGATCAAACTGGCTATTCAGTAGTAGTGGATCTGCGAGATTAGCTTGCAAATCATTACTCCACGATGAGACAATCTTTGGATAGGATATTACACAAGGCCACAGGTATGTAGCATCCAGTGAGGATCGAACTCGCTATTTAGTAGTTACGAATCGGCAAGACTTGTTTGCTAACCATTACACCACGATGGAACGTACTCTTTTATACTAAGTAGATATTTACCCAACCCATTCACCATGGGTAGATATTTTCTTGACCTCTCACCAGGCCAGATTAATACAAGGTCTTTTTAACATTAGGAGCCCGAAGCTCATTTGGTGATTAGTGCAAAAGTTGCGTGATCCCTTCGGCATTCTCCTTTTAGGGTGCCTCAAGCACCGGGTAATAAACCCGGCTCTGTCCCTTTTAGATGAGAGTAAGGTGCTGCCTGGAGAGACAACCCCCTGTGACTCCGCGATTCATTTTACATTACTATGGTTTCGAAGCCGAAGTTCCTAAACCAAGATAAGGAGTGTGATGTGACACACGGCTGCAAAGGATCAAACTCGCTATTCAGTAGTAATGGATCTGCGAGACTAGCTTGCAACCATTACACCACGATGAAACGTCCTCGCATATACTAAGTAGATATTTAGCCAACCCGTTCGCCACGGGTTTGATATGGCACTAGGTTGCAATTATGGGGCATCCACCGAGGACCGAACTCGCTATTCAATAGTAATGTATCTGCAAGATACACCACGATGGGACATCTTTAGATTTGTGTGTGGTCAATAACTAAGCTTAGCTTGTGATAGGTCACCCGGTGAGAATTGAACTCGTCAGTGTTGATTAGTAATAATTGTTTGCATATATCGTTTACTCGTACGTTATAAATACTAGTACAAAATTTAAAAAACACCCTCAGGGCGATGTAAAATAGATTTTTGAAACATATTGCCTGGGAGGGTGGGAGTTAAAAATTCAATGTCAGCGAGTTTGTACCCTAAGTAAGTAAAATCACCAAATTCATTAAAGGATTAAAAAAATAAAACAATTTGAAATGTAAACTTTAAATATGTATTGAAATAAAACAAACTATATATAGATATATAATACCAGTAATGTATTTATTAAAACTTGTTTTAAAAAGCAATGAGGACTATCTAATGTTCCATGTTCAAATTTTGAGTGTATTTATTCTATGTTATGACGATTTTGGGTAATGTGACGTAAGCAGTGACGTAGTTTTTGTTACAGACAAAAACCGGAAGCGAATCTCCATTATTAATAGATAAGAACAATTCACGGCGAAGTGATAACAAAGATATTTGATTGGCTGGGCACATTTAATAGAATAAATACAGAAATGACACAAGATGCAAAGAAGAGCTTATACACAGCTGTATAAAAAGAAATGTCCTAATAGGAAAATAGTTCTTTAAGTAGATAAAAGTATTGCGACTGCTGGTAAAAGAGGAAAGTATAGACACTTACTATTGAGCATGTTCTCGTGTGCCATGTACACGGAATGCTGGGGGCAAAGCTCCCCTGTCCAGTGGAAAGTGACATTTTCCTTTCAATTTCTATTAACATTTTCGGACCATATTACCTTTAGGCACCCCTTTTTGATCTCGATTAAGAAAGGATATGTTTTTCATTTACACCGTCAATATCCGAAGAATTGCAAAAAAAGATCTCCGAACAACTTTTTTAGTAGTTCGTATCTTAAAGTTAAACTTTTCTTTGTTTAAAAAAAAAAAAAAAAAAAGTTTAACTTTAAGATACGAACTACTAAAAATCTTAGTAGTTCGAATCTAGTTTAATGATTTTGAAAAATCAAAATATTTCAAAACTTGCTGGTGTAATTAAAATTCATTAGAAAATTTGGACCGTATGACCTTTAGGCACCCCTTTTTGATCTCGATTAAGAAAGGACATGTTTTTCATTTACACCGTCAATATCCGGTTGTTTTAACAGACGATTTTTAGATTTTTCAAAAAAATTATAAAACTAGCCCCTAACCCTAAACCCTAATCCTAACAAACAACCGGATATTGACGGTGTAAATGAAAAACATGTCCTTTCTTAATCGAGATCAAAAAGGGGTGCCTAAAGGTAATATGGTCCGACAATTTTAATAGAAATTGAAAGGAAAATGTCATGTTTACATTTCCAGATTCAACTTTAACTGGGAAAGGCGAATGCCATATTTGGACTTTGTTTATCCTATCACACGCTATGCGTAATGATGTTTAAATTCTTTAACATTAAAGCTCTATATTGTGTGTGAGGAAACCGAGAACGGATGGAAGGAGATGAGTAAGTTTTGCCCCACCTGTTGAATAAACATTACAGGTAAGTAAACAAGGTGTGATTTCAAATAATATCTGAAGTTGATTGAAATGTCAGTAACGGTTTTTGCATATATCAATTGGTTATGTGTGAGTCTGTTTGTACTTGGGCGCGGGTATCTCTCTCTCTCTCTCTCTCTCTCTCTTTCTCTCTGTCTGTCTGTCTGTCTGTCTGTCTCTCTCTCTCTCTATATATATATATATATACACACACACACACACACACACACATATATATATATATATATATTATTAATGTGTATGGTTGGCACTAGTATACTAGAAAAAGTAATAGTAATCCAACGTACAGTGTTATTAGAAGAGTGCTCAATATCTGTGATAGAGCGTTGATTTTACACAATTTCTGTCATTTTTAAAGGAACTTTTCGTATTACCCGATGAATGCTCTAAGCAAGAAACCGCTGGTCGTAATACCGTTCCCGTAATTGAATAAATAAAAGCAAAAACTTTTATTTGTTTTGATTTCTCATTGAACTATATATATATATATATATATATTAGCTCTCACAATTTGTGATTGAGCACTGTATTTTCTTTGTTTCATCACAAAAAAAATTGTTGTATATATATATATATATATATATATATATATATATATATATATATATATATATATAATAAATGCTTTTCCTAGCTAAATATTAGGGGTTGTTTATTATATAAAGTCGTTCATTACTCTAGTGTATACGATTGGGTGTCACGTAAATATTAGTTGTGTGTCACGCAAGTTCAAATTCAAATATCTAACAGTTTAATTAATGATATAGCATGTAAGGTTCTTATATTAAAGTTGGAAGGCTTAGAGTAACCTCCCAACGTGGGTACAAGTGTGTACATAAAATATTCCGACAAAGTTGTAGAATAATAACAATATTTATTCCGTGAGCGAATGAGAAAATGCATTCAAGGCAAATATATAAATAAAACAGATACATACACGTATTATAGAGGAAATAGGTGTAGGACTTGCGCCGTAAGGAATGTCACTTACTGGTAGCTGGTTGGGGGGCAAATCCCCCTCTAAAAGGCATAGGCGTCAGGCGCCCAAACCATGTGTACTCGTTGTAGGCCTGAGAGGAAATAGATAGGAATTCAGAATTCCCGGCTTCTGGCCAAATACCAACGCCACCCATCGGCGAACGCTGCAGCAAGGGAAGATAACCCTATTTGGACTTATGTCCACCCAGAATTACCGTTTTACTGACCCAACAATGATATCGGACTGCTCGAAAATTACGTAAGCATTTTCTCATATATATATATATATATATATATATATATATATATATATATATATATATATATTACAACCACGGCCTACTAATATTATACGGCCCAACATGATACATTAAGAGGCAAAAATTAACAGGCCGATTGGCCTGATAGTCAATCTGTAGGTTTAGGCTGGAAAATGTTAAAAGTATACAAAAATACACAAACTGTTTTCTTTTTTTTTTCTTCAGAAATGTAATATGAAAAGATTAACCATTTTTGTAAACAAATTATCGCGAAAAACTTTAAAAAATCAATATTTAAATGCAAAAGGTTATGCGTTAGTAATTTTACCAAACTAGCGTCTTAGGCAAAACAGACCGTATACGTGATTGAAAAGCATAAAAACAAGGTAAATCACAGCCGTTTATAATTCGTAGATTAGTGAAAGACAAAGTATAAATAACGTATTTTAATTTTGAAAAGAATTAAAATTAAATTAAAATAATGACTAATAAATTCTAGCGGTATAATTTTATTATTTTCTGTTAAATTTTTAAAGTTACCTTCCTTTCTGCGTCAAGTTTATAAGCGACCCAGAATGAGTTAAAATATAATCGGCCTGTTATTTTTTGCCTCTTACTGTATCAGATGGGGCCGTATAATAAGTATTTAGATTCATCTCACCATCTATTTTTAGATGCTGGATAATTTCTAGAAACTTGTCTGAAGAATACGCGGAATGAATCCTCTGCAGAAGGGTGTCCTGGATATGACACTAAACTGAAACATGTTGTGAGGCCCCAGTTCAGGAGGTCCGGGGTGTGCTGGGTATCCCTTCATTGATATTACTTCCAGGCCTACTCTAACTTGGAATGGTATCTTCAGTTAAGGTCTCGCCTATGTGCCAAATAGATATGTTTAAAACTTGTTCGTATAAGATAGGAATTTTTGATAACATATAACTGTGTGAAAATTATTTTTAAGAAAAGTTATTATTATTATTATTATTATTATTATTATTATTATTATTATTATTATTTACTCCTTTTGAGTTTTCACATCAGTGTTAGCTGATGGTCTTTCACTGGAGTCTGAGTGACAGCAAGTCTCCTCAGGTCTCCAGGACTCTTCTGAGTATTCTGGCAGATTGCAGCAGTGCAGTGTTCTGAAGGGTTTCAATCCTTCCTCTGATATCCAAACTTTCCAAGCCCTTTTCTAATCCTTTTGGGACTGTTCCAAGTGCACCAACTACAATTGGTATAACTTTGACTTTCATATTCCATAACTTTTTCAGTTCTCTGGCAAGGTCCAGATATTTGTCAATTTTTTCATTTTCCTTTAACTTCACCCTGTGATCTGCTGGCACTGCAAAATCCACCAGTTGACAAGTTCTTTCTTTTTTGTTAATCAACACTAGGTCTGACCTTCTTGCTGGGATAAGGTGATCCGTTTTAATTTCAAAGTCCCAGAGAATTTTGTGCGTTTCGTTCTCAAGAACAGATTCTGGTTTATGCATATACCATTTTGTTGTGTGGTCAAAATTTAATTTCTTGCATAATTCCCAGTGGATCACCTTCCCAACCCAGTCGTGTCTAGTTTTGTATTCTCGTTGTGCTAGTTTGCTACATTCGCAGAGTATATGGTTAACAGTCTCATCTCTATTACCGCAAAGTCTACATTTACTATTTTGTGGGGTCTTATCAATTTTCGCTTTAATGTAGTTTGTCCTTATGGCATTATTTTTTGCAGCAATTATAAGTGATTCTGTTTCTCTTTTGAGGTTTCCCTTTCTTAACCATGCCCAAGTCTTTTCATGTGCAACCTCATCTATTTGTCGTTTGAAGCGTCCATATAATTGTTTTTCTTCCCATTTTTGTTTTCTAGTCTTTGTCGTTTTTCTGTTTGTCCATCTGCCGTTTCTACTATTGTTGGCCGCCATAAGTAGTTTGTCTTTGCTCTTCCTTGTGTAATCTTCAAGTTGTTGGATTGTGGTTTCTACGCATTCCTCTATGTTGGCAAGACCTCTTCCCCCTTCCTTTCTTCACACATACAATCTATCTCTATCATCTCTAGGGTGGAGAGCCTTGTGCATGGTCATTAATTTTCTCGTCCTTTGGTCTATCTGTCTGAGTTCTTCTTTTGTCCATTTTAAGAATGGTCCTGAGTATCTTATAATGGGGACAGCCCAGGTATTAATTCCTTTGATCAGATTTCTGCTGTTAAGTTTCGTTTCTAGAAGTTTTCTAGTTCTCCTGAGATATTCTTTTTTAACTTTTCCTTTCATTTCTGCTTGCATGATATTGTCCGCTTCTAAAATTCTTAAGTATTTGTAGCTTTCATTTTCATATTATTATTATTATTATTATTATTATTATTATTATTATTATTATTATTTATTTATTCTAACTCCTTTTTAGTTTTTTCACATCAGCATTAGCTGATGGTATTTCACTGGAGTCTGAGTTACAACACATCTCCTCAGGTTTCCAGGACTCTTCTGAGTATTCTAGCCAATTGCAGCAATGCAGTAGTCTGAATAGTCTCAATTCTTCCACTGATTTCCATGTCCTCCAGTCTTTTTTCTAAGTTTTTGGGGACCGTTCCAAGTCCACCAACTACAATTGGTATTACTTTCACCCTCATATTTCACAGTTTTTTCAATTTTCTGGCAAGGTCCAGGTATTTGTCCATCTTTTCGTTTTGTTTCAACATTATTATTATTATTATTATTATTATTATTATTATTATTATTATTATTATTATTATTATTATTATTCAACTTAAACCTTATAATTGCTTAAAGATTATTGGAATTATATTATAGATAGGAATACTTTGAACAATATAAGTGTGCAAACAAAGGATTATAATTAAGTAGGAACAGTTACTTTAAATTATATAATTGTGCATAAATTATTAGTATTAGTTAGTAATACATGATACCATATTTAAATGTGTATGTATTATTAGTAATAGATAGGAAATTTGAAACAATACAGCTGTGTTAAAATTATTTGTATTAGATAGGAATACTTGATATTATTTTACTGTGTGCAAACAAATGGTTATTGACAAATTATTATATCATTATTGAATTTTGAAAAAAAAAAAAAAACCTAATGGGATATTGAAAATATATTTTTCAATCAAATATATCCAAATGAGTCCAATTTTGGCATGCCGTTAACCAAACCAAACCAAACCAAATCATATTTCGGCATTAGATATAGTTTAGTAGCCGTGTCAGTGCTGCTGTACAGCTGCACTACTTTGACTCTAAAGAAGAGTTTAGAGAAAAAGCTATGACGGGAGTTGTACATTCTTCAAAACCTTGTTTGATCAACTGTCAAACTATTCAAAATCATTTGGACGAGGCTGTTTGCGTTTCAGATAGCGCTGATACCGTTCGGAAAAATGTGCATCCAACTATTCTCCTCCCAGCTATGGGTAAATAGTAGGACAGACTGGACTCTTCAGCCTCGGTATGACAACCAGTCTAGAAGAAAAACTCTTAATTCAAAACTGTTAAACTCCGCTTAATAAATTGCACAGATGTCACATCCGACTCGTGTGGAACGGTTGGGTGAATATATAAAAAATAGCATTCGATTTGAATTTCGCTATTTTTTAAAAAGTTGTCGGGGTGGCTTAAAGTCAGTATCAGCCAAACAGCGAGGGAGCCTATCCACTTTTCAATAGTGCTATACTAAGGAGAATGTTTGGGCGTCAGAGGTTGAGCGCCACACCTACCATCAGTTCCTCACTTTACCGCGCAGATCCCTGTGCTACTCATACGCTGAGTTGGCAAGGACTGGTATAGAACCCGGAACCTTGTTGTTCCTAGGTGGATGCTCTACCTACTGCCCTTAATTTTTTTATTCTATTCTATTCTGTTTACTATAAATAATTTCATTGAAGATTGATTTATAATTGATTTTTTTTCAGTTAATGACCATGCCCTGAAGACGGGACTTAGAATACGCTGACTATATCCTCTTCACAGAAGTAAGACCCCCAACCCCTTAAAAATAGGTGGGTGTTTTGGGTATGACACTAAACTGTGTCGGGTGTTGAGGCGCCAGTTTTGAAGATCTGGGGAGTGTGTAGTAGCGCTTCATTGTCAGTACTCTCAGGTCCATTTTGACCCGGAGAGTTAGTACCTGTTAGGATCCCGTCCTTGGGTCAAATAGGTCTATCTAAAAATGATTGACATTTGATAGGAATACTTGATATCATATAACTGTAAATTATTTGTACTATTGTACTAGCAAAATAAAAAAACACTCTCCGGGCGATGTAAAAATAGATTTTTGAAACATGTTCCCTGAGGGGTGGGAGTTAAAAATTCAATGTCAGCGAGTTTGTACCCTAAGTAAGTAAAATCATCAAATTCATTAAAGGATTAAAAAATAAAACAATTTGAAATGTAAACTTTAAATATGTATTAAAATAAAACAATCTATATATAGATATATAATACCAGTAATGTATTTATCAAAACTTGTTTTAAAAAACAATGAGGACTGTCTAATGCTGCATGTTCAAATTTTGAGTGTATTTATTCTATGTTATAACGATTTTGGGTAATGTGACGTAAGCAGTGACGTAGTTTTTGTTAAACCGGAAGCGAATCTCCATTATTAATAAAGATTAAGAATACTTATTTGAAGTTATGATTGTTTCCTAAGAATTATTAGTTACTTGAAACCATTTAACTGTGTACAAATTAATTGTGTGTATTACATCGGATTACTTTATATCATACTAGCAGCGGCTACCCGGCGTCGCCTGGGTAGAAGGGGATTTTTTTAAAAGTTAGTCCCGCAGATCCATTATTAGTGAATCGTAAGTTGAATCCTCGTGGGATACCCCAGTTAAATCCCTATGTAAAAAAATAGACCTTGGATTGTTCCAGCTACTCTGAAAAGAAATGTTAGTCAACTATTTAAAATATTGAATGAAAAAAAAAACCCAACCATACTGTTATCATCTAAATTTCATTTTTTAATTATCTTCACAAATATAAAACAAATCTCTATTATTTGCTCAAAAACCAAGCCCTTGTGATATTTAATGCGTATATATATTTACTTTGTCGTTAATTATTTTATTTTTGAAGTTTCCCCCGGACATACATATACACACAACTGCCCTTTATATATGTATAGAATAGATATATTTCCTCTGGACATACATACACACAACTTCCCTTTATATATGTATATAACCTTACTTTATATAGATAATCACGTGCAAAAAGATTAAGAAGCTACACAAAAATGTAAATAAAGACCTACAATGTATGCAACTCTCTAAATATACGATAATATAACCCGAGACGGGTTGACGTGCCCTTAATATCAATCAATCAATCAATCAATTAATAATGAAAACTGAGGGATGGAGAAAAGGGTATGCAACTGTACGTGTGCATATTTGTTTTTTCATGCACACTGGGATCAAAATAATTGGTCAGTTGTTAATAAAAAGGAAATATATTTTTATCATAAAAACAAAACAATAGTAACTTGTCAAAGATAACAAAATGATATTTAGTCACATACACATAATCATTAGCCCACACCTATATATATATATATATATATATATATATATATATTATATATATATATTTGTGAATAAAAAGGCCTTAAACACCAGGGGTATCGTGATTATAAAAATTAAACATTGAGCTCTCACACGGAACCTGAACTCTACAACAAACTACTGTTAGAGAATAGGACCAGCCTAGAATCACCCTTGTACCAAGAAACTTGGTACCCCAACAAAGAATATATGTGTGTGTGTGTGTGTGTGTGTGTGTGTGTGTGCGTCCGTGTGTATGTTCTTTATATAATTAAGATTTTCAACATTACACACACGTATATATATATATATATATATATATATATATATATATGTGTGTGTGTGTGTGTGTGTGTGTGTGTGTGTGTGTGTGATTTTCCTAATTATAAAATGAAAAAAATCACCTTAAAAAGACACGATACACATTTTAATTTATACAAGCCTCCCGTTTTAAAGACTGTAAAACAAATAATTTTCAAATGTAATCTTTTAAAAATCATTCTTCTTCATAATACAGCACACATTTCATTCATTTTTTCCCGAATTGTGTTGAACTTTAATTCATGGGATTGTCAAAAAAAAAAAAATCGAGAAATTTTGACTATACCTACGTTTGAAAGAACAAAATTTCAGCCAACAGAAAATAATTTGCTACATCTGTCCCATATTATTGTTATATTTGTATATGAATTTAATTGACTAAATGTACCAACTATTATGGGACAGAAGTAGTATTTTCGATATAGTCACTTACCTGTACTCCACCACAGAATAGTTGATTGTCCTCATAGTTAGCGGGTGTTTTATATCCCAATCTCCACATACTGGACCGTGAAACAGGATCAGCTAATTTACCGTGGGCTTGGATTGACTCGACATAACATATTATCATTACGATAAGGACCTGAAAAAAATGTGCCATTTTTTTTAAAGCGTTATTATTCTATTTTTCCTTTGTTTTCTTTTCTTTAAAACTTTTTTTTTATTATTGAAAAGTGATTTTTGGCACCTGTTTCATCTCTTTGTTTTGTTGAGTAAAATACGTTGGTTTTTTTTTCTTTTTTTTTTTCTTTTTTCGTTTTTCACTTTTTTTTTGTTTGTTTCTTTCTTATGTGTGTGTGTATGTGTGTGTGTGTTTAGTTTAACTTTAGAGAAGTTTTTAACTGTCAGTTTCTGTATTTTATCTATATTAGCGTTGTGCAGTATCAAATCGTTTTTGCCTCTTTTCTTTTTACAGAAGGTATTTTTTACTAAGGAGACGAAAATGTGATATAAAAATAGATTAAGAACAATAATAATGTGACAAAAGGATAATAAAAAAGAAATGTAAATCTACTTAGGTCGGCTGCTTAATTTTTGTTTTGTTTCGTTTTTATCAGCTTTGTTTTGTTTGTTGTTATTATTTTACCCCTTGTGAGTTTTTCACACCAGCGTTGACTGATGGTCTTTCATTGGAGTCTGAGTGACAACAAGTCTCCACAGCTATCCAGGACTCTTCTGAGTATTCAAAGCCGATCTCAACAATGCTGTTGTCTGGTCTCAATTTTTGCACTTGTTTCGTTTGTTTTATACAGTTCTCGCCTCTCTGTCTGTCTGTCTGTCTTTCTGCCTCCGTCTCTGTCTGTCGGTCTGTTAGTTTGTCTGTCTATCTGTCTGTCTATCTGTCTGTCTGTCTCTCTCTCTTTACCAATATCTATCCTTTTCTCACTCTTCTTTTCGCTTAGATCCCATAGCTTTATAAAAAGAATAGCATCTACTAATTACTTTTTTTCTTTGATTAGTAATACTTTTATTCAACTGATATCTCCTTCGTGTCTCCCTTAAAAGTCCTTTTCTTTTCTTTTCTTTTCTTTCTTTCTTTCTTTCTTTCTTTCTTCCTTCTTTTCTTTCTTGTATTTTTCTTTCTTTGTTGTGTTCTTTATCTTTATTTCTTTCGTTGTTTTCTTTTTCTTTCTTTCCTTTTACTTAATCTGTTGTATTTTTCCTTTCTTTATTGTGTTCTTTTTCTTTCTTTCTTTTGTTGTATTTCTTTCTTTTTTATTCTTTCTTTTTTCTTTCTTACTTTCTTCTATTGATTCTTTCTTCTTTACTTTTTATTCTGTGTCCTTTCTTTCTTTGTTATAGTCAGTCTTTCTTTGCTTTGTTCTTTCTTTCTTTCTTTCGTTGTATTTCTTTCTTTTTTCTTTTATTATTCCTTCTTTCTTTCTTATTTTCGTGGATTCTTTCTCTCTTCCTTTATTTTGTTGTTGTGTTCTTTCTTTCTTTCTTTCTTTCTTTCTTTCTTTCTTTCTTTACAAGTTATCTCTTCTTTCTTTCTCCTTCTGCCCAGAGGAAACTATCCCTATTTTATTCGGTGCAACAACTGTTCAATGTTTGACTGATTGACGCCAATAAAAGAAAATTAGCGAAATCTTCACACATAGAATGTTCAATATAGGAGACAACGGGGGGGGGGGTTACATTATTATACTACTTCTTCTCCAACCTGTTATTGGCCAATCACCGCCGACAGCAGAACTATGGGAAGGGGAAACCCACCCATATTGAATAAACAAAAAACCTATTTGAAAAATGTAATGGAAAATCCGTTTTTCAATCAGCATAGATGTTGTTAGCCGATGACACACTCGGCGACGGAAGTCGACCATCTGCCACATAAGTGTTTTGTAAATAAAATAAAAAAAGAAAGAAAGAAAGAAAGAAAGAAAGAAAAAGCATATTGTATGGTGTTGTACGTACTGTGTACTATTAGTTAGAGACGACGGTTTCCAATCATCATCATCATCATTATGTCGTACTGTTAGCCCGGATTCTCATGATTCTCCCCCCCCCTTCTCCCTCTCTCTCTCTCTCTCTCTCTCTCTCTCTCTCTCTCTCTCTCTCTCTCTCTCTCTCCATCCATCCATCCATCCATCCATCACTATTGGTCAACGCCATTGGCATCCAGAATCCAAACTATCTTTTTGGTACAAATAATATTCAATATATGTGAAATAATAATAGAAAAAATTTTTTTGTCATAGATTCAGTGCCACATTGGGATATTGATCCTGCTAGGAAAAAAACTATCAAAAAGAAACTATCAATAACTTAAAATTAGTTGACTTTAAAACATCTTTGATAGAATTTTTGGATTCCTTGGGCAAAACTGCTTTCATAAAGCTACAATTTTAAATTGTTGGGAAGTAAGAGTATTTACGGATTGGAAGGAGTTCTTATTTCTCCGTAGTTGTAGGCAAATTGTCGGACAAAGAAGGAACAAACACGAAAGTAAATGCAGACACTTATATTGAGAAAATTACATAAAATTGTTGCAAATTTTAATGGTATTTGCTACAGACTTATCTGAGAAGGAATTTTCTTGTAGTAATGGTGATAACACGGTTTTCTTCTCGTCGGTAGGAAATGTTGATAAGACGCTTCGTCTCGGTAATTTCTCGCCCTTTAGTCAGTGTGTAATAGTACCGGCCTTTATGCAGTATGCAGATACAGCCCCTTAGAAGGAAGCTGGTTGTAAAGTTCTGTGATAAGTGGGCCCTGTTTTGGGGCTTGGTAATGGGAACTTGGAGTTTTTATGTGTCTTCTCCAGTACTGCTTTGCGATAAGTAAGCCCTGTTTTTGGGCTAATTGATGAATGAAGTGTAGGGACCGCTGTTTACCCGACTACCCTCCGTGTGTGCCCCGTGATAAGTAGGCCCTGTTTTGGGGCTAAGTAATGAGAGCGTTTCTTTTGACGTCTCTCTCCAGTAACGGTTCCCTGATAAGTTAAGTTTTGGTATTTGGCGCCAACATACGATGTTGGCATCGCCCCCTGCCGACAGGGGGAGATAATTAGCTATGGAATTTCCAACAGAAGCTCTAGAATACATTTTACAGACGAAAATAGATTATAGATTGCGGAACCTACCAAATTTGGAGAGTTAAAATCGACATAACTCCGCCAATTTTTGAAATTGGAAGCTCAGATTTTGGGGATTGTCTAACGTTAACATAGTCCGCACTCGGAATTTGAAGGGGGTGGGTGATAATTTTACTTTTTTCTGGATGGATGAATTACCCGTAGTTCTTTTTTGTCGGCCATCCTACACTGGTATGTCCATGTGTAGGTATCTTCAGGAGAACGTCACTTATAAGTTCGCCCTAGCTTCTCCAAAAGTGTCCAGCATGTCTTGTTTGCCTAAACTGAACGGTTTGTGTAATAGAAGGCAGATGACCATACAGATATTTGGGATGCTTGAACAAAACCTGGAAGCAGCATCCTGCTTCCAGGTTTTGTTCAAGGCAGCATGCAACATCCTTATGATTAAAGAAACACACAGTAAAAGAGAAATGACAAAATGGATATACTGGGTTTAGACAAAATAATTGAAACAGTAGAGATTTTACTCCAATATTTCAACGAGCCCTTATATTACGGATATGGAGATGTATTGTGTAACGGTTATGGTCGTAGGAAATGGACTCAACAAGACGAGTTCAAATCCTGCACGATGCTGTCTGCATTTCACATCGAGCTAATACCCTTGGAAAATATATGAATCCAACTATTCTTACTCTAGCTATGGGTAAATAGTAGGTCGGATTGGGTTCTTTAGCATTGGCTAGGTAACCAGTATAGGAGAAAGAAAACTCTGAATTGAAACACCCCTAAACTCCGCTTAAGAAATTTATCTTGTGTCATATCCTGCTCGTGTAGAGGTGTTGGTAAATATCTATATTACGAATATCCATTCGATTTTTTTTTATTGATTGTTTATTTTTATTGTAGACAAGTTTATTTATAACAGTGTTGCCTATAGCCACTCAAACAGTTTCCATGGATCCTTACTTTGGGGATTACTCTCTCTCTCTCTCTCTCTCTCTTCTCTCTCTCTCTCTCCGTACACAAGACACAGACACACACAAACACACATACATACATACATACATACATGAGTAGCACAGGGATCTGTGCGGTAAATAAAGGAGCTGATGGTAGGTGTGGCGCTCCACCTCAGACGCAAAAACTATCTCCTTGGTCTAGCGCTAGTGAAAAGGGGATAGACTCCCTCGCTGATTGGCTGGTACCGACATTAGGCCGCCCCGACAACTTTACTTATATATATATATATTATATATAATATATATATATATATATATATATATATATATATATATATATTCTTATAGGTTTATTTATACTATTTAATGATTATTTCTTCTTTTTTTTCAGATCCTGCTGTAGTATAAAGCAACCTATGATTTGTGACTTCACTGAGTTTGAAAAAAAGGCAAATTTTTTGAAGCTCGAATTGTAGGAACTTCAGTCACCAGAACAGTTGAGCTCCTTATATTTTTGAGAGTTACCACATGAAGGACCATAACAGAATTTAAGAAGCAGCGCTAAATCTCCAACAGTAGGAGTAATTCCGACAGAACTTTGAAGACGATTCGTTTTTTTTTTCTTATATAACTTTACAACTGGAAAAAAACGTTTATTATTTATTATTTCACTTTTTTAGTTACATATTGATCTTGTGTGTTTCACAGTTTTTTTCCAGTGATTAAATTAAATAATCTGAGACTGATATATCAAATATTTAACTTATTTTGATATTGAGTTCATTCATCGAGCTTGATTCCACTGAGTCTGGTGTAAAATCACAGATATTAATCATCCAATGAGAAACAAAATATAACACTAACGAAATGTTAGTATTATTCTTAATATATGCTTGTGTAGTACTTAACCAAAGCGGTTGTTCCAATTATTTTTTTCAACCCCAGTATATCAACAAATAACATTTACTAATGTAAGAAAATACCAGAAGAAAAATAAAGTCTTTTTACGAATTAATGGTAAAGTTCTTGCGTGTGTATATGAGTATATGGGGTTAGAGTCGTAGGAAATGGACTCGTCGACCAGAGTTCAACTTGGCTGTTTGCATTTCACATAGCGCTAATACACTTGGGAAAAGTATGAATCCATATATTCTTCTTCCATCTATGGTAATTAGTAGGACAGACTGAGCTCTTTAACTTTGGATAGGTAACCAGTCTAGGAGAAGGAAAACTCTGAACTAAAATCTATTAAACCCCGCTTAAGAAATTGACCTTGTGTCGATAATCGTGCTCGTGCAGAGGGGTTGGTGAATATATTTATGAGTATATGAGCAAGGTCATGTGTGTATTAAAATATCCTTGTATATGTGTTTGTTTATAGTAAAAATTTATATGGGAGAGAAGATCAGTTCTTACGGTTGAACGTTGTCTCTAAGTTGTCTACTTACAAAGTGAGTTTTGATCGGCACAGAAGAGGAAGGTTTGGTATGTGAATAAACTAGTGTATCAGCTGTTTGGAAGACATTAGCCCCTTGTGACTCAGGGGATGAGGTGAAGTTGAGAGTGCTTGATAAACAGATTTTGACTACCAAGCTCAACCGGTGAGGGTACATCGGGCCTCTTGCGCACAAACGAACTTTTACCGGATGGCTTTTAGATTTTAAAGCAGTAACTTTCTGTAGACCCCCACCACCGGCTGCTCTCACATTTTTCATTCTTTTTTATTTTTTTATTTTATTTTTTTTCATCACTTGACAAAAAACGTGGTTGAAGAAGAAGAACAAGAAGAACAAGAACAAGAAGAACAAGAACAAGAAGAAGAAGAACAAGAACAAGAACAAAAACAAGAACAACAAGAACAAGAACAATAAGAACAAGAAAAACAACAACAACAACAACAACAACAAAACAACGGTTTATTTTCATACATTACACAATATAAACAATGTCACATAAAACAAAACAGAACAAAAACGTAATGTTGGTTGTTGTAGTAATGTGTGGAGTATGATCACTAATTAGGACTGAGACTATTGTAGTAGTGACCACCTCAGTTGTTGCTTTCTTTCTTTTTTCTTTTTTTTTTTTTCTTTTTTTACTTTTGATCTTTTGATTCTCTCTCTAACTTATTTCAATTTTCAAAAACAGCAATCTTTTCCTAAGTCTTGTGTACAGATGAGGTGTCCCACGTTAAAATTAAACTCTAATCATAAATAAGTGGTTAAATAACTCCTTTCAAAGAATCCGATACTGTTTTCGTTCACTGTGTTTGGTCAGTAAAATATGTATGTTCCTGTAAGGGAGAGACTTTCTGTTATCACGTCTTGCACTCAATAGTTTTTCAAAGACACCTACGAACAAGGTCGACCAGAATTTATTCCCGAGAGGATAGACTCGAATAGAAGATACCCGATATCCTTAATTTGCCTCTCCGTCGCTTAATCGCAGGTTTCTTATTTGTCTCATTTTATTTCACCCAATGTTAAAAATGAACCATTCCCAATGGTCTTGCGTCGCTTAAATGCCCAAAGTAAAATTAAAATAAATTGGAAAAAAAAGTTGTTTTATTTGTAATATTGAAATTGTGAATTACGGAATATATTTTGGTAATTTTGATATTACATCGTCCCGGCGTCCTGCCTTAATTTACACTATGTTTTAGCGAGCCAGCATCAAGGGAATTTCTGGCCCAATTTAGATATTTTCTGAGTCATGCCTTTTGTCACTTTTTATCGGCAAATCAATGTAAATATGTTACCACCCCCCTTTAAGAAAGAGTGAGAGAGGGTTAAAACAAGATTATTATACTTTTACATATTAAAATATTTGCAATAGCTTTTAAGTAAACATATGAAATGTTGTAATAATTAAATGATTATACTGTGGTATATATACAGGTCCTTCTAGAATATATAGATTACATGGGGAGTTTTGTGACCCGGTGTTTTATATTTTAGCGCATTCGTTTCAGGGTTACAAAAATCCCATGTAATGTGTATATATATATATTAGGGTGGCTAAAAAAATCGTTTGCTACGTTTTTAAAAACAAATTAAAATTAATTAAATCTATTATTTAAGGTCAAACTTTTGTCGAAATCGATAAGTAGTAACATAATGACCATCATTCAAAAAAGAAAAATATCATTACATATGCAGTTTATTTTTAATACATTTAAAAGGATTTGTTTTGGTCAATTTCGACGCGATACGCCATTCTGTCTCTTTTTCAAGGGTCTTAGGCGCCTGTTTACAATTTTACTGTAACATTCGCGATTGCAAAAAATTTCACCAAAAAATCAGGTAATTATCCGATTTTAATGAAATTTTCAGTATTGATTTATCAATTAATGAATTTTATAATGCATCAGTTATTTTATTTCAAAACTTTAATTTAGTATTTTTGCTATGAAAAATTAATATATAAAATTCATTTAAAATATGAAAAGCCTGATGTTAAGTTTAAAATGTTATATTTTTAGATTCTAGAAATAAATATTTTTTTAATGCAAACCTTATTTTAGGTGCAAAAAGTAATAAGTTTTGAAGAAAAACTCTATTGACAATGTACCCCCCCCCTTTTTAAGCAGAAAAATATCGATGTATAATTTTTTTCTTTTATAAGATAATAGCCAATTAAATAATTATCGAAATGAGTAAAAAAGAAATCTCCAAAAAATTTATTTATTATTTTTTTACATTTTATTTTTCGATTTTCGTTACTTATTTTCTCATAGAAAAGCCACCGTAATTTTTTTTTTGTTTCTATTCATAACTTCGGTCTTTTATCTCTTTATTTATACTGTAATTAGCACAGAAAATAACCAACTCGCAAAAATGTTACGCCCCCAACATAAGGTAAAAATTAAGTGACCTGAAAAAAATTAGAAAGTTTTGAAATAAAATAAATAATACATTATAACGATTATTTATTGATAAATAAACACTGAAAATTTAATTAAAATCCGATAATTCCCTGATTTTTGGTAAATTATTTTCTAAAGTCATTTTGTCAAAAATATATATATATATATATATATATATATATATTATATATATATAAATATATTATATATTAATTCGTACACCCATCAATTTTGTATATTTCTATCCATTTCTCTGAATCTAATGACTGTATGATGCCTAGTTTGTATAAGCACCCACAAATGAATTATCTGCATTCAAACCTGTTAAACTCCGCTTAAGAAATTGACCTTGTGTCACATGCTGCTCGTGCGGAGGAGTTAGTATATATATATATATATATATATTTGGCATTAAATAACCCATAGGGTTGATAAGCAGTAAAAACAATCCAAATTAACGATTAGATTTAATGACGTTAGTCGTATGTAGTCTGGGCATCATTTCACTAATATATATATATATATATATATATATATATATATATATATGAGCGAAATCACAAAAGATCCGATTAGAAGTGAATAGAAATTTTGTCACTTGTCACAAATACAGATATTAACAGACTGAGTTTCACAGTTATTTATCACGAATTAATTTGTGTCCTGTCCAAAAGGGGGCGTTACATCTAAAAACACCTACCTCTGTTGACTAAAAGATGTGGTGTCAGGTTCACCGCCTGATGCCCGAGGCGCCTCACAAGGGGGGGGGCAGTGCTGACGGGACTGGACAATTTTTTGTCACCGTTCTCCAGTTCACGGTGAAGGTCACCCGCGTTAATCCCGTCTGATCTCGTGCCCCGGATAATCTTCAAACGATATCTCCTTGACGTAGAACGAGTTTGTTTGACGTCACGATTTTTACGCAGTCTAATCCCACACGCGCATGCGCATTCACAGGCAAGCAACTCTATAAATAACGTATTCATCTATTTATTCTCAATCTATCTGCTACTGTTTGGGCACCTCACGTGGTGTATGTTCAGCAAGCTAGATTTGCAGACCATTGTTTGTGAGTTCGATTCTCATTGGGTGCTACATAGTTCCAGTCTTGTGTCAAATCTAAGCTAAGCTTAGTAAAAAAAAAAAAAAAAAGAAAAAAAAAGCTCATCTCCCGTTCAGGCCATGAACTTTGACTCATAGGTCGAAACCCCACGCATACGCATACCCAAATACATAAGACAAGACAATCCCTAAAAGTTCAAAACCAACTACGTCATCTTATTTTGGGCGTTTAATTTTAGACTTTTCTTCAGTTCCTTCCAAATTGTCGCTCGATCCAGATGCATCTACACGATTCTTCAAAGAGACATTCCACATTCCCTTAATCTCTTTTTACCCGAGGCTGGTTGAAAGACATTGAAGTTTTTCTATACCTTTTCCTGTTAATTCTTCTTCTTAAATGTGCGTATTTGCTAATAATACATAACCTTTATTTTATATTTACGGTCTCCATTTATCTTTTTTATTATTTTTATTTAATTGTTTTATGTTCTTTTGTCACCGTTGATTAAACTGCTGCCCGATTCCTTCGCACAGTTGAGAAGGCAGAATATGGCATGACAACATTTATTAGGTTATTTAATGCCGAATTTAGCCCTTCTCTTTCTTTGCAAACAGTTATATGGTTTTAAGTAACTATTCTTCACGATAATTTTAAGCAGAAATACATGTTACTTAGTTTTGATATCAATGTTTTAAGAGCTAATGTATACATTAATTCTGGTAAATAATACTGAATCAGCTTCATATTTGTGGGCATAAGTTCCCACCATGACATACAACAATCCACTTTGACCTTACTTTGGCTAGACAGGCGGTCGGAAAGAGCCCCCTCAAATAAATCAATCGACTGGTCACGTCAAACCCTTATATGATTGTCCCGATCATATTTACTTATATGACAAAACCCCTACCCTTTTTATATATTATATTTCTTACCAACTCCGTTAGCACTCCCACCTTTTTGGGTAGGGGGGGGGCGCCTCGGGCATCAGGCGGTGAACCTGACCCCGCATCCGTTAGTCAATAGTGGTAGGTGTTTTTTAGATGTAACGCCCCCTTTTGGACAGGACACAAATTAATTCGTGATAAATAACTGTGCAACCAGTCTGTTGATATCTGTATTTGTAACAAGTGACAAAATATATATTCACTTCTAATCGGGTCTTTAGTGATTTTCGGTGTCAGCATTATTTTATACCAAGACTACATACGACGAAAATCATTACGATTTTTGTGTCAATCCTTAGGCCATAAGCAAGACCACTCCCCAGTGGAGATCCCTTGTGTTAAGCAGAGCGTGATCCTTAGTGAAGAAACCTTTGGTTGCTCTCTGGTGTCCCTCAGTGTTGGGTATGTTGTATATGCAAAAGTCGAAATCTCCCGATTCACTAATACAAACTACATACACTCGTCAACGGGACGGATAAAGTCGGAAGTGCCCTCGGTCGTTACCTAAAACGGAATGACCATTTAACATATATCTGCGCATGGCTCCAAATCAGAGTTCCGGCTTGATAGTCAATTCCCAAAATTAAATAAAAAAAAAAATTGGTAAATAAAATTCGAATATCATCCAATGAAAGCGATTCCCGGGTAAAGTGAAAACAACTCCAATTGATCCAACTTGGGACCGCCGATCTCTATAAAACGACAGCTTTGAAGGGCACCGACAGTCAGAGCTGAAGGCACCATCACGAACGCAGGCACGACGAGCGCTACTCCACAGAAGGACACATCAAAGAGCGGCGGGTCACACCCCCAACTTACCCACACCTGACCTCACCAGGCAGTCAAATCAACAAGTCAACTACATCATTCGTTGATACAAAAAAAGCGCTACTACCAGTACACAATATTCTGCCTAGAACAAGACAAGAAAGAAGCGAACATTTCTACAAGATTCGACGATACAAAAAACATACTAGCTATCATAATTCGATACGACCAGCGATCGACTTCAAAATAACCGAATCTACAAGATTCTGTCTACAACAGCTAACGACTCTAAAATACAAGACTCGACTCACCTACCAACACCCATCACTACTCACTGACTTTATTCAAGACACAGTGCCTACCACTACACACACAATATTCTGCCTACGACAACAACAACAACAAAGAACATACCGACTGATACAAACCCCATTCGGGCTACCACAAGTGAACAAACTTATCTACCTCCCAACCCCAATTCTCTACGATCATCAACTTAAGGAGCGAACTTCAGTCCGCGCCTACCTCCACATACACAATATTCTGCCTACGTCCACCGCCCCAATACCACAGTCAAGCCGGACATTTTACGAACTTAATATCCACCCATAACTATAACCAAATTTATCCTGTAATTCTCTTTCTATCCTTTCCCTGTACGTCATGTTGTTTTTCTTAATACAATTTTAAAACTCAAAATCTGTGTTTTGTTTTTTCCTTGCCACCATACGCTTGCATGCAAATACGGTTTATAACAGTATGATCCTTTTTTGTAGTTTCTTAGTGTCTTATAGTGTTGGGTATGATCCTTTGGTTGTTCCTTAGTGTTGGGTAAAATCCTCGCGTTGAGCAATGTTACCTCGTTGCAGGTCCCTTCGTCAATGTCGAATAACCTGTAATGAACGGCTGTCCATATCGGCGATTAAATAGTTAACTAACCCACGTATTTGAGCTGTTGATTGACTGTGGTTTGATACACGTGGCCTCGCTGAGTCTATAAGTTTAAGTGGTGGATTCCAGCACGCCTAATATGACAAAATAATCCACACTATTATATACATTATACATTAAAACAAATGTCATTAAACAAAACAGAATCATTATTATTTTCAAGTTTTTTTTTAATTCTTTTTTTTTTCTCAAGATCCTGATAATTCTTTAGATCTTAAATCTTGAAAAGCATTAATGATTTTCTCCGGAAGAGCAATTTTGGGCTGACTCAGTACTTTCGGTTAGTATCCGAACCATTATCAAAGTAGAGTATGCGTGTATTTCATTATAAAATTGTTTAAGTAATGATAAGCAATGTTAATGTAACTTGTTGGAATATTTCATTTTCTGAATAAGGTGTGCTCCAATTCCCCACCTGGATTTATAGACTAGCCACGGTCACGTGGTTTACACCTCTCCAATCAACAACCATACTGCGTGCTGATACACTACTTAAACCCCCACACTGGCCATAATTCTAATTGCACTCATTGGGGAGGGGACTTACAATACCAGACGATTACCAATACTTAGGACTCTTTACCAAGGATCCAATTCCACTGGACTGGACAAGCGCTCTGGCTTAAGGCCTACAGGATGACAAAACAAATTGTCTATTTTAAGCATTTTAGAATATAAATCCCTTTATTTATCTATTTTAAGCATTTTAAAAATATTATCACTAGTTTCACACACACACACACACACACACACACACACACACACACCGCACGCACGCACGCACACACACACACACACACACACACACACACATATATATATATATATATATATATATATATATTATATATTTACCAACCCCTCTGCACGAGCAGGATGTGACACAAGGTCAACTTATTAAGCGAGGTTTAGCAGGTTTGAATATAAAGTTTCCTTCTCCTAGACTGGTTACCTAGCCAAGGTTAAATAACCCAGTCTGCCCTACTATTTACCCATAGTTGGAGGAAGATTAGTTGGATGCACACCTTTCCCAAGGGTATTAGGGAAATGTGAAATATAAACAGCTTCGTCCAGGATTTGAACTCGGGTCAACGAGTCCATGTCTTACGACTCTAACCATTAGACCACGTATTTCCACCTTTTATCTTATATGTGCTAGAGGGCTATGGCTGAGGGGCCTGGGTATGACGTTAAACTGCATCTAGTGCTGAGGTTCTCGGTAGCCTTGAGTACCCCTTCATCGCTATTAATCCCAGATCCACCGGAGTGGTAGTACCTGTTAGGATCCCCTCCATGGATTGAATAGATAAAAACGAGTTAAATCTACAAAAATACACTTGTAAAGAAGAATTGATTACCAACTGTTGTCTCGCACTCTAACAATTTGTTTAGAAATTAAATATTTACATACAATCTATTCCCTTACAAATGATATATACAAAAAAAAAAAGATTTGGAATTAAATAACCCAGAGGGTTAATATGCCGTTAAGCAAAACAAACCAAACCAAACTATAACTTCGCACTGCTCCTCTTTTCTCTCTCTTTATTGAATATAGAATACACAGCAAATACATTGTGGTTAAATCAACATAGGTACAACACGTGGGCAGCATTGTGATAAAAAATAACAAACATCATAATGTCAGTCCTAGTAATTCGTGAATTTAAGGCTAGGTCTTCTCAAGAGTCATACCACTCCGGAAGGTCAAATTTTATTCAAGAAGAAGGAAGAAGAAGAAGAAGAAGAAGAATAGATTCATAGAAGAAGAAGAAGAAGAAGAAGAAGAGAAGAAGAAGAAGAAGAGAAGAAGAAGAAGAAGAATAGAACATAGAAGAAGAGAAGAGAAGAAGAAGAAGAAAGAAGAAAGAAGAAGAAGAAGAAGAAGAAGAAGAAGAAGAAGAAGAAGAAGAAGAAGAAGAAGAAGAATAGATTCATAGAAGAAGAAGAAGAAGAAGAAGAAGAAGAAGAAGAAGAGAAGAAGAAGAAGAAGAAGAAGAAGAAGAAGAAGAAGAAGAAGAAGAAGAAGAAAGAAGAAGAAGAAGAAGACGTCACAATTGACTACCCATCCTATTTCTAATGTTTGTTGACTGACTGACAATTATCAACTTCCTTAACCCGCCAAAATATTTACGCATTATATCAAATATATTGAACATTCAATATAATGAACCATTGAACTTTTGTGTTGAAATATTCCTGTTTGACCTGGGAGAAAAATAATCTAAAATCAGGAGACGTACATACTATTCTACATATTCACCCCGCAGTTCAACACACTTTGCACATAATTTCTCGAGTTTATTAACCCTCTAATAAAGAAAAGTAGGCGGAGTGATCTATTGTCGGTATCAGCCACACAGATCCATGCTCTGAGTTGGCAAGGGGCAGCATCGAATCCGAACCTTGTGGTCTCAATGCGGATGCTCTACCGACTGAGCTAAACTGTGAAAAAAAAAAAATGAAATAATCTTTTTTTCTTTAAATCAATAATATCATTAAAAAATAGTAATTTCATTTTTAGTTGGCCGAGACACACACACAAACACACACACAACACATGCACACACACATACATATATGCATGTATGTATATGTTGCGTGTGTGTGGGTGATGTGTGTGCAAACAAGAAAAAATTGCCAGGCCTAGTAAGTATAGAGGGAGCCGCATTTGCACAATTCTGTACTAAGTAATTGAGAGTTAACTATTTTATGATTACTTCCTCTAGTGAATAATAGACTATATAAACTCTCAGTAAGTGACCAATTATTCTAAATAGAATAAAGCTTTCCAAAGAAATTGCTGATCTAATGTATCAAGGCTGCTGATCAAAAGCATTCGAGAATTGACACTAACTCATTTGGACAGTGGTTCTCAACCTTTTTTTTAAATCTTATTTTGTTCTTTTTATTATTGCACCTTTTGATTCTTATTTAATTCTGACGGACCCCCCATAGCCATTCGATGTTTTAAAGTCCTATTCTTATTTTTATAATTGAATATTTTTACTTGCTTGAACCCCCCCACAAAAAAAAAAAAAGAGTTATATGCTCCCCGGGAAACCACATGACCACGGGTTGGGAACCACTGAGCTAAACGAAGACGAGACACCGTCTAGACTTCATCACTTTAGCATGTACGCTGTTTAGCTATGTGCACTTTTCATTTAAATTCTAAGTTTTAAAATTAATCAAAATGAAAAATTCAATCTATATACACTTTTTATTAGAATTGTAGATAATAGGTATATATATATATGTGGAGAAAAGTAGACAAACACGGGATTTATGGAAAACTTGATGTTTATTGTCGACGGTGCAACGTTCGGTCTCTTATTAGACCATCTTCAGGACTTGGATATAGTTCTTACTCCAATGATGGAAATTCTCAAAAGCTGAAAACGGAAGGTCGTCAGTAGGGGAGGTGTGGTTGGGGGTGGTTAGTGGATTCTTTTCTCTCTGGAATGGGGAGTCCCGGAATGGTGGATGGTGTACCACAAGTGTTAGATTGTGGGGATTTGTTAACTAAATATGTGTATGTCTGTTTAATTGTTTTTTTGTTATATGTATTGGGAACTGATTGTCGTTAAGTTTTATTGTTGTTTTATGTTGTGTATTTTTTTTTTTTAATAATTTTTTTTTGTTACGGGTAAGATTTGTTAAAATTGTAAGTGAGCATATGTATAATGTTATATACTATTATTGTATTATTATTATTATCATATATATTATAATATTTGTCTGGTTGTCTTTATTTAGTTGGTAGCATCAGTGTCTGTTTATGGGTAATCTGTTAGTATCTGTCTGTCTGTCTATCTTTTATTTTTATTATTTTTTATTTATGAATATTTAACAGTATGTCTATCTATCTATCTATCTATTTAGCTTTGAATGTGTTCATGTCTATCAACCCATCTGTTTTTTCTATCTTTACTGTGTGTCTGTTCATCTATATTTGGTCTTTCAGTCCATCTATCTATCTATTTTTATTAAGTTGCTATCTATCTTTTGTGTATCTGTCTATATATCTAACTTGAATATGTAGCTGGTATGTATGTATGTATGAGATTCTAATTTTATTTTATTTTATTTTATTATATATTTATTATTTATTTTTATTTACACACACACATATATGTGTGTGTGTGTGTGTGTGTGTGTATGTGGGTGTGTGTGTCTGTGTGTGTTGTGTGTGTGTTTGGCGCTATGGTGTTTGGGATGAGTGGATATATAGAAGTAAATGGCATTTACAATAAAACACACCATAAGGTCATTTATATTAAGACAGAAAAACAAAGAACTCATAAAATCAACAAGTAATATTTGTATTAAACCAAGAGATTACAGTAATCAAGAATACTGATCAAAGTCCTGCAGAAATATGCAGAGGATGAAAGAGTTGAGTTCTATATATCAGCAGTGAAGTAACTTGTAGAGAGAGAAATATATAGCTTGTAATACCTCAGCGGTAGGCAAATATTTCTTAAGTCGAGAGACGTGGACTATCCAGGCATACTTGATCTTTCTGAACAGTTCTTCGAAAACCTTCGTTTATATAGGATTTACCTAGGCTTTAAAATAGGTATTTTGGAAAAACTCCCTTTTAGGCGCGAACGCATCTGATTGGTTGAAAATTATCATTTTAATAATTCTATTTTTCTTTCTTTCTACCTGCGCCGATCCAATGCACAAAGCGTTTATTTTCGTAATTTGATTTCTGCTTCTAAAGCGTTAACTTTCTCGCTCATGTTGCATAAGCAAATGTAGATATCTCCCGATTCACTAATTCAACATTCAATTCGCACACACACCGCAATAAAAAAGATACATACACTCGCCAACAAAACAAAACATAAGGCGCAGACGCCCAAAATCGGAAGTTTTACTCCATCGTACCCTAAAACAGAATGACCATTTTTAACATATATCTGCGCATGGGCTCCGATCGGGAGTTCCGCTTTGATAATCAATTCCTACATTAAGAAAATAAAATTCGTAAAATAAAATTCGCATTTTCATCCAATGAAAGCGATTCCCAGGTGAAATGAAAATCACTCAATTGATTCCGATTTTGGGCCGCGGCTTTCTATAAATAAACAGCTTTGAAAAAGCGACGACACACAGGTCCAGGCGTCAAGTCGAATACACACCAAATGAGGGGTCGCAAGCGAAATCTACATCACAGGCGGCGATTCACCTACACCACCTACTTACCCAAACCTAAACCTCACAGGCAGTCAAGTCGAGACAAACAATTCCACTTCGTTCAGCCAAACCGCTAACGATTACTAAAAACACAAGACAAGCTCGCCTAATCAACACCTAAACACTACAACTGATTCGGCCACCGGACACTCACTGACTTTTTATTCAAGACACAACTATCACCAAAATATCCTTTAAATTCATCTCTATCTTTTCCTCGCCTTTCATGTTCCTTTTTTCAATACAATTTTGAAACTCAAAAATCCGTGTTTTGTTTTCCTCATCACCATACGCTTGCATGCTAACCCTGTTTATCACACCCACCACAACGCATTTAAATTCTAAGTTTTGAAATTTAATAAAATAAAAAGCTTCGATCTCTATACTTAAAAGAAAAAAAAGAATTGAAGATATAGTTGTATGTGTATGTTTGTATGTGCACGACGCACGTGTGTATTGGTGGTGGGTGGTGGTGGTGGAGTTTGACGCATGGAACTCGTAGCAACCCTGTAATTCTACTAATTCAAGAATTTCGTAATTGCAGGGATTTCTTTTTTAAAAGTGTGGTCGCCAGACAGCAACAAAAATCTAGCCAAGCTCAAAGCCACAATTGCACACAAATGACATTGTTCTAACGTAATAAGCATAAACCATTGTTTGTATTTACAATCTCTTAATCCTGGGTGTGCAACACATAAAAGGAGAGAGAGTTAGAGAGAGAGAGTTAGAGAGAGAGAGAGAGGAGAAGAGAGAGAGAGAGAGAAGAGAGAGAAGAGAAGAAGAAGAAGAAGAAGAAGAAGAAGGAAGAAGAAGAAGGAAGAAGAAGAAGAAGAAGACATGAAATGAATATCTTCTACAAGAGTCTATAATTCCCCTAATTACGGATTAGTTTGGGTTAGTATATTCTCACCAATAATCGTACTTGCGCCATTCATGGCCTGAAGCCGGTGTGTGGACCCGGTGAATGATAATAAAACTGTCTTAAAACCAATGACGATTTCAGATACCTTCTTTTTTTTTTGTTTACTTTGCAGAATTGCGTAATAAGATATATGCAGTGATTTTCTGAAAATTAAATAAATAAAATAAAAATAAAATTGAAATGAATTGAAAATAAAATGAATTAAACTTAAAAGATTGTAACACCCTTTACAGACAAAGGGAGCACCAGTGACCGGGTCCCTGGGCAAAAGAGTTGTTACCCCTATAAACCATCCAAACTATATATATATATATATATGTGTGTGTGTGTGTGTGTGTGTGTGTGTGTGCTCTCCAAAACCAGAGAGAGCTCTCTAGGGTGACTTAAATTAACTTTCACTACCAGCATAAAACAATGATCGTTATTTACAGACTGATCTCTCTGGTGATCGTAAAATATATAAACAAATGTATGTATTTAATAGTTAAAACACTACCCCTTTACTACAGCTGTCCAAATGGCCGAGAGGTTAACGAAAGTTCGTGGGTTCGCCTCCTGTGTCTAGTCACACTGAAGAGACGTGAAACGTCGAAACACGGTTTCAGTGGATGATTCTTTATATATATATATAATATATATATATATATATATAATATTGGACTAGTAATTTAGAGTTAACTCCCCTATTTCATGATAACCACCTCTAGTGAATAATAGACATATAACTCTCAGTAAGTGCACCAATTATTCTAAATAGAATAAAGCTTTCAAAGTCTATCGGTGTTATCCTTGTCATATATATATATATATATATATATATATATATATATATATATGTGTGTGGTGCTGTGTGTGTGTGGTGTGTGTGTATGTGTGTGTGTATTGTCATTTAGATACGGTCCATGGAATTAGGGTCCCATCTGCTAGGGTCCCATCTATGGGTTAAATAGATTTTTTTAAAATGAGTATTAAAAAATATGTTAAAAAAACTGAATTTGAAAAAAAACTTCAATACCCATCAAGAATTGACAAAACGTCTTCGGTAAAAAGCTTAACAAGGGTTGACATGCTGTAAAATCCAAAAACCAACCATCATACATAGAGTCCTGTTTCGGTGTAGGTCTTCACACACACACACACACACACACACACACACACATACATATAATATAATAATATATATATATATATTAGTATCAGATAGACAAAGATGCATGTACTAAAATGTATGAATGCAATCAGATACAAATCTTAAAAGGAAAATGGCTATAAAACATGGTGGCTTCTGAATAAAAACACAAATACACCCAACACCCCACCCACAAAGACTCCCCATATATGTAATGAACAGCCTTAGACTCACACAGAGGCCTACATTATGCCTGGAGGAGGTAATGCTGCCTTGGATCGGAAAGGTAACTGTTGGAAGACCCTATTTCTGGCAACAACATTAAATTCGGCAACTCAATCAGTATTTATGCATTTGAAATCAGTAAAAGAAAAGCAACAGTCAATCATTATGGCAAATCGTTACGGATATGATAGATCATTCATTCATTATAACTCGTCTAGGGTCATTTCATGTCTAGCAGTTAGGAATCGCGTTCACTGTATGTCCATATTTACATTTTTGTGTAGTTATTTTCTTTTGTTAGTTATTACTTAAGATGTTCGTTGTTTGCAGTATTTCCCTTACTTGCCACGATTTGTCCGTTAGGCAGGTAGGTGGTGTTGCGATTGGTAATATACCAGTCGCAACACCACTTAGCTGCAGTACCGCTTAGACTTCCAAAACAGGAGGTAACACACCATTTGTGTCTCCTGTCCATTAGGACAGGGCGTTCGCTCCCTACAGACATACCGTGTACCTGATGCATGAGAGCCTCTTCACACAACTCCCCAGCTTCACAGAGGTCATACGCACACCTAGGCTGCATCTTTTGACTACAAATCGGGGTTCTTCGACTTCCAGAGATTCCGGTACCTTATACACGAAGCCTTCCAAACCAGTAAGTGACGACTTTTATTCAGTAGTCTCAAGACAATCTATGAAGACTCTTTTCCTATTAAGACATTTTATTCTAATACACATATATTCTATATTCTTCTGTCCTGTTTGCATTGTTTCTTTTTGAGTTGCTTAGACAATAAAGTCTAATTGCTTTCACTTTCATCAAGATTTATTCTAAATGTATTTATACCGTTTGAGAAAATAGAGTCCACCGACTATCATTCATCAACAGTTATTGTACACGATCCTATATCGAATACAATATACTAACAGATCTATTTGACCCATAGATGGACCCAACCAATACTACCACTCCGGTCAGTGGACCTCGGAGTAATGACAATTAGGGGTACTGCGATAAGTCTTCGGATTTTCAGAACTGCCGCCTCGCCATCAGATACAGTTTAAGGTCATACCCAGGACACCTCCTTTTTGGAGGGAGGGTCTATTCCTCTGAAGGGGATACAGTCCGGCAAGGCTCTCACGCCTTCTAAACTATGATACGCCTTCTGATAATATAATATTGAGCCACCCCCATTCACTACATGTCAATTTTTATAAGTAGTATTCATAGAAAAATAGGAAATCCGCCCTTCTGGTCTCCATTCCAGTTGAGGTTCGAATTCTGTACGCCCTGCAGTCAGCGGTGTAGCTAGTGTGTGTGCCGCCCGCAGCAGCTCTTGACACGCCTACCGTGCCCATAAAAAAGTACTTACCACAGCTTATAGCTCAAGCAGACCCCAAAGTGTCTCCCCCAGCTATTATGTTGTACTGTCAACATAAAAAAAAAAAAATATTGAAATCATTTTAAAAAAAAAAATTGGGTATATTCACAGTTCCGTCCCGGCCTCCTGCCTCAAAAACTGCTAACCTGTGGCTGCTGAAAAAAAACCCAGCTACGATTGAAGTCCGTAGCCGAAGCGGTGTCACTTGAAAAAAAAATTGGGTTAGAGTTGGGTGGAGTTCAGAGTAGTTTTTAATGGGACAATAAATAAAATAAATAATTTGGGCCACACATTTTGTAATAAAACTGTTAATTTAAACTAGGGGGTTAGGGGTTGGTAGGTTAGGTTTAGGTTGGGTGTGAGGTTGGTTTCGGGAAAAACGCCCGAGTTGTTATTTTGTTTTTTTTATAAGTGACACTACTTCGGGCTACGGACTTCAATCGTAGCTGGTGTTTTTTTTTTTCACCGGCTAGCGGTTTTGAGACAGGAGGCCCGACGAAACTCTGCGAATATTACCAATAAATTTAAGCTTAAAGACTTTAAAGAAAATACAAAGTTATCATCTCATTAGAACATTTTAAAAAAAAAATTATTCCAGTATATTCGTTTTAACAAACAAAACAAAAACCAAAAGCATTCACAAATGTGAACAGTTCCAAGGAAGGAAATATATAGCAATACGGAATTATTTCCCTTGGATTGGTTAAAAAATTGCTATACATTTTGACTTCGGAATTATATGTTACTCAGATCTGATTACATTATAATGAAATTGATGTGTACAGTGCTCAGGTGCACCACAACTAATCAAAGTCTCATGCTAGTACACAGAATAATGTATTAGTTCAGGAACATGAACAGTTTACAGTATAATATAAATTAATAATGATAATAATGAAATTTATTGTGTGCAATTTATGTGTATTATCCAATTAGAGATGAACTCTTTGATTTTTTTAGTATTCCATAAGGAGAAGGAATTGATCATTATTGTTGCTCTCTATTTTTCAATAGGAACGATTAAAAATTTAACCACTTAACATGATAGAAGATTATAGAAAGAAGTGATAAACAATATTTGTTCCAAAATATATATGATTGGGTATGTTCCATTTTACTCCAAGGGGATAATAGAAATAATTCTAAAATAATTAACAAAAATCAGGGAATGTCCCATTTCAATGAAATTTTCAGCCACTTGGATTTGTCTAGACTTAATTATAATGAATAGGTAATTTTATTTTTTCTAATTATTAAAAGATTTTGTTTATCAATATATTGATTGTTGGGTCTTTTCAACCTTTCGTCATTTGAATAAAAAAAAAATTCCCGTCCCTAATTTTAACATTCTAGAAAAGAATAACTCCCAGAAGTCCACATAAAAAAAAAAAAAAATTCTACAAGTTATTTGAAATTTAAAGTATTTTCCTTAAAAATGAAAAAAAAAGAAGATCAGTTGGGCTTTTCTGTTATGGTGACTTAAAAAACAATATTTTTCCTTGAATTAATACAAAAAAAATTATTTCTCTGTTTTATTCGACCTGTTTATTCACTTAAAAAAATAATAGTGAATTTTAAAATGTCTGGAAGGTGGCTGTTGTACACAAATTTTGTCATACAATTAAGATTACCTGATCTATTGTAAAAGGATTTTGTTTAAAAATGTCCAATTTTGTGCGCAACATATTTTCCGTAGATTCTTATATACTTGCGAAAATTCATTACTAAAACGATTGCCCTTTTTTCGTTTACGAGAGATCTAGTAGATAAGGACTAACATGAAGTCTTTCACTTCTTTACTTTTAAGAATAGCCAAATTTCATTGCTGGGACAGCAACAACTGTTTCACTTTTTATTATTTGCATATTCACACGAAAATGTTCGGGGTTATTGCAGGAGACTTAAGTGACAACAAGTCTCCTCATTATTCAGCCTTCTAACAGCGTGTTGACGTCTTGTGCTTTTCATTTTACTATGTCTCCATTTCTTCCAATCTTTTGCTTAACAACTTTGATAAGTGATTTCTTTCTAAAACCAGATCATCTCATCCATCATCATCATTCATCATCGATCATCATCATCATCATCATCATCATCATCTCGTGCTGATACCAACAGATTTTTATGAATTATTGACCACTGTTCTATTTGTCATCGCTCCCTAACCAATTCCTCAGCACGTCAACTACGGGTGTCCTCTCTTGTGTGTATGTTATGTTATTTGCTGCGGTCTAATACTGGTGTGTCCATTTGTAGGTTCCACAGGAGAACATGCTCATGAGTTTTCTTTCTCTTCAACAGTGTCCATCATGTCTTTTTCATTAAATAGGCTGTTTTGTTTTTGTTTTTTTTTTGTGAAACCAAGCATGCCGTGATTTATTATTTCTACGAAACATTGTACTATTCAAAACAGACATTATTAGGTATTATTCATTTCACAAACCTTTGCACAAATTCTGTGAGAAAATTATCAATATTAATAGTCAACAAAAAGTACATCCTTTATTATATACTAGCCTCCCCCTCAAAAATAAACCACCCTCCAGGTGTTTAAAAAAATATTTGAAAGATATTGCCTGAGGAAAGGGGGGGAGGTAAAATTCAATGGCCATAGTCCGTTGTATCATAAGTAAGTAAAAATCATGCTAATTTATCAAAGAGTGAAAAAAAATTTGAAGTGGAAATTAAGTCCTGTCTCCTTTACAATAAAAATTGCGTGCATCTATTAATAGGATTTATAATATTTGAATATTTTACACTAAATTTTACACAAATCCTAGGTATTTATTATTTGTAAACCTTTTAGTCAGCTTCTTTTCTATTGAAAAAGTGTTGAGAGCAGAAAATAATGCTTTTAATTGATACAAATTTCGCAAAAATTTTTTTCCCATTAAATTAATAATACAATTTTATTATTCAATTCATAGTTTATGTATTTTTTATTTATTTAAATTTTCATTATTACAATTGGAAAGATGTCAAATGTTATGAATTATGGAACAATTTTATTAATTATTAGTATAATTCTTTATGTATGACGATTTTGGTTTTTGACGTAGGCAGTGACGTAGTTCGGTACAGACAAATACACCGAATCTCCATTATTAATAGAATCTATTCAATTTTATTTTGGTTCATTAGTTTCAATCGTTTTTGGTATCATACCCACACCTCTGCCTAGGCGGAAGCTATGATAAACAACGACTGAATGGTTGTCTTCGTACGTTTGGTCGTACCATAACTACTGCTAACATTAGATAAAAAATGGTAAACAGTGTGTTGTGTGTGAGTGTGTTGTGGGTGTGTGTGTGTGTGTTGTGGTGTGTTGAATAAACCAAAAATATATATATATAACGTGTGTTGTGTGTGTGTGTGAATTAAACAAAAAGATAACATCTCCTAATCTAATATATTTCAGTTTTTTTGTTGTTTTTATCCATCTGATTTTCAAGTCTTGTTAGATATTTTATCAGAATTCTGTATTCATGGTTCTTTTACATAAAAAAAAGCTCTCGCATCTATAGATTCGTGTATGAGAGTAAAATCTTCTATATAATTATACAAACTTATCTTTACAGCGGCTGGATTAAAAAAGTAAAAAATCGTTTTTTTTTGTCGGTTCATTTTTTCGTATTCATTGAAGGCGTTTTATCTAGCGATCGTATATATCTAACACCTCTAGCGTTTTTAAGGTAGGAGGCCGGACGGAACTCTGCAATAGCTACCAAAAATGTTAATTTTTCTGTTTGTTATTTATTCACAGTTTTCATTAGTTACCTTGGTTAGTTACAAGTAGAAAGTTAAAAAGCCCAGTCTGCCCTACCCATACTGGAGGGAGAGTAATTACCCTACGCGCATAAGAGGATTATAATTTGTGTGTAAAAGATATCTATGTTTAGAAATGTAATGTTCGAATACTTTGTGTGCAACAGACAGGAGTTTCAACACAGGGTGCACTAACAAAGAAAAGACGATCTATGCTACACATTGCTGCGCAAACGACATAACACGCATGTGTGCCAATTCGCTGTCGAGGCCAAAAAAGGCTTGATCGTCGCACGCTCGTCGCTTATTATACTTCTTGGATCTCGTCAACCAGTGCTATTTAGCAGAACTATTTGCAGGCAATGGAGATAATTACCTTTTGTGCCACCTACTTGATCCTAGAAACTCCTTCGACAGACAAGTGATATAACTTATTAACTATTGCTAATGTTCTATTAGAAATTAATAACAACAGTGCTCCTTGCTTTAGAAGAAAATTGTATTTATATATTTTTCCAAATTATTAAAGGTGTATTCATTTATAAAGGTAAGATATAAATTTCTGAATGCTTCATTATCAGCTACTACCAATAGAAACACCTCTCCGGCGTCGTAAAAATTATTTTTTTTTAAGACATTGCCTGAGAGTGGAAAGTTAAAAATTCAATGCTAGAGGGTTTGGTATTCATAGAGAAGCAAAATCCTCATATATTATAAAGGAGTAAAAAAAAGAATGTAATGAAAACTGAAAACCCCGTCCTACTCCAAATAAAAATGTTGGCATGCAGTAATAATCAAACAATATTTTGAAATATTTTCCACATCAATTTTTAGCACAAAAAATCGCAGTATTCATGTATTTTGTAAACTTTTTATTTAACTTCCTTGTCTACTGTAAGAAAAAAAAGGGACGAGAGTAAAAACAATTAAAAATTGCTTACTTGTCAAATTTTCGGTGTATTATAGCATAAAGAATTATTGTGACTAAAGCTGTGACGGACGCTATGATAAGTTGTTGCAACAGACAATACAGCGACATCTCCATCTATTAATAGATAGATAGATAAGTTGAGTAGATCGAGTTATAACATTCAGATATCAAAAGACTTCTCTCTAATAATAAACACGAATGTCAGTGGGTTCACATTGTTTCAACTTTACCCCGGAAGCCGTAAGCCCAATATACCCTTTTGGAAATCAAGCCGAGAAATTAAAAATATTTCTGCGGCCAAATCCGACCCGCAATCCTAAAATTTTTGTATTCCAAATTTAAATTACCTACGATGGCGTTTTCGGTGATTTTTTGCGGACGAAGTTTTTGTTGAAAAAATAGAGCCAGTGATGTAAAATCCAACATGATCAACTGCATAAGTGTCATTGGTCGGGCCGAAGCACCAATCAAAAGACCCCCACCCCACCCCCAACCCGCAAATATAGCTTAATTCCACCCAACAAGGAGCGGCTTTTAAGCTAGTCACAATAAATTAAAATAGGTATAACTTTCTAGTCTGTATTCCTGAAGAGTGAGATGTGTATTGGCCTCCCTCCATAATGTAAACGTTGCGGTAATAGTGAAGCGTCGAAAGAAAGAAAGAAATAAGAAAATCATCTTAAAGGAAGGGAAAGAAAGGAGAAAATTCAGCTTATCACCAAAAAAAACTAAGAACTCTGGAATAGAAAAAGACATTCATTTATTGGATTATTGCAAAAACGTTCAAATGTTGAAACATCTAAAGAACTTGACACATATTTTATTGCATATGAGAAAAATAAAGGAAAGAATATATATATAAAAAAGGAAAGAATAACGAAAGACATTCTTTATTATCCATGTATCACAGTGAGTTAAATCTCTCTTGTTTGAATCTTGATATAGATTGTCTGCATGTTAAATAAATTCAATTGCTCACCCACCCATGCTATTATAATATGATAATATAGACACCCTTTCATATCCCTTATTATAATATAAAATATAATATTATGTAATAAGGGATATGAAAGGGTTGGTCTATATCAATTATAATACATGGGTGGTGAGCAATTGAAATTTAAACATGCAGGACAACTTAAAATACAGTTCAAAACAAGATAGATTTAAGCTCACTGTGCATACCATGGATATAAAAGAATTCCTTCGTTATTCTTTCCTTTCTATATTATATATCTTCCTATTTTCTCATATGCAATAAAAAATATGTGTCAAAGTTCTTTAGAGTTCAAACAATTGAACGTTTGGCATTAATCCAATAAATGAATGTCTTTTTCTATCAAGTTCTTTAGTTTTTTTGGTGATAAGCTGTTTTCTCCTTTCTTTCTTCCTTTACAGATGATTTTCTTATTTCTTTCTTTCTTGTCGACGCTGTCAGTTTACCGCAACGTTTCACAATTACGTGGAGCGAGCAATACACATCTCACCTCTTCACGGAATACAGACCTAGAAAATTATCAACCTATTTTAATTTATTAGTGAACTAGCTTAAAAGCCGCCCTTTTGGGTGGAAATTAAGCTATATCTTGCGGCGTGGGGGTGGGGTGGGCTTTGATTGATTCTTCAGCCCGACAAGACACTGTCATGCATGAGTAAATGTTGGATTTTATCAAACTTGAGCCTATATTTTCAAAACAAACTTCGTTCGCAAAAAATCACCGAAAAACAATCGTAGTAATTAAATTTGGGAATACAAAAATTTAGATTGCGGGTCGAGATTTGGCCAGAATATTTTTAATTTACTCGGCTTGATTCCAAAGGGTATATTGGGCTACGCTCCAGGGGCTAAAGTTGAAACATGTGACCCACCTGACATCGTGTTTATTAGTCAGAGGAGAAGTCCATTTGATTATTCTGAATGTTATAACCCTCGATATCTACTCAACATTCTATCTATCTATTAATAATGGAGATGTCTGTATTTCTGTCTGCAACAAAAACTATATTCATAGCCACTCACAGTACGTTCACAATATTGCTGATGCTATATACACCCAAAATTTGAGTAAGCAATTTTTAAAATTGTTTTTTTACTCTCGTCCTTTTTTTTCTTACAGTAACAAGAACGTAAATAAAAAGGTTACAAATAAAAGAATACCTGCGATTTTGGTAAAATTGTATGTGAAAATATTCAAAATATTGTTTGATTATTACATGCATGCAACATTTATTGAGAGGACCTGGGTCATTTTGCATTAACAATTTTTTTTACTCCTTATAATAAATTGAGGATTTTGCTACTTATATACAACCCTCTAGCATTGAATTTTTAAACTTCACCCTCTCAGGCAAGTCTTAAAAAAAATAAATTTTACGACGCCCAGGAGTAGTTGTTTTCTATTGCCTAGTAGCTGATAATGAAAGCATTAGGAATTTATAAACTTATTATAAATGAATACACCTTTAATAATTTGAAAAATATATAAATACAATTTTCTTCTAAAGCAAAGACACTGTTGTATTTATTTCTAACTAGACATTAAGCCAATTAGTTAATAAGATTATTATCACTTGTCTGTCGAGGAGTTCTAGTACTAAACCGTTAGGTGGCACAAAGGTAATTATCTCCATTGCCTGCCAAATAGTTCGCTTAATAGCCACTACGGTGCGAGCGATCAAAGAAGGTATATAACGCGGAGCGTGCGGAACGATTCAAAGCCTTTTTTGCCCTCGACAGCGAACTTGGCACACATGCTTGTTTGTTTTTTATACCGTTTGCGCAAGCAATTGTGATGTCGGTTTTCCTGACTGTTATGTGCACCCATGTGTGGAAAACCTCCTGTCGTGTTGCCACCACCGACAGTATTGAACATTACATTTCTTAAACATACAAAGTTTTACACAACAATTTATAATCCTCTTATTGCGCCGTATAATACTCTCCCTCCAGCTATGGTAGGCAGGACTGGGTTTTTAATTTGCTACTTGTAACCTAACAAACAGGTAAACTAAATGAAAACTGTGAATTAAATAAACAAAACAGAAAATTAACATTTTGTACTATTCGCAGATGTTCCGTTGCCCGGCCTCCTACCTTAAAAAAAACGCTAGGAGTGTTAGCTTTTAAAAAGTTTGTCGAAAAAAACGCCTTCAATGAAATATGAAAAAAAATGAACCGACAAAAAAACCGATTTTTACTCCCTTTTTTCGGTAAGATATAGTTTGTTTATAATTATAATCCAGAAGATTTTTATAAGTTTAAAGATGCGAGAGGCTTTTTTTTATGTAAAGAACCATGAATACAAGAATTCTGATAAAAAAAATCAACAAAGAACATTGAACCTGTGGGAAAAAAACAAAAACAAAAAAAAACAAAAAAAAAAACTTTGAAAAAATCACAATAAAATTGTTAAAAGGAGATGTATCTTTTGTTTTAATTCAACAGCACACACACACACACCACACACTGTTTTACCATAATTTTTTGTAATCAAAACAACACACACACACACACACAACACACACACCACACACACACACACACACACACACTGTTTTACCATTTTTTATTAAATGTAGCAGTAGTTATGGTACGACAAACGTACGAAGACAACCATCAGTCGTTGTATCATAGCTTCCGCTACAGAGGTGGGGCTATGTACAACGATTGAAACTATGAAACCAAAAAATAAAATTTGAATAGAGTCTATTAATAATGGAGATTCGTGTATTTGTCTGTACCCGAAACTACGTCACATGCCTTACGCACAAAACCCCAAATCCGTCCAATACATAAAGAACAATTAATTTACTAATAAAATTAATAAAAATTGTTCATAATCAACATTTGAATCCTTTCCATTGAATAATGAAATTTAAATAAATAAATATAGTAAACTATTATGAAATTGATAATAAAATTGTATTATTAATTTAAATGGGAAAAAATTTTGTGCGGAAATTTTTGTAATCAATTTTAAAACATTATTTTCTGCTCTCCACACTTTTTCCAATAACAAGAAGACTGACTAAAAGCGTTACAAATAAATAGAAATACCTAGGATTTTGTTGTAAAATTAAGTGTAAAAATATTCAAAAAAAAATATATCAAATCAAAATTAATAGATGCACGCAACATTTTATTGTAAAGGAGACAGGGGACTAAATGTCCACTTCAAATTTTTTTTCACTCCCTTTGATAAATTAGATGATTTTACTTACTTTATGATGACCAAACCCTATTGGCATTGAATTTTACCCCCCCCCCTCCTCAGGCAATATCTTCAAAAAATTTTTTTACACCACCTGGAGGGTGTTATTTTTGAGGGGGAGGTAGTATATATCAAGAGGATGTACTTTTGTTGACTACTTAATATTTGATAATTTTTTTAACTCACAGAATTTTTGTGCCAAAGTTTAGTGAATGATAATACCTAATGAATTGTCGTTTGATGATACAATGTTTTCGTTAGAGATAATATGAAAATCACGGCATGCTTTGGTTTCACCAAAAAAAAAAAAAACAAAAAAACAAAACAGCCTATTAAAATGAAAAAAAAAGACGATGATGACACTGTTGAAGAGAAAAGGACAAAACTGCCATAGCCATGTTCTCCTGTGGAACACCCTACAAATGGACACACCAAGTATAGCCGACCAAGCGAATAACAGACATACCACAAGCCAAGAGAGACACTAGTGGACGGCTGAGGAATTGTTAGGAGCGACTGACAATAGGAACAGGTTGGGCAATAAAATTCATTAAATCTTGTATCAGCACGAGATGATGATGATGCAATTGATGATGATGATGATTGAGATCTGACTGATGATGATGAATGATGAATGATTGTTTAGAAAGAAATCAACTTTCAAAGTTGTTCTAGCAAAAATATTGGGAAGAAATGGAGACAGTAGTAAAACTGAAAACCGAACAAGACGTCACACTGTAAGAACGGCTGCAATAAATGAGGAGACTTGTTGTACTTAGTTCTGCAATAACCACGAACATTTCGTGTGAATATGCAAATAATAAAAAAGTGAAACAGTTGTTTGCTGTCCCAGAAGGAAATTTGGCTATTTGAAAGTAAGAAGTGGAAAGACTTATGTGCCTTATCACATAGATTCTCTCGTAAACGAAAAAGGGCAATCAGTTAGTAATAATTTTCAATATATAAGAATCTCGGAAAATATGTTGCACAAAATTGTGGACATTTTAAACAAAAACTTTTAAATAGATCAGGTTAAATCTTAATTATATGACAAAGAATATTGTGTACAACATGCACCTTCCAGACATTTAAATTCACTATTAATTTTTTTAATGTGAATAAAAACCAGGTCAATTAAAACAGAGAAATAATTTTTTGTATTAATTCAAAGGAAAAATATTTGTTTTTAAAGTCACAATAACAGAAAGCCCACTGATCTTCTTTTTTTTTTCATTTTTAAGAAAATAACTTTTAATTTTCAAATACTTTGTTAGAATTTTTTTTTTCTTTAATGTGGGAACTCTGGAGTTATTCTTTCTAGAAAATGTTAAAAAAATTAGGGACGGGAATTTTTTTGTTTATTCAAATACGAAAGGTTGAAAAAGACCCCAACATCATAAATTGAATAACAAAATCTTTTTAATAATTAGAACAAAAATTAAAAATAACTATTTCAATTATAAAATTAAGTCATTAGACAAATAAAGTGCGGAAAAATTTATTGGAAATGGACAATTCCCTGATTTTTGTTAATTTTATTTTAGAATTATTCTATTATTCCCCCTTGAGTAAGAATGACATACCCCAATCATATAATTTTGGAAACAAATATGTATAACACTTCTTTCTTATGAATCTCTATCAACATGTTAAGTAGTAAAATTTTTATCGTTCATTGAAATAAAAAGAGCAACAAAAAAAAAAAAAAAAAAAAAAAAAAAAAAAAAAAAAAAAAAAAAAAAAAAAAAAAAAAAAAAAAAAAAAAAAAAAAAAAAAAAAAAATTAATGAATCAATTTCTTCTCTTCTATGAAATACTAAAAAAAAATCAAAGAGTTGATCTCTAATTGGATAATACCAATTAAATTGCACACAAGTAAATTCATTATTATCACTTCATTATTTATATTACTCACTGTAAACTGTTCATGTTCCTGACACTAATACAATTATTCTGTTACTAGACATGAGACTTTGATTAGTTGTGGTGCACACTGAGCACTAAAACACAATCAAATTTCATTATAATGTAAATCAGATCTGAGTACATATTAAATTTTCCGACAAGTCAAAATGATATAGCATATTTTTAACCAATTCCAAGGGGAATAATCCGTATTGCGTATAATTTCTTCCTTGGAAACTGTTCACATTTGTTGAATGCTTTTGGTTTTTGTGTTTGTTTTTGTAAAAACGAATATTACTGCGGTAACGTAATTTTTATATTTAAATCGTCTATGAGATGATAACTTTTTATCTTCTTTAAGTCTTTAAGCTTAAATTTATTGAATTTCGCAGAGTTTCGTCCCGCCCCTGTCTACAAAAACGCTAGCCGGTTGAAAAAAAAAAAACACCAGCTACATTGGAAGTCCGTAGGCCGAAGTAGTGTCACTATAAAAAAAACAAAAATAACAACTCGGCGTTTTCCCGAAAACCCAACTCTCAACCCCAACCCCTAACCCAACCAACCCTTACCCCCCCCTATTTAAATTAACAGTTTTATTAAAAATGTGTGGCCCAATTAAATTATTTATTTATTGCCCATTAAACCACTCTAGAACTCCAACCCAACTCTAACCAATTTTTTTTTCAAGTGACACCGCTTCGGCTACGGACTTCAATCGAGCGGTTTTTTTTTTCAAGCAGCCAACGAGGTTACAGTTTTTGAGGCAGTTGAGGCCGGACGCGAACTGTGAATATACCCAATTATTTTTTAAAATGATCTCAATAATTTTTTTTTTTTTATTGTTGACAGTACAATTAAAATAGCTGCGGGGAACACTTTGGGTTCTGTGGAGCTATAAGCCTGTGTAAGTACTTTTTTATGGGCACGGTAGGCGTGTCAAGGAGCTTGCCTGGGCGGCACCACACACTAGCTAACACCGCTGACTGCAGGGCGACAGATTCGAACCCTCAACTGAATGGAGACCAGAAGGGCGGATTTCCTATATTTCTATGAATACTACTTTATAAAAATTGACATGTAGTGAATGGGGGTGGCTTCAATATTATATATTCAGGAAGGCGTATCATAGTGTAGAAGGCGGTGAGAGCCTTGCCGGACCTGTACCCCTTCAGAGGAATAAGACCCTCCCTCCAAAAAGGAGGTGGCCTGCGGTATGACCTCTAAACTGTATCTGATGGCGAGGCGGCAGTTCTGAAAAATCCGAAGAATATGCAGTACCCCTAATTGTCATTACTCGAGGTCCACTGCCCGGGAGGAGTGGTAGTATTGGGTTGGGTCCCATCTAGCGGTCAAATAGATCTGTTTAGATATTCGTATTCCGAGGAGGATCGCTGTACAATAAAACCTGTGATGAATGATAGTCGGTGACTATCATTTCTCAAACGGTATAATACATTTAGAATAAATCTGATGAAATGAAAAGCAATAGACTATTTATTGTCTAAGCAAACTCAAAAAGAAACAATGCAAAAACAGGACAGAAGAATATAAAGAATAGTATGTGTATAGAATAAATGTCTTAATAGGGAAAAGATCGTTTTCAAGATTGTCTGAGACTACTGAAGAAAAGTCCGTCACTTACTGGTTTTGGGAAAGGCCTTCGTGATAAGGTACACGGAATCTCTGGAAGTCGAAGAAACCCGATTTGTATAGTCAAAAAAAATGGACTGCACCTAAGTGTGCGTATGACCTCTGTTGAGCTTGGGGAGTGTGGGAAGAGGCTCTCCATGCATCCAGGTACACGAGTATGTCTGTAGGGAGCGAACCCCCTGTCCTAAAATAGACAGACGAGACAACAAATGGTGTGTTACCTCCCACCTGTTATGGAAAGTCTAAGCTTACTGCCAGCTAAGTGGTGTCGACTGGTATTTTACAGATCGCAACACCACCTACTGCCTAACGGACAAATCGTGCGGCAAGTAAGGGAAATACTCCAAACAAAACGAACATCTTAAGTAATAACTACACAAAAGAAATAACTACACAAAAATGTAAATATGGACATACAGTGAACGCGATTCCCTAACTGCTAGACATGAATTGACCCTAGACGAGTTTTAAAATGGAATTGAATGAATCTATCATATCCGTAACGATTTGCCATAATGATTGACAGTTGCTTTTCTTTTACTGATTCCAAATGCAAAAATACTGATTGAGTGCCGAAATTTAATGTTGTTGCCAGAAATAGGTCTTCCAACAGTTACCCTTTTCCCGATCCAAGGCCAAGCATTACCTCCTCCAGGCATAATGTAGGCCTCTCTGTTGAGTCTAAGGCTGTTCATACATATATGGGAGTCTTTGTGGGAGGTTTGGTGTATGTTGTGTTTTATTCAGAAGCCACCAGTTTATACCATTTTTCCTTTAAGATTTGTATCTGATTGCATTCATACATTTTAGTACATGCATCTTTGTCTATCTGATACTATTATAATATATATGATATAATATATATAATATATGTGGGTGTGTGGGGTGTGTGTGTGTGTCTGAAAGACCTACACTCGAAACAGAGACTCTATGTATGATGGTTTGGTTCTTTGATTTACAGCATGTCAACCCTTGTTAAGCTATTTTATACCGAAGACGTTTGTCCCATTCTTGATGTGGTATTGAAGTTTTTTCAAATTCAGTTTTTTTAAACATATTTTTTAATACTCATTTAAAAAAAATCTATTTAAACCCATAGATGGGACCCAGCAGATGGGACCCTAATTCCATGGACCGTTCTAAATGACAATTACGACACACACATACAGCACACACACACACACACACACACACACACACATATAATTATAAATATATATATATATCAATACTATAATACCAAGCGATAACACCGATATGACTTTGGAAAGCTTTATTCACATTTAGAATAATTGGTTGCACTACTGAGTTTATATAGTCTGATTATTCACTAGAGGTGGTTATCATGAAAGGGGAGTTAACTCTAAATTACTCTAGTCCAATATATAATATATTATATATATATAATATATATAGTATTATATATAAAGAATCATCCACTGACACCGGTTTTCGACGTCACGTCTCTTCAGTGTGACTAGACACAGGACGAAACCCGACTGACTTTCGTTAACCTCCGGACCATTTGACAGCTGTAGTAAAGGGAGTTAGCTGTTTTAAACTATTAAATACATACATTGTTTATATTTTTACGATCACCCAGAGAGGATCCAGTCTGTAAATAGGACGATCATTGTTTTATGCTTGGTAGTTGAAAGAGTTAATTTAAGTCCCCCTAAGGAAGCTCTCTCTAGGTTTCGGGAGCACCACACACACACACACACACACAGCACCACATATATATATATATATATAGTTTGGATGGTTTATAGGTAACACTCTTTTGGCCCAGGGACCCGGATCACTGGTGCTCCTTTGTCTGAAAAGGCGGTGTTACAATCTTTTTAAGTTTAATTCATTTTATTTCAATTCATTTACAATTTATTTTTATTTTATTTATTTTAATTTTCAGAAAAATCACTGCATATATCTTATTACGCACATTCTGCAAAGTAAAACAAAAAAAAAAAGAGGTATCTGAATCGTTCATTTGGTTTTAAGACAGTTTTTATATCATTCACCGCGGTCCACACACCGGCTTCAGGCCATGACATGGCGCAAGTACGATTTATTGTGAGTCATTACTAAGCCCAAACTAATCCGTAATTAGGGGAATTATAGAAACTCTTGTAAGAAGATATTCATTTCATGTCTTCTTCTTCTTCTTCTTCTTCTTCTTCTTCTTCTTCTTCTTCTTCTTCTTCTCTTCTTCTCTCTCTCTCTTCTCTCTCTCTCGTCTCTCTTCTCTTCTCTCTAACTCTCTCTCTCTAACTCTCTCTCCTTTTATGTGTTGCACACCCAGGATTAAGAGATTGTAAATACAAACAATGGTTTATGCTTATTACGTTTAGAACAAATGTCATTTGTGTGCAATTGTGGCTTGAGCTTGGCTAGATTTTTTGTTGCTGTCTGCACCACACTTTTAAAAAGGAAATCCCGCAATTACGAAAAATTCTCTGAATTAGTAGAATTACAGGTTGCTACGAGTTCCATGCGTCAAACTCCACCACCCACCACCACCACCACCAAACATACACACGTGCGTCGTGCACATACAAACATACACATACAACTATATCTTCAAATTCTTTTTTTTTCTTTTAAGTATAGAGATCGAAGCTTTATATTTTATAAATTTCAAAACTTGAATTTAAATGCGTTGTGGCCGTGTGATAAAACAGGGTTAGCATGCAAGCGTATGGTGATGAGGAAAAACAAAACACGGATTTGAGTTTCAAAATTTGTATTGAAAAAAGGAACATGAAAGGCGAGGAAAAGATAGAGATGAATTTTAAGGATAATTTTGGTGATAGTTGTGTCTTGAATAAAAAGTCAGTGAGTGTCCGGTGGCCGAATCAGTTGTAGTGTTTAGGTGTTGAGTTAGGCGAGCTTGTCTGGTGTTTTTAGTAATCGTTAGCGGTTGCTGACCGAAGTGGAATGTTTGTCTCGACTTGACTGCCTGTGAGTTAGGTTTGGGTAAGTAGGTGGTGTAGGTGAATCGCCGCCTGTGATGTAGATTTCGCTTGCGACCCCTCATTTGTGTGTATTCGACTTGACGCCTGGACCTCTGTGTGTCGTCGGCTTTTCAAAAGCTGTTATTTATAGAAAGCCGCGGCCCAAAATCGGATCAATTGAAGTGTGATTTTCATTTTCACCTGGAATCGCTTTCATTGGATGAAAATGCGAATTTATTTACGAATTTTATTTCCTTAATGTTAGGAATATGATTATCAAAGCGAACTCCCGATCGGAGCCCATGCGCAGATATATGTTAAAAATGGTCATTCTGTTTTAGGGTACGATGGAGTAAACTTCCGATTTTGGCGTCTGCGCCTTATTGTTTGTTTTTGTTGGCGAGTGTATGTATCTTTTATTATTGCGGTGTGTGTGCGAATTGAAATGTTGAATTAGTGAATCGGGAGATATCTACATTGCTGCTATGCAACATGAGCGAGAAGTTAACGCTTTAGAAGCAGAAATCAAATTACGAAAATAAAACGCTTTGTGCATTGGATCGGCGCAGGTAGAAAGAAAGAAAAATAGAATTATTAAAAATGATAATTTTCAAACCAATCAGATGCGTTCGCGCCTAAAAGGAGTTTTTCCAAAAATACCTATTTAAAGCCTAGGTAAAATCCTATATAAACGAAGGTTTTCGAAAACTGTTCAGAAAGATCAAGTATGCCTGGATAGTCCACGTCTCTCGACTTAAGAAATATTTGCCTACCGCTGAAGTATTACAAGCTATATATTTCTCTCTCTACAAGTTACTTCACTGCCTGATATATATAGAACTCAACTCTTTCATCCTCTGCATATTTCTGCAGACTTTGATCAGTATTCTTGATTACTGTAATCTCTTGGTTTAATACAAATATTACTTGTTGATTTTATGAGTTCTTTGTTTTTCTGTCTTAATATAAATGACCTTATGGTGTGTTTATTGTAAATGCCCATTTACTTCTATATATCCACTCATCCCAAACACCATAGCGCCAAACAACACACAAACACACACAGACACAAACACACACACACATACACACACACACACACACACACACATATATGTGTGGTTGTAAATAAAAATAAATAAATAAATATATAATAAAATAAAATAAAATAAAATTAGAATCTCATACATACATACATACCAGCTACATATTCAAGTTAGATATATAGACAGATACACAAAAAGATAGATAGCAACTTAATAAAAATAGATAGATAGATGGACTGAAAGACCAAATATAGATGAACAGACACACAGTAAAGATAGAAAAAAACAGATGGGTTGATAGACATGAACACATTCAAGCTAAATAGATAGATAGATAGATAGACATACTGTTAAATATTCATAAATAAAAAAATAAAAAAATAAAAAGATAGACAGACAGACAGATACTAACAGATTACCCATAAACAGACACTGATGCTACCAACTAAATAAAGACAACCAGACAAATATTATAATATATATGATAATAATAATAATAACAATAATAGTATATAACATTATACATATGCTCACTTACAATTTTAACAAATCTTACCCGTACAAAAAAAAAAAATTATTAAAAAAAAAAAAATCACACCAACATACCAACAACACACATAAAACTTAACGACAAATCCAGTTCCCAATCACATATAAACAAAAAAACAATTAAACAGACATACACATATTTAGTTAACCAATCCCCACAATCTAACACTTGTGGTACCACCATCCACCATTCCGGACTCCCCATTCCAGAGAGAAAAAGAATCCACTAACCACCCTCCAACCACACCTACCCCTACTGACGACCTTCCGTTTTCAGCATTTTGAGAATTTCCATCATTGAGTAAGAACTATATCCAAGTCCTGAGATGGTTCAATAAGCAGACCGAAAGTTTGCACCGTCGACAATAAAACATCAAGTTTCCATAACATCCCGTGCGTGTTTGTCTACTTTCTCCTCCACATATATATAATACCCTAATCTACAAATTCTAATAAAAAGTGTATATATAGATTGAATTTCATTTTGATTAATTTTAAACTTAGAATTTAAATGAAAACGTGCACATAGCTAAACAGCGACATGCTAAAGTGATGAAGTCTAGACGGCTGTCTCGTCTTCGTTTAGCTCAGTGGTTCCCAACCCGGTGGTCATGTGGTTTCCCGGGCATATAACTCTTTTTTTTTTTTTGGTGGGGGTTCAAGCAAGTAAAAAATATTCAATATAAAAATAAGATAGGACTTAAAACATCGAATGGCTATGGGGGGTCCGTCAGAATTAAATAAGAATCAAAAAGGTGCATAAATAAAAAGACAAAATAAGATTTAAAAAAAAGGTTGAGAACCACTGCTCCAAATGAGTTAGTGTCAATTCTCGAATGCTTTTGATCAGCAGCCCTTGATACATTAGATCAGCAATTTCTTTGGAAAGCTTTATTCTATTTAGAATAATTGGTGCACTTACTGAGAGTTTATATAGTCTATTATTCACTAGAGGAAGTAATCATAAAATAGTTAACTCTCAATTACTTAGTACAGAATTGTGCAAATGCGGCTCCCTCTATACTTACTAGGCCTGGCAATTTTTTCTTGTTTGCACACACACACACACACACACGCACACATATACATACATGCATATATGTATGTGTGTGTGCATGTGTGTGTGTGTGTTTGTGTGTGTGTCTCGGCCCAACTAAAAATGAAATTACTATTTCTTTTAATGATATTATTGATTTAAAGAAAAAAAAATTATTTCATTTTTTTTTTCACAGTTTAGCTCAGTCGTAGAGGCATCCGCATTGAGACCACAAGGTTCCGGATTCGATGCTGCCCTTGCCAACTCAGAGCATGGATCTGTGTGGCTGATACCGACAATAGATCACTCCGCCTACTTTTCTTATTAGAGGTTAAATAAACTCGAAAATTATGTGACAAAGTGTGTTAACTGCGGGGTGAATATGTAGAATAGTATGTACGTCTCCTGATTTTAGATTATTTTCTCCCAGGTCAAAAGAATATTTCAACACAAAAGTTCAATGGTTCATTATATTGAATGTTCAATATATTTGATATAATGCGTAAATTTTTGGCGGGTTAGGACAGTTGATAATTGTCAGTCAGTCAACAACATTAGAAATAGGATGGGTAGTCAATTGAACGACTCTTCTTCTTCTTCTTCTTCTTCTTCTTCTTCTTCTTCTTCTTCTGTGAGTTCATATTCTTCTTTCTTCTTCTTCTTCTTCTTCTTCTTCTTCTTCTTCTTCTTCTTCTATGAATCTATCTTTCTTCTTCTTCTTCTTCTTCTTTCTCTTCTTCTTCTTCTTTCTTCTCTTCTTCTTCTTCTTCTATGAATCTATTCTTCTTCTTCTTCTTTCTTCTTCTTCTTCTCTTCTTTTCTTCTTCTTCTTCTTCTTCTTCTTCTTCTTCTTCTTCTTCTTCTTCTTCTTCTTCTTCTATTCTTCTTCTTCTTCTTCTTCTTCTTCTTCTTGAATAAAATTTGACCTTCCGGAGTGGTATGACTCTTGAGAAGACCTAGCCCTTAAATTCACGAATTACTAGGACTGACATTATGATGTTTGTTATTTTTATCACAATGCCTGCCCACGTGTTGTACCTATGTTGATTTAACCACAATGTATTTGCTGTGTATTCTATATTCAATAAAGAGAGAGAAAAGAGGAGCAGTGCGAAGTTATAGTTTGGTTTGGTTTGTTTTGCTTAACGGCATATTAACCCTCTGGGTTATTTAATTCCAAATCTTTTTTTTTTTGTATATATCATTTGTAAGGGAATAGATTGTATGTAAATATTTAATTTCTAAACAAATTGTTAGAGTGCGAGACAACAGTTGGTAATCAATTCTTCTTTACAAGTGTATTTTTGTAGATTTAACTCGTTTTTATCTATTCAATCCATGGAGGGGATCCTAACAGGTACTACCACTCCGGTGGATCTGGGATTAATAGCGATGAAGGGGTACTCAAGGCTACCGAGAACCTCAGCACTAGATGCAGTTTAACGTCATACCCAGGCCCCTCAGCCATAGCCCTCTAGCACATATAAGATAAAAGGTGGAAATACGTGGTCTAATGGTTAGAGTCGTAAGACATGGACTCGTTGACCCGAGTTCAAATCCTGGACGAAGCTGTTTATATTTCACATTTCCCTAATACCCTTGGGAAAGGTGTGCATCCAACTAATCTTCCTCCAACTATGGGTAAATAGTAGGGCAGACTGGGTTATTTAACCTTGGCTAGGTAACCAGTCTAGGAGAAGGAAAACTTTATATTCAAACCTGCTAAACCTCGCTTAATAAGTTGACCTTGTGTCACATCCTGCTCGTGCAGAGGGGTTGGTAAATATATATATATATATATATATATATATATAATATTATATATGTTGTGTGTGTGTGTGTGTGTGTGTGTGTGCGTGCGTGCGTGCGTGTGTGTGTGTGTGTGTGTGTGTGTGTGTGTGTGAAACTAGTGATAATATTTTAAAATGCTTAAAATAGATAAATAAAGGGATTTATATTCTAAAATGCTTAAAATAGACAATTTGTTTTGTCATCCTGTAGGCCTTAAGCCAGAGCGCTTGTCCAGTCCAGTGGAATTGGATCCTTGGTAAAGAGTCCTAAGTATTGGTAATCGTCTGGTATTGTAAGTCCCTCCCCAATGAGTGCAATTAGAATTATGGCCAGTGTGGGGGTTTAAGTAGTGTATCAGCCACGCAGTATGGTTGTTGATTGGCCAGAGGTGTAAACCACGTGACCGTGGCTAGTCTATAAATCCAGGTGGGGAATTGGAGCACACCTTATATCAGAAAATATTCCAACAAGTTACATTAACATTGCTTATCATTACTTAAACAATTTTAATAATGAAATACACGCATACTCTACTTTGATAATGGTTCGGATACTAACCGAAAGTACTGAGTCAGCCCAAAATTGCTCTTCCGGAGAAATCATTAATGCTTTTCAAGATTTTAAGATCTAAAGAATTATCAGGATCTTGAGAAAAAAAAAAGAATTAAAAAAAAACTTGAAAATAATAATGATTCTGTTTTGTTTAATGACATTTGTTTTAATGTATATATGTATATAATAGTGTTGGATTATTTTGTCATATTAGGCGTGCTGGAATCCACCACTTAAACTTATAGACTCAGCGAGGCCACGTGTATCAAACCACAGTCAATCAACAGCTCAAATACGTGGTTAGTTAACTATTTAATCGCCGATATGGACAGCCGTTCATTTACAGGTTATTCGACATTGACGAAGGGACCTGCAACGAGGTACATTGCTCAACGCGAGGATTTTACCCAACACTAAGGAACAACCAAAGGATCATACCCAACACTATAAGACACTAAGAAACTACAAAAGGATCATACCTGTTATAAACCGTATTTGCATGCAAGCGTATGGTGGCAAGGAAAAAACAAACACAGATTTTGAGTTTTAAAATTGTATTAAGAAAAACAACATGACGTACAGGGAAAGGATAGAAAGAGAATTACAGGATAAATTTGGTTATAGTTATGGGTGGATATTAAGTTCGTAAAATGTCCGGCTTGACTGTGGTATTGGGGCGGTGACGTAGGCAGAATATTGTGTATGTGGAGGTAGGCGCGGACTGAAGTTCGCTCCTTAAGTTGATGATCGTAGAGAATTGGGGGTTGGGAGGTAGATAAGTTTGTTCACTTGTGGTAGCCCGAATGGGGTTTGTATCAGTCGGTATGTCTGTTGTTGTTGTTGTTGTCGTAGGCAGAATATTGTGTGTGTAGTGGTAGGCACTGTGTCTTGAATAAAAGTCAGTGAGTAGTGATGGGTGTTGGTAGGTGAGTCGAGTCTTGTATTTTAGAGTCGTTAGCTGTTGTAGACAGAATCTTGTAGATTCGGTTATTTTGAAGTCGATCGCTGGTCGTATCGAATTATGATAGCTAGTATGTTTTTGTATCGTCGAATCTTGTAGAAATGTTCGCTTCTTTCTTGTCTTGTTCTAGGCAGAATATTGTGTACTGGTAGTAGCGCTTTTTGTATCAACGAATGATGTAGTTGACTTGTTGATTTGACTGCCTGGTGAGGTCAGGTGTGGGTAAGTTGGGGGTGTGACCCGCCGCTCTTTGATGTGTCCTTCTGTGAGGTAGCGCTCGTCGTGCCTGCGTTCGTGATGGTGCCTTCAGCTCTGACTGTCGGTGCCCTTCAAAGCTGTTCGTTTTATAGAGATCGGCGGTCCCAAGTTGGATCAATTGGAGTTGTTTTCACTTTACCCGGGAATCGCTTTCATTGGATGATATTCGAATTTTATTTACCAATTTTTATTTTTATTTAATTTTGGGAATTGACTATCAAGCCGGAACTCTGATTTGGAGCCCATGCGCAGATATATGTTAAAATGGTCATTCCGTTTTAGGTAACGACCGAGGGCACTTCCGACTTTATCCGTCCCGTTGACGAGTGTATGTAGTTTGTATTAGTGAATCGGGAGATTTCGACTTTTGCATATACAACATACCCAACACTGAGGGACACCAGAGAGCAACCAAAGGTTTCTTCACTAAGGATCACGCTCTGCTTAACACAAGGGATCTCCACTGGGGAGTGGTCTTGCTTATGGCCTAAGGATTGACACAAAAATCGTAATGATTTTCGTCGTATGTAGTCTTGGTATAAAATAATGCTGACACCGAAAATCACTAAAGACCCGATTAGAAGTGAATATATATTTTGTCACTTGTTACAAATACAGATATCAACAGACTGGGTTGCACAGTTATTTATCACGAATTAATTTGTGTCCTGTCCAAAAGGGGGCGTTACATCTAAAAACACCTACCACTATTGACTAACGGATGCGGGGTCAGGTTCACCGCCTGATGCCCGAGGCGCCCCCCCCCCTACCCAAAAAGGTGGGAGTGCTAACGGAGTTGGTAAGTATATATAATATAAAAAGGGTAGGGGTTTTGTCATATAAGTAATATGATCGGGACAATCATATAAGGGTTTGACGTGACCAGTCGATTGATTTGAGGGGGCTCTTTCCGACCGCCTGTCTAGCCTAAGTAAGGTCAAAGTGGATTGTTGTATGTCATGGTGGGAACTTATGCCCACAAATATGAAGCTGATTCAGTATATTTACCAGAATTAATGTATACATTAGCTCTTAAAACATTGATATCAAAACTAAGTAACATGTATTTTCTTGCTTAAAATTATCGTGAAGAATAGTTACTTAAAACCATATAACTGTTTGCAAAGAAAGAGAAGGGCTAAATTCGGCATTAAATAACCTAATAAATGTTGTCATGCCATATTCTGCCTTCTCAACTGTGCGAAGGAATCGGGCAGCAGTTTAATCAAACGGTGACAAAAGAACATAAAACAATTAAATAAAAATAATAAAAAAGATAAATGGAGACCGTAAATATAAAATAAAGGTTATGTATTATTAGCAAATACGCACATTTAAGAAGAAGAATTAACAGGAAAAGGTATAGAAAAACTTCAATGTCTTTCAACCAGCCTCGGGTAAAAAGAGATTAAGGGAATGTGGAATGTCTCTTTGAAGAATCGTGTAGATGCATCTGGATCGAGCGACAATTTGGAAGGAACTGAAGAAAAGTCTAAAATTAAACGCCAAAATAAGATGACGTAGTTGGTTTTGAACTTTTAGGGATTGTCTTATGTATTTGGGTATGCGTATGCGTGGGGTTTCGACCTATGAGTCAAAGTTCATGGCCTGAACGGGAGATGAGCTTTTTTTTTCTTTTTTTTTTTTTTTACTAAGCTTAGCTTAGATTTGACACAAGACTGGAACTATGTAGCACCCAATGAGAATCGAACTCACAAACAATGGTCTGCAAATCTAGCTTGCTGAACATACACCACGTGAGGTGCCCAAACAGTAGCAGATAGATTGAGAATAAATAGATGAATACGTTATTTATAGAGTTGCTTGCCTGTGAATGCGCATGCGCGTGTGGGATTAGACTGCGTAAAAATCGTGACGTCAAACAAACTCGTTCTACGCAAGGAGATATCGTTTGAAGATTTATCCGGGGCACGAGATCAGACGGATTAACGCGGATGACCTTCACCGTGAACTGGAGAACGGTGACAAAAATTGTCCAGTCCCGTCAGCACTGCCCCCCCCCCCCTTGTGAGGCGCCTCGGGGCATCAGGCGTGAACCTGACCACCACATCTTTAGTCAACAGAGGTAGGTGTTTTAGATGTAACGCCCCCTTTTGGACAGGACACAAATTAATCGTATAAATACTGTGAAACTCAGTCTGTAATATCTGTATTTGTGACAAGTGACAAAATTTCTATTCACTTCTAATCGGATCTTTTGTGATTTCGCTCATATATATATATATATTATATATATATATATATATTATATTAGTGAAATGATGCCCAGACTACATACGACTAACGTCATTAAATCTAATCGTTAATTTGGATTGTTTTTACTGCTTATCAACCCTATGGTTATTTATGCCAATAATTAAGTATATATATATATATATACTAACTCCTCCGCACGAGCAGCAGTGACACAAAGGTCAATTTCTTAAGCGGAGTTTAACAGGTTTGAATGCAGATAATTACATTTTGGGTCCTATACAAACTAGGCATCATACAGTCATTAGATTCAGAGAAGGATAGAAATATACAAAATTGATGGGTGTACGAAATATATATATAATATATATAATATATTATATATATATATATATTATATATATATATATATATTTTGACAAAATGACTTTAGAAATTAATTTACCAAAAATCAGGAATATCGGATTTAATTAAATTTTCAGTGTTTATTTATCAATAAATAATCGTTATAATGTATTATTTATTTTATTTTCAAAACTTTCTAATTTTTCAGGTCACTTAATTTTTACCTTATGTTGGGGGCGTAACATTTTTGCGAGTTGGTTATTTTCTGTAATTACAGTATAAAAAAGAGATAAAATGACCGAAGTATGAATAGAAACAAAAAAAATTACGGTGGCTTTCTATGAGAAAATAAGTAACGAAAATCGAAAAATAAAAATGTCATAACTAATAAATTTTTTGGAGATTTCTTTTTTACTCATTTCGATAATTATATTTAAATTGGCTATTATCTTATAAAAAAGAAAAAAATTATACATATATTTTTTCTGCTTAAAAAGGGGGGCGTAACATTGTCAATAGAGTTTTTCTTGTCAAAACTTATTACTTTTGCACCTAAAATAAGGTTTGCATTAAAAAATATTATTTCTAGAATCTAAAAATATAACATTTAATTAACATCAGGCTTTCATATTTTAAATGAAGCTTATATATTAAATTCATAGCAAAAATACTAAAATTAAAGTTTTGAAATAAATAACTGATGGCATTATAAATTCATTAATTATAAATCAATACTGAAAATTTCATTAAAATCGATAATACCTGATTTTTTTTGGTGAAATTTTTTTGCAATCGCGAATGTTACAGTAAAATTGTAAACAGGCGCCTAAGACCCTTGAAAAGAACAGAATGGCGTATCGCGAATCGAAAATTGACCAAAACAAATCCTTTTAAATGTATTAAAAATAAACTGCATATGTAATGATATTTTTCTTTTTGAATGATGGTCATTATGTTACTACTTATCATTTCGACAAAAGTTTGACCTAAATAATAGATTTAATTAATTTTAATTTTGTTTTTAAAAATAGCAAACGATTTTTTTAGCCACCTAAATATATAATACACGATTACATGGATTTTGTAACCCTGAAACGAATGCGCTAAAATATAAAACACCGGGTCACAAAACTCCCGCATGTAATCTATATATTCTAGAAGGACCTGTATAAATCTACCCACAAGTATAATCATTTATTAGTACAACATTTCATATGTTACATTAAAAGCTATTGCAAATATTTAATATTAAAAGTATAATAATCTTGTTTAGCCCCTCTCACTCTTTCTTTAAGGGGCGGTGTAACATATTTACATGATTTGCCGATAAAAAAGTGACAAAGGCAGACTCAGAAAATATCTAAATTGGGCCAGAAATTCCCTTTGATGCTGGCTCGCTAAAACATAAGTGTAAATCTAAGCAGGACGCCGGACGATGTTAATATCAAATTACCAAAATATATGCCGTAATTCACAAATTCAATATTACAAATAAAACAACTTTTTGTCCAATTTATTTTAATTTTACTTTGGCATTTAAAGCGACGCAAGACCATCTGGAATGGTTCATTTTTAACATGGCGTGAAATTAAAATAGACAAATAAGAAACCTGCGATTAAGCGACGGGAGGCAAAATTAAATCTCTCTC